>JAUIMM010000295.1:9762500-10362500 GCA_031769625.1 Taudactylus pleione
GCGTAGTCGGCATAACGGGTAGACCGGCCCTGCAGGTGCGTCAGGGTGGGTGCCCTGTGGACCCCGAAGAAAAAGTTAACAAAAGGTAAGTACCATAACTCTTATTTTCTTCTTCAGGTTCCCTAGGAACCAACTTGGAGATGTCCTAAAGCAATTCCATTAAGGGTGGGGACACTCCTGAGCAGAGAGGAGAATCCACCACCCAAAAGAAGCATCCTGTGAAGCAAAAGTATCAAATGCATAAAATTTTATGTAAGTGTGGACAGAAGACCAAGTGGCCGCCTTGCACAACTGTTCTGCAGAGGCTTCAAGTCTAAACGCCCATGATGGTCCCATAGACCGAGTCGAATGTGCTGTCACCGTGTTAGGAACAGGGAGATCAGCCTGTGTATAAACCCGAAATGTAGTCATATGTAGCCACCGAGCCAGAGTCTGCATGCTAGCTGACCAGCCTCGCTTGTGAAAACACAAAAAGTGCATCTGATTTCCTGATGGAGTTGGTACAATCCACGTAGATACGAAGGGTTCAAACCACATCCAGGGAAGCTTCACCTACAGAATGGTCTGAAGACTGAAAGGCCGGAACTACAATTTTTTCATTGATATGAAAATTTGATAGCACCTCCGGAAGGTAACCCGTCCCGTGTACGGAGGACAGCTCTATTCTGGGGAAAAATCAAAAATGGGGAGCGACACGAAAGCGCTGCCAAACCAGAAACTCTGCGAGCTGAGGAGATAGCGAGGAGAAAACGGGTGTTCTCTGTCAACCATTTAAGGTCCACTGTGTCCAAAGGCTCAAAAGGGAGGAGCCTGCATCGTCCCGAGAACCAAGGATAAATCCCATGGTGCCACTGGAGGGACAAAAGGTGGTTGAAGGTGGAGAACACCCTGTAAAAATGTTCTAACATCCTTCATGGAAGCAATTCTGCGCTGGGACCAAAACGGACAATGCAGAAACCTGAACTCTCAAGGTAGCCAGGCAAAGACAGAGGTCTAGTCCAGCCTGGAGAAAAACTAGGGAGACCCTGAAAACCTTAAGCTGGCCACACATCTAAAGATTATCTGTCCAACCAGCCAAGTAGTTGATTGGTCGGAATGAAAATCCGGTAAGGCATGAGAGCAAATGACAATCAGCAATTTGCTCCCAAATGCCAGAAAATGGCCAAAAACTGTTGTTTGAACAAATTGTTTAGATCAAACATTTAACAAACTTGTCTAACGATCATTTTCATCTGTTTTCTGGCATTTTGGAGCAAATTGCTGATCAGTTACTCCCATACGTTACCAGATTTTCATTCCAACCAATCAACTAGTTGGCTGGTGGACAGATAATCTTTAGATGTGTGGCCAGCTTTAGGGTCATACTCTCCGTGGGAACATCACTGAAAAAAAAGGCATTCCAAACCCTGTAATAGATGCGGACAGAGGAAGGCTTTCTTGCCCTAAGCATCGTCTGAATCAAAGCAGTAGAAAAACCTTCGGCCTTTAAGACGGAAGACTCAAGAGCCACGCCATCAAAGCCAGGTGGGGTAGGTCCGGATGTAGGCAGGAACCCTGCACTAACAAATCCGGTCGTAGAGGAAGTGGATTGTATATAGACAGACATGTCAGATCGGTGAACCAATGTTGCCTGTGCCAAGCAGGAGCTATTAGTATCATCCAGCTGCCTTCTTGCTTGAAATTTCTGAGGACCCTTGGTAGGGGGGAGATTGGAGGAAACAGATATGCCAACCTGAAGTCCCCCCTTATTGCCAGAGCATCCACGAAGGCGGCTGAGGGGTCTCTTGTCCTGGACCCGTATCTGGGGAAGTTGCGATGTGATGCCGTGAGGTCTACATCCGGTAGTACCCACTTGTCCACCAGGAGCTGAAAGACGTCCGGGCGGAGAGCCCATTCTCCAGCGTGTATGTCCTTATGACTTAGGAAGTCAGCTTCCCAGTTGAGGACTCCTAAGATTAATATTGCCGAGATTGCTGGAAGATGGCGTTCTGCCCAAACCAGAATGTTTGCCATTTCCGTCATGGCTGCCACACTTAGTGTGCCTCCCTGATGGTTGATGTAGGCCACTGTGGTCGCGTTGTTGGCATGAATCTGGACAGGCCTGCCCTGAAGGAGGTCCTGTGCCAGAAGGAGCGCCTTGTGCACTGCACAAAGCTCCAAAATGTTTATGGGCAGGTGACTTTTCTGAACTGTCCATCTTCCCTGAAAGGTGTGATGACCTGTCACCGTACCCCATCCTCGAAGACTTGCGTTTGTGGTGAGGAGAACACAATTTGGGATCCATAATGGGCGACCCTTGTTCAGATGGGCTGTCTGCAGCCACCATGAGAGAGAGAGCCGAACCTCTGGTGAGATGAGGATCGTATGAGACCTTATCAGATGATACGGACCGTCCCACCGAGGCAGAATCCATCGCTGCAGGGGCCTGAAATGGAACTGGGCTTGTGCCACCATGTCGAAGGTAGATACCATGGACTCCAGGACCTGCATTGCTGAGTGGACTGTCAATCTTCGATTGAGGAGCAATTTGCACCCCCGCAATTGTAGTGCAGCAATCTTGCCCACTGGCAGAAAGATCCTTTGTGCCAGGGAATCCAGTAGCGCCCCCCAGATGTAACATCTGTTGTGTTGGAAAAAGAGAAGACTTTTTCTAATTGACTATCCAGCCATGCTCCAATATCAGGAGGTCTCCAAGTATGGAAGTATCCTGACTCCTTCTGAGAAGAACAGTCATTACTGCCATTATCTTGGTAAACACCCGAGGGGCTGTGGACAGACCAAAGGGCAATGGTAATGTTGCTGATGAACAGCAAAACTCAGAAACCCTTGGTGGAATAGTGCAATAGGTATATGCATCCTGTATGTCCAGGGAACAATGAAATCCCCAGGTTCTATTGCCAGCATAATTGACCGTAGGGTCTCCATACGGAACTTGGGCATATGTATGAACCTTTTGAGAGATTTCCAATTCAGAATAGAGCGACGAGACCCAATCAAAAACAAAATCTGAGTAATAACTCCTTCCTTGTTAGCCAAAGCAACCGGGATCATCACCCCCGAATTTAGCAGGCATGAATGGTCTCCTAGAGGGCAAGAGCCTAGATAGAATCTGATTGGGGAAGTTGTGCAAACAACCTTCTGGGGAGTAACCCTTTAGGAAGGCATCACATAAGCATCCCCAGTAGGGAGGGTGATTTCCCACCTAATGCACTCTCCCTTTGGGAGAGGGTAAAAAGAGACTAGTCTTTTTTGGAATCTGGAACAGTTTATCTGGAGTGTTCCATGCTTCCCCAATAAGCTCAGTGAACTGTTCAGATTGAGGTCATCCAGCCTAAATCACCTTCTGGTGTCTGAACACCATGTTTATTAAGTTTTAAGAGCCGGTACTTCATCTTCTATATTGAGGATTGAATTAACCGCCCCTGCTATAGAGGAACATCCACTGATTAATGACGCTCCTCCTCTCAAAGATAGGCCCAGAGGGAGAAACCTGTGTATCCTTTGCCTCCTCAGATGATATATCAGAATCTGAAAGCAGGGTGGACCAAGGATGTCGCAGTCCATTTATATGCTTAGACGGCTGATGCCTTAGTCGCCTGTAACATCTGCAGATAGGTAGATGCTAAAAGACAGATTCCGAACTGAGTGTACATAACTCTCCATCCAGGAAAGATGTATGGGAAGAGGAAACATAGCAGACTGTAATCACTGTGGGAAATCTAAAGTGGGAGGAAGAAATGGGGCTGATAAGCGGTCCACTAACTGCCTCATAACCCGAGAACATTCAAGGCGACCCCTGAACAGGTGCTGGCAAGGTGGACTGTTGTGTATAACTACCAACACCCAGTCCATCCTGTTTCAGATCCCGAAAGGCCTACTGCACAGGATTTACATGAAACCAGCACATGGCCAACAGTCTCCTGTTTACCTTTGTCCTGAGACATGTTAAATATTTGCAAATAACCTACAACAAGTGTAGGGTAAACAATGCATTGTGACCTCCTTCACAATTAAAAATAAATGTGAAGTACTCTCTAACCCCTATACACCAGGCAGTTGAACAAAAATAAAATTAATTTTTTTCCAACAGCAGAGTTAGCATAAGTCACATAAAATGCATATAATATATTTGCAAAAGGGCATTAAAATCAACTACCATCCTAAACACATATGCATGTAGGATCTACATGCATATAAATATGTTTGCTAATGGGAACTAAATCACAGTCACATTGGTAGGATACAAGTGCTATGCATACAAATATACTTACAAATTGGAACTGAATCAACTAATGGGAGGCATCCACTAGACGATTTGTATCCCTGTCCAACCTCTTAACGATTTTCCCTTGAAGTTTCCCTTGAAATTTGATCTTCCACTCTGAACAATTTGCAAAAGATTTGCAAAGGATTTGCAAACGATTGCAACAACATAGTTTATCGTTAGATCTTTTGCAAATCTGTGATTGAGAGCTTTCAGCTATAGTGTGCAGATAGTGGTTCATCGTTTGATCGTTGTGTAAACGATGTGTAAACGATGTGTAAACGATCAAGTGAAATTGACCTGCATGTTCAGTCGATGGAGGAGATGATCAAACGACCAGCGGGAGCGCGCATCGTACATGGGCCCTCATTCAGAGCCGTACGCTCTGAGCAGAGCGCACGCTCTGAATGAGGGCCGCCCTCCATGAAAATGGAGCGTCCTCCTGGACGCTCGTATAGCTGTGGGTCACCACCCACAGGCTATACGAGCGTGCATTTTGATGGCCGCGATGGTCGTGACCATCGAATCTGCGTGCCGGAGCCTGCGGTTGAGGTTTTCAACCGCAAGCTCCGGAGTGATTTTGGCTCTATCAGAGCCAAAATCACTCCCACTGACATCACTAGTGATGTCAGTGGGCCGGCTTCTGACGGGAGGCGTTCCCGTGGGAACGCCCCCGTCAGGGAGGCACGCCCCCGGCACGCCTACCAAGGGGGCGTGCTGTCAATCAACATCGACAGCACGCCCCCTTTGATCAGACACAATGAGCGAAGGACTTTCCTTCGCTCGTTGCGTCTGGCGCATGCGCACGACGGAGCTCCCTCCGTCGTGCGCATGCTCAGTCCAGAACATCGACCCACTTGCGAGCGGACAGCCGCTCGCGAGTGGGTCTGAATCAGGCCCATAGTTAGAAACAATTACTTCACGATTTGCAAACGATGTGCGAACGATTTTTATCATTATCGTTCAACTTTATCGTCTAGTGGATACCCCTCTTTATACAAGCAAAAAAGTTGGTAGGATTCTAGTGCTATATACCTTGGTCCAATGAGAAAGGTATACTCAGAAAGAGAGCACCCAAATCTCTCAGCAAACACTCAATTGCAGCTGAGCATCTCCAACTAATTAGGGGAGGAGGATGGGCAGCTCAGTCTTGACAAGTAAACGTGAAGTACAATTTAACCCCTACACTCCTGGTAGTTGAGGGTTAAATGGAGCAATAGCAGTGACAGTTATAACTTAGAGTCATAAATAAAACTTGCATGAACTAGTTTCCATTTATGCTTAGCATATATATGCATTAAGGACCCAGACTCCCGCTGCGCTGCTCAGTGACACAACCAATCAACCCCCCCCCCCCCCCCCGTCACTGTCTGCAAGCTCCATAGCGGGCCATACACTGTACGAGGCGACGGGGGATCCGAAGTCCGACATATCGGGCGGCCCCCATGCACTGTGCGGTCGAGTGGCCGACCGCCCGATATGCCAGCTCCCCCCTCCCTCACCCACACAGCGCTGCCTGGGATCGCACATCGCATCCCCTGATCGACTGATCCTGCAGTAAGATCAGGGGGCGAGATATACGACCCCACAGGTGCGCGCTCGGACCAACATCAGGCACACGGTGTGATATAGCAGCCAAATCGAACCAATCAGTCGGATCAGCTGCTATATCGCACAGTGTATGGGCCATTTAAGTGTAGCAAGGCAGCTGGCGCTGACTATTTACAGTTAAACGGCCCACACAGTGTGATAAAGAATCAGATCCGACTGATCAGATCGATTTGGCTGCTACATCACACAGTGTATGGGCCTGATGTCAGTCAGAGCACGCACCCATGGGGGTCGTATATCGCACCCCCTGTACTTACTGCAGGATCAGGGAATGTGTTGTGCAGACCCATGCAACGCTATGCAGGTGAGAGCCGGCATATCGGGCTGCCGCCCACCCGATCACACTGTGTGATATGTCGGATCCCCATCGCATCGTGTATGGCCCGCTTTAGTGTGCACTTTGGAGATCATCTCTATATATCACTGGGGGCAGGATGCCAGTCGGCACTGGCTGATTACTGTTACTTTGTAACACTACAGTAACCATCCAGTGCCAGGTGGCCCCTAGTGATATAGGGAGATGAACTTCTAAGGTCACACTAAAGGTATAACTGTAATCAGCCAGAACCAGCTGCCTTCAGCCCCCACTGTACAGTCCCGTGGCCTCGCCCCTTTAACTGTGACCACACCCCCTTAACATATTACAACACCCATTTTATCTGTGGCCATGCCTCCTGTAACTTTTTTTTTTACTGTGAAATGTTGGAGGATTTGCGACATTTCTGCTCACAGCCCAGCTGCCAGCGCTGACATTTCTGATCACAGCCCCCCGAGCTGGTGAGCAGAAATTATCCGTTTAAGCGCTCAAACAGGACTTTTTGCAGGCAAGACAATGTCCAGTCATTTTGACGGGCTGCTAACTAGTTCTATTTTATAAATGGACGCCTGAGAGCTTCCATAAACCTATAAAACAAGGGCAGTGGCGGTTCTAGGGGTGGGCTAACAGGGCCATCGCCCCTAGAGGGCGCCACTGAGTCCCCAGAGGGTAAAATAAAAATAATCCCATAATAATAATAAAAAAAAAAAACGGCACCGGACCCCCCCCGCATTGCCGCGCGCCCGCTGATATTTGTTGTCAGCGGGCACCCAGCACCCTCCCTGCAGCGCCAGCCGAAGCTCACTCCAGAGCTCCGGCTCCCGCATAGAGCACTATGGGAGGGATGTCATGACGTCTCTCCCATAGATCCGTGGTGGAGCCGTGGTCGGACCGGACGGCAGCAGACGCAGGAGTGGGGCCTAAGGTAAGTATTGGGTTTGAATTTTTTATTTTTCAGAAGGGAGGCATGGGGGCATTACTACTGGGGGCATGTCTATAAGGGGGCATTACTACCGGGGGCATGTCTATAAGGGGCATTACTACAGGGGGCATGTCTATAGGGGGGCTTTACTACTGTGGGCATGTCTATAAGGGGTCATTTCTACTGGGGGCATGTCTATAAGGGGGCATTACTACTGGGGGCATGTCTATAAGGGGGCATTACAACTTTGGGTACTACTATAGGGGGTATTCCTACTGTGGGCACTAATAGGGGGCATTATTACTGGGGCACTACTAATGTGGGCACTACTACTGTGGGCATTGTATTAGGGGCACTAAGTACTGCGGGCCTTGCATATAAGGGGCACTAATTTGGGCATTGTGTAAAAGGGGCACCACTGTGTCATAACATGAATAAGGGACTAATGTGTGGCGTAATTTGAATTGGGGATACTGTATTATAAAGGGAATTACTGTGTGTGGCACAATGTAATATACAGGGCATTACTGCATTTGGCATAATGTGTTATACAGGGCATTACTGCATGTGGCATAATGTGTTTATAAAGAGCATTACTGCATGTGGCATCATGGGGTAGATGTATTATAGCGGCACGGTAACGCTTCCCCTCTTTACCGAGGCGAAGCAGGAAGCACTACCGATGAGATGTATAAACATCTCATCGGCCGGAGAGGGGGAGCGTTAACTCCCCCCTCCGGCGCTACCCGCTAGAGACAGCAGCGCATCAGCCTAGTGCTGATGCGCTGTGTCTCTTCCCGGCCGGCTCCACTGAGCATGCGCGGGATCTCACAAGTATCGCGAGATCCCCGCGTGCAGCCTGGAGCCGACAGCAGGGACAGCGCTGTCCCTGCTGTGGAGATAGCGACAGCTACAACCTGGCGCTGCGCTAACGACAGCTACAGCCGGCTGAACGGTCATACGTTATGACCGTTCATACATAGCCCTGCCGTCGGCGCTGCTATCTTGTAGATATCTATCATTTTATCTTATCTTATCATCTATCATTTACCGCCCAGACCCCCGATCATACATTGGGGAGAAGCGGTATCAGCGCACATAACGTGCGCTGATACCGCTTCTGGGCTTCGTAGATCTCCCCCAATGTATTTATAAAGGGCATTACTGTGTAAGGTGCATTACTGCTCATGGCAATTATTCGCCATGAGGGGAGAGCTTGGAGGAAGCCCAGCACTGTCATATGTGCTGGGCACGCCCCACAGTGTGATGAATTGGGGTGTTCCGCAAGGACACGCCCCCTTTCCGGAAGAGTGTGTGCTTTCAGCGCGCGCAGAGGAACGTCATCTACAAAAAGTTTTATTTTTTTCTGGGGGGGGGGCGCAACTGTGAACTTTCGCCCTGAGTGCCACAATGTCTAGAACCGGCCCTGACCAAGGGACCAATCCAATTAGGTGCGAGTTAGCGAGCCGTTCTCGCATCAAACTCGCACTGTGAATTACATTTGCAATCCAATACCAAACTCACATTCATTTTTTTTCAGAGGAAGTTTGCATATGTGTGTGCAGCCCTTTAAGCAGATAAAAAGGTAGGGAAAACATTTAATTTAAAAAAAGGTACAAATGCCAGCTCACAGTGCTGAACCTCTAGTACACCCTCTTCTAATGAATAAGCATGCACTTAGAGATATTTAAATAGCATAATTTGGCCAATAAAGACTTGTCAGTTTTCAGGTGGATTTCCCTAAAAAGCTCAATAATGTGTTAAATGATGTGGGTCAGGTATGTTAAGGTGTAAATAACATGGTACATACAGTATGTGGAGGTGTAAATGATGTGGGACAGGTATATTAAGGTGTAAATGATGTGGGACAGGTATGTGGAGGTGTAAATGATGTGGGACAGGTATGTGGAGGTGTAAATAATATGGTACATAGTCAGTATGTGGAGGGGTAAATGATGTTGGGCAGGTATTTGGAGGTGTTGTATTGATAGGAGAGGGGTTTTAGAACTTGCAGATTTGAGTTAAGTTTTTAGTTCAACTTTTTGAAAACGTGCCTATAAGAAACACTGAAAAACTACTATTCAGTCATTTTCTGTACCCCAAAATGCTGGAAGGTCTTTAAGTTACAGAAAAACACTTGCTTTCTATCCTTTTTCATAAAAAAAAAAAAAAAAAATGTACATAAAATCAACCATTTGACAGTTTAAAAACCTCTCTCAGTTGACCCTTTTGGTGTCCAGAATGGTTTCCCCCACTTAAAGTACTTCCAGGTCGCATTTTGCAGAAAATCGCACCCCCTCGCCACGACCAATCTTACTAATTGGTTCTCGCATTTCTCAGGTGCAAGCATGAGATGTATATATGTTTCATGAAACAAACTCTCTTTCATAAACTTGCTCCAAATTGGACTGAGACCTCATTACTCACTTTAATCAGTAAACCACAGACAGTAAATTGGCAACTCCCAGTCAGCAACTATGTAAATTGGTAGGAATGAGAAAAAAAAAAAACACTACACACAATCACTTTTAGACATGTATACTCATAACTTGTTGTAAGATACATATTTTACCCATCATGAAAATGACTGTCAGAGAACACAATATCGAATATTTGGTGAGGGGAAAAAAAAAAAGTTCCATTGAAAAATCATACAGTCAAACTTTTTGTGCAGTCAGTAGTAGGGGCTTACCATAGTACTGCCCACGACAAGTGCCCCCTATACGCTATGTTATGTAATGCTCTCTCCGGGAAGCCGTTTATGGACACTATAAATAGGTATGTTTTACACTTGTGCTTGGCCCTCACTCTACAGCTATGAATGAAAGAGACAGAGACCAGTAAAGGGAAACGGCTATAGCCTATGCAATACACAGCACCTCACCTGCTCGGACACCGCTCTGAAGAGGCAGGACGCGTCCTTGGCTGTAAGTTTCCTGTACAGTCCCAAGCTCCCCAGATACTCATCCATTGTTACTTCATTCAGAGACTTCTGTCCGAAGTACTTTTTCCAGCCCTTGTGCATGGTGACGGGTTTAGCGGAGTCCCCGCAGCGCAGTGTCCGGCCAGCCTCCCAGGCTGGGTGCGGCTCCTTGCGCGCTCTGTATGACCCCCTCCTAAGGCTGCGGAGCGCAGTGCGCAGGGGGGAGACTCAGCTGTCCGTACTGCAAAGGCGAGAGAGCACGGAGGAGCGGTCTTGTACCGGCCAGAGGAGGAGGGTTCTCCACATCTACAACAATAAACGATTCTTCTTTTTTTTTTTTTTGTTTACCGAAAAGGAAAAAAAATAGTTTACCATTATTAGGGCACATTAACCCTTGCAGCAACACAATATTTAGCTATAACAATATTTGTACAAAAAGTATTATGCTACTTAGTAAAGTTAAGTGTACTATGCAATCTCCTTATTTGTTGGTCACTCAATTCAATCCATTCTCAGAACCCATAAAGAACATGTTACTTTAAAAAGAAAAAAAAAAAACCTCACCTTTATTCAAGCAGTAACATACCATGTATTCCAGGAGGTCTGGTTTGGGTGCCACACAGTCACACAATTATTTTTAATTTGGAATAAGGCAGAAAACTAGGAATATAATTATTTACAATAGCAGTTGGGACTCATGCTAGTGACATAAAGGTCTGGGGATAAGTCTAGGAACAATAGAGTTGGTATTCTTAATAAATATTATTATGGTTTCTACAAGAGGTAGAATTTCTAACAATACCATGTTTCACTTGTCTCTCTGCTGCATGCAATCTCTTTTCACACAGCACATCTGTGAGATATTAGTGCTACATAAATGTGTAATGGACAGGCTGCAGCATTTACCTGTGTGTGGGGTGGGAGAGGCTCTTATGATTGCACCACCTGTCCTGGTTTCATTACCAGAGCTGGAAATAATGTGGACCTAAATCACACAAATAGCCCTTGATAAGATGTAGCATGTGCTCCCTCAGTTCTGATCCTCAAGTACTCTTCTATCAAGTAATGGTTTGAGGATATTCCTGTAAACTACCATATTGGACAGTAACTTGGTTTAGAATGTAAATTAATTAATCTGACATGATCCTGAAAACATGGCATGTGGGGATTTGCTTATGAATGAACTAAGTCAGGTCTGCACATTCTTTGGTTCTCCAATTGTTGTGAAACTACTAGTCCCAGCATATCCTGGCAGCTAGTAAGAGCATTACTGAGCTTGCACTTTCACAACTGTAGAGCCACAAGTTGTTCAGGAATAAATTAGAAGGCCCACATTTCGTACATAGTTTTTGTTGTTGCAGTTTCTTAACTCTTAAATTAGTATTTTTGTGGGTAGGGACAGGGGATGGGAATCGTAAACACGGTGCTTACCTTCGGCACTCCTCATGTGATGCACTAGGAGAGAGGCATCAACCACTGCTCTTGTTTGAATAAGGCACAGGTTCTCAAACTAGGTCCTCAGGACCCTAAACAGTGCATGTTTTGCAGGTCTCCTCACAAAATCACAAGTGACATAATTATCTCCACCTGTGGATCTTTTAAAATGTGTCAGTGAGTAATGACTACACCTGTTCACCTGCTGGGTGACCTGCAAAATGTGAACTGTGTGGGGTCCCGAGGACCGAGTTTGAGAACCACTGGAATAAGCTGATCAGTGGTAATCAGCACATGGGAAGGCAGAGGTTGTTACCTGGATAATATTAAGTACATTGGAGCTGGAGTTCTTACCTTATCATTGGCATTGCTGTCATTACATATATAACATATCTAACATGTTCAAAGTACAGTATTTAAAAAAAGAACAGTACAACTGCTGTGCCAACATGAATTGTTAAAATAGCTGTATATGCTAAATATAACTGTAAAGTATTAGGGGTCTATCCATATTGCCAGGGCTATTTTAATTTTTAATGAAAATATCCCTACTGTGTACAAAGGGGAACTCGCAGGGACAGCCTTTGTGGCAACTGCTGTCCCTGCGAGTTAAATGCTCGGCTCCCTCGTGTGCATGCGCACTTGGCCAACATCGACCCTCTTGCGAGCGCTCAGCGCTCACGAGCGGGTCTGAATCAGGCCCAGAGATCGAAAGATCTCTCTCCTGTACCCTCCATAGGTTTACAGCAGTTTACCCCATCTGAGGATGGTGTAAACTGCCGGGGCTAAACTATGAAAAGCTTTGCTTTATGGAGTTTAGTACATAGGGGTCAGATTGTAGTCCCTCTTGATAATAATGGAGACTGCAATCTGCAGTGCTAATTAGAACTTTGCTGGGAGTTGGGTATGGGAACTCGGCGGCCAGGATGCCGCCGTTCAGAATACCAACACCGGCATACCGACAGTCAGAATCCCAGCGCCATTAGGTAAGTGTCCTACCACTAACCTCTACCCCTCCCTCCCTGAACCTAAACCTAACCTTCCCCTCCACGCACCCTAAACCAAACCCTCCCCCTAGTGCAATACACTAAACCAGTATTTACCAACCTCGGTCCTCAAGGCACACTAACAGTCCAACTTTTAGTGATATCCATGCTTAAGGACAGATGGTTAAATCAAAATAACTGAGGTACTAAATAAGACTTGTGCTAAAGTATGGCTATCCTTAAAACCTGGACTGTTAGTGTGCCTTGAGGACCGTTGTTGGGAACCCCTGCCATAAACCTAACTCTTCCCCCTAGCGCCTAACCCCTGATGCTTACCTTCGGGATGCCGGCGGTCTTGATTCTTGAGCTGGGATCCCGACCATCGGCAACCCGTACACCATGATGCTGACTACATCCTCTTTGCTGGAGATTTCTGTGAATTCTCCTGCATTGTGCCATTAGTACATAGGAACAATATATAAATTTATACATTATAAATTATGAGATCATCTCTAAACGCCGGCTCTTACTATGCAGTGAACAGGACATGGGACGCATCGACCCAGATTATACGTTCACACTGCGTCACAAGGGTTGAAATGCTTGACCCGGCTAATTTCAACCTGGCCCTTTCACACTGCACAGTAACCTGGGTTGCTGCGCATTCACGTGCCCGGATTATTGCAGCAAGTGTGAAAGGGGTATTTCAAAGCCCATGTGTGATAGAGCATGTGAAATAGGTAAATGTACTATTAAGTCATTTATTATGAAAGCTCCCTATTATATGACTATTGTAGGCCACCAATATGCTTAATAAAAATAGGGCGGAATTTAATTAGTCCCCGAGTTAAGCACATAGAGCAGTTTAATTACTGCCTGCGACTAGTCCCAAGGGTGCAGTTAACACAGATTTCTGCTCGCACCCTCCTGAGGTGCTCACAGAAATCTACATTAACTAGCGCTCCCAGGGCTAGTTGGGGGTTTACCGCAGTAAGTCCTGCAGCTAACTGAATCCCCCCATAGATTGCACAGAAATAGGGAAGTGTAAAAACACAGGCCCTGATTCAGACCCACTCGCGAGCGGCTGTCCGCTCGCAAGTGGGTCGATGGTGCGCATGCGCGAGACACAACGAGCGAAGGACTTTCCTTCGCTCGTAGTGTCTGATCAAAGGGGGCGTGCTGTCGATGTTGATTGACAGCACGCCCCCTTTGGTGGGCGTGCCTGCCAGACGGAGGCGTTCCCAAGGGAACGCCTACCGTCAGAAGCCGGCCCCACTGAAATCACTAGTGATGTCAGTGGGAGTGATTTTGGCTCTGATAGAGCCAAAATCACCCCTGGCCTTGCGGTTGAGAAACTCAAGACCATCGCGACCATCATCCTGCACGCTCGTATATGCTGTGGGTGGTGACCCACAGCTATACGAGCGTCCAGGAGGACGCTCCATATTTATGGAGGTGGGCCCTGATTCAGAGTGAGCGCTCTGGTCAGAGCGTCCGGCTCTGAATCAGGGCCACAGTTGGTAAATTATTTTTTAGGGACTCTGAAAAAGCCCAGTGTTTCCTAACCCTAAAACTGTTTTGGACACCCCTTCTACAAGATGTCAGAATATTGTTTTCCCGGTCTATTATAGTACCGCAGTTATTATCTTAAGGCCCCATACATCAGCAATCAGAAAATTACAAACAATTTGAAGATTTGTTGCTCGATTTTAGAATTTCTCAATCCCGCAATCTGCACCCATACACTACAGACATTTTTCAGTGGTTTGCAGATTGATTTCAGCAAATACAGATCTGCCAGTCTTGAAAGGCCCATTCTTTTACTAGTAACGGTCTGCAAATCTGCTGGGTTGTTACCATACACTAGCAATCTACAGCCCCAATTGATCTGTGAAATCCAACATGTTGGACAACCTCATTTAACAATTCCTTTTTGGTTGAAATCTGCAATCTGTGAACCCCATACATTGCAGATTTTTTTACACAATCATCTGCAAAATGCAAAATTGCCACAATCGATTGCTGATGTATGGGGTCCTTTAGTTTCATTAGGGACATGAAAGAACATATGTCAATCAGGTCTTGAACCAAATTAATAAAAAATGCAATGTTTTTTTTTTCTGAAATCTTTATGAATGCCCCTGGCATATGATTAAGGAGAACATGGCATGGTTTTTTTGTCATTTGTTGAATATCAGAACAGCTTGTTATTGAGAAAAGCATTCAGTTGTCAACCACAGCATGTTATCATATAATAATTTTTTTCTTTATGGTTTTATTTTCCAGTTTTATAACATGGCAAAAATCCCATAAAGCAGTCTGTAGTGTCAGACCTTTCTGCCTGCTCGCATAAACAGAAATGGGGTCTGTTTAATTTTTGCAAACCTGCTGTGGCTTCTTTGGGAAAAAAGCATGTCTCTGGAAAGAAGCGAGCAATTGTCTCCCAGTGCACTCATTATACAAGTACTCCTGTAGTACTGTCTGCAGAATTGTAAATCATGTAGTTTTGTAGTCCAAATAAAAAAACACCTGAAAAGCAGCTGATGGCCAAGCATTGTAATATCTGCTGTGCAGAGAAGGGGTTGGGGATGGAATGTGTGCCAAGCTGCTGTGGACAGGGGGGCTGTGATGATAACACTTAGGTGTGTGGAGCACCGTTTAAGTTGGACAGTCAAGTTGGAAACTTGGTTTTGGGGTAACCACACTGGACATTGACTGCCTGGGTTACTGGAACCGTTGAGGGGTGCCCACAGTGTTGGGGTCCACCCACCATTATTCCTTACAGCCACTGGCCGGTTGGCACTAGGGCTAGCTTTCAGTGAAGTCCAGCCTACAAAAATACATGGGGGCCCCACCCCTTGGTATAACTAGCTCTGGAATCAATTGCACCAGGGCTCTTCCACATATCCAAGGGCGATGGGTACGGGAGTAACAAAAGGCTTAACTATAGTAATAAGACAGTTTGGGGTATATTTCCTAAAGTGCAGGTTTTTATAAGTGGAGAAGTTGCCCATAGCAACCAATCAGATTCTACTTAACATTTATCCAGTACCTTCTAGAAGATAATAGCTAGAATCTGATTGGTTGCTATGGGCAACAACTCCACTTCTAAAAACCCGCACTTTAGTAAATATACCCCTTTGGCGATCTACAGGTCACAGCATGACCCGGCTGCCAAAATTAGCTACCAGGGCCTGTACCATGTGTCAGTTTGCCCTGGCATCAGAGCTGGCTAAGACCTGTAGTTCCCCAAGGAAAAATGCAAAACAAATCATAGACAGGTTAATAAACACTTTTTAATAAATAAACACAGACACAAAGTTTACTTTCAGCAATGTTTTATTTTGTACTTACCTGGTCTCATTGTCTTGATGGAGTTCACTTATACCATTTTTCCACTGCTGCAATAATCCGGGTTATTGCCGGGTCACGGGTCAGTGAAAAGGGTCCCTGAAAAATAACCCGGGTCAAGTGACTCGGAAATCCAACCCATGTAGCTACCAGGGTCGAACCCAGGATGGACCCAGGTAATGGTGCAGTTTAAGCAGCACAACCAGGGTTATCCGACCTGGGTCATGTCTAAAATGAGCTGAGTGGTGGTTGTGGAGCAGTCACCTCCCACTTTTTATGACCTCACAAGTTTAGCAGGGCAGACCTGGGTTCAGTGTGAACAGGGTTGTCCTGGGAATAACCCAGATCAAAGGTGCAGTGTAAACAGGGTCTGATCTGGGTTGGAACCATGTCCAAGAACCCAGGTCGGACCCAGGTTTTTGGTGGAAAAGGGGTATGACTTGGTGACTCCAACTCCAGTCACAACTGTGTTCTCCTCCCAGCATTTTAGCTGGCTTCAGGATAGAGGCCCTCATTCAAAGGCGGTCGCAAGAAGCGAGCGCTCGCTCTGAATGAGGGTAGCCGCTTGACTTTTGAAGTGCGGCCTCCTGGTCGCTAGCTAAGCTGTGGGTTACCACCCACAGCTTTAGCGACCGACCAAGTTGATGGTCGCGATGGTCTTGACCAAGCCCATCGGGGCTTGCATCGAGACCCTAAGGTTGGGTCTCAGCAACCGCAAGCCCCAGGGAGCTTCTTGCTCTGATCGAGCAGGAAGCTCCCCACTGACATCACTGCTGATGTCAGTGCGGCCGCCCACAAAACGGCAGGCGTTCCTTAAGGAACCCCTCCGTTTGTGAAATCACCCCCCCCCCCCGCCATGACTACAAAATGGGTCGAGCTGTCGATCAACATCTACAGCCGCCCCTTTTGTAGTGAGCTCCGGAGCGAGAGAATTTCTATCTTGCTCCGGGGCTTGCGCACGCGCAGTGTGGCTGCTGCGCGTGCGCAGAGCCTAAACATCGACCCGGTTGCGAGCGCTCAACACTTGCGACCGGGTCTGAATGAGGTCCAGAGACAGTCTTGTTTTGAAGCCAAGATGGGCGATGTAAAACTGCTCTATCCATATAGAGCGGTTTCACATTGGTTATTTTCGATTCAAAGAGAGGCAGCCTCAGTCCTGGAACCTACAGCGGTGCTGGGAGAAAAAGCGACAAGGCATGTGCCGCTCTCCCTCCATACAGCTAGACAAGACCAATTTGCATGGGTAGCAGAAATAGGTAGATATGTCCTCCTATTTCTGTTAAAATCATTCAGTTGGGGGAAACAATTATCATCCAAATAGTTGTGAGAAATTAAACGTTTGATTACTCCTGCTAGTTAGAATAAGCGTTTTCCAGCATATTAGAGTAAACGATCAATTCATTTGCTCTCACACACCAGTAGATTATCATTCTAACCAGCTGACTAGGTGGATGGTTGGTACAATATCGTTCTGGTGTATAGCAAGTTAATGGAAAAGCACACGCATTAGCATATGCCACTCATCAATTGTAGTGGGTATATATACAAAGTGCTGCTTCTCGGCAGGTTTCACCTCAAAGTTTAAAGTACTGTATCACTACAATAATTGCCAAACACAGCGGGCTTTGCACTTCATATTAGTACAAACCAATAAGGTAATCTGGAGATGGATAACCTTTTTAGGATATATCATATTTTACCACTAGATGTCTCCAAAGTACACCATTTTACATACTTCATTTATACAGGATACAGATCTTGTAAATATTTTTGTTACATATATTTATCAGTGTTTCTAGTTACTCTTCTGAAGATATCAACTATGCAGACAAGGCACACCTGAAATTATATATTATTTAATTGCATAATGTACATCCTTTGTATTAGTTGGTGTTTACGCAGAGGTTTGCAGTTTATGGTTGAAGTTCTTAAATGCGGTCCTCAAGGCTCCCCAACAGTTCAGGTTTTAGAGATATCCATAGTTGAGCACATGTGAATTAAGGTGTCCATACATCTGACCGGTAATTACGCGATCCTGCGACGCAATCGGAAATGCCGTTCTGTCGGGTGGAAACGCCAGCCGGCCAACATCGATGGTCAGCTATCCGTCGCAGGATCGCAGAAATATTACATTGTAAATGCCCCCGATTTGACGATCGCGATCATTTCTTGATCGCGATCGTCAAATCGTGAAAATCCAACATGTTGGATTTCTGCGATGCCGGGTTGCGCATCGCGGCAATCCATCGCTGATGGATGAGCCCCATTAATTAGTATCTCAGTCAGTTTGATTTAATCACCTGTGCTCAACCATGGATATCTCTAAAACCTGAACCTCTGCTTTATGGCATTGAGCCGTATTCAATTTGAGTGGACCCGCGATACTTTTCACCTACTTCGCCTGTTTTACAGGCAGAAAAGTATCACGCGCGTGCCTGTGTATTCAATTTGAAAGTACACGAAAACGGGACCCGGCAAAACTGAAATAAACGGAAAGTCCTGTCAGATTTGGGGAAATCAGCCTGACACCCCCCAAATGATGCTCTGTCATGGGGGTTAGCTATGGTTACCCCCGATTTGGCTTGCTGAAGGTATTTGGTGTTTTTAAACGGGCTCAATAGCTGCTAAATAGCGTTTTTGTACAAGTGGTGAAGAATACTATTCAGGAGTTTTTTTGCAGAAAATAACTTCTCAGCAAATTTGGGGTACTTGAAAATGGGGGACAACATATTTTAAAGTTGCTAAAGTTAAGTTTAAAAAATCGTGAAAAATCCACCTGCCGCAAGCACTGGCAATGAAAAAAAACACATGTGGCATACTTGGGGACCCCCCTAGAGTCTAGTTCGCTAGTTTTTAACTTTGTCCCCCAACATTTTTTTTTTTTCGCCCCCAAAATGAAAGTGATTTTTGGGGGGTGTTTTTTTTTTTATTTTTGACGCAGTTTACCTTTGGGAGTCAGTCTGAAGGCTGCACGGGGGTTCCCGCAATGTTGCACCCCAAAACCCCAATTCTGCACTTTTTTTCCACCTGCTATTCAAAGGCGAAACTTTTCCGCCTATTACATTGCATTGACTCTCCGCCTAGGCGGAAAGTCTTTCAAATTGAATACGGCGATACTTTTCCGCCTAGCGAAATTACGTCATTGGCAAAACTTTTTCAACAATTCCAGCTTTTCGCTCCAAATTGAATACGGGCCATTGTCTGCTATATGTTGCTCAGCACTGAATTATCTCCCTTTTATAATTAATGAAATACCAGGTTACTTTTGTCAGTGGTGCCTGTACCTAAGCTCCCCCCTAGGGCCAAAACCTAACCTCCGCCTCCCCGCACCCTAAACCTAACCCTCCCCCCTTAGTGCCTAACCCCTAATCCTCCTCCCCACCCCCTCCCTAGCTACTTATCTTCAGCATCCCCGCGGTCGGGATGCCGGTGCCGGGACTCTGACCGGCGTTTGTATTCTGTCGCCAGTAAGGGTCGGCATCCAGACCGCTGGGATGCCGAATGCATACCCTCTTTTTTTTTTTTTATGCCACATTAAAAATGTTCAACTGGTTATAAATATCTTTTATTGAAAAATGTTATTTTATACCGTTATATTTATCGGCAAAATACAGACGGCACCTGACTATCCACAGGCATATTATAATATGTTTAAATGTGTGTTGTGCAAATCATAATAAATATTTATAGTGTAATAATGGTTGCTGTGAGGACTGGTCAAGAGGAGTAGGAATAATATGTCCCACTAGGATGCAGTAATAAATCTACACAAATACTGTACCAGCACAAGATAAAGAATATATACATTAATGCAAAATACATTTTTCTTACCCTCTACACACAGGCATGCTAAACCTTTTGACTTTCCAGCTGTTGAACTACAAATCCCATCAATCAGCTGGTAAAGCATGCTGGGACCTGTAGTTTCACAATAGTTGGAGAGCCACAGGTTGGCCAGGCCTGCTTTACAGCATTTTAAATGAAGTCATACAGTATGACACATATCATATTGGGGAATAATCTCCCATCAAGTAAAATAAAACCATACATATATTTTGTTGTTAATAAGGTTGTCACTTTAAAATAATCATCTATGTCAAAAATCTAAAGGGTGGGGACAAATTCACACAAACTCCTGCATGTTTAAAGATACAATTTACATCAAAGCAAAAACAGAAGAGACAAATTTGTTTATTGAAATGTTTTGATCGACTTTAGAAAAATGTTTTGTTTTCCTTTTAAAACAGAATTTATAATTAAATTTAAAGTTCCATTGTATTTTTATAATTACACTCTTTTTTTTTTTTTTTTTTCTTTCAAACCTACCAAATGTCTTAAATTTCCAGGGATAGCACTTGATTTAATAGAGATGTCCCTGTCTTTAATACTGGCCAACAGAAACAATGAGATTATCTGCTAACATTGGAGCTACAAGAGACTCTCATACCCTTTTTACACCAAAATCCCAGGTCTGACCCGGGATTTGGAACAGAGGAGCTCATTCAGACCCGAGTGCTAAGCTGCACTCTCACGCAAAAGGGGCCGTCAGAGCCGGAAGCTCTCCACTAACATCACTAGTGATGTCAGTGGGGCCACCCCCAAACGGTAGGCGTTCCCATGGGAACGCCTCCGTTTGGGCTGCCACCCCCCCGGCCCGCCTTCCAAACGGGGCGAGCTGTCAATCAACATCGACAGCTCGCCCCCTTTGGAAAGAGACCCGCTACGACCGGCGCTGTCGGTCGTAGTGGGTCTCACGCATGCGCACGAAGGAGCCGGCTCCCTCGTGCGCATGCGCACTTGACAAACATCGAGGCAGTCGTAGACCGTTCGGCCGCCTCTGAAAGAAGGCCAATGTGTGTACGGAGCGATGTCAGATGCGGCGGGCCTGGAGGGGGTGCCGGCATTGGTAATTGCTTACACATTTGCCGATGCTGGCGGCGGGGCCATGCTGCATTCGGTATCCCAAGGCTGGACTGCATGTACAGATGACTGGGGATATCATTAATGACCCACGGAAGCGAGCATCGATCGTCGGTAAGTGCATAGACATTGGATGATTTGAATAATATATCGTTCAAAGATATCGTTATCATTTAAATACATCGTCCAGTTTGTACGGGGCTTTAGGCTGCAATTGACCGGTTAGGTGTCTGAGCTTCTTCCAGGTACTTAGCAGTGTTTTGTTTTTTTTATTGACACCTTTCAAGGATGCTGTATAACAACAGGGACTGTAAAGTCACAAAAATACAGAATATAGCTAAAATATCCTTCTGGCACCATAATGTATTATTTGATCTATTAAGTCCCTCCTGACTGGCTCTGTTGCTCCAAGGCTATATTATAATAGATATATTATATACATATAGGCAGCACTCCACAGATTTAATAAAAAAAATACTTGCTGAGTCCAGGCTTATCGTGCAACGTTTCAGATATTTACTACATGCCTTGATGAAAAATGTAATAAACATCTGAAATGTTGCACAATAAGCCCAGACTCATTTTTTTTTCATTTAAATCAGTGGAGTGCTGCCTATATAATGTGGTTTTTCTGGTGACCTGGTAGATAGCCAGGCCTATTGGAGTTGCACCCCGGTTGCTGGAGTATTTATATGGAGTGCCGATCTTGAAACGGCAACTACAATTAGTAATTGGTTAAAAAAAAAATTGTGTGTGTGTATATATATATATATTCAAACATTTTTTTAACCAATTACTAATTGTAGTTGCCATTTATCCACCATCAACTAAAACATGGATAATACAAAACTGTATCCAGCTGTAGTATAATTCCTATGTTTTGGTCCGTACATTTTACCCCAAATGCATCTTATCATCCAATGGTGGCTACAAAATACTGCTAACACCATTATAAAGTGAGACATCTTTACAGTTAGGTGTAAGCTCCTACAGTTTCTATAGCTTTGTCTATAGGCCAGATCTGGTCACACGTTTAGTAATTCTGCCTAGACCACTTTTATGATGCTTTATGTTCTTGATTACTGTTTGGTGTCGCATTCACCAGTACCCTCTGAGACCCCCTTCTCTATATATACAATGACCATGGAACTATACAAGGTTTCCGTGCAGAGTACCTATGTTTTTTCTTGTTTTCTTTGTTTACAAGAAGTGAGACGGAAATTTATGCTGCTTTTCCTGGATTCCTGATGAGACCGTCCCTTTGTATATGTTAGTTTTTCCCTTCCTTCCCTATTGTCTTCCCCCTTTCCCTCTTTACCCATTCTTTCCTCCGTAGGTAGCAATTGTTTCATTCAACTATGTCCTGTCGTATGATTTTGGGTGGCTAGGCTACTCATGGATTATTTATCTGTTACATCCCTATAGCTAAGCGAACACTATTTCCAATAATATGAAGTGCCTTAATGTTTCAGAGAAAAGGTCGCGCCTATTACACACATTGTTGATCTTGTGTTTCTACAAGAGACCTATATTAAAAGGGGTGATTCCCCAGGCCTTTACTCCCGTCACTTTCCCTAGGGATATTTCAATGACTTCACTGATGCTAAGGCCCAAGGGGTGGCTATTTTATTTCCCAAAAACCTTAGTGTTGAGGACATTACTGATGTACCGATAGGAGATGGCAGGTGATTATTGGTCAAAGCCACTCTTGTCCATTAAAAATTCTCTTTTGTTAATCTATAGCTCCTTAATCAGGTGCAGTCCCACTTCCTACGTGAGTCCTTGTGGTTGGTGGAGACTTTAACTGGGGCCTCCAGAGTTTCATTTAAAGAGGACCGACGCTTTTGATCAATTCAAGAGTTTCAAATAATTGATATCTGGCGATTACTACACCCCTCAGAGAGGGATTACACATTTTACTCGGGGCAGTCTCTTCCATTGGGCTTTTAGGGTAGTTGCCCAAGGCCCCGAAGCTTCAAGGGGCCCTGCAGCGGCGGCCAGTGAGTAAATGTTTTTTTTTTTATATAAAGCACTGTCGTCACCTCCCCCCCTGGTATGCAGCAGAGTCGGGCACCAAATAGTGGAGGGTGCCGCCGCCTCGGCTGCGACCATGCGGGCCGCGGGCAGTCTGTGTTTCTGTGACACAGCTGCACCGCGCATGTAGTGTAGTGCTGACCGGACGGAGTTCGGTTAGCACTAAACGGTGACAAACACATTGCCGCTGGTGCCAGCAGCAGTGTTTGTTTTAATTAGCAGCCAATGAGAGTCTATCAGACTCTCATTGACTGCTGCGCCCACTGCCGGAGCCGGGCTCCATCTTCCGGCTCCCGCAGTGTGTAATGGGAGAGACGTCATAACGTCTCTCCCATAATACAGAGCGGGCCGGCCCAGGAGGAGCGGGTGGCGGCGGTGGGAGCAGGAGCGGGGATTCAGGTGTTTTGTTTTTTTTATTACGTGTGTCTACTGGGGGCACTACAAGAGGGGGACCACTACATCAGGGGACCACTGCTGGGGGGGGGCTACTACTAGGGGCACACTACTACTAGGGGCACTGCATGGGGGGGGACTACCAACGGGGGGGCAATGCATCAGGGGAGCTCTATATAAAGGGCAATACTGGGGGTACTGCATAGGGGGGACTACAACTGGGGTCACTATTTAAAGGGCACTGCATAAGGGGTACCACTAGTAGGGGCACTGCAGGGGGGGGGGACTACTACTGGGGGCTCTATATAAGGGGCTTACTACTGGGGGCACAAGGGTCACTGCACAGGAAGGACTACTACTGGGGGCTCTATATAAGGGGCTTACTACTGGGGGCACAAGGGTCACTGCACAGGAAGGACCACTACTGGGGGCACTGTATAAGGGGCACTGTGTTTTTTTCCCGTGAATGGGTGGGTAGGGGTCCCAGTGCATTGCTTTGCCTAGGGTCCACACTGCTGTTAAGACAGCCCTGATTTTACTCACCCCCACACAATTCCTACTCTCATAGATTACTTCTGTGTGAGACACTCAAACTTGGACCTTCTTTTAGACGTAACTATCGGCCAGATAGCGGACTGTGGGCCTGATTCAGACCTGGTTGCGAGCGCTGAGCGCTCGCAACTGGGTCGATGGTGGCCCAGAGTCCATGCGCACGACTGAGCCGGCTCCGTCATGCGCATACGCAAGACCCGGATAGCGACGGGCAATCAGTCGCTCCGGGTCTCGCACCAAAGGGGGCGTGACCGTTTGGGGGCGGCCCCACTGACATCACAAGTGATGTCAGTGGGAGAGCTTTCGGCTCTGTTTGAGCCGAAAGCTCTCTGGGGCTTGCGGCCACGAGACCCTACCACATGGGTCTCGTTGCAAGCCCGATGGTCGCAATGGTCTTGACCATCGCGACCATCATCCTGGCCGCTCGCATTAGCTGTGGGTGCCAACCCACAGCAATGCGAGCGGCCAGGAGGCCGCTCCATTAAAAAAAAAAAAAAAAATGCCCTGATTCAGAGCGAGCGCTCTGTCAGAGCGTCCGGCTCTGAATCAGGGCCTCTGACCATGTTCCTATTACTCATTCCTTCTCTGCGACACCCTCCACGTCATTGGCACTGGTGATTTAACAAACAATTCCTCCGGGACACAACCTGTCATGCACAACTCGCAAAAGCTATAGATGATGATATCGCTCTTAATGTCTCCCCGATGGGAGGCTCATAAGTGTGTTATCAGGGTCAAGTGCATCCAATTGGGTTCCTTCCTCAAAAACCGAGTGTAGAAATGCTCTGCTCTCAAAAACTAAAGCACTAGAGTTGACTTACAAGCCTATACTTGCTCCTGACACTTACATAGAACTCCAAAATGCGGGGTCATCCCTGAATATCTTACATAACTATGGCATTCGGCGAGCATTTAGAAGTTGCAGGCATAAATACTATCGCTTGGGTAACAAGCCTGGAAAAGTGCTAGCGATGGCCCTTAGGGCCCAGAGGTCGCTTACGTATGTATTTCCAAACTCAAGGATCCTTCTGGCACTTTTTGCGTAACAAATGGGGTGATGGCGAGGGTCTTTCATTCATATTATTCAGAATTGTATAATCTGATCTAGACTCGTACGGCGTCTGAGTGTGCGGTACATGATCTAGAAGTACAGAAATTCCTGGGAGGAGGTGGAGTTTCCTACGATCCCTGAGGCGGTGATACAAGCTCTGGATGAACCCTTCATGGAAGGCGAGTTATTAGATGCTCTTAAATAGTCGCCAACAGGGAAGAAGAGCCCAGGCCCTGATGGCTTTCCTATTTCGTATCACAAAGCCTATCACGATAAACTCAATCCCCTTCTCTTACAGGCTTGTAATTCTGTTTCTCAGCAGACTCCCCTATCAGACCAGTCCCTCACCGCCCACATTACTGTTATCCCGAAAGAAAGCAAAGATCTGTGTCTTCCGGCTAGTTATAGACCTATCTTTCTACTAAATGTGGATGTGAATTTGTATACCAAGGTTATAGCGAAGTCTTGGGCCACTGCTTCCGAGCGTCATTCACTCCAATCATGTTGGCTTTGTTCCCGGGCCGAGAGGCAAGGGATACTATCAAAGTGTTTGACCTGATAGCTCACGCTCAGATATCAATAATCCCCATTGTGCTTCTCTCTACTGATGCCGAGAAGGCCTTTGATCGGGTAGATTGGGGCTTTATGGAGGCGGTCCTGCAGTGGTTGGGACTGGGCTAGGTGTTCTTGGAAAAGAATACGTCCCTGTACTGGGTGCAGTCAGCACAGGTTCGGGTGAATGGGATGTTATTCGAACATATTAAAATATCCCCATTGGTCTTTATATTGTGCATGAAGGCTCTGGCAAGGGCTATTAGAAGCAATCCTAAAATCACTGGGTTGAGAGCTGGTACGAGGGACCATTGTTTGGCTCTTTTTGCTGATGATTTGTTAGCCATTATCACTAATCTGATGACGTCCTTGCCCAATCTAATGGAGGAATTTACTTGTTTTGGTCAGTTGTCCAATTTTAATATCAACTATACAAAATCCTCAGCTTTGAATGTCACCGCCTCAGTGGAGACTGTCTCTGCCTCTCACTTTAAATATTTTGGGGGTACTTATCCCTAAAACGCTCCACACTATCGTGTTTTGAATCATATACCTCTTTTGAATAAAATTCAGCAAGAGAAGACACAGTGGGTCTCACAGATGTTTTCTTGGTTGGAGCGAATATAATTAATGTTCTCCCCAGGTTCCAATACCTCTTCCAGGCAGTTCCCCTGAGACTCCCACCCCATTTCTTACAGGAAGGACACAAGGTACTTTGTAACTTTGTCTGGAGTGGAAGGAAACCAAGATTTAAGCATGTTCACCTCTTTAGGCGAAAAACCCAGGGGGGTAAGCAACTGCCCATGATCTCTGCCTATTACCAGGCCCCTGTTTTGCGTAGGATTCTTGATTGGTCTAGGGGACAGAGAAAGAAACAGTGGGTAGATCTGGAATCATCCTCTACACAGCTTAATCTAAATAGTTTGCCCTGGTGCTCTAAGATTGCAGGTTCTGCTCATCCGACAGTTGGTCCTCCTTTGTTATTGCAGAGAAAATTGTGCATTAGGCCAGGAATCTCCTCACAAATATCTCCACTCATGCCTGTTATAGACAATCCTTTCTTCCCTCCTGGAACTTCAGGTAGAACAGCTTCTCTGTGGAGAAGGGTAGGTATCACTAGGTTGTCCCATTTAGCCACTAATGGGGGTATTTAAATCTTTTTCTGACCTCTATTAATCTACTGGCATTCCCAGATGGGATTACTGGTTTTATTTTCAGGTGCTTCACTTTGCATCCTCCCAGGGGGGGTTGATTTCCCTAGTCAGCAGGGCCCTTACGCCGTTTGAACACATGTGCTCTCACCCCACTGAACCTACACATGTCATTTCTGGTATTTACCAAATTTTGATGCATGGTTACTTCCCTGATATCCCCACTTTTTGTAATCCATGGGATAGCGATTTATCTCACAGTGGCATACAGATAAACTGGGAAAAAGTTGTCCAATTACTTGCCTTCTAGAGATACTTGAGACTTAGTACAAACTACTGACGAGGTGGTAGAGATGCTCAGTCACGTTACATAAGTATTTCCCTTCAGTGTCCCCTCTATGCTGGCGCTGTGGTAAAGATAGTGGCACTTATTCACGTTTGGTGGGACTGCTCCCAAATTATCCCTTTCTGGAAGAAAATTCTTGAATTATCGTAAAAAATTTTGGCCTATCAGGTACCAAGCGGGACGGACTTTTGGCTACTCTCATTCAAATATTCCTATATCCCAATATAAGAAGTCCCTCCTTAAACATTTGGCTAATGCAGCAAGAGCAGTCATTCCAGTCCACTGGCATTCGGAAGTAGCTCCCTCAATTTGGGAATGGTGCCAACGACTATATTTTTACATGAACATGGAGGACATTTTTCATACAGCCTTAGTGAAACACTTGGTTCAACTGGATCGAATTTAAGTAATCTCTTTCATATAAAGCCTTGCTTCTGTCACTTCAGACTTAGATATTTTTAGCTCTTTCTAGCTATGCCGTATCACATAGAGATGTTTCCTGATCCTTCTCGCTACCTGCGTTTTATATAAACGTTCCTGAATTCCTTACTTCACCATTCCCTCTCTCATCTTGTATTCCCTGCCCCCCCCACATTTTTGATGGATTGATTGCACTTGTTGGTAACTGTAAACATATATTGTGCTGTTAACTGGTGTATACTTGCTGTAACGTGGAATTATTTTTGTTTTCTTGTGTTTATACGATGCTTCATCATTTCTGTTTGTATGTGTTGTAAAATTTAAAATAAAGAATTTATAAAAAATAAAGTGAGACACATGATCTCTGAATACCTACTCGTCCCTTCCTTAAAACTGGTTTATTAATTCAGTAGATATGATGGCATCCCATCGGGTGCTACTACACCTACAATGAGATGTGTCACTATGGTGCATCCAATTTGATACCACCTATCCTTCTCATTAAACAGCCTACTGTTCAGGAGCAGAAATGTGTTCAGTCACCTCAGCTGTTGGCACAGAGAGGACAAGAGAATAAAAAGAAACTACAATTAATTAATATAAAATGTCTGGTTACAGTAGATTTCCATGCACTAAAAAAAAAAAGTTAAGTCACAATTGCCAATAAGTTAAGCTGGCACTTACATGACACAAGCATAGACAACATTTAGAGTGTAAATGTTTATACATTATGACATGTGATGGTTTCCTGTGAATACTGAACTTCTTTTGTAGGTCTGGTACGAAGTCTTTTGCTCAAAAAACTCTGTCCCTTCAAACACTTAGACAGCAGAATTTTTTTTAAAAATATATATATATATTTGGCAATGTATTAAACAGTTTACTTTACAAATGTGCATATTTTACAGTATTTTCTTTATATCGGTTCACGTATTTCTGCTACCTAAGACCCACAGCTTTATCCAAAAAATCTGCAAAGATTTTTGGTTGACCTGGAAGAAATTTTTTCAAAGCTGACAGGTCCATTGACTTCAGTGTACTCCCAAGGGTGCTACATGGAAACAAAAAGGAAATAAGGCAATAGCATGTTAGTATTACAACGTTAAGTCTTTTAATACTACAAATAACAAGAGCAATCCCAATGCTACATTACCTCAGCTACTATTAAAACAAATCTCACGTCATTAGAACTTGTACCATAACTATTTAGTGAAACAATAGGATGAATTAAATATACTGTAACTGTATATAACATTTGCCACTGAAAAAGCTACAGGGGGAATTGTAATAGCCTCCGATTTTGAATTTACATTTTTTTTTTTTTGTATGTAAAACTCACCAGTAAAAAATACATTTTATATACAGTATATGAAAATGTTAGAACACCTGTTGCCGCAACCCACTCTCCTAATTTTTATATATAAAAAAAAAAACAAATACAACTAGCCGGATGTAACAGAGCTGACATGCTGAGAACACCCAAAGAAAAAAAGGAAAACATTTTGCGTGTTTATATCAAGTGCTATAGCTATAACCACAGCTGTCTGGCCTGTCACCCTGGCTAAAGAAAAAAAATAATAAATAATAATTAAACCCCACCCACTTCTCTATTAGTCCCATTCTATTCAGGATTGGGCCTGGCCCTCTAGGGAAAATGGGGCCAAATAGACACGGGCCGCACCTCGTTCCTAGAGATAACTGGCCCAATGCTATTCAGCATCTGGCCTATCCCAATAGCCCTTGGGTACCAGGATAATTATAAATAAAATGTCCCATTTATAATTCATATTTATTATTATTATAAAATAAAGAAAATAGTGGACCCTTAAAGAAATAAAAAAGGCTTGCCTCCTTAAAAATGAAAAATCGTAGTGGCCCTATTTAAATTATTTCACACACACGACATAATGCAGCCATTTTTGATTAAAGAAAGTACCCGTCTTGATCCGTCAAAATATGAAACAGATTTTCCAAATGCAACTTGCGCCAAAGAGCCTTAGTCACACAGATGAGTTAAAAAAAAATGGCTGCCCAGCTAGTCAGGAGCTGTGTATTATCTTCAAGATAAGACACATAAAATCATGGCCTTGTGACGTTGAGGAAGTCTGTTTTTTATACTATGTTGCCAGTTTTTTTCTTTAATGCAACACTATTTTTATGATGGGTACAATGCTGAATAGCATCGCTAGGATAGGACAAGTTCATTAGATCTCACCCCCAAACCCTTTGATCAAAGGAACGAAATCGATGATAGACTAATGGAAAAGGGACAACCACATATTTATTTTTTAGTTTCAACATGTCCTGCTGCCTAAGCCGCCGGTGATGTGCGTTAAACCTGCTGCATGTTGCCAGCAGCTTGTTTATTTTTTACCCTCCAGATTGCTAGGTATTACATTCGATGGTTTAGAAGGCAAACTAGAAGGTGCCGCAAATCTGCACCGTTACATTCTGCTCACAATGTCAATTATATTTAATTGTACACATTTCAGAATTTTCAGTGAGGTATTTTATAGTCTATGGTGTTCGAAAAAGAGGACAGACAAGTACTCTCTGTTTTGGGGGATTTTTTTCTAGCATTGTTTTTTTACTCTCAGGGGAGAATCTCCACATTCAAAATTGTATTTTATCCCTCTGGGCCTTATATATTTATCCTATTTACATCATTCCTAACTCATTTCAGTGTTTAGATCAGTGCTTGGGTTCCCCTCTCCAACCCCCCTCCCATTGGAGGTAAGAGTCTATAGTGTTGTCAGGTATACAATGGGATTTGAGCACTGTAGATCTCTATGCTTTACCTGCAAGTGCAGTAAGAGAGATGTCCGTCTTTATTTAGTTGCTTTGCCAGTTCAAGCTGGTGGTTGGACATTAGTTTTTCGTTAATCACAACAATAAGAGGTTTTCGCTCTCCGAGTGTTTCTAAGCAGCTTCCAGCACCTAATTAAAATATGCAAATAAAGCAAAATGTTAGATTTAGACAGTAGAGAAAAAAAAAAGACAATGAATTGGATTCTGGAGATTATATGACACTTTTCTCAACTGCATTGAAATATTAAAAATATAGGTCTAGTGCATTCTAGGTTTACCTTACTAACAATACGTTTCCATTGTTTGAATATGCAATTCTTATACCTCTATCTTGTTGGTCTGCTCATATGTTTATAACGTGGTAGATCCTCTTGGCGTTGTGCCGTGAGGTAGCCATTGCCAATCAATATTCTGACTTTGCATTTCTACTTGGACTCTTCTGTATGTTTTTACTGCGAAAATCTGAATAAAGATATTTAAAGTGTGTGTGTGTATATATATATATATATATATATATATATATATATATATATACACACACACACACACACACATATACACATATACACATATATACACATACATACATACATACATACATACAATCTTCCACTTCCCAAAATTTATACAAATGAATGAAGTACTACTGTATAGCACTACCTTGCACAACTTTGAGGTTATTGTATTTTCTTAGTTAATAAATAACAATTTAGGCTTTGTTCACATATATAAGCACAGGAGAAAATAAAACACAACATGATAAATACTGGTTTCTGTAGTCATGTTGTAGTGATAAACCTTTAACGCAGCGGTTCCCAAACTAGGTGCCACGTGTTGGTGGTCTAGTACCAAATCAGATTATTTCTGGTCAATGTGATTGGCAGACTGGTTTTGCCCATCATAAAATATGTGGACAAAAAGAAGTGCAGCCCTGTTCACCACCACATAACAGAACCCAAGGATGGCAAGTTAGCACCATTTGTTTCATTTAATACATTTTTGAAGAATTTCTCAATAAGAAAATGTTGGCCTATGGGTGCTGTGAAAAAAATACTGATACTCTAGGGCGCCATGATTCAAGAAAGTTTGGGAACCACTGCTTTAACATGTTTTACATGCATTGCGTGCTTCCTATTTCAATCTGTTGTACTGGTAGCATATGTTACATACTGTATGTTAAACACGAAAAATAGGTAGTGCTGGGTTCTACAATTTTTCATGTGGTACTAAGATTTTATAATGCAAAGTTGATCATAGCAACCTTGATTCTTATAGATGGAAAACTCACAAAAAATACATAATTTCCAGAAGTTTTTCCCCATAATTACTTGTATAAATTTAGACCACCACAAGAAAATTAAGAGTTATGGTAGACTTGGGTGCCCACACACTAGGCGATATTTTACATGATCAGCCCGATTCTGATGCATCGGAACGACAAATCGTGTAAGATATGTCCCAATCGTGAGTGTCCGCTCACAATCAAGATGCCGATGCGCGTACATCGCATCTTCCGATCACACTTTACCTATGTTAACTCTATTTCTTCGAAGTCCATAGGATCCACAGGGATACCATGGGGTGTGTGGTTGGAGTGATTCAGGCACCAAACAGTTAATCTTTAGCTCCCAGGGTGCATCGTTCCCCCTCCACATATACCCCAGCCACAGGCAGACTTTTTTTTTTTTTTTTCAACCTTTATCAGAGCATAGAAAAAAACATCACACTTCAAACTGATATTGCGTACAATATATATCAATCAGTCATATAATGACACGGTTTATATACATATGATTCTCACCCCGGACGTGGTCAGCTGGATTCCCCTCCCTCTTCCCTCACAAAAATGGGATCAAATGTCGCTCCAATATCAACCCGGAGGATAAAAAAAACAAATCAGAGGATCATTAAGCAATATACGAGTCTCATACCATGAAGTATATCGAAAACAAGTGAAGATTTTAAGTTAGGGACGTGGATAGCGAATCTATAAACCCTTCCCATAACTGTAAGAAAGAAGTTGTTTTAGCTTCTTTTTGTGAAGTGGATTCCAACCAGTCCATTTGGAAGACGGCAGACAGTTTTTTTAAACAAGCCCAAGGCAGGAGCAGGAAAGAGGAGAAGGAAGAACATTACTCTCAAGAAACACTCTCCCAGAAGATGAAGGAATCCGTGATCGAGAGAAAAAACCCATTGAGGCCAGGTGCATCAGGGTGGGCGCCCTGTGGACGCTTAATTTCTTCTTCGGGGTCCATAGGGGGATTCACAGGGATACCATGGGGATGTCCCATAGCAGTTTCCATAAGGGTGGGGACGCTCCTGAGCAGAAAGGAGAATCCGATGCCCAAAGGAAGCATCCTGAGGAGGCAAAAGGTATCAAAGACGTGGAACCTGAGAAAGGTGTGGACGGAAGACCACGTGGCCACCTTGCACAATTGTTCAGCAGAAGTGCCACGTCGAACCGCCCACAAGGGTCCCACAGAGAGTAGAATGAGCTGAAACCCTGTTAGGAACAGGAAGATCAGCTTGCGTGTACAGTAGGCCTGAGAAATTGTCATGCAAAGCCATCGAGCCAAAGTCTGTTTATTAGCTGACCAGCCTTGCTTGTGAAAGCCATACAACCCAAAAAGAGAATCTGATTTCCTCAAGGGAGTAGTATATCCCACATAGATCCGAAGAGTACGAACCACATCCAAGGAAGCTTCACCTGCAGAAAGATCCGAGAACTGGAAGGCCGGAACTACGATTTTTTCAATCAACTGAACCTGGATACCACTTTAGGGAAGTACCCAGCCCTGGTACGGAGTACAGCTCTGTCCGGATGAAAGATCAAAAATGGGGAGCGACAGGAGAGCGCTGCTAAATCAGATACCCTGCTGGCAGAGGAGATAGCGAGGAGAAAGAGCGTCTTCACTGTCAGCCACTTGAGGTTTACTGAGTCCAGAGGTTCAAATGGAGGAGCCTGTAGAGGCCTGAGAACAAATCCCACAGAGCCACCGGAGGGACAAAAAGGTTGAATGCAGAGTACACCCTGAAAGAATGTTCTGACATCAGGCAGGGGAGCAATCCTTCGCTGAAACCAGATTGACAGAGTAGAAACCTGAACTCTAAAGAGAGGCCAGGCGGAGATAAAGGTCTAACCCAGCCTGGAGAAAACCAAATACCCGGGAGACCCTAAAAACTGTAGGATCATAGCCTCTGGGGGAGGACCATTGAAAGTAAGATTGCCAAACTCTGTAATAGATGCGTGCTGAGGCAAGGCTTACGCGCCCAGAGCATAGTCTGGACCATATAGTGAGAGAAACCCTTGGCTCTTAAGAGGGAAGACTCAAGAACCACGCCGTCAAAAACAGACGAGGTAGGTCCGGGTGCAGGCAAGGACCCTGTGCTAGTAGATGCTGCCGTAGAGGAAGTGGAAACGGAGTGTCTATGGAGAGACTCCGTAGGTCAGTGAACCAATGGCGCCTGGGCCAGACTGGGGCTATAAGTATCACCGTGCCGCCTTCTTGCTTGAACTTTCGAAGCACCCTCGGGAGAATGAAGATTGAATGAAAGAGGTATGCGAGATTGAAGTCCCACCTCACTGCCAGAGCATCCACAAAGGCAGCTGAGGGGTATCTGGTCCTGGACCCATACCTGGGGACCTTGTTGTTGTGACGTGAGGCCATGAGGCCTGCGTCTGGCAGGCCTCATTTGTTCACCAGGAGTTGAAAGACATCCAGGTGTAGAGCCCATTCTCCGGCATGTATGTCCAGATGGCTTAGGAAGTCCGCTTCCCAGTTGAGGACTCCTGAAATGACCACTGCCGAGATTGCTGGGAGATGACCTTCGGCCCAGACTAGAATGTTTGCCGCTTCCCACATGGCTACCAGACTTTACGTGTCTTGGTTGTACAGGCCTGCCGTGGAGGAGATCCTGCACCTCAGTGAGTGCTCTGTACACTGCTCGAAGCTCAAGAATGTTTATGGACAGGCGACTTTCCGGAGTTGTCCACTGTCCCTAAAAGGAATGATGACCGACTACCATGCCCTATCCACGAAGGCTGGCATCTGTCATGAGAAGTTCCCAATCTGGAATCCAGAAGGGGCGACCCTTGTCCAGATGGAACGTCTGTAGCCACCACGAGAGGGAAAGCCGAACCTCCGGAGAGAGGAGGATCATCTGGGACCGAATCAGATGATATTGTCCGTTCCACTGGGAGAGAATCAGTTGCTGCAGAGGCCTGGAGTGGAACTGGGCATATTCCACCATATCGAAGGTAAACACCATGGACCCCAGGACCTGCATTGTTGAGTGAATGGAAACCCTCAGATTGTGGAGCAAGCTGTGCACATGCAAGTGTCGTGTCAAAATCTTGTCTGCTGGCAGAAAGATCCTCTGTATTCGAAAATCCATGAGTGCCCCCAGAAGTATCATCCACTGTGTTGGAGATAGAGAGGACTTTTTCCAATTCATGGTCCAGCCATGTGTTTGCAGGCAGTCCACGGTCAGCTGGAGATGGCGTTGTAACACAAACGGTGAGTCTGCAAAGATTACGAGGTCATCTAGGTATGGCAGGATTCTGACTCCCTGGCATCTAAGTTGTACTGCCATTATTTTGGTAAAGACCCGAGGGGCTGTTGCCAGACCAAAGGGTAGTGCCTGAAACTGGTAATGTTGCTGCAGAACAGCAAATCGTAGAGACAGCTGGTGGGTTGGAGTAACAGGTACATGAAGGTATGCATCCTGAATGTCCAGAGAAACCATGGCTCCATTGCCAGGACAAATGATTGTAAAGTTTCCATACGGGACTTGGGCACTGACAAACCTGTTGAGGGATCAGAGATTCAGACTAGGCCGATGAGACCCATTCGGCTTCTGAATTAAAAAAAGAGTGGAATAAAAACCTATTCCTCTCTGAGCCGAAGGAACCGGTATTTTTCACCCCTGAATACAACAGGGAGTTTATGGCCTCCTGGAGGATCAGGGCCTTGATAGAGTCTGTTGAGGGACCTGTACAAAAAAAACTGCCACTTCTCCGACCCAGGCATCTGTTGTTATTTGATGCCAAGAGTCGGCATATTGAAGAAGTCAGCCTCCCACCCTGGGATCCCCCAGGAGGAGGCCCGTCCCATCAGGTGGAAAGGTTTGTCATCTGGCTTAGAAGCAGGACGTCTGGGCGACCAAGGCTGCTTGACTCGTGGCATTGTGGTCTTAGACTGCCTGGGAAAAGACTGTCCTCTTACCTTACCCTGGGAGCGAAAAGACAGATAAGAGGACAGCCTAGGCATAGGGCCAGTAGCTGATGGCAGAAAGGCAGATTTAGAGGCTGCCACCCACAATCTCATCCAATTCTTTGCCAAACAGCCTGTCTCCAGAGAAGGGTAAGAATTAGAGTGCCTTCTTGGATCCCAGGTCCGCCTTCCAGGACCGTAGCCAAAGGACCCGGTGTGCGACTACCGAAGCCACAGATTCCCAAGAGGCATGGAGTCCGCAGCTTCTCCCAAATAAGAGGCAGATTCCTGAATATTGAAGATATAGGCCAGTTGTTCCTTGGTAGCGTCTGATGGCAGGCTCTCTTCCAGTGCCCCTGCCCATCCTTCGATAACCTTAGCCGCCCAGGTCGCAGCCATAGCTGGCCTAGTGATAGCGCCAAAAAGCGAGTAGATTGACTTCAGACAAATTTCTAGCTTTCTATATGTGGTTTCCTTAAGGGAGGATGTAGACGGTAATGGCAGCGTAGAGTTTCTAACTAAGCATGCTACATGCAAATCAACAGTGGGTGGGACTTCCCTCTTAGTACGCTCCTTAGTAAAGAGAGGGTAAAAAGATGCTAGTCTCTTTTGGACCTGGCATCGCTTGCCAGTAGTACCCCAAGCTTCTCCCATAAGCTCAGTGAGCTGTTCTGATTGAGGGAATTCAGCCTTAACCACCTTCTGACGTTTAAACAACAGGGTTTTAGGCTTTGGGGCCGGTTCATCATCCTCTATATTCAGGATTGATTTAAACGCCTTAAAGCAGGAACATCCACTGTTGATTGACGGTGCTCCTCACCAGAGTGTGTCTTGGAGAGAGAACCTTGTGTGTCATCTGCCTCCTCAGATGATGCGTCCGAATCCGAAAGATGTGTGGACTGTGAGGAGTCCTCCTATGTGCTTTGGTGGCTGATGGTATGCCCATCTAGGTTTTGCTGAGAGGAGGCAGACGTTTGAGCCATATTCTGATGGACATAAACATCCATCCGAGGAGACTGCATAGGGTGTACAGACATTGTAGGTTGTAACAGCTGTGGGTACCCCATGGTAGGAGGCAGCATGGGAGTTTATAAACAATCCACTAGCTGCGTCATAACCTGGGATAAGGAGGACACCCAGGGTGGCTCATATACCAGGGCTGATAATGTGGACTGGTGAGTAGCAAATAACAAATAATACAGGAATTACAATTAGATCATTTTGGCACTGTTCTATTATCAATGCTGTTACTGATGTGGCCAAAACGACCACTGTGGCGGTAGGGATGTAGTCACCATCCCGGCAGTCGGGATGCCGTAGCTCAGAATACCGGTGCCGGAATCCTGTTCCCAGAATCCTGACATTAAGTATTAGGGTTTGGGGAAGGGTTAGGTTTAGAACTAGTCACTAGGGGGAGGGTTAGGCTGCAGGAAAGGTGGGTTAGGGGGAGGGTTAGTAGACTTACGTACTTGTTTCAGGATTCTGACTGTCTGTATTCTGACTGCTGACATACCGACCACCAGGATCCCGAACCTCAGCTATCGTGATGCATGGTAAGATCGGCCTGCAAGTGGCCCGATTCTGACACTGAGATATGTCTTCCTATTAGGCACAAAAATCTCCCCTTATACCATTCATGGTGTATTCCCAGTGGCTTTTTTTCCAACTTTATTTAAAATACATTTTGACATTTATTATTTTCTATAAATATATAATGTGCTAACAAATAAACTCAATACATGTACAAGGCATGACGTACCTGCATGGCTTATAACCAGATCAGAATTCCTTATGTCTTCTGCAAGGGAGTCCTTGTATCTGAAAACTTCCAGGGTAAATTCAGGTGCATTATAGGGCTTAGGCTCTACTGCCCCCCTCCCAATCTGAAGAATAAGTCTGTTATAACCCAGGTCTTTCAAAATCTGGAGGGGAGAAAAGAGTAACTTGTTACCAGTGATGAAACAACAACCCTGTTTCTTCCCTTTTGGAATGTTCGATTCAATGTAAGAGCTTCTCTCTCTCTATTATTACATTTATTTCTACAATCTTCACAATTTTTTTAAACTATTTATTGCAGAACTTTCAAGTTCCTTATATAAAGAGGGGGGTACAGAAAGAAAAAGGGGGGGGGGATGGAGAGCAGCAAGTAAGACCAAACTATTGAACCACTTGCTTGGAGTGGTCACTTTGTTTGCTACCACACCAGGCTGTGCGTTACCGGACATGGTGGCAAACAATGCATTACTGTAAAGGTGCGTATCCCCCTACGCAACCTTACTGAGCGATTGCACGATTACGACATCGTAATTGTGCAATCGCTCAGTAATGGGCCACAAATCGGGCATTTAAATATCAAACGACCAGCAATGCGCGTGCCTGCTGGTGGTTTTTGACATCTATCATCACCTGTACATGCTGGTCAACTTGACGATCACGTCAGGTTCAGCATGTACGGGGATGATGGATGTGCCTACACTGAACGTTCAGTGTAGGCACATCATAGACTGTGAAACGACAGCACGATTACAATGTCGTAATCGTGCTCTATTTTCTATCTGTCTATTAGTGGATACACACCTTAACTGGTGTTGTTTTTCAATGTCTGTCTATAAAAGACCTTAGAAATTATTAATTTATGTCCAACAACCAAGCAGACATATAGCACATAGAAAGTTGTGCAAATCCTGCAAAGGTTAAACTTTGCATCTGTGCAGATCCAGAAATTCAATTAGGTACGAGCTGCAGTAGGCAGCTTGCGCTGTGCTGGTAATTGCAATTACAGTAGGCCGAATGCTGCTCGCACATCCATAAGCCCTGCTCCAATCACAACTCTACTACCTGTAGTTTCAAATACAATCAATCAATAAATATATTATTAAAAAGGAGTCATGGAAAAATATTTAGTTTTAAAATCCTCCCATTTTGCAGGGTCTTTTTTGATTAAGCTCACTTCGCTACCCATTCTATTTAAATATACACCTACATTACATCTGACAATATAAGCATGTTAACCATGTCGGTATAATAACTTTAAACATACTGTATTGCTTTACTATCATGTTTGAAGATATAATGCCGACAAGGTTAATAAATAACATTACAACTGTGTTTGCATTCCTCTGTAGACTTAATGCTGTTGACAACATTACTGTAAACTTTTTGTATGTATCCCGCCTAAAGCTACATTTTTATCCAATTAAAAGGATGCAGATAATACACCATAGAGTTTGAGCTTTCACTAGGTCAGCAGCTAAGTGGAGTTCTCTTCCCCCTGGGGTACTATTACCATGACATTTGGGATATGGCACGGCCACAATGAATGAGTTACTACCTGCTACTAAGGGGACAGGACCCTTCATGTGGGGGCATAACCACATCATGATATAAATTCATGGCAGCGTGAAGCTTAATGGGGCATGGTCCCAACATATTGTGGGTATGGCTGTAACTCTTCGGCAGCCCCGATCCTCAGGCCCAGTACTTCGTACCTGCTCCTCCCCTCTCAGCACCCATGGGATATGGCACACTGACATACCTCAATTTTGGCTGCGCAGGTCCACAACATGGAGATTGGCTCATACTTCAGGGCCCATCTATCATTGTATATTTGTGGATTAATTCCCGAAAACACCTGTTTTTGTGGGTTAACTGCAAATGTACAGGGGTCTATTTACTAAGCCTTGGATGACGATAAAGTGAACGGAGATAAAGTACCAGCCTATCATCTCCTAACTGCCATGTTTTTTAAATGACTGGGCTTGAAAATTAGTTAGGAACTGGTAGGTTGGCACTTTATCTCCATCCAAGGCTTAGTAAATAGACCCCATATGTTTCGATACCTGCTGCGATTCCTCAATTCCCGCTGGGGGGATGCGATGCTGACAAATTTAACAACTGCCGTGGAGATTGGCCACGGCAGCCAACGCCATCTGAAGAGGACCCCTGGCCGGCGGTTCAAATCCCGACAGCGGCTGCCCAAACAGGATGATAATCCTGATCGTCCCCAGGTAAGTATTCACTAACCTATTCCCCCCACCCTAACCCTCCTTTAGGGTTCCTAAACCTAGCCCCCCATTCCCCGCCACCTAAACCTAAGTCCCCCAGGGGGGTACGTAACCCTAAGTCCCCCCCGGGGTTGCCTAACACCAAGTCTCCCTCGGGAGCCCTAAACCTAACCCTCCCCCCCGCGGCTGTCCACAGCAGCGCCTGGCGTCACTTCGCCGGGCGCCGGTCTCCCGGCGTCTGTAAAATGACAGGCGTCTAGATGTAGACGCCGGTCATTTAACCCTCGCCGGGATTAAGCAGTCGGAAAGCCCGCTGTCGGGATTAGGTCCGCCGGCTTCCTGACTGCATACAATCTGAAGAAGGTGTTAGCCGCTGTAGCCTATGAGCTACACTTCGCCTACACCTCTGAACCCTCCCGGCAATGGTGAGCATGCATGTGCAGTTAGCAGGACTGTGCAGTAGCACCGGCAGCTCTACAGGCACATCGCAGTGACAGGCTCCTTTCGGAGCCCCTGTCACTGCATATTGCTGGAATGTATCATCTTGCAATGCGATCATGGGCGGTAATGTCATGTCCAGATCGCATTGCAAATGTGATCATTGATAAATGCCCACCAAAAGCAGCATTTTTATTTCAGGCCAAAGTGTTAATTCTGAGTGTGGCTGATTTTATCCTGATTATGCGGGCCAGACCCAATTAGCACAAGCGTCAGTTTTGTGGGATATTAATCTATGGCAGTGCAAGCGGATATCAGCCTAGCATCATTTATCTGGCTTTTGAGAGCCAAGCACTGATTGATGCTTTAGCTGTTACTTTTCATGGAACAAAGCAGTACAAGCATTAGAACACTGCAGAGAATATTGCACTAGATCTATCTGCTTACAACACAAAGATAAGGAACTATATAGTTGCAGTTTTTTTATTTCAAAGCTGGATGACTGATTTCTAGTGTAAAAAGAAACCCAGACATTAGTGGAGACTGCATGTTATGAAAGATGCAATCACACAGCTACAGACCCCCAGCTATCAGGTACAAAATGCTCTGTTGTTCCTGCAGTCACCTGTGTTGCAACATCCTTCTTATCAATTAACTAGTTCAATCCAGCTGACTGCCAGCCTAAATTAAGTTTGAAGTCCTGGTCCAGGAGAGCAGTTTGAACCTGATGGAAGGGGTCATGTTGGAGGGTCTGCAGCTGCCTGACAGATACCGTCTATCTATCCTAACACGGCTTACTGTGATAGTAGGCTCAGAAGTGATGCAGGAAACCAGATCATCAAAGCTCGTCGTCCCGACAGTCATAAACACGGACTTTCCCCCCATACTGCAGTTGCCGGTCCCAGTGGCAGTCCCAGCTCTAGGCAATCATCAGGACTCATTACGTATATGTCATCCTATCGTCATGCAGCTTCTGTAGCCACTACTTCCTGTGACGTGAGAGCAGGCGCCTGATTGGTCACAGCTGTCAGCATTCGATTGGCCTTTGTGTACATATAAATAATATAATATATCTCTCACTCGCATGATGACAGCTAAAAACTGCTGTTTCTGTATGCACTGTGTTTTGCTCTAGAAAGATCTATAATGTTATAACTCTATGCTCATTGCCAAATCGGAACCTGCAGCACGCTACACAATCGCTGAATCAGGAATATAACATGTAGATGTGTATGCTGTAGCTGGGTGCGCGTCTCTGGTTGAATGACTGTCAGGCTTGTGGATATCAGGGAAAGTTTTCCAGGGTCGCCCGTGCAGATGGAAAAGATGGTGCATTGTTACACCCAATCTCTACACCAAATAAAAAAGGGCTCCATGAAATATCCATCCTCTTTTTTGGCTGCTACATTTCAACATAACAGATGCTCATGGATATGGATAGTAAAAGCTGTTATACAGTATGAGTATATCCCATATGTGCCTGATTTGATTTTGTGATGTGTGCATTGCCAATATGAGCACTGTTATTTGTGGGAACTGTTAATTACATTTTCTCTTTGTATTTTATTTATTTACATCCCAACAGTGTGCAAGGAAAACAACTGCAGTCTCATTTTAAAATTAAATATTATGTCACACCAAGCTTGGCATATCCGTTTGGACACCATATGGTACAAGACGCTTAGCGCGACATAAGACGTTCCACAATAGGCAACGATTTATACTTTTTCCTGAATTTTGCATCTTCACATTGTAGCCGCATATAAAGTTGCTTACAGTGTACCAGGAACGGTAAATTAGAGCTTTTGTTGCAAAGGAATTGATATAAAATTACAGCTGCAGCATATTGATATGTGGTGCAAGACATGGTTGCTCATATAGGAACTTGTTCTTCCCAGATTAGCGACTGTGCCGCACATAGAAGTAGATGAAATGCCATTGGCAGTATTTCGTGTACCCGTGCATTGTACTTCTATTGTAGTAGTCATGCAAATACAGTCAAGTGCATAAATATTAGGACATTGACAGAATTTTCATATTTTGGCCTCTATTCACCACCACAATGGCTTTGAAATGAAACAAACAAGATGTGCTTTAACTGCAGACTTTCAGATTTAATTTGAGGGTAATTACATCCAAATCAGGTGAACGGTGTAGGAATTACAACCGTTTCTATATGTGCCTTCCACTTTTTAAGGGGCCAAAAGTAAAGGGACAAACTAAACAATCCTATATCTAACTTTCACTTTCTAATACTTTGTTGCAAATCCTTTGCAGGCAATTACAGCCTGAAGTCTGGAACGCATAGACGTCACCAGATGCTGGGTTTCATCCCTGGTGATGCTCTGCCAGGCCTCTACTGCAAATGTCTTCAGTTCCTGCTTGTTCTTGGGGCATTTTCCCTTCAGTTTTGTCTTCATCAAGTGAAATGCATGCTCAATTGGATTCAGGTCAGGGGATTGACTTGGCCTTTGCATAACATTCCACTTTTTAGCTTTAAAAAACTCTTTGGTTGCTTTTGCAGTATGCTTTCGGTCATTGTCCATCTGCACTGTGAAGCGCCGTCCAATGAGTTCTGAAGCATTTGACTGAATATGAGCAAATAATATTGCCCGAAACACTTCAGAATTCATTCTGCTGCTTTTGTCAGCAGTCACATCATCAATAAATACAAGAGAACCAGTTCCATTGCAGCCATACATGCCCATGCCATGACACTACCACCACCATGCTTCACTGATGAGGTGGTATGTTTTGGATCATGAGCAGTTCCGTTCCTTCTCCATACTCTTCTCTTCCCATCACTCTGGTACAAGTTGATCTTTGTCTCATCTGTCCATAGGATGTTGTTCCAGAACTGTAATGGCTTTTTTAGATGTTGTTTGGCAAACTCTAATCTGGTCTTCCTGTTTTTGTGGCTCACCAATGGTTTACATCTTGTGGTGAACCCTCTATATTCACTCTTGTGAAGTCTTCTCTTGATTGTTGACTTTGACACATATACACCTACCTCCTGGACAGTGTTCTTGATTCGGCCAACTGTTGGGAAGGGGCTTTTCTTCACCAGGGAAATAATTCTTCTGTCATCCACCACAGTTGTTTTCCATGGTCTTCCGAGTCTTTTGGTGTTGCTGAGCTCTCCGGTGCGTTCTTTCTTTTTAAGAATGTTCCAAACAGTTGATTTGGCCACACCTAATGTTTTTGCTATCTCTCTGATGGGTTTGTTTTGAATTTTCAGCCTAATGATGGCTTGCTTCACTGATAGTGACAGCTCTTTGGATCTCATATTGAGAGTTGACAGCAACTGATTCCAAATGCAAATGTCACACTTAGAATCAACTCCAGACCTTTTACCTGCTTAATTGATAATGAAATAACGAGGGAATAGCCCACACCTGTCCATGAAATAGCTTTTCAGTTGATAGTCCCATTACTTTTGGCCCCTTAAAAAGTGGGAGGCACATATAGAAACCGTTGTAATTCCTACACCGTTCACCTGATTTGGATGTAATTACCCTCAAATTAAATCTGAAAGTCTGCAGTTAAAGCACATCTTGTTTGTTTCATTTCAAAGCCATTGTGGTGGTGAATAGAGGCCAAAATATGAAAATTCTGTCAATGTCCCAATATTTATGCACCTGACTGTAAGAACCATTTTTAGAAAAAGTCTCTGGTGGGATGCTTGGCATAGCTAAATGGCAAAGTCTGGGGCATGCCTAATGGGGTTAATTAATGCAATTTGAAGATAGGTGATTGGGGTCATAAACCCCCCTCCCAATAGTCGGTAGTCTTTCAGACATTTCAGGAGAGTAGGCAATTATGCACAATTCTTTTGTGAAGTTGTAAGTTGTGTCTCTTTCCTTTGGTTATTTTATCTGTTTTATTGTGCCCATAAGCCCTTACCCTTCCCTGCATAAGCTCCCAAACTGTCCATCCTCTCCATTTATGTTACTCCTAGGCTGCCATTCTCCCACAGTTATTGATCAGTGTCTCCCTGCTGATTGTTACAGTATCATTAATCCCACTGCTAGAATAAGTTTCCAGATCATGACAAGTTTAGGGATAGATATAGCTATATTTTAGCCGCACACTCTCTTTAGGTCACATACAAAGATGGGGGACTGCAAGCAATATACTTTACTAACAAACGTGCTGTTACTCTTTGTAACTAGCATGCCAGACAATCTTTGTTATATAAACCTACCTGACATAAACTGTACTAATTTCAGCATCAGTATTAAAAGTATATACTATTATAAATGGATTTGTGTGATTTATTGTGTGCTGTGGGTATCACCCATTGCTACCTATATATTAGAGGGAGATGCTCCGACATCCAAGCTTGAAGCTCTAATATAGCACAGATATGACCTCACCTGCATTGCCATCATGAGATTTGTAAAACATTAGTAAACACCATCATGTGTACTTTTTCAGTGCTGACGTGTGGTTGAAAGTGTCAGCTTATTCCCACTGTGTCGGGAATCATTGCGAACAAGGTGCATGTAAACCAAGGGTTGGGTGAGACAAATGATGCTAAAAAATAATTATTTAACAGGTGATGCAATCAAAAGTTAAAAAATATATTATTGTTCATTTGATCATGTTAGTAGATTCTTAAAAAAAATGGTGTTTTTGTATTCTTTTAAATGTAATTATTGAAGAACCTTTGGTATAGGAGCATAAATTATAAGATCATCCCCACTCTGACGCCTAGGGTCAGCTTGAGAAAGTTCTATTAGTACTCTATCAATTTCCTTTATTCAGTAGGCTACAATTATTTTGAACTGTGATCCAAGGAAATTGAGCAAAAGGCCTCTTCTTGAGTGGAGTATAGGTCATTCAGCCATGTGCCATTGCTTACAAGAAATTAATATTGCCTGAATCTGTTAGTTGGGACGTTGCAAATTAAATTGTTCAGACGAAGGGGGTTACACTGTCACTCCTGTCAGTGGATAAACTTTGTCTTCTGTGGTGGTCAAAAAAGTATTTTCCCACTATATTGTACAGGGCTGTCTCCTTTCTCACAGGACAAGTAGGACTTGTGTTTTAGGAAACAGACGTCACCAATCAGTAACCCATATCTGTAACAGAGAGACTTTTCAGCAAATTCACCTTTATCATGGTGGTGTCCATGACCCTAATGTACCCTCTGAATGTAACTGGTGCCTCTAGCATGGCTATTAACAGCAGGTCCACAGGCCTAAAGAAGGGCCACAGCTGTGATAATAAGTATTGGGTAAGCTGCTCTGTTAGAATATCTAGATATTTGAATATCTAGTGATTACCAGGCACTGAATTACTGCTAACCCTGGGAAAACCTCTAATTAAGAACTTTCCCCATATACCCCTGATTGTACAACCTCTGGAAAGCTTGCCATAACTAGATCGCAGCCATGTACCGCCAACTATTATAGGCCCTCATTCAGAGCCGGACGCTCTGAGCAGAGCGCTCGCTCTGAATGAGGGCCGTCCTCCATAAAAATGGAGCGTCCTCCTGGATGCTCGTATAGCTGTGGGTCACCACCCACAGCACATACGAGCGTGCAGGATGATGGTCGCGATGGTCTTGACCATCGCGACCATCGCCAGTGCGACCAGAAGCCTGTGGTCGGGGTTTTCGACCACAAGCCCTGTAGTGATTTTGGCTCTATCAGAGCCAAAATCACTCCCACTGACATCACTAGTGATGTCAGTGGGGCCGGTAACTGACGGTAGGCGTTCCCTTGGGAACGCCTCCGTCAGGCAGGCACGCCCCCGGCACGCCCACCAAAGGGGGCGTGCTGTCTATCAACATCGACAGCACGCCCCCTTTGATCAGACACAACGAGCGAAGGAAAGTCCTTCGCTCGTCGCGTCATGCGCATGAAGGAGCTCCCTCGGTCGTGCGCATGCGCAGTGCACACCATCGACCCACTTGCGAGCGGACAGCCGCTTGCGAGTGGGTCTGACTGAGGCCCATAGCTTGAAGAGAAGTGCACTGTCCATGCTGGCAGGGAGCTTCAAGTTTCTACTAAATACAGGTGGAGCACATTTGTTGGGGACAAGCCGTGTTATGCGGTACATATTGGCATAGAGAAATTGTGCTGTAATAGCTCCACCTACGCCGTATAGTATGTAAGTGACAGTGGACTTAGGGTCTGATTCAAAGGTTAATGTTCTTCCGATTGTAACACAGATGGGCGATGTTTAGAGGATGCGCATGCAGCGGAGACATCGGTCTCAGGGCCTGATTCAGAGCCGGACGCTATTTGCGGACGCTCGTTCATAAAAAGGGGCTGGCTATTTAAATTAAGCGCTCGCTCTTTGCGGTCTGTTCACGCCTCTATGTCTGAACGAGCGGACAAAACATTCGCTCTCTATTTAGGAAAAAACGCCCCCTGGCCGCTCGCATCCTACGTCATCTCCGCTATTTATTTGATTAATCGAGTACATCGAAAGGCGTATGAACTGCTCGCAGTGCTTGTGGTTGGATTTTCATGCGAACAGTTCAGGCTAAAAGACAACCAAGTGACGTGGTCAATGACGCTGCTTTGTTAATTATGCACACCCTTAAAACGCCCGTTTTGACCGTTTGGCACGCCTGCATTCGGATCTCCACTCCCCGTTTTCAAGCACCTTCCCCTGTTACCACCCACAAATGCCTCATTCTGTCACTCAAATTAGTAGGCATTCGCTATTTTGCGAGCATACGATTTTCGACCGCACTGACTGGTTCGCGCATGCGTACTAAAACCCATACGCATGCGCAGATGTGCGAACATCGCTCGGAGCGAACGAGCGGCCGCTTACGAGCGTCTCTTAGTCAGACCCTCAGTGCCCTGTAATTGGCAACCTGATTGATAGGCTGTAGGCAGTTTGGGGTGGCGACGGGAGCGTTGTAGAAAACGGGGATGTCAGCCCCGTTTTCTGGGCGTGCAAAGCCAGTGGCTGCATCCTCAGATGCGATTTCCCTGGCCTAGGCTGCTTAGGTTTAGCGGACACACAGAGTAACCTGAGAGTTCCACAGATTTCGATGGGCCGGCTGAAGTTTGTGCTGTGGATCCAATGCTGCATCTTCAGATGCAGGCAGAGGATTTTGAAGCTGGCAGTAGGTGTCTTTTAACAAATGGCACCCCTTGTCGCATAAGCATATGCACTCAGATCCGCTGCAACCAAAGACGCAGCACCAATTCACAATACGTCCACCTCCTCTGAATAAGAGGTATTTTATGTAACAAGCACCATATAGCGCAATTTGGGCCTGATTCAACAGTGCTCGCTAGTGCACTGATGAACGCAGATTGTCGATGTTTGATAATCTGCGCATGCACAGGACCCATTCTGCGAGTGTGCAGAATGGGTTCTACTAACTCACGCGCAGACTGTCAGTGATTGACTGCTGCCGTTTGTTGGCGGGGAGGGGGCGGTGATGTCCTCCATTTCCCCTTATTGTCTTATCCCTTGGGTATTCTGACCCTGTTAAATATTGATCCACTTATATTTTTAACTACACTACATGCTTTTGTACTTCCTTAAAAGTATTAAAATCATTTTATTTGAATACATTTCTGGAAACATTAAATAAATGTCATCCAGACCATATATTACATTAAAGACTAGTATATATGTGTATGTAATAGATATACCACTCTTTGGCGTGTGTTCAATAACCCAAGGCAGGCATATATCAGAGCACACCCAAGAGTGGTATATTAATCTTATAAAATGGCCCCTTTTGTGACAAAATAGTTCTACGTGGAGATGATGTAGGGTGAAACGGATACAGAATGGGAGGAAAAAATAGAATAGGCTGTTTAAGTGAATAAAACAATTGACATTTTTTTGTTTGAAATTTGTATTTCAGTGAGGCAGTGATGTGCTGCTTCTGTCTGAGTAGTTTCTCTGTGAGTGATGCTATTGTTTACACTTGTGGAGTGACAGTTGGAAGTAGTGCAGGTGTGCGGTTACTCTGGGAGGTGTGTGGTCGTTGGAAAATAATGTACGGTCATGTGATTTAGTGTATCCAGTCATGTTGGTGGGATGTCTGACATTATGATACACCATTACAATTATATTGGTTCAATAAATAATGTAACAAGACCTCTCATTGCATAAATTTATTCAACTAGTACATATATGTATAATTAAAAGTATGGCCGTGGTGCAGATTATTTTTCCACATAGGGCCTGATTCACTACCGATCGCAACTGTGATTGCAATAGCGATTACGCACATAGTTCAACTGCAATAGTATGCTAATTCATTGCGATCGCTATGCCGCCGCAGCACTACATAAGGACGCCCACTTTACCTTACACACATCTGTAATGTTTAGCAAGACTGAAACCATCGGTACAGTCGTGTACCATCGCAGCCTCACGCACACTTGCACAAGCTCTGACCTCACTCAGAAAATGCTAACTTCAGCGCACGCTACGAGTCTTCAAACTGCGTAATGCATCGCAGTGGATAATTTATGCACGCCCATGCAACGGCGTTCAAACGCCTGCGTTTCGCCACCCACCCCCCGTCACGACCCACAAACGGCACTTCCTGTCAATCACTCTGCGATGGGTCTGCATAGTCACTGCAATCGCAGTCCCAATCGCAGTGACCAGTTCACGCATGCGCAGTATGCAACAATCGGCCGATTGCGTGCATATTAGCAGTTGCGATCCAAGCTGAACCAGTCCCATAGTCCCCATACTTGATTAAGCCTTTGTTCCAACAGTATACCAAGGTATCTATCCAGGAATAGAAGAAATCAATGTCAAGTGCCTGAACCCAGGTCATGATGGATTGCTGAAGTTCACCGCGGTTGCGAATCGCCTTCCACCCAGGTGGTTTTTTAATGGTCCAAAGAGATTAAAATCACTTGGTGCCAGGTCAGGGCTGTCGGGAGGATGGTCCAGTACACCTCCCAATGGTAGTGCCATAACATCCGGTTGGCTGAGTGTGACCTGGCGTTATCGAGCAGCAATATTACACCTGTTTGCAGCAACCCATGTCGTTTTTGACATATTGCCCTCTGCAACCAGATCAATATGTCACAGTAGCGGACAGCATTCACAGTATCTCCTTTGGTGAGGAAATCAACAAGAAGCACGCCCTTGTGGTCCCAAAAGACGGTCATCTTGACTCATGGAGTTGTCTTGATTGTCTTTGAAGGTGGAGACGATATGTGTTTCCATGCCAAATTTGGTGGAGCTAAGCAAAACAGTGGTCAAACAGACACTTTCTCACTTATTATATAGATATCTATATAATAAGCAGGGGCATCTTAAGAGAGGAGGTGGCCCATGTGCACTCACTGTGCGGGGGCCCCTCCTCTCTCCCCGATGATAGGCAGCCGACTGATGCTGCTGGCTAGCCACCGGAGCATTAGTAGACTCCGGGCACTAGAGTGTGCCTGGAGTCTACTGCGCATGCGCAGAATGCCGGAAAGATGGCTGCAGTGGCCATTTTCCGGTATTCTGTGCATGCGCAGTAGACTCTGGGCACTAGAGTGTGCCCGGAGTCTACTGCGCATGCGCAGAACACCAGAAAAATGGCCGTGGTGGCCATTTTCCGGTGTTCTGAGCAGTGCTGACACCCGACGCAGGACCATGGACAAGTGTATTTAAAATAATATGGGTGCTGGGTGTGCAGTGCGGGGCCCCCCTGGACCCAGGGGCCCGTGTGCCCCGCGCACACTGAACCCATTATAGATACGCCACTGATAATAAGCGAGGGAGCGTGTCTTTCTGTCTGTCTTTGTGATCGTGCATAAAGGACAAACATACAAACACGATTTCTCGTTTATTATATAGATATCTATATAATAAGTGAGAAAGCGAGTCTGTCTGTCCGTCCTTTATGCACGGCCAGAGCTTTGGACCTAGCGCCACCAAATTTGGCATGGTGATGTAGTTTGACCAGGATTAGGTTTTTGCCTATGTTTTAACTTCGACAGGGCCACAGACTGTCACACAATCCCTACAATTGGGGACACTCTTAAATTGCACAGATTCCAGGGATGGCTCCAGTAAAAATGTGCAGTCTGCCAAAAACCTGTGAGAAAGCTATAAAAGTATCCATTTAACCTCAGTCTGACCAAACTTTATGACTCAGGCAAGTTCATATTAAATCCAGAGCCTCTGTGTTTGCATGCAAGGGCATAACTAAAACTTTGTGGGCCATATAGCAAGATCTTAAAACCACATACATTTGCCCCCACACAGAAGCCATTCATGTTATGCCACACAGGCTCAATCCAGGTTAGGCCACACAGTAGTACCCTTTATGCACATTATGCCATGCAGTAGTAGTGCTCCAGCAGTGGCGGCTCCGCGTGCTCCGATTGGCTCGCGACTGCCGCAGGATTCAAATTGCTCCAGTGCTGTCTGTCCATGTCTGCTGCTGCATGCCAGAGCTCTCACTGCCTCGCGACCAGTTTCGCTGCCTCTCTGACTGCCGGCAGGCCACCACCAAATCAACACCCCTGCCACCCGGGCACCCCTTGGCGGCCCTGACTAGGTGTAGGGAGAGCTGCGGGCCACAGAGGCAGCCCGGGCACCATAGCAGCCGCACCCCTTGCACCCACAGTAGTTACGCCACTGGTTGCATGCATGTTAGCAAACAGTGGAGACCTTTTTGGGATCAATGAAATGGGGTTTTAGGTGAGGACAATGTAAACAAATAAAGGCTGCAGGAGTACTTCAGGGTATCCCAGCAAGTATTAAAATAAATAAATTAAGTTGCATAAATTAAGCTAAAGTAAGAGCTTGATGTTTCCCACAGTATTTAAAGTTTTACAACAATAAATAAAACCACTTACAGTATGTCCACTGGATGGAGCCATGCTCACACTTACATTAGACATGAATGTCTAATATAAGTGTAATACTTTTTATGCCTTTTACACAGCATAATGTACCAAAAGGTTTGCATACAGTATATGTATAGAATTAAATTTTTTAGAAGTTTATTTTTGATCATTTATTATTGTTAAACTATGTGTGATATGTTTATTGAACTACATAATATTCTTTTCAGCAAATAGGATGCATATGTTACAGTTATATTTAAGAAACAAAATCAGTTTTTAAACATCTGTCACTTGGAAATTTGGTCCATGTCAATATCCCTAGTGGTACTTAAAAAATGAATGACATATGGCCTTATACAGATTGCATTTTTTATTCTTAGCTTACTGGATATTAGTTCAATACATGTAGAGAATGTATGGTCAGGTTAGGCTTCAGCGATGTGAATGTGTATAGTTCTGGTTTATATGGAGAGAAAAGTAAGTGATATGAAAAGGTAATTGTTTATAGTTGTTGTAGACAAAAAAGGGAGATGGTTAGGGCGATTAGATATGTAGTTTAAGACATGGCGGCTGTTACCTACTAATGTAAGTGGGCATAGCATGGATAAGTAGACAGTTATACGGGCTTACAGGCATATTACAGAATAGCAATACAGTTTAATGCAGTGTATGATGGAGACAAAAAATGAGATGGTTAGGGAAAGAACAAGCAGAAATTAATTTTCACCTGTTGTCTTTTAAGTATTGGGGACAAAGGTGAGATGGTTGGGATGGAGAGGACAAAATATCGGTAAAGATGCGAAGCAGGAAGAGTTATAGTGGCACAATGCTTGTCAACATAATACATCTACCCCAGAGATTTGAAGTGGTTACTAAATAGACTGTGTTGAGGCTTGAATTGTATAAAGAGCTGGTTAATTAATTGCAATAAATGACATTTGTAGTACACACAAAAGGGGAGATGGTTAAATAAAAATATAAGGGTAAAGGAAACATTTTTTAACAATCACATTAAGGTATTGGGATACAAACAAAATTGCAGTGATTATTTGAAACAGTAAACAAAGCAATTATTACACATAGGCATCATGTACAGTTAGGTCAAGTTAAAGAAAAACAATCACATTCAGTTTGGGTTTATTATGGGGACCTAGTGGGAGATAGAAAGAAATAATTTTTTTTCTTTTTTTCGCAAGTAATATTTTATTGAAATTTTTTTTTAATACATTGGGCACGATTCTATTCAACGCAATGTAAATAGCTCCGGGAGATAGCTCCCGGAGCTATTCGATTCATCGCGATGTTAGGTCGGGGAAGGCTCGTTCTCGCGCCTTAAACAGGGTTTTTAGGCGCGATAGCGGACATTCCCCGACCTAACTTCCCGGCGCTAGGCTGTTTTCCAGGCGCGAAGGGCAGAAATCAGCCTCGCGCCGGGACTTTTGTCGGATTTCTTCTCTCATCCCCGGAGGGATGAGAGAAGAAATCATTAGTCGGACTTGGCAGCGCGGTGTATTGAATAGCTCCGGGAGCTCACTCCTGGAGCTATTTATATCGCGTTGAATAGAATCGTGCCCATTGACAAATATAAACAAAAATATATCAAAGACACATATAATATCAAATTTTATTTACTACTATATATATATATATATATATATATATATATATATAGTAGTAAATAAAATTATATATAAACATAGATTAGGGCGCAATGAGCAAAAAGTAAACCACATTGGTTGTGAGTCTGTAGGTAACTTTAAACAGTGGTGGAAGCCAGAAGTGTTGTAACTAGTTAGAGAAACTGGTATATAGTAAGAAGTGGCTGATGTTGCGCATACAATAATAGCAAAGTACCGTATATAACGCAGATAATTTGTTTTGTTGTGTATGCAGATAACAGAAAAACATTCCAGACAGTTGGAGACAAAGAAACCTATGGGGGTTGCGGCTGCTGTCAGAAATGGAGGGGCCGCAGCACTTAGCGGAGGTATCTGCTAAGATCCCTCCATAATTCATACAAGGGATACTTATTGCTTGCTGGTATCCCTAGAAAACGTATGTTTTGGGGGAATATGTCACAAAAATGTAATGATAAATAGGGCCGAGAAACCATTGTGCATAAGGAAATCATTTAATGAAATACCACAGACTCTATCTATGATGGTTGTAAGGTAATGCACAAAAGAAAAAATTAGTGCACAACTCCAACATTACTAATTCCATATATACAGTGGCGTAACTAGGGGGGTGCCGGGCAGGGCGCGTGCCCTGGGCGCCGTGGGACCGGCGGCGCGCGGGGGGGGGGGGGCGCCGGCCACGGTCCGGCCCGCCCTAGTTAGCCACCAGTGTAGCGCCGACTGCAATGAGTGCGGTCAGCGCTACACATTTACACAGGACCGGCGCTAGGCTTCCAGTGCCGGTCCTGTGCTGCACACTTGAGCCCGTTCCCTCCCCCTGAGCGCTTGCCCAATAGCGCCAGGAGGCGGGCTCGGGCTGTGCATAACACACGCATCGCCGCCAGAGCTGGCGGCGATGCGTGTGTTAAACAGCAGCCAATGAGAGTCATAGACTCTCATTGACTGCTGCAGCACCCACTGCAAGAGCCGGACTTCCGTCCGGCTCCTGCAGTGGGTAATGGGACAGACGTCATGACGTCTGTCCCATTATGCTGAGCGCGCCAGCCCGGGAGGCCTGTCGGGCGGCGGGAGCGGCGGCGCGGACTGGAGGAGCAGCAGCAGCGTGGATTCAGGTAAGTATGTTTTTATATATATATGTTTAAAAACCTGTCAGCACTACTGGGGGCACACTGGGTACCACTGGGGGGACCTCTACTGGGGTGGGGGCACAACGGAGGGGGGGCTACTACTGGGGGCACCATTATTAGGAGGACCTCTACTGGGGGGGGCTATTACTGGGGGCACCATTATTAGGAGGACCTCTACTGGGGGGCTATTACTGGGGGCACCATTATTAGGAGGACCTCTACTGGGGGGGGCTATTACTGGGGGCACCATTATTGGGAGGACCTCTACTGGGGGGGTTATTACAGGGGGCACTTAATCGGGAGGGGGAACCTCAACTGGGGACCACTACTTGGGGGGGACTACTACTGGGGGCATTATAAAAGAGGCCTACTACTAGGGGCACTGCACTGGGGGGACCACAACTGGGGGCAATAACAGGAAGGACCTCTACATGGACCACTGGATAGGGCGGGTCACTACTGGGAGCCTGCATCAGGGGGACCACTGCTGGGGGCACTGCATGGGAAGGGGGGGACAACTGCTGGGGGCACTATATAAGGGGCTTACTGCTAGGGGCACTGCGGGGACCACTACAGGGGGCACTAGATAGGGGGGATCACTACTGGGTGCCTGCATAAGGGGGACCACTACTGGGAAACCTGCAATGGGGGGGACTACTGCTGGGGGCACTATATAAAGGGCACTGCATGGGGGGGACTACTACTGGGGGTACTATATAAAGGGCACTGCATAAGGGGATACCACTACTGGGTGCACTGCATTGTGGGGACTGCTACTGGGGGCACTGCATAAGGGGGAACACTACATAAGGCACTGCATTTGGGGGGACCACTACTGGGGGCACTGAGTAAGGGGAACTAATTGGGGGCTGTATAAGGGGGACCACTACTGGGGATACTGTATAAGGGGCACTACTATGGGCCTGCATAAGAGGGACCACAACTGCATACTGGGGGTACTGTATAAGGGGTACTACTGGGGTTAAGGTGCAAATGGATAGGAATGTTCACAGTGAAAATAAAGGGGTGTGTCATGTTGACACGCCCCATTTTTAAGTGGCCTTTGGCGCGCGCACATATCGGGATGTGGGGGGGGCTCCCTTTTCAAATTTGCCCTGGGCTCCAAATACCCTAGTTACGCCACTGCATATATAATACATGTTTGCAATAAAATTTTGCAATAAATAGAGGTTTTAGCATAATCATGGCCAAGGTTATGGGCCTACCCACCACATCAAGGTAACCTCTTAGGGTAGAGGGTAGATCCCTAACATACTGAGGTTAAAGTGCAGGGTGAGTTGTAAAGTAATGGACAGTAATGGAAAGAAGGACTGTCCAGAATAAGCACCTGAATAAAAAAAGTTACTGTAACTAGAAGATGATAACAAGGAGCTGTCTGGAAGCTATACATTTTTCTCAGTAAAAGCCCTCAGGAAGAAGCCCTTGTAGACTTTACAAAAAAATGAAGGCAATGGTGAAGCAGTTTATAAGGATTCTTTAGTAGACTGATTCAGTGGGTCTCCTTGTTTAGTGTGATACAGTACAAGGAAATATCAGTCAAGTAATTGTTAAGCTTTAATATCAAAATTTGGCTCTGTCAAAGTAAAGGTCATGATATGATGGGCAAAATTTACTAAGCGGCGGGTTCTAAACCCTGGGGGTTTGGTGGCAGTTTTGCAGCAGTTTCTAAATGACAGCACTGTTCTATTCTATTCTAAAATGTGTTTTGACGGCGGTTTTGCAGCAGTTTTGGCCTTAGTAAATCTGCGGATAGCAAAACTGACACCCGTCGCTTAGTAAATTTTGCCCGACATTTTAATAGAGTAAAATAACACTAGCCAACAATTTAAAACAAAATAGGGTGATTCTGACTAAATCTTAGATCCTGAACACAAATTTGACAGTGGAACATGAATTTGGGTGTCAGTTAAGTGCAAGTTACCCCCCATGCTGCTATTATATAGGGTAGTTTATCAAAGTCTGCAATCGGCATCTCTCCCTAGAAGAGGGTTTAATACTGCTCATTTTTGCTTGCAGCTCCATAGGTGCAATCAAAAATGTGAAGGGGGTTCAAACCGGAATGTTGCCTAGGACCTCATGGGTTCTTAATGTGGCTCTGCCCATCCATATACAGGTAAATAGTTAATATAACTTAATTTATTTTGTGATATCATTGTTTGCAATATAATATAATACTCTGAAATAAACATATATGACATGTACATGCAAATAGATGGTGTATGCATATATGTAATGTATTTTTTGTGAGTTTTTTTGTTGTGTATTGTTGAAATAAAAGCAATAACATGTATATAAGTGCCACAGTATTAAATACAGAGAGAAATAATGTTGGGGGCGTTCTTAGTTAGTTAGTATACTGGTTCGGACAGATTGGAGGTGGGGGGGGTCCCATGACATTTTAATTCGGCTCTGACGATCTTAATTACTGTCTAAAGTAATTCCCTTATACAGTGTCTATTTCATTTGGGTCTTACCCCTGTGCTTGGATATTCTGAAGATAAAGTGTCAATTGCAGATGACTCTTCAATTAAACCTACTGGGGACAATGCACAATACACAGATAATTTTTCTATTAGCAGAATGCTTCACTGTGCTCGATTTTATCTTTCATTAACCTCAGCCACATTTGTGCAGCTGAAACATGTGAAAGTCACTGTTTCTGTGTTCTCTACTGTAAGCTATTATATCTACTGTAGGTTTCTAAGTTCAGCATGGTGCTCAGCCAGTTCATTTTAGCAGTGTTTTGGCCATTAAGTTGTACCAGAAAAGAAAAAAAAATAGATGCCGTTTTCTATCATTTTAGAGCAATCAATAAATAAGGTGTAAAAGATATGTGAAGACCTCATTAGGCAGGTAGTGGTACTGTATGTACACCAGAACCTAGTGCAGTACTGTGAAAGAGGTCACTGAATATGGACCTTGCTTCATTCTAAAGTAGCGGCATTATAATAAGGTATTCACACCAAACGCCTTAATAATATGAGGTTGGAGAGAGTTCAGATTGAACAGTTTGCGCTTTGCAGTGACATTGTCAGTTCTTATCTGTCATTTCTTGTCTGTCCAATACAGTATATTGGTTGCATAAAACTGGAAAAGTTGTAATATATACCCTAATTCGGATAGAGTAGAATAGAATAGTCCTTACTTTTGTTTTTCCAACATCCTGGAGCAAATGGAAATAGAAACAGTCCCAAGAGTAATAAATATATAAAAAAATAATACAATGCTGATTTTGTTTGTGCTGGGGTAAGGAATCCAAAGGAATATTTGTTCTCCCAATCCATTTATCATCCCTCTACTGTAGGAAAAAATATTTTTATTTACAATTATCCAGTTAGCTTTGTACATACTTCTAGCCTGTTCTGTAATCTGTGTAAATTATTGTGCAACTTATTTTTAGGTTAATTGGTTTCTGACAAAATGGACCCAAATGTATGTAGGTCTGATCACAATTTTTTTTAAATTTTCTGCTCAATTTAACAATATAAGTTTGCTGGGACAACTGAAAGATTGGCCTAAACACCAACAAAAACTACCGCACCGGTTGATCTCGATATACCCCTTCTAATATATATATATTAAATTTGTATAAGGGGTGTGCTACCTTCTGCCAATAAACAGAGTTATATTGAAAATGAAGGGCTGGAGGGCAGACTCTGTTGTTGATATATTGTATGAAGTTCCACAGTATAATGCTGGGCATACACTGCCAGATAAAATGTCTGTCAGACCGACAGACATTTTATCTGGCTGGCTGCCAGCCGCAGATGTCCGCGGCATACACTGTGAGAGAAATCTCACAGTGTATAGCCCAACATCCGCGCTCCGCCCCCGGGAGAGGAGACATTTCCCTGTTCCTTCCGTAGGAAGGAACACAGGAAATGTCTGTCTGTCGGCCGCGCTGGGCATACACTGCCCGATGCGGCCGACAGTTTCCCGGGTAAATATCGCATCGGACGGGCATGCTGGACAATCCAGCATGCCCGACCGAGCAATATTTAACCCTCGGTCGCCCGCATACACGCTGCAATTATCGCGGCGAACCGCCGATATCGGGCGGATCGTCCCGATAATTGCAGAGTGTATGGCCAGCATTAGTCATAAGGCTCTATATGATTAGTTAATCTGTTACCGTTACTTGAATAAATAAATAAAGACAGCGATATTATCTGCTCAGAAGACATATGAAAAATAACATTGGGCTGTAACAATCCAATGTAATATTAATTGAATAAAGCAGCTGTCTGGGAGAATAATCGCTATCTATATTGATTAACAAGTAATAATAAGAGATGAATGTTGAGTATTCTCGTTTATTAAGATTAATAGGCAACAATATGAGATGAATATTCAATACTAATTTATCTAACTACCTCAAGTGATTAACTCTTGACTGTGTTAAGTGATTAACTTTAACATTGAGCTTACCTAATACGGGTGAGATACTAAGTGTATTATATTGATATTTATTTATTGTTTAATATTTTGCTAATCTTACCATTAATTTATTAAAGGGATATTATTTTAATGAATACCAAATAAAGGTTAATTTTTAAATTACATTCTTTTCTTGAGAAGTGCACCATCAAACTGCCTTTCTTCTTCTTCCTTTTTCAATATAACAACTGAAAGATTGTTAAGCTCCTCGGCCAGTGGCGTACTGGTATGTAGTCAGGAAGCCGGCAGTCGGAATGTTGACCACCGAAATCCCGACGGTGATAGCCTGGCATGGGACTAATGATTGGCGTCTAAATACAGACGGCCGGCATACAAAACATAGGTAAGCCAGGCATCAGGACCTCTTAGCCGCGGGGCTGTGGGTTAGGTTTAGGGACTCCCGGGAGGGTTAGGGTTAGGCTAGGGAAAGGGAGCGTTAGGGTTAGGCACCACCAGGGGGAGGTTAGGGTTAGGCACCCCCCATAAGGGGTAGGTTTAGGTTAGGTTTAGGCACCCCTGGGGGGAGGTTAGGGTTAGGCACTGGGGGAGGTTAGGGTGAGGCACCACTATGGGAGGGTTACGGAGGAGGGGGGGGAAGGGGAGGGTTAGGGTACTTACCCTAGTCGTGATCTTAATCTGCCGGTCTTCCGGCATCAAGATTTCATACTGATTCCAGTGTACCTAACATATTTGGCACCCACCCGGTATGTCCCAGTGCTCCCCCAATATGCCCCCTGCCCCTGAGGACTAACCTTCCGTGGCCAACTCCTTTCAAATCATTCTGGCTCTGCGTTTTGCATGCCCTCTCGAGTCTCCTCAGAAGCATCACGGAAATGAGGTGAACACCTGTTCTCAGCAATTGCTGGGTCAGACCAAGCCTGTGTGGTAGCCCCTCAGTCACACCCCCTTTTGATTCTGGTACCTGAGGATGGAGCCCTCCTCCTCCCTTAGTATGCCACTACGGTTAGAAGAAACAGGGACGTATCTATAATGGGTGCAGGGTGTACGGTGCACATGAGCCCCTGGATCCGGGGGGGACCGCACTGCACACCCTGCACCCATATTATCTAATACTTACCTCTCCGAGGTCCCGAGTCGGGTGTCTCAGTCCTGCAAAAAACAATGGAAAATGGCCGCCACAGCAATTTTTCCGGCGACCTGCAAATGCGCAGTAGACTCGGCACACTCTAGTGCCAAAAGTCTACTTATGCTGCTGTCGGCGGACAAACGTGTCAGTCTGCTGCCGTCCACCTTGTAGAAAGGAGGGGTCCACGGACGGAGAATGAACATGGGTCCTCTCTTAATACGCCCCTCAGAAGAAACTTAGGGGTATATTTACTAAAGTGTGTTTTTTTTAAAGTGGAGATGTTGCTCGTAGCAACCAATCCAATTCTAGCTATTAACTTCTAGAAGGTCCTAGATAAATGTTAAGTAGAATCTGATTGGTTGCTATGGGCAACATCTCCACTTCTAAAAATCTGCACTTCAGTATATAACCCTTAATGCTTCAGCAATCAGTCCAGGCTCCCTATGTGTAACCAGGTCACACAGGCACAGCGGGGCCCCAGTCCTGACCTGTGCACATTCAGAAGGTGTCCCCACTCTGCCTCCCACAGATTTTGCTAATTTAGCATTGAAATGAGTACATAAGGCCATTGAAAAATGAAAAACATGCATTTTAGCACTGACAAGCTACAGAATATATATCTTTTGTTTAGTATTTGAATCTATAATACCACTTTTAGACAGAAAATGGCAAACAAAAACAGCTTTTTCCCGGCATTTTGCATGCCAGGTTTTTTGCCATTTTCTGTCTGATACCCTATTCACACAGGAAAATGAAAATCCAGAGTTATACCCCTTTTCCACCTAAATTCCGGGTCTGACCCAGAGTTGGAACAAAGGCCCTCATTCAGAGCCGTTCGCTATTTGCGTTCGTTCGTTCAAAAACAAGGGGTGGCTATGCAAATGATCCGTTTGCACATTGCAGTCTGTTCACACCTCTAAGTCTGAACGAGCGAGCAAAACATACGCTCGTTTATTTGATAAAAACGCCCCCTGGCCGCTCGCACCATACGTCATGTCCGCTATTTATTAGATTAATCGAGTACATCGAACAGGATAAGAAGTTCTGAGTTAAAAAAAACCAAGTGACGTGGTCATTGACGCTGCTGTATTAATTATGCACACCCATAAAACGCCCGTTTTGACCTTTAAACACGCCTGCGAACGGATCTCCACTCCCCGTTTTCAAGCACCTTCCCCTGTTACCACCCACATACGCCTCATTCTGTCACTCAAAATAGCAGTCACTCGCTATATTGCGTACAAATGATTTTCGGCCGCACTGACCGGTTCGCGCATGCGTACTAAAAACCGTACGCATGCGCAGATGTGCGAACATCGCTCGGAACGAGCGTACTGCCGCTAGCGAGTGGCTCTGAATGAGGGCCAAAGTTCCTATCCGGATCAGACGCGGAACTTTGCCTGCGCCGACTCGGGATATTCCCGAGTCAGCGCCGCTCACCCAGGAGTCGGGTCGACCTCGGCTTTTCCGGAGTGAAAGTTGTCGCTTGGAGATGACGTCATCTAAAAGCGCCACTGAAGCCGGACCAATCGGCCAGCTAGCAGCGCACTCCAGGTCATCGTGACCCGGAGTGCAATGTTCTCACAGCAGGGTTTCACAGGCTACGCCCATGTTAAACCCTGCTAGTTACCTGAGTTGGATTGCCGGGTCACTCGACCCGGCGATCCAACCCTCTCCCCTTTTACACCAGGGAGCTGCCCGGGTTAACCCTCCAAAAACCCGGGTTTTAGCTCCGGTGTAAAAGGGGTATAATTCACTTTTACCTGGTAATTTGCTAAACAACCTGGGTTTTTTTCCTGTGTGAAAGGGTCAAAATTAAAGAGACTTAATTCCCGGGTCTACGACCCTGCAAAAAACCAGGGTCGGAGACTTGGGAATTTAGGGCCTGATTCAGACCCACTCGCAAGCGGCTGTCCGCTCGCAAGTGGGTCGATGTTGTGCACTGCGCATGCGCACGACGGCAGGAGCTCCGTCGTGCGCATGCGCCAGACGCGACGAGCGAAGGACTTTCCTTCGCTCGTTGTGTCTGATCAAAGGGGGCGTGCTGTCTATGTTGATTGACAGCACGCCCCCTTTGGTGGGCGTGCCGGAGGCGTGCCTCCCTGACGGAGGCGTTCCCAAGGGAACACCTACCGGCAGAAGCCGGCCCACTGACATCACTAGTGATGTCAGTGGGAGTGATTTTGGCTCTGATAGAGCCAAAATCACTCCGGACCTTGCGGTTGAAAACCTCAACCGCAGGCTCCGGCTCGCAGTGGCGATGGTCGCGATGGTCAAGACCATCGCGGCCATCAAACTGCACGCTCGTATAGGCTGTGGGTGGTGACCCACAGCTATACGAGCGTCCAGGAGGACGCTCCATAATTATGGAGGGCGGCCCTCATTCAGAGCGTGTGCTCTGCTCAGAGCGTACGGCTCTGAATGAGGGCCTTAGTCCCAGGATGACCCTTTCACACAGGGAAAATCCCGAGTTGTTTAGCCAATTACTGGGTAAAAGTGAATTACCCGGGATTTTCATTTTCAGTATGAAAGGGGTATACAAAGTAGAACATTCAAATTGTAGAATAAATATATTAAATTACCCTGTTTCTCAAAGTTCTCCACATTTGATATCCTTAGTGGTAGCGGATAATGTTTTCTATAAGCATTGCTTATGAAGGTGATTTGATGTGTTCGTTGTGCATTCCAAGTTAATAATGATATATAGAGCTGTCATGTGCTGCCTGAGCATAGCATATATATATATATACAATATAATTACAGCATAGAATTGTCATGTCATTAATGCTGTGAGGAAGTAATGTCTCTCAACGGAGTCAACTGTTTACAAATCAGCAGTGTTTTATTCTGGGAAGACTTACAGCTGCCAGTTTCCTGTACAATTTCATGCATTATGCATGAAGGCAGATAGGCTGGACACATGTTATGCTTCTATTATTATGTGTTCTGCTAAAATGCCCTTATGTATAATAATTAGGGATTATATTCAGTGTTCCACAATATACCTTTTATATCCCATTGTTAGTAATTAGCAGGGCAAATACAGCATCTTCACCTCAACTGAACTCTCTAATAGCACTCCACTGGCATAACTTCCATTCTGTTAATCATTCAAAACCTCAACCAATTGTATTTATTTCTAACCAAAGTCTTCTTTAAGGCCCCCACACACGGTGCGATTTTTTAAACGATTTGTCCGTTTTCGACCGATTGGAACGACAAATCATTTAAAAAATGCCATGTATGGGCATAATAACAATGCCGATGTGCGCTGTCGCTGATCAATTGAACCTACAGAAAGATATCGATCTATCTTTCACGATTTGGCACACATAGTTTCGTGTGTGTGCACAATGAACGATGCGATGGACGATATGTTGTCAGTTTTCCTGGGGGGCCATTAGATAGTGAGACACTACTGTAATTAGTGATTCTAAATAATTACTCAAATGTTAATCTGTTGCATATAGCTTCATTTACAATTTTGTTACAAGCAAAATGAGTCACTAGGAGGAGGGAATGCACAAAGCAACATGGTAATCATTTTAAACAACTACAAAAAAGGGTGATTTGTGGGGCACAATGATTAATAGAAAGATATACACTATACACTTAGGGGCCAATTCAATTAGCTGTAAGGTTATAGTAGTAATATAACAATCTGGTTTTGCCTTTTAAATTATTGCCACTTTAATACATTGCTCAGACTCTCCAGGAATTGTTATTATCAGCAGCTCCTCCCCCTGGGGCTGCCTTTCCTGTGCGTGACTGGCATGTGGGGCTTCCAATAGGAAGCCACCTTCCACGGACTGCGCTGGCTCACTGAAGTGGAGGATTTTACTGGGGGGCTGCAGCCCCGCAGCCCCTAGGTTAAATCCGCTACTGGTTATTACACTTCCACCATTCCGTGCAAAATTACTACAGAGTCTCGTGGCTAATTGAATCATCTCCTAAGAATATTATGCTAATAACAAGTTGCTTCCCCATTTTTTCCAAGAATAACCATAATTTGCTGTGATAGTGTATTAAAAGTGGGGCACGAGGATACTGGCTCTGAAGTATCTTATAATTGTTATAAATTAGCGTATGGCTGATTTTTATTCTAAATAGCTTTTTCCATCTCTTACATCAAATGTTTGATTTAATTGTGGTCTGGTGACTAGGGAGCCTAATCTATTATGCTACACTTGCTGTCACATTTCTGGAACCATTCAGTACTTTCCTGGCCTTGTGATATGGATCATTCTCATGCTGAGAAAATGATACTGCTGTCATAAAGTCATACACCTAGAGTAATCGGCCTCAATGTTCTGTGACATTCAGTTACTGCTTTACATATATAACAAGGCACACAACTTATGTTACTACTTAACAAAAAATGCACATTATTACACAAGCACTGGCCAGAAGAGTTGATACCTAGTTGGACGAAATTCCTGTACCTCCAGCTGGAAGAGGGATTCACCACACCCGATGATTCTTTAGCATGTGTGCCTTAGCCAACAGCAGCTATGCTGCTAGCTTTTAGTAGTCAGGGATGGAAAGGTGTGATGAGTGATGATTTCTAGTATAGATTTGTCAGCACCAATATCTACTGTAACTGCAACCTATTGGCTGTTCTGCTTTAGTTGTGTAAAGCCAGGCCATCTGCATCTTTCATCCAGGAGTGCTGAGAGAAGGAGAGAGCTGGTACTGCTTACTCTGGACTGGGCCTGTTGGTGGGGTCGAGTGGGGGCCCTGTACAGTAGCCGATAGGGGCTAATGTCCACCTTTGCTTTATGCTATATGAATGAATAGTCTCACGTAGTAGTTTTCATTTATTTTTTTATAGAGGGGATGTGACCACAGCTTCTTGATCTTTCCACGGCCGCCAATACCCAGGTTTTTATTTTCAAGCATATGTTATTTGGATGACTCTGTCATGTCTGAAACACCAACAATGTTATTATACATGATATTCTCCTGCCATTGTGTTTGGTCAAGAGCTGGAACTAGTGGCGATGCAGCCAGTGCATTGCATCGGGGCCCACCACAACGAAGGGGCCTGCAGCGGGCAACATTATAATGAGTGAGACTGACTCATCATTATACGCCCTTTGCCGCTGTACCTCAGGCCGTAACAAAGAATTGAGGATGACTGGTAGCGGTCCATCCAGCGGAGGAGCCCCCACCCTTCTTCTCCCTGACTCTTCCTCTCTACCTCTCTGAGGCGGTCCTGCTGTTGCCATTGGCTCTGGTGATATGTTGTCACAATCTCATGACCGTCCCTGGTGCAAAAACCCAGGAGAGGAGGAGCCACCCTACGCACGCTACAGTTCGTGCATGGGCCCAGATCAGTAAAGACTCCTCAGAATGTCAGCCATGTTGCCTTGTTGGGCCCACCGGCCGCTCACTAGTTCCACCACTGTGTGTGGTAATGAGTAACACAACATGTTTAAAAGTTATTAATATTTTCTATGTTGTTTTGCTGGTGATTAATTCTCCATGCACTTTTGACCCAGTTATGTTTAAAACACCTGTAATTTTACTGCCTATGATCTAGCAATGCTGATGTATCAAAAAGGCAAACTAGATGGACCTGTAGGTTATTTTCTGTTATTAACTTTTATAGTTCTATGCCTGGTGAGATCAATTATACGACATATCTAAACTTTCAAGGGCATAATAAACTGGACACTTCAATCAATTATTCTAAGAGCACCCACTAAAGGTTCTTTAATCATAGAGTACATTTGGGAATACAGAAGCAGAATTTTTATTGTCTGTAACATTGTAAAGAGATTACAATAATAATTAGAAACAAACCACAATGACAGTCTTCCCACCGTGCTCACAGCCTCCCCATAAACTCATCATTTCCCTTTTTTAGGACAGGTAGCACAGTAACCCGGTGCACATGGGCTATAGTGAATCACTATTACCACTTTTACACCGGAGCTAAAACCCGGGTTTTTGAAGGGTTAACCCGGGCAGCTCCCTGGTGTAAAAGGGGAGAGCGTTGGATCGCCGGGTCGAGTGACCCGGCAATCCAACCCAGGTAACTAGCAGGGTTTAACATGGGCGTAGCCCGTGAAACCCTGCTGTGAGAACAGCGCACTCCGGGTCACGATGACCTGGAGTGCGCTGCTAGCCGGCGGATTGGTCCGGCTTCAGTGGCGCTTGGAGATGACGTCATCTCCAAGTGACCACTTTCACTTCGCAAAAGCCGGGTCTATGCAGACCCGACTGCGGTGTGAGCGGCGCTGACTCGGGAATATCCCGAGTCGGCGCCAGCAAAATTCCGGGTCTGATCCGGATAGGAACTTTGTTACAACTCCGGGTCAGACCCGGAATTTAGGTGGAAAAGGGGTATAATATTATGTGGTGACCCTCCATGTCTGTGTAATCCCTGTCCTGTCTAGTCTGATTTCTACCCTACAGTATATTGTTCTTGCTTAGAAATGATTGTATCCTTGAACTCTGCTGTGGATTGTTGTGACTCAGTGATGGATAATTACCCAGCATTTACTGGCACCCTTACAAAAGCTGTTTACCAAGATATCTGCTACTCAGCTGTTTCATGTTTACTGCTGTTTACAGCAATGATTTGCTCCATTTTACAGCAACAGGTGGGGCTAGAATGACACGATTCAATGCAAATTGAATCATCCAATCTCCGGGTGTTCCACTCTAGTCAGAAAGTGGAATGCAGTGGGAGACTGGCTATCTCAATCTGGAGGCTGGGAGAGTCCCCTTAAATTTGGCAAGTGTGATTAGTGGTGTGACACTTTGTTCTGGGGCGGGATGCATGACGCATCGCATTTGAGATACGACGCATCCCTCCACTCTTCGCCTGCATGCCGGCATTGATTACGCCGGTATGCATGAAGGAAAGTGTAAAGGACCGCTCTCTCGGTAAGAGCTGTCCTTTGCAAATGAGGTACTTCCTGGTCCATGACCCAGAAGCCCCTCTGGTGTAATTCTGCACATGTGCAGAATGACACGCGCAGCACTCTGCGGGGAGCAGCCTATAGGCTTTTATAGGGTAACGCCATCTGAATATAGCATCCAAGCCCCGGAATGCATTGCATTGCAACAATCAGCAGGGCGCAGGCATGTAAAGGACTGCCCAGGGAGACGCTGGGGCTTGAAGTCTGGCAATGCAATAAAGTGTTTTTGTTTATTGCAGCACAGTTTGCGTGATGTCATGACATCACACAGCACCGCTGAAAGGCAGAGCAGAGGAGCTGTGGTGGAAAGAGGAGCATCCAGAGGACATAGGAAAGGTAAGTCAAGAGTCTTTGGGCTGGAGCCGGAGGGATGCGGAGACTGTAGCTGGATAGACCGAAGTGAGCTGGAGAGGCACTGATGGTCAGGAGGCCATAACTTCTGTTACTATGTATTATATGGTTGAACCTTTGCTATATGACAATGACATTAGTATAGTCCTATGCAAATAGGCATCTTCTGGACCATGTGATCTCCTACATGAATAATGAATACTGACTTTAGTCACCATCTGCCTAGGGAGACATATAGGTAAGGTAGACTCTCAAGTGACTGGCCTTTACCTGCCTGGGACCCGGGAATGGGGACCCCCAAAAACATACAAATGTGCCTGGCTCCATGGTTTCTGTTGTCATTCCTGAGTGGGAGAAGGGAGAGGGAGGGGTGGGGAGATGTTGAGGCATGGAAGCAAGAAAGAGAAAGGGGGTGGGGGGGATGGTGGACAGAGAAAAAATAAATGATAGCCAGGCAGTACAGCCATTATCTCCTCTCCTGACTGATTTATTAGAGAAGATACTGAGAAGTTTATGAGGTCATTATCTTTTTGAAACCAGTACTTATGAGATAGGGAATCCTTGTTTCCTAAATCTGCAGTGAAATCATGATGCGTATTGCTGATGACACTGTAGCTTGGGTGAGGTTGATGTGTCATCATGTCAGAGGGTGGGCCCATGGGCCCATCTCTCAAGAGTAGATATTGGACTTTTTATTTTAAACCTATATCTCCTGAAGTGTAAACTAATTTCTGATTTGAATAGATTAGTGCTCTGTAGATACCGAATATCTGGATACTCTTTGGGACTGTTGCAGAGTTGAACACAGATCAGTTTTGCGGACTTGTGTGATGTCATACTGCACATGCTCCAGAGACAGGTGTACTCAACTCAGGTGCGAAACAGAGTCATATGCAAGTCAGTCACATCTACACTTGCAGCTGAAAGGGTATGTCTGGGTGGTAATGGGGCATTTGCATGCAGGCTAATTTCAGAGAGGACGTGTCAGCAGAATTGCAGGCTTTACAGAGTTGTGCATATACAGTAGGTAATTGTGCCACTTTTCAGAAGTATATTTTGCTTAAGGGACATGGCTGGTGCAAGTGCACTGATAATGATGACAACTATGAAACCAAGCACAGGGAAAGGGGCGGTCCTCTCTGCATTAAGGTGCATATATATATTTAGTTAGGGGAACTCAATGTGGTAACAATTATGGCTGAGGCATTAAAACTCTGCACCAGCATGTTGAGTCCTGATTTTAGCATAGCTTTTTTTATCTCAGAATCCACCAAATTCAAAGTTGTTGTTTTTTTACCTGAAGGTCTTGAATTTAAAAAAAAAAATTATTCTAAGCCTATTACTAAAGTAACATATTTTAAAGAACAATCAGAAGGATCAGGATCAGGATCAGAAGGTTTATATAAAACTCAATGATTCTGCTAAAGTTGCATCTTACAAATACTAGTTCTTGAAGCTTTTGGTTTGGGTGTGTGGGACTATGACCTATATGGCAGATGTTGTGCCAATGAGTTCTCCAATTTGTCATTTTCAAATGACCACTTGCACTAATTTATGAACATGTACAATAAGTATGTAACCACTGTAGAACACCAATGTGCACAAGTGCACTACCCAATGATATTCCTTCCCAGTACTGGATGGTGACCTTGTTGAGGCACCGCTGAAGTGTGTTAATATGGCACAGTGCATTACAGAGCATTCTCATTGGGCACTAGACGTTCCCATATGAGCTGCCTGGGGGCTCATACATGTGTAAGTGGATATTGCTATGTCAACCAAAAGCAAAACTTTTTCTTACTTTTAGTTAAGCAGTGCATACTGAGAACTATGCTTGTCATGTACCAATGTCAAAAACACGCTTCAAACCACATTTGTGAACATGGACGATTGCTTACTGCTACTTCACTAGATCCTGGGGCTTTGGCATAAACATGGCACAAAAGTGTTAAATTGACAACACAGGGTACAAAATGCAAATGCCAAAATAAAAGATCAAACAAAACCCCTACCACTTGTTACATAGCAAAATAAAAATAATCACATTGTTCTCATTCACAAAGTCTGCATGTCAAGGCTTGGTTTTAGTTGATTTAAATTTGTAGCAGCTATTTTCCATGCACTCCAGTATGGTGATGACAGGGTTAACCATTCTGTGTGCATGAGAACATTGTCACCTACTTATGGATCCATTTGTCACTGTCATGGTATCAGGATTTAGATAAACTTCAAGATCTTTAATGATAGCATTTAATCAATGCTGATTAGCTGCGGAGACCACATGATTGTTACTGGGAACTAAGTGTAATTTTATTCTAATGCCTGCAGTAAAACATTCAGGATCAGCAGGGATAAACAAACTTATGCACAATGGTTGCATAGCAAATGCTTAGCATGTTATCAGACACGCAGATGGCAATACCTCTAGTTTTGTGACTGTTTACTATTATTTATAGCCATGTTTGCATGACTGTTAAACTCAAGGGAGGATAAAACATGCATAGATAGCTAGGACATAATGATTTCACCATCCATCCATGTCCTCTCTGGGGTTTTCAACCCAACATCATTAACCTAGTGATTAAGACAGTGATTACTATGACACCCAGAAAATGTGCATAGGCAACGAGAAACATGCCGTAATTAAGATCTGTTTAGAAGACACATGGGATTACATCAGGTTCTTCCTATAATGGGACATTGAGCTCAATTAATGTTAATTACCAATAAAGTTGTCCTATGAATTTTGAGATATACAGTATGTGTTTGTATTGGTAGCTAACACAATGTCAGTATTCTAAGTTTGTTACTGGTGGTTATACATTTCCATAACGTTTTATACTGTAGGTTGTCATCTGTTTGTGTATAAATTGTGTGAACAGTCATCTACTTATACCCCTTTTACACCAGAGCAAAAACCTGGGTTTTTGCTGGGTCTACCCGGGTCGCAGCTCAGTGTAAAAGGGTCCCTGAAAAATAACCCAGCTAGCTACCAGGGTCTGACCCGGGCATGGACCTGGGTAATGGTGCAGTGTAAACAATGCAACCCAGGTTATCCGACCTGCTCATGCCTAAAATGCGCTGATTGGTGGTTGTGGAGCAGTCACCTCTCACTTTTTATGACCTCACAAGTTTAGCAGGGCAGACCCGGGTTCAGTGTGAACGGGGCTGATCTGAGAATAACCTAGATTGATGGTGCTGTGTTATACCCCTTTTCCACCTAAATTCCGGGTCTGATCCAGAGTTGGAACAAAGTTCCTATCCGGATCAGACCCGGAGTTTTACTGGGAACTAAGTGTAATTTTATTCTAATGCCTGCAGTAAAACATTCAGGATCAGCAGGGATAAACAAACTTATGCACAATGGTTGCATAGCAAATGCTTAGCATGTTATCAGACACGCAGATGGCAATACCTCTAGTTTTGTGACTGTTTACTATTATTTATAGCCATGTTTGCATGACTGTTAAACTCAAGGGAGGATAAAACATGCATAGATAGCTAGGACATAATGATTTCACCATCCATCCATGTCCTCTCTGGGGTTTTCAACCCAACATCATTAACCTAGTGATTAAGACAGTGATTACTATGACACCCAGAAAATGTGCATAGGCAACGAGAAACATGCCGTAATTAAGATCTGTTTAGAAGACACATGGGATTACATCAGGTTCTTCCTATAATGGGACATTGAGCTCAATTAATGTTAATTACCAATAAAGTTGTCCTATGAATTTTGAGATATACAGTATGTGTTTGTATTGGTAGCTAACACAATGTCAGTATTCTAAGTTTGTTACTGGTGGTTATACATTTCCATAACGTTTTATACTGTAGGTTGTCATCTGTTTGTGTATAAATTGTGTGAACAGTCATCTACTTATACCCCTTTTACACCAGAGCAAAAACCTGGGTTTTTGCTGGGTCTACCCGGGTCGCAGCTCAGTGTAAAAGGGTCCCTGAAAAATAACCCAGCTAGCTACCAGGGTCTGACCCGGGCATGGACCTGGGTAATGGTGCAGTGTAAACAATGCAACCCAGGTTATCCGACCTGCTCATGCCTAAAATGCGCTGATTGGTGGTTGTGGAGCAGTCACCTCTCACTTTTTATGACCTCACAAGTTTAGCAGGGCAGACCCGGGTTCAGTGTGAACGGGGCTGATCTGAGAATAACCTAGATTGATGGTGCTGTGTTATACCCCTTTTCCACCTAAATTCCGGGTCTGATCCAGAGTTGGAACAAAGTTCCTATCCGGATCAGACCCGGAGTTTTGTCGGCGCCGACTCGGGATATTTCCGAGTCAGCGCCGCTCACACCGCAGTCGGGTCTGCATAGACCCGGCTTTTGCGGAGTGAAAGTGGTCGCTTGGAGATGACGTCATCTCCAAGCGCCACTGAAGCCGGACCAATCGGCCAGCTAGCAGCGCACTCCAGGTCATCGTGACCCGGAGTGCGCTGTTCTCACAGTTACCTGGGTTGGATTGCCGGGTCACTCGACCCGGCGATCCAACTTTATCCCCTTTTGCACCAGGGAGCTGCCTGGGTTAACCCTTCAAAAACCCGGGTTTTAGCTCCGGTGTAAAAGGGGTATAAATGAGGTCTGACCTGGGTCGGACACAGGTTTTTGATGCAAAAGAGGTTTTAGTTAACTGTAACCTGTTCAATTCATTGATAGCATGTAGGTAAAACATAAGGAATTACACAGATGAATTGCTTTTTTCATCAGGAGCAGTATATTACCCATTTTACACCAGAGATAAAACCCGGGTTATTGCAGGGTTAATCTGGGTAGTTCCTTGGTGTAAAAGGGGAAAGGGTTGGATTGCCGGGTCGAGGGTCCCGGCAATCCAACCCAGGTAATTTACAGGGTTTAACACAGGAACAACCCGTGAAGCCCTGCAGTGTAAACGGCGCGCTCCGGGTCACAGTGACCTGGATCGTGCCGCATGCCTGCCGACTGGCCGGCTTCAGTGGTGCTTGGAGATGACGTCATCTCCAAGCGTCCACTTCAATGCTGGAAAAGCCGGGTCTCTGCAGACTGGGCTCCGGTGTGAACAGCGCCAATTCAGGAATATCCAGGATCGGCGCCGAGGAAATTCCGGGTCTAATCCGGATTGGGACCCTGTTCCAACCTCTGGGTCAGAACCGGAATTTTGGTATAAAAGCGGTATAACAGGGAAACTGAGGACAACATTTAGAAAGTTTGCTCTTATATTTTAGTATATTACTTGGACTTACTGTATTTTCTTTGCCTGTGTTATCATTAAAGCAGGGATTGCCAACCCTTCATAACCCATCCAGAATCATTTCTGCCATAAACCACCTAGGTGAGAAAGTGGCTGCTGGGAAACAATAAAGGGTTCTATTGATGTGTTTCTGAAAATGTGTGCCAACCATATACAGTAGCTTGTAACATTGGGCCTGATTCAACAAGAACCGCAACTGCAAAGCTGCACGCAGGCTATAGATATATGATATATGCACGCAGGCAGCTTTGCAATTGTGATCCATGCAATTATGGTAATGCAGCAGGAGACATCACGCCTCCTGCTGCATTACGTATCCGAGCTGCGTTGTCCATCGGCCTGCTGCGGGTCCCATGGGGTTCTGCAGCCGGCCGCCGCAGATTAGAGTAAGAGGCCAGGAAATCTCCGTCAGCCGTTGGAGATCCTGGCCTCTTCCCTCCCCCCCAATGGCGGCAACATGCCTCGCCATCGCCGCCTCCTCCCTGCTAACAAACGCCAGCAGACTGTCAATCACTGATAGTCTGCTGGCAGTCTGCGTGCGGGATCGCAGACCCGGGTCATGTACCTGTGCAGATTCCCGATCAACGTGCACTGCTGAATTAGGCCCATAGTTGCTATTGTGAACCAATTGGGCTTTATCAATAATCGCATTTGTAATGCGATCTGGGTTCGATATTAGCACCCATGATTGCACTGCAGTATGCAATCATAGTGCCAGCATGTATGAAATTGCACATGCAGGCACAGGGGCTCTAAAAGGATCCAGTTGCTGTGATGTGCTCGAAGTGTAAAGATTCGCTTCACTCCTGCATTGGACGTCTGCGCATGTGTGGCGCCCATTGCCAGGGAGGGTTCCTCCGGGAACCCTCTCCCTGTTAATTTTACGGAGCTTGGTAAATCCCATAGTATCGCATCCCCAATAGAATCCTAGTTGTGGCTAATGACGGAAATGGAGGGACCTTGCTGTAGTCCCTCCATAATACATCTGGAGAATACTAAATATTTGTTGTATCCCCTGAAAACGTGTGTTTTCGGGGAATATACCGCAAATATTTAATGATAATTAGGCCCCTTTGTGATTTTCTTGCTATAGTTCTCGCCATATGGACTGATCCTGACCTGCAAAATGGCTCTGGCCAGGTGGATTTAGATTCAGAGCCTCAGTGTTTTCCCATACCATGTCTTTACAGATTAACTTCACTTTCATCAGATAAAAGGAAATTATACAGGTAATCTAAAAATGGAGGGCAAGATGCACTATCAAGTTGTTTAAGTGTTTAAGAAATACTGAAAGGGTTTTACAGAGTTTTTAGTACAGGTGCAGTCAAGAAGTGCGTTCAGGGAATAGAAGAAGTCTCTCATCAATTTATCTTTATAAACAGCTTACCCAATGGAATTAATTAGCTACAGGGATTGCAAACAGTAAAATGCACAAAATATACTTAGTCCTGGAATATAAACATACGTTTTCTCCCCTGAACTTGTTGTAGGGCAGCGCTAATGTAAGAGCTCAGGGCAAATTACATTAGTGAGCCACCATAGCTCTTTCTAAAATATTAGGGGAACAGAAGATGTGTATGACAATTTGTAAAAGCAGTGAAACATTTATTTTTTTTTAATTTCCACTCATAACATTATATATATTTTTAAATGAACCCAAGTCATTTTTGGATCACCTCGGTTAGGTAATGGACTAAAAAGTAAAAACTCCTCTCTTTAAAACAAGCTGTTTTTTATTTTAATTAGAAACCAGGGCTAAGTAAGGTAGACAATGGGTCTGGTGCACAACTATGGGCGATGCTGCACTGTACGCAGATGGGTCACATTTCCACCTGCAGCTGAAAGGAAGGCTATGTTTTATGATTGTGTGAATTGAGGGCTAAGCAGAATAAGATTTACCAAGAACATGCCTAATATTTAACATCAACTAGAGATTCAGGCCAATTACAGCAGAATGTAGACAAGTCAACCAGTAAGCGTCAAGAAATGTCACATGTCTATAGCATTATCAAAGAAGAAATATCAACCACTATACAGTATTATGTTTTATCCATGAATCCAAGCCTGGCAAGGGCCTGTTTTATTACATATAGCTGATGCTTTGATGATGTCTGAGCTTTTCATGGTGCATCACAGCTGCTGCAATTTATTACATGTGTGCCGACACCTTCTAACGAGTGGGCGGTGTTTGTATATTATCTCTCATAACAGCAACTCAAGTAAAGCGCTTTGGACAGTGTAATGATCAGATTGTGGGTATTAATTGTAGCAAAAGCAAACACTATTGGATATAAGTAGGTTAATACAATACAAAATCACAGACCCTCCAACATGACCCGTTCCATTAGGTACAAAATACTCTGCTTCTGGACTTCCCTCTTAATTTATGATTGCCACCACCTGTGGTGAAACACCTGTCTCATCAATTACCTAGTTCAGCACAGGTGACTGCGACCATACATTAGGTGGGAAGTCCAGGAGCAGAGCGTTTTGTACCTAATGGAATGGGTCATGTTGGAGGGTAGGAAATCAGTTGAAAAATATTGTAGAATACAACTGATAGTAAAATGTCCAGCAGCAGGGAGTGTTAATGCAATACTAATCAATACATGCAGTCAATAATGCAGTGATAAAGGCACAAATGTAATATAATAATATAACTCACAACCTTTGTACAAATAGTGCAGTCCCTGAGAATGCATCCATTAGAAAATGCAGAAAACAATAGTAAGAAGTTACAGGCAGCGGGCTTGATATTGAGTCACACGTAATGCGAACACAAGATCAGATGGAATGGGTATGAAGTCCCGGCAGCTGAATATCCCGACACCGGCAGCCCGAACGGAGAAGACCCTGAAAGGGCAGGTAGGTACCCTATCCCTACTCTTCTCCCAATCTAACCCTCCCTTAGGGGGGCCTAACCCTAACTCCTCTCCCCCTAGTGCCTAACCCTAACCTTCCCCATGGGTGCCTAACCCACCCTCCCTTACTACACCCTAAACCTAACCCTCTTGGGGGGGAGGGGATTTAAGGCGGCCTAACCCTAACCCTCCCCCCTAGGGGAGCCTAACCCACCCAAAACCTAACCCTGCTACGCTCCATAAACCTAACTCCCCCCCGCGCGCAGCTAACGCTAAGGGCACCCCGGACTTACCTTGTTCAGGCTGGCGCTCCGGGCGTCAGGATTAAGATAGGCGTCTGTATTTCGACACTTATCTCAAGTCCCTTGTCGGGATTCTGATGTCGGTATTGAGACCGGCGGCTGCAACTACATCCCATCCAGATGCCCTCTGTGGACAGAATGCTAATGTGACTAGTTGTACGCATCTGTGTCCCACTTCTCCTTCAGTGGGAGCAGTCACCATACCTATCTTCCAAATTTACACGAACCCTGTGCTAGGTGTAGGAGATGCGACTGAATTTGGCACCCACTTACATACGTACCACTCAGAATATGTAGGAACTATAACTATACATCCGCTGAACAATTCTCTTATGTGTGAATATCCAGTTACCACACAATGATGCCCATTCAGCTGTCACAGAGAAATGACTGCGATGTATACAAAGACGTGTATACAGGCTGTGATCCATGCAACTCAGAATCAGGCCCAGCATGTTAGAAGTGTTCATTATTGCACGATTCAGCACACTGTAAGAATACTTTTCTGCAGGTGGGGGTACTGTAGATACTATATTGTGATAAAGGGCATAGTAGTTCCCTAAAAAGGTAGTTACTACTTAATGTTTTGTAGGCAGTGCCGGACTGACCATTTGGCACTTGTGGCAAATGACAGAAGGGCTGATGGCCTAATGGGCCGAGCTGCCTTAAAACCTGGCTGAACAGCTCCGCCACCTGGCGTTTTGCTCGGTCAACATGAAAAGAGACTCATGTGTGCCGCTGCCGCCCGTGTGATGCACTGTGAAGTTTTCCCACGCCCCTTTTTTGTGCGCACGCCGCAGACAGATGCAGGGGCCTATTTACAGCCACAGCCACAGTCTTTCCCTGGTTGTTGAGTTAGGGAAGGGCTGAGTAGTCCCATCAGTGTAGGACAAATCAAGGCAGCATCTCTATCACAAACAGACTGAACACATGAATTATCTGCTATAGCGTGTTGCAGTGATACTTACACATGCAAAGGACACTGGCCAATGCTGGAAAGTTGTACAATTGTGATAGGAATACTTTAGCCATGAATTGAACATTCACTGATCACGAGCTGATGTGCAGAATGATTATTAAGACTGAATACAATAAATAACCTTATCTCTGAAACTGCATGTTGTGTAACTATGGGCCTGAGGCCCTGATTCAGAGCTGGATGCTCTGACAGAGCGCTCGCTCTGAATCAGGGCCGTCCCTCTGAATTTTAGAGCAGCCCCCTGGCCGCTCGCATAGCTGTGGGTGACTACCCACAGCTATAGCGAGCGCCAAAAAGATGGTCGCGATGGTCAAGACCATCGCGACCATCGGGCTTGCGACGAGACCCTTGTGGTTCTCGTTGCCGCAAGCCCTGGAGTGCTTTTGGCTCTATCAGAGCCGAAAGCACTCCCACTGACATCACTTGTGATGTCAGTGGGAACGGCCGCAGATGGTAGGCGTTCCCATGAGAACGCCTCCGTCTGTCCAGCTACGCCCCCAGCACGCCCAGCAAAGGGGGCGTGCTGTCACTCAACATCGACAGCACGCCCCCTTTGTAGTGAGACCCATAGCGACGGCTTGCCCGTCGCTATCCGGGTCTCGCGCATGCGCACGACGGAGCCGCCTCCGTTATGCACATGCGCACTGGGCTAACATCGACCCGCTTGCGAGCACTCAGGCCCTGAGTCAGAGATGGATGCTAATGCCACTCCGAATTTCTGCTAATGCTGCAACCGAGGGCCTGATTCAGAGCCGCTCGTAAGCGGCCGCTCGTTCGCTCCGAGCGATGTTCGCACATCTGCGCATGCGTATGGGTCGTAATTAGCATGCGCCAACCAGTCAGTGCGGTCGGAAATCGTGTGTTCGCAAAATAACGAGAACCTGCTAATTTGAGTGACAGAATGAGGCGTTTGTGGGTGGTAACAGGGGAAGGTGCTTGAAAACGGGGAGTAGAGATCCGAACGCAGGCGTGCCAAACGGTCAAAACGGGCGTTTTAAGGGTGTGCATAATTAACAAAATTAACAAAGCAGCGTCATTGACCACGTCACTTGGTTGTTTCTTAGCCTGAACTGTTCGCATGATTGCGGTAGGAAAATCCTACCACAAGCACTGCAAGCAGTTCAGACGCCTTTCGATGTACTCCATTAATCTAATAAATAGCGGAGATGACGTATGATGCGAATGGCCAGAGGGCGTCTTTACAAAATAGCGAGCACATGTTTCGTTCGCTCGCTCAGACATAGAGGCGTCAACAGACCGCAAAGAGTGAGCGCTCAATTTAAATAGCCGGCCCCTTTTTCTGAACGTGCGAGCGCAAATAGCGTCCGACTCTGAATCAGGCCCCGAATCCGCTGTGGGGCGCAAATAGTCGTACCATCAAGCGGACATTGGGCCTGATTCAGAGCCGGACACTATTTGCGCTCGCTCGTCCAGAAAAAGGGGGGGGCTATTTAAATTAACCGTTCGCTCTTTGTGGTCTGTTGATGCCTCTATGTCTGAACGAGCGAACAAAACATGCGAACGTAATTTTGACAAAAACGCCCCCTGGCCGCACGCATCCTATGTCATGTCCGCTATTTATTAGATTAATCGAGTACATCGGATGGCGTATGAACTGCTCGCTATTCTTGTGGTTGGTTTTTCCTACCACAATCATGCGAGCAGTTCTAACTATAAAACAACCAAGTGACGTGATCGATGACGCTGCTTTAGTAATTATGCACACCCTTAAAACGCCCATTTTAGGCACGCCTGCGTCCTGATCTCCACTCCCCGTTTTCAAGCACCTTCCCCTGTTACCACCCACAAACGCCTCTTTCTGTCACTCAAAATAGCAGGCATTCGCTATTTAGCGAGCACACGATTTTCGGCCGCACTGACTGGTTCGCGCATGCGTATTAAAATCCATACGCATGCACAGTTGTGCGAACAATGGTAGGAACGAACGAGCGGCCGCTTATGAGCGGCTCTGAATCAGGCCCATTAGCCGCACCATCGGACATTAGAGCAACCCTAAGGTTGCTCAGAATTTCCAATGGTACTTAGCCGCCATTGCCAGTGGAACTACGTCTTCTAATGTATCCTTGGCACCAGAATGCCTCTATGAATGAAAGCTACCACCCAGGAATGCCTATCAGAACTGCATGGGTCAATTCCAGTCTTTGTCCCCTGGCGGTAATCATTGGGACACATGTGCAGTTTGTGTCAGACACATGCACAGATTTAAAACATCGGGCTTGCGCCCAATGATATATGTCCACCTCTGAATCAGGCCCTAGGAGCTGATTGGTTGGTACTTTATCTCTCTCCACTTTGTCTCTCTCCAGGGCTTGATATATCTATCACAAGGGGGGAGCGGGAAAGCCAATTACCACATATGATCCTCCACCCTTCTCCTCTTGTCACAAATAAGAGGGTGCCTGAGCACTACTTTGGAACACAGACTCACTAAATTCATGTAATAGTTATTTAACACCAGTGTGTTATTTAGGTTTGTTATTTAAACTGACGTTTCTACAGTAAATACAGAAGACGCAGTTCCAGATGTCTCCTCAACAAATAGAACACTTTTGGGCTGAATATGAAGAATTTTAGCATGGAATTATCACTCAGTGCCATTGTTTTCAGATTACCTACCAAGGCAGAGATTCCTATATCTTATTCAGAGAGTTCCTGGTAGCAGCATAATTGAATTTCTAACAATGTATTTAAAAATAATTGTTCCATAAGCAGTCACTTTGCATACGGAATACATTTGGTATTTCTGTACTGCTCTCTTTTGCATGGGATAATAGAGAGGAGTGTGAAAGAAAGGCATTCATGGCTTAGATAATTAAGGACTGCGCAGAGTACTGATTAATGTTGTAAGACACTGAAGTGTATTCCATCTGACATCACAGATATTACACTGCAGCTTGCCGAGGCCATACGGAAAACAGTAAGATTGGAAAACCTATATCATTATCATTCAGGAGGGAATGGGCCTGATTCACAATTGTACGGTATTGCACAGACGCAGGGTAGTAGCTATGCAATATCGTAAAACTAATATAGTATGCTAATGCAGCAGGAGGTGTTTGGTGTGACTAGACACCTCCTGACTACATTGCGATCTGAGTTCTGCATCCTAAGATGCAGCATCAGATCTTCTGCAAGACCATCTGCAGAATCCTGATGTTGCTCATAGTGCCCTTCGCAGTTCCACTGCCGAGGCCAGGAAGTCTGCATCGGAAGATGCTGACCCTGGGCTCAGCACTACTAGAAAACGGGGGCGGCTCGCCCCCGTTTTCTGAAACTGAGACTGGCCCTGCCCACTCCCTGCCCTCAAAAGGATGCAACCTGTCAATCAGGCTGCAGCTTGGTAGAACTGAGAGTGAGAGAGACCTGCACATGCGCAGTACAGTACAGACCCTACTCATGCACAGGTCTCTCATAATCAGTGTTGTACACAAATCATCTGGTTGTGTACAACAATTTATCAGGCCCAATGCTCACTGATTCCATCTTTGGATTGTTCAAAAGATTATTGGTTACTAGCTGGCATACCCGGCGTTGCTCGGGTTGAAGATTGGACACTGAAGTACACCTGCAACCATTATTTGTTTACATTGTCCTCGCCTACAACCCCATTCCATTGATCCTAAAAAAGACCCTACTGTTTGCTAACATGCATGCAAACAGTGGCGTAATTACCGTGGGTGCAAGGGGTGTGCTGCTATGGTGCCCGAGCTGCCTCTGTGGCCCACCGCTCCCCCTGCACCAAGTCACACACACTCAAGGTGGGCCGTTCCAGTGAGGGCTCCCAAGGGGGTCCGAGTGGCAGTGGTGTTGATTTGGTGCCAGCCCGCCAGCTGATTACAGCTGGTGCACCTGCAGGCAGAGCACCGCTGGTCACTAGGCAGTCAGAGCTCGCGGACCGGCAGCCAATCAGCTGTGGTGGCTCCTGATTAGCTGCTGGTCCAAGAGCTACGATTAGCTCACGACCCGCGCCAGATTCAAATTGCGCCGGCGCTGTCTGTCCATGTCTGTCAGTGCATCAGCTGTAATTAGCTGGCAACCCGGCCCCAAATCCACACCTGCTGGCTGCTGATGGCACAGAGGGGGTGGCGAGAGGCTGCTGGAGGGACACAAGGAGGTGTGGACGGGGCATAATATGTAAGGGACATAATGGTATACGGGGCATTACTGTTTGATAAAATGTGTAAGGGGCACTACTATTGTGTGAAATAATGTGTTATATGGGGCACTACTCCTATGTGGCATAATCTGTAAAGGGCATTATTGTGTGGTATAATGCGGAATGGGCATTACTTTGTAGTGTAATGGGCATTACTGCGTGGCATAATGTGTATAAGGGATACTACTGTGTCTCGTAGGCTAAATGGGCTCTCTGTGGCAAAACATGAATGAGCTCTGGGCCTAATTCAGACCCGCTCGCAAGCGCTGAGCACTCGCAAGCAGGTCGATGTTAGCCCAGTGCGCATGCGCACAACGGAGGTGGCTCCGTCGTGCGCATGCGCTAGACCCGGATAGCGTCGGGCAAGCCGTCTCTATGGGTCTCGCTACAAAGGGGGCGTGCTATCGCTGGTGAGTGACAGCACGTCCCCTTTGGTGGGCGTGCTGGGGCGTGGCTGCCCAGACGGAGGCGTTCCCATGGGAACGCCTACCGTCTGGGGCCGGCCCCACTGACATCACAAGTGATGTGTCAGTAGCTGTGCTCTCGGCTCTGATAGAGCCGAAAGCACTCCAGGGCTTGCGGCAACGAGACCCTACCACAAGGGTCTCGTCGCAAGCCCGACCATCGCGACCATCCACAAGACCATTGCAACCATCTTCCTGGCCACTCGCTATAGCTGTGGGTGGTCACCCACAGCTATACGAGCGGCCAGGAAGCCGCTCTAAAATTCAGAAGGATGGCCCTGATTCAGAGCGAGCGCTCTGTCAGAGCGTCCGGCTCTGAATCAGGGCTTCTGTGTGGGGGCAAATGTATGTGTTTTGTTTTGCCTTTAAAGATCTTGCTATGTGGCTCCCAAAGTTCTAGTTACACCCTTGCATGCAAACACAGAGGGCAGACCAGGGCCGGACTGAGACTAAAAAAAGGCCCTGGCATTTAAAGCACACAGGCCCACCCCGCGTCAGCATCTGGCCCCAAGCGTAGACTCCTCCCCTTACTATTCCTGACTCCTACTTCTTAGTCTATGCTCTCACAAATATAATTAATATCAGAACACCATACAAGTGAACATCATTCTCTGAATTAAAATACACACAACAGAGCTCATCCTGCAGGGGGATTCAAACATGTGCCACAGTCAGACATTTGGTATTTGGTTGGTTCTGTTAGGCAAAGCTGGCATTTCATTGGTGTAGGGCACACACAAAGAAAAGGGAAGGCATTTTCCAAAAGACAAAGCCCTTGCTTAGCAGTGGGCGAGGATTAGATAGTATTCACTCTAGGAAATGTTATGGACAGGGCACTGAACACAGATGAGGACACATCTGTGCCACCAAAGCAGAGCCTTAACAACCATTTTGGTCCCCCTCTACACATTGTAAAGCAGAGAAAGCGTGTGCCAAAGACACAGTCTTATCTGGTAGAGGCGTGACCACACTTTGGTACTGCCAATTTAACCTTAGTCACAATACAAGGGATGCTGTTGCCATCTGTTGGAACCCCGGCACTGGAATCCCAATCGCCAAGAGAACACCGGCGACGGACTCCCGACATGACTGGGGATGCCGACATCAAAATCCTGGCAGATGGCATCCCGATCGTAAGGAGACCGGTGAAAGGTGAGTATCAGCTGGGGGGGGGGACTTAGGGTTAGGTTGTGGGAGTGGAGAGGTTACGGTTAGGCTCTAGTCAAGGGGGGTTAGGTTCAGGCACTACCGGGGGGAAGTTAGGGTTAGACACTAAGAGGGAGGGTAAGGTTTAGGCACTTACCGGGATGGTTACGGTGCGGGATAGGGAAAGGTTAGTATGAAAGTGCAGGAAAGGAGGGTTAGGGGTAAATAGGACAGGGGAACATTACTCACCAATCCCCTGTCGGGATTTCATTCCATCCATCTGTATTTCATACCAATTCCCATTACAAATTAGTGCCCCTTATTCACGTTACATCACACAGTAGTAGAGCCTTATTACACATTATGCCATGCAGTAGTAGTGCCGTATAACACACTATGCCACGCAGTAGTAGTGCTCCTTATAACACATTATGCCACACACAGTAATGCCCCTTATTCATTAATGCCCCTTACTCATTATGTCACACACAGTAGTAAAATCCTTTACTCATTATGCCACACACAGTAGAATGCCTATTACACATTATGCCACACACGGTAGTATTGCCCCTTACATATGATACCACGCACAGTAGTAATGCCCCTTACACATTATGCCACACACAGTAGTAATGCCCCTTACACATTATGCCACACACAGTAGTAATGCCCCTTACACATTATGCCACACAATTTTCAATCTATGTTCAACTACAGCAGGGATGGGAAACCTCCTGCCCGGGGCCGTATAAGGCCAGTGGAATCATTTGGTCTGGCCCTCAGAGCTTTTTTCTGTTAGCCTCATCTGGCTAGCAGGGTGCCTAGAATGGCACTCTGCAACCAGAATCTATGCACCAGTGCCGCCTGTAGCGTCCTTTGGATGCTTCAGATGGTCTCACCGGTGCCCTTACAGCTCCCAGGAGCATCCTCAGGATGCTCCGAGCATTGCTGTCATCACCGGCGGTGTGGCCCCGTTCTCGTATGATGTCACACAGAGGGGGCGTACATAAGTGTACTGTAATTTAGTCTGGTGTGTATACCTAGAGACACGATGGCTAGCCCCCAGCTTTGTTTTCCCAGTTAACTGGACATAGTCAGATCAGTGTGTTCTGTGAAATTACTGTAGTTGCAGAAATGTACATAACTGTATGCACAATACAAAGAAAATGAAGATTTCAGAATGCTCATGTATCATATACAGTATATGCATTCCATCCATCCTCCATAAATATTCGTTTTAAAGCTTTAAACATTACTGACACTACAGTGATCGCGCTGAGTGAAAAAATTTGTGGGTCCCAAGGACCCCTCGCTTTTACAAATTGGGGTTCTACTCCACTGTTTCTGGGTCCCATCATATTATGGGAGGTGAGAGCAGGCAGCAGTTGGGACAGTGCTGGGGGCAGGTAGCAGTTTAGGTAGTGGGGGTTAAGGGCAAACAGCATTTAGGGTGAGCTGGGGCTATAGGCGGGGAGAAGTTGGGGTAGAGCTGTGGACAGAGGTGAGAAAGGGCAGGCAGTACCATGGGTATGGAGAGGTAAGTGAAGACAGCAGTTGTGACAATACTGGGGGGCAAGGAGTGAGCTTGGGGCAGGTAGTGCTGGAAGTAGGGTGGGGCAAAGGAAGTTAGAAGCTGGGACAGTACTGGGAGCAAGGAGGAGGTTAGGGACAGGCAGTGCTGGTGGTAGGGAGGGGGTAAGGGTAGATAGTAGCTGGGGCATTACCTGTTGCTTTGGTTGGCACTTCCTAGACACAATTGTGATGCTCTTTGAATAGGAATTTTGTGCTCTATGAGAGAACTAAATTTTTAAGGGGTAATAGCCCTTTATTATAAGCTGGGACAGGAGAACTGGGATGGAGCATAGGCAGCGCTGCTGAAGCCAAGGAGAAACTGGCGGTGCTGAAGTACGAGGGCGGGCAGGGAGGGAAGGAGGTGGTCCAGTTGGTGGCAGTGATGGATGAGATGCTACCAGCAGCAATTGGTTAAGAGATTGGCTGAAAGAGATGGTCTGCATTACGCACTGTGTGTGTGTGTGTGTGCTATGTCCGCGGCAACCAAACACTGCTGGCAGAATCTCCTAAATCAATCTCTGCCGGCAGCGATTGGTTGGGGAGACGCTGCTGGCGGTGATTGGCTGCTGCAGACACAGCACACACAGTGCGTCCTGCAGGACCCATTCTGTTTTAAAAACCAGGACCCCAACTGCCTGTACCTCGTATATACGCGCTATAGTGCATATTTTGCGAACACTGCATTTAAAATTAATATAGTCACTGTCTAAGGGATGTAATAATGGGTATTATAAAGGATGGGGGACCTGATGAGCTGCTACAATCAGTGAGGGGGAAAGGAGAAGGCACTGTTATAATACTTATTATTACAACCGTTAGTGTGTCTGTATATATCAGTGCCCCCCTCCTTGATTGTAGCAGCCTAGCAGGTCCCCCGTCCCTTATAATACCTAATATTACACCCCTCAGCCAGCATTATATATAAGTGCCCCTCCCCTCCCCTTGTCGCAGACAGGGCCCCATCTCATATACATAACCTGCACCTTTAGATTATAATATCATACTGATATATATTTTCCAGTCAGTGTGTCCCACAAGCCCTCCGCCCTCCCCCCCATGAATCAGGTGGTTACTGACACTGAATTTGAAATAACAATGCTCTCTCTACCCCCCTCCCCACCCTCCCAGCATGAGAGCAGGCTGATTGTGTGAAATATAAAATTAAAAGAACAAAGGCACTGGCAGGAGGAAGCACACACGCACCTTAACACCTTCTCCTCAGTGCGCGTTCTGGCTCCTCTCTCCGTGTGAGTGACGTCATACGCACGTGCGTCATGATGTCACACGCACAGAACACAGTCAATGGAGCAGGCACTCGGGCAGCTGCGCTGAGACCCTAGGGCAGCGTCGGGAAAGAGGCGGAGCTCATCAAGAAGGAGGCGAAGCAGAGAGGACAGTGAGTGTATGTATCTGCCGGGAGGAGGCAGTGCTGCTCGGACGGTCCTGTGGACAGCGGCTGCCAGACCGGCCCATACGGCCATCGGCCCTTCTGGCATATGCCAGAAGTGCCAGATGGCCAGTCCGGCACTGGGGCAGACTGATATATATGGTCACTTTAAAAAGGACTAACTCTGGATTTAACATTACCTTGCATTAGTCAAAGGGGTCAATCCAATTGCACGCGGTGATCTCGCCAGTGCGTGTCATCGCGACAATGGGCGCATTTTATGGCAACCCACATTCGCCTAATATTGCTCGCAGCCCCATAGGGCTCCGAGCAAAATTTGGCAAATCCAGGCTCGGGTCGGGTAGCGAAGGGTGCGAGATGCGGTGCAGTTTCCGTCGCACACTTCGCACCTAATTGGATTAACCCCAAAGTTTGTCACTTGCTCAAACTGTGAAATTAAAAGGATACTTGTATAGCTTTCATGCAGGTTTTTGGCAGACTGCCAATTTCCACTTGAGCCATCCCTGTAACCTGTGTAATTTAAGAGTGTTACTAGATCAGGAAGAGATATTAAATAGCAAGCTCAAAATCTGGCAGACTGTTTGTTTTACAGATTCTAACGTTTTCCCTGTCCTTAATGGGAACAGTGGCAATTCTCTGATTTACTGTACACTCAGCTAATAGCAATTATTTTTTATCTTGAGGCTAAACTCTAATGTTGTTCCAAATTTGCTAGATTCTGACTCTTTTCTTTTATACTGCTTAGTCCTGGTCTTATCGGAGAACTATGGCTCATAGATATGTAACTATGATACGCTGAAAATGCCAGCGGACGGGATCCAGGCCGTTGATATAACGACGCTGCTATCCCGAAGACATCAGGATAGCGACATCCGGCATATCGACCACCGGCATCCTGAACGAAGAGGCTGCGGTTAATTTTAGCTTATCCCAGGGATAAGTGTTAGGGATAAGTGTGGTAGGTGTTAGGTTTTAGCACCTCGCCGGGTGGGTTAGGGTTAGGCACCCACCAGAAGGGTTAGAGTGCGGGAAGGGGGGGTTAGGTTTAGGCACCCCACCAGGGATGTGAGGGCTAGGCACCACCAAGGGAGGGTTAGGGTTAGGAGGGGGAGAGGGGAAGGGTTAGGGCACTTACCGCCCCTGTCGGGATACTTCACCATCGGGATTACAGCGTCAGTATTTAATCCGTCAGGAATCCATCCACCGGCAAATCATACCCAACCCATGTAACTGACTGCCAATCTCTGTCTTTAAACAATATGCTGACCTTTTACGGTATCTCTCAGTTGCTGTTCTGAGCTTCCCAAATATCAATGGGGAGGCTTGGTGTGTCTCTAACTATGATGCTGCTCCTATGCCTAATGTATAGGCTTGCCTGTGATCTGCAGGGATTAAGCACTTCCATTGAAGAAGTCCCTCAGTGTGTTACGCTTGTAGGGTCTCATTTGTCAACAAGTTTTATCATTCACTTCGAGTGATAAAACTCATTGCGTATGATAAATGGCGCTCCCGCCAACTGTCATTTTTCAAAGGAGCACCAATATCATACACAACAAGTGTTATCACTCGTTGTAATTGATAAAACTCGTTGAATAATGAGGCCCATAATATGCAGGCAGATAAGCAAGGACATTTCTTTGCTAACCTGTGATCAGAGAACTGCAATCACTGCGTTTTTCCTGAGAGAAATCTTTATGAAGGGAAATGCACTGTATTCTGTCACTGAGGTATGGGGGGATGTAGTTTGGAAGCCGATGGTCTAAATGCCGACCACCGGCTACTAGACCTTCTAATCCCTGGTACTAATGATAGGCATCGAAAACTCAACGCCTGTCATGAACCAGACGCCGGAAGACTGACGCCTGGCATACCGAACGATGGGCGCCGACAGCCGCGGAGGGGGTTAGGTTTAGGGCTCCCGGGGGGACTTAGGGTTAGGCACCCCCCCGGGGGGAAGGGGGGATTAGGGTTAGGCACCCCCGGGGGGAGGTTAGGGATAGGCACCCCCCGGGGGACTTAGGTTTAGGCTGCGGGGAAGGGGGGGTTAGGTTTAGGCACTTAGAGGGGGGTTAGAGTTAGGCACAGGGGGGAGGTTAGGGTTAGGCACCCTAAAGGAGGGTTAGGGTTAGGGTGTTAAATTAGGTTCGTTTATACTTACCTTTAGGACGATCAGGATCTTCACCCTTGTCGGGCTGCTGCTGTCGGGATTTGAACCGCCGGCCATGCGGCTGGAGGTAATACCTACTACACCCGATATGGGTGTCCAGTAAATTCATATAGAATAGATGAAACATAATCTTATTTTTTTTTCTGTCATGGTAGGAGCTGGGTGGAGTTTGCAATATTGACACTGCCCCATATCTTTCTTTTCTTTATTTATACTACCAATGCCATTATATAATCTATAATCACCCATCTGAGTAGCCCTCTGGTCACGCAGAATGGTCGCCTGAACTGAGTCATCAGAACCACTTTATCTCAGTACGTGATCGCAGACATAGGCTACGACATACCCTAAAAATGGCCGGTACACACCTCCGTTTTTTGTAGCCGCTCCCTGTTACCTCCCCCAAACTGTCCCTGATTGTCATTCACTTTGCAGAAAATCCTCTCTGCGAGCAGCATCGCAAAGGTACCTTGGCACGTGCACAGTTGACCGATTAATTGCTCAACTACGGGAATATCTGAATATTGGCCCCTGTCATGTCACCCCCTGTAATGAAAGTGCCCATGCCATGCACCCCCGTTATAGATATCGCTCCATATAATTTTTCTCTATATTCACCCATCCCCACTGTCATGATTATGCTACAGATCATGTGCTCATTGTTCTCTCTATCAGCCTGCAGCGGATTCTTCTTCCTCGGTTCCAATTCATACTTGGTGTAAACTCCTCATCTCAGATGTACTAATCTCTGGAAAGTGATGCATTGGAAAGTGATAAACTACAAGCCACTCGGTTCTAACTGCCATGTTACAGACTGTGTTTGAAAAATGACAGTTAGGAGCTGATTGGTTGGTAATTGATCACTCCAGTTTATCACTTTCCAGAGCTTAGTAAGCTTAGTACATACACCCAGGGGCATAGGAAAGATTTTATGTTGGGGGGGTAACATAAAACCGTTCTGGCCCGCCCTCCCCTCTCTTTCCCACCCCTCCATCTTACCTAAGTGGTGGCTGCGAACTGTCAGGGCTGTGCAGCTTTATAGTAAGAGGCTGCACAGCCCCTGCACTGCACAGCGGTGGAGGTGTAATGTGCTGTGTTTTAACTTAAGGACTGCACATTACATCTCCTTCTCCATGTGGTGCAGGGGCTGTGGAATTAGGGGGGCTAGGGGACGGCTCGCCCCCCCAACCATTTCAAAGAAGTGGTATCCGCAGACTGTCAGGGCTGTGGGGCTTTATAGTAATAGGCTGCACAGCCCCTACACCGCACAGAGGAGGAAGTGTAATGTGTGGTGCTTTATAGTAATAGGCTACACAGCCCCTGCACTGCACAGAGGAGGAAGTGTAATGTGTGGTGCTTTATAGTAATAGGCTGCGCAGCCCCTACACCGCACAGAGGAGGAAGTGTAATGTGTGGTGCTTTATAGTAATAGGCCGCACAGCCCCTGCACCGCACAGAGGATGAAGTGTAATGTGTGGTGCTTTATAGTAATAGGCTGCACAGCCCCTGCACCGCACAGAGGATGAAGTGTAATGTGTGGTGCTTTATAGTAATAGGCTGCACAGCCCCTGCACCGCACAGAGGAGGAAGTATAATGTGTGGTGCTTTATAGTAATAGGCTGCAGAGCCCCTGTACTGCACAGAGGAGGACGTGTAATGTGTGGTGCTTTATAGTAAGAGGCTGCACAGCCCCTGCACCGCACAGAGGAGGAAGTGTAATGTGTGGTGCTTTATAGTAAGAGGCTGCACAGCCCCTGCACCGCACAGCGGTGGAGCTGTAATATGCATGGTTTTAACTTAAGGACTGCACATTACATCTCCTTCTCCATGTGGTGCAGGGGCTGTGGAATGAGGGGGGCTAGGGGGCGGCTCGGCCACCCAACCATTTCAAAGAAGCGGTATCTGCAGACTGTCAGGGCTGTGTGGCTTTATAGTAATAGGCTGCACAGCCCCTGCACCGCACAGAGGATGAAGTGTAATGTGTGCTGCTTTATATTAATAGGCTGCACAGCCCCTGCACCGCACAGAGGAGGAAGTGTAATGTGTGGTGCTTTATAGTAATAGGCTGCACAGCCCCTGCACCGCACAGAGGAGGAGGTGTAATGTTTGGTGCTTTATAGTAATAGGCTGCACAGCCCCTGCACCGCACAGAGGAGGAAGTGTATTGTGTGGTGCTTTATAGTAATAGGCTGCACAGCCCCTGCACTGCACAGAGGAGGAAGTGTAATGTGTGGTGCTTTATAGTAATAGGCTGCACAGCCCCTGCACCGCACAGAGGAGGTATAATGTGTGGTGCTTTATAGTAATAGGCTGCACAGCCCCTGCACTGCACAGAGGAGGTAGTGTAATGTGTGGTGCTTTATAGTAATAGGCTGCACAGCCCCTGCACTGCACAGAGGAGGAAGTGTAATGTGTGGTGCTTTATAGTAGGGGTGTGCACCGGCCACTTTCGTGTTTTGGTTTTGGATCTGGATCTTTCTTCGTGTTTTGGATCTGGATTGGTTTTGCCAAAACCACCATTCCGTGTTTTGGGTTCTGGGTTTTGTGTTTTGGATCTGTATTTTTTTTTAGAAAAGCATAAAAACAGCTTAAATCACAGAATTTGTGGGTTTTTCTGCTCCTATGCAATTATTAACCTCAACAACCTTCATTTCCATTCATTTCCAGTCTATTCTGAACACCTCACACCTCACAATATTGTTTTTATGGCCAAAAGATTGCACCAAGGTAGCTGGATGACTATGCTAAGCGACACGAGTGGGCGGCACAACGCGTGGCCCATCTAGGAGTGACACTGCAGTGGCAGACAGGATGGCAGTTTGAAAAACTAGGCCCCAAACAGTACATACTGCAAAGAAAAAAAAGAGGTGCAAGATGGAATTGTCCTTGGGCCCTCCCACCCACCCTTATGTTGTATAAACAGGACATGCACACTTTAACAGACCAAACATTTCAGCGCCAGGGTCTGCCACATGACTGTGGCTGAAATGATTGGTTCGTTTGGGCCCCCACAAAACAAGCTGGCAATTAATGTGTCCCTGCACAAACTGGCTCTACGGAGGCAAGATGTCGTCCTCATCCTCCTCATCCACCGATTCCTTGGATAAAACAGGAAAAAGGGATTTAGGTGTCCCTGGACTGCTTACGGTCTTAGCCAAAGTTTCTGAACTTGACAGTAACTTTTTATGAACGCGCTGCAGGTGCCGTATAAGGGAGGATGTTCCTAGGTGGTTAACGTCCCTACCCCTACTTATTTCACCATTACATATGGTACATATGGCAAGACAGTTGTTGTCCGGATTTGGATAGAAATATTGCCAGACCAAAGAGGTGGAATGTTTGGTCTTCTGCCCAGGCATGACCGTGATGGGCTTTTTCATCCCACGGACAACAACTGTCTCCCCCGGAGCCTGATTTAAACAAACCACATCACCATCAGAATCCTCCTCGCCAACTTCCTCCTCGGTGCCAGCTACACCAGTATCCTCATCCTGTTGTACTTCAACAGTGACATCTTCAATTTGCATATCAGCAAGTGGACTGTGGGTGCTCCTTTCAGCACTTGCAGGGGGCGTGCAAATGGTGGAAAGAGCCACCTCTTCCTTCCAGTGCTGGGAAGGTCAGGCATCGCAACCGCCACCACACTTGGGCTCTCCTTGGGGATTTGTGATATCTTCTTAGAACGCACAGTTCTTCGCTGTGCTTTTGCCAGCTTAACTCGTTTGATTTTTTTAGTGGGAGGAGGGCTTCCATCGTCATGTGAAGCTGAACCACTAGTCATGAACATAGGGAAAGACCTTAGCCGTTCCTTGCCACTCCATGTCGTAAATGGCATATTGGCAAGTTTACGTTTCTCTTCAGATGATTTAAATGTTTTTTTCAAGGTCATTTTCCTGAACTTTGTCATTTGGGATTGTATGTGCCCTCTACTATGACATTGGGCATCGGCCTTGGCAGACGTCGTTGATGGCATGCTATCGTCTATGTCATCACTAGTGGCAGCAGCTTCAGCACTAGGAGGAAGTGGTTCTTGATCTTTCCCTATTTTATTTTTATCGGAGAAAGTTTGGTCCTCCATTTATGTTATATTGATATATACGTGCCGCTAAGGCGCACACAAACACAGAAAATATTGTTTTATTTTTGCTGGAGAGTAGTGCACTTTGTGGGTTACACCACCCTTTAAGAAATGAGCCAGCCGGCTCTTTACTTATGGGACACAGGCGCACGCTTGGCGCTGCTCCTTTGTTGATGCACGTGCAGCCACAGTGCACACAATTCACAAACACAGAAAATATTTCTTTATTTGGTTTGGAGTGTACTTTGGGGGTTACAGCACCCTTTAACGGTAAAGCCAGCTGGCCCTTTACTTATGACACAGGCGCACGCTTGGCACTACTTTGTTGATGCACGTGCGGCTACTGCGCACACAATTCACAAACACAGAAAATATTTTTTTTATTTGGTTTGGAGTGTACTTTGGGGGTTACAGCACCCTTTAACGGTCAAGCCAGCCGCTCCTTTACTTATGACACAGGCGCACGCTTGGCACTACTTTGTTGATGCACGTGCGGCTACTACGCACACAATTCACAAACACAGAAAATATTTTTTTATTTGGTTTGGAGTGTACTTTGGGGGTTACAGCACCCTTTAACGGTCAAGCCAGCCGGCCCTTTACTTATGACACAGGCGCACGCTTGGCACTACTTTGTTGATGCACGTGCGGCTACTGCGCACACAATTCACAAACACAGAAAAAATATTTATATTTTTAGCACTTGGGGGGAGCACCCCTGACGGACAGGGCACCCCCTGGACAACACTACAGCACCCCTTTAGGACTGGGACACTGCACAGGACTTTGGAGTGGACACAGCCCCTATGGACAACTGACTGCACAACACAGTCCGGCCAGCCCCTATGGACTTTGAAGTAGTGGACACAGTCCCTATTAACAACAGCAGCACAGCACAACACAGCCAGCCCCTATGGACTTTGAAGTAGTGGACACAGCCCCTATGGACAACAGCAGCACAGCGCAGCACAGCACAGCACAACACTACTCTGCACTACACTACACCACACAGCCCAGCCAGCCCTAACTCCCACCCTCCCTCTTCACTGTCCACAGCCGAGTGAGAAAATGGCGCCGACACGGGTACCTTATATAGGATCCAAAACCCGCGAGACCCGGAAGGCGGGATGATGACGTTTGCCTCGATTTCAGATCCGAGTCAGGCGGGAAAAGTCGAGCCTGACTCGGATTGGCCTCGGATCGGGGGGGCTCGGGGGGGTTCGGATTTCAGAAATCACAGCCCCTGCACCGCCCAGAGGAGGAAGTGTAATGTGTGGTGCTTTATAGTAATAGGCTGCACAGTCCCTGCACCGCACAGAGGAGGAAGTGTAATGTGTGGTGCTTTATAGTAATAGGCTGCACAGCCCCTGCACCGCACAGAGGAGGAGGTATAATGTGAGGTGCTTTATAGTAATAGGCTGCACAGCCCCTGCACTGCACAGAGGAGGAGGTGTAATGTGAGGTGCTGTATAGTAATAGGCTGCACAGCCCCTGCACTGCACAGAGGAGGAAGTGTAATGTGTGGTGCTTTATAGTAATAGGCTGCACAGCCCCTGCACCGCACAGAGGAGGAGGTGTAATGTGAGGTGCTTTATAGTAATAGGCTGCACAGCCCCTGCACCGCACAGAGGAGGAGGTGTAATGTGACATGCTTTATAGTAATAGACTGCACAGCCCCTGCACCGCACAGAGAACGAAGTATAATGTGTGGTGCTTTATAGTAATAGGCTGCACAGTGCCCTGCACCGCACAGAGGAGGAAGTGTAATGTGTGGTGCTTTATAGTAATAGGCTGCACAGCCCCTGGACTGCACAGAGGATGAAGTGTAATGTGTGGTGTTTTATAGTAATAAGTTGCACAGCCCCTGCACTGCACAGAGGAGGAAGTGTAATGTGTGCTGCTTTATAGTAATAGGCTGCACAGCCCCTGCACTGCAAGGAGGAGGAAGTGTAATGTGTGGTGTTTTATAGTAATAGGCTGAACAGCCCCTGCACCGCACGGAGGAGGAAGTGTAATGTGTGGTGCTTTATAGTAATAGGCTGCACAGCCCCTACACCGCACAGAGGAGGAAGTGTAATGTGTGGTGCTTTATAGTAATAGGCTGAACAGCCCCTGCACCGCACAGAGGAGGAAGTGTAATGTGCAGTGCTTTATAGTAATAGGCTGCACAGCCCCTACACCGCACAGAGGAGGAAGTGTAATGTGTGGTGCTTTATAGTAATAGGCTGCACAGCCCCTGCACCGCACAGAGGAGGAGGTATAATGTGAGGTGCTTTATAGTAATAGGCTGCACAGCCCCTGCACTGCACAGAGGAGGAGGTGTAATGTGAGGTGCTGTATAGTAATAGGCTGCACAGCCCCTGCACTGCACAGAGGAGGAAGTGTAATGTGTGGTGCTTTATAGTAATAGGCTGCACAGCCCCTGCACCGCACAGAGGAGGAGGTGTAATGTGAGGTGCTTTATAGTAATAGGCTGCACAGCCCCTGCACCGCACAGAGGAGGAGGTGTAATGTGACGTGCTTTATAGTAATAGACTGCACAGCCCCTGCACCGCACAGAGAACGAAGTATAATGTGTGGTGCTTTATAGTAATAGGCTGCACAGTGCCCTGCACCGCACAGAGGAGGAAGTGTAATGTGTGGTGCTTTATAGTAATAGGCTGCACAGCCCCTGGACTGCACAGAGGATGAAGTGTAATGTGTGGTGTTTTATAGTAATAAGTTGCACAGCCCCTGCACTGCACAGAGGAGGAAGTGTAATGTGTGCTGCTTTATAGTAATAGGCTGCACAGCCCCTGCACCGCAAGGAGGAGGAAGTGTAATGTGTGGTGTTTTATAGTAATAGGCTGAACAGCCCCTGCACCGCACGGAGGAGGAAGTGTAATGTGTGGTGCTTTATAGTAATAGGTGCACCGCACAGAGGAGGAAGTGTAATGTGCAGTGCTTTATAGTAATAGGCTGCACAGCCCCTACACCGCACAGAGGAGGAAGTGTAATGCGTGGTGCTTTATAGTAATAGGCTGCCCCTACACCGCACAGAGGAGGAAGTGTAATGTGTGGTGCTTTATAGTAATAGTCTGCACAGCCCCTACACCGCACAGAGGAGGAAGTGTAATGTGTGGTGCTTTATTATAGTAATAGGCTGCACAGCCCCTACACCGCACAGAGGAGGAAGTGTAATGTGTGGTGCTTTATTATAGTAATAGGCTGCACAGCCCCTACACCGCACAGAGGAGGAAGTGTAATGTGTGGTGCTTTATAGTAATAGGCTGCACAGCCCCTGCACCGCATAGAGGAGGAAGTGTAATGTGTGGTGCTTTATAGTAATAGGCTGCACAGCCCCTACACCGCACAGAGGAGGAAGTGTAATGTGTGGTGCTTTATAGTAATAGGCTGCACAGCCCCTGCACTGCACAGAGGAGGAAGTGTAATGTGTGGTGTTTTAACGTAAGGACCGTACATTACACCTCCTCCTCCATGCGGTGCAGGGCTGTACAGCCTATTACTATAAAACCGCACAGCCCTGACAGTCTGTGACTGCTGCTCCTTTGAAATGTTTGGGGGGTTGAGCCGCCCCCTTCGTTCCAACGCCCATGCAAGTGCCCCATAAAGAGACTCTGATCCCATGTCTTGCAGTTCCATGCTGACTGTGGGCCTGATTCAGAGCCGGACGCTCTGGCAAAAGCACTCGCTCTGAATCAGGGCCCCCCTACCCAATATTGGAACGGCCTCCTGGCTGCTCGCATAGCTGTGGGTGACCACCCACAGCTTATGTGAGCGGCCAAAAAGATGGTCGCGATGGTCAAGACCATCGCAACCATCGGGCTTGCGACAAGACCCTGCGGTAGGGTCTCGCTGCCGCAAGCCCAGGAGTGCTTTTGGCTCTATCAGAGCTAAAAGCACTCCCACTGACATCACTAGTGATAGGCTGCACAGCCCCTGCACCGCACAGAGGAGGAAGTGTAATGTGTGGTGCTTTATAGTAATGTCTAGTGATGTCAGTGGAGTCGGCCCCAGACGGTAGGCGTTCCCATGGGAAAACCTCCGTCTGGGCAGCCACGCCCCTGGCATGTCCACCAAAGGGGGCGTGCTGTCACTCACCATCGACAGCACGCCCCCTTTGGTGCGAGACCCATAGTGACGGCTTTGCCGTCGCTATTCGGGTCTCGCGCATGCGCACGACGGAGCTCTCTCCGTCTTGTACATGCGCACTAGGGCACCATCGACCCGCTTGCGAGCACTCAGCGCTCGCGAGCGGGTCTGAATCAGGCCCTGTGTATGAGAGACAGGTTGTCAGACAATCACAGGGCAGGTGCCAGACTGATTCACAGATCACACTGTACAGTGCTCCCCTTACCCCGCATCCCCAATATTCTGTGCAGGAGCTACTGCAGATGTGGTTCAGAAATACTGTTCGTGTCCACTTCATTGTTATGGGCATATTTATTAGTAATTGTGGTCTACCCCCAAAAATGAACAATTGTTGGCAATAAGGAATCTTTGTTCTCCTGAATGTATTGTGTCTGAGTCTAGGGGACAGGGGCTCCGATTAGAGACCCACCAAATAGTAAGAAGTAAAGTGCACACATACGATCTCACACTTAAGTTTTGCAAATGGAAATGGAAAGAACGCAGCATATATCAGACAGACCTGCTTCCCCCTTGCCCCCTTCTTACATATTGTGATGCTTCATTTTTATAATAGCTGTTTTCAGGAGATATCCCTCAAAATAACATTGGTAAATAAATATACTCCACAAAAAGAATGTCAGATACAGCATTATGGTTCAATCCAGCTAGGAGATAGCATTGCTTTTATCTATATGAATATCCAACCAAAATAAAAAAGGGAAAACATATTTTGCACAAATTATAATTCCTAAATAATTCCAGTACTGATGGAGTTAAAATAGAGGGTACATATAAAACCTAATATTAGGGCTTTCATGTTGTATGGGAGATGCTCTGTAGAATAAACCAGATGTATATGTTAGTACTGAATAACTGCTGAAGCATGTTCATTATCCTAAAGAGCTTAGTAAATACAAAATCTGCAAATCATTAGCATAAATAGTAAAGCAGAATACAGTTCATCATTGGAGCAATGAATTTCTGGGTGGTTATGTTTTTATGGATTATGTAATATAAGGGACTTTAAAGTTTTGTTGCTACTCTTTCTTCCATGCTTCACATTACGGATCAGTTCCCAACACTAGTGCATTGGCGTTTACCTATATACATGTGAGGTGAGCAAATATATTTGTGCACAATGTAAACTAGGCACATTCTATACATTCTACACATTACTGTTACTAACTCACAGATCACCTTTTTGTAAATACAGTATGTTGAAGGAAATGGAAGCTCCAAGCATTAAACAGTGTCCTATTCCTATTATGATATAATTTGTTTTTCCTCAGCACAGACGCCCACAGTTCATTTTTGCCAGTTAAGTTCAAGAATAATGAAAATAAATGACTCAGTTGACAAGCTAATGCTGCAGGCTTGAAAACATAATTTGCATGACATAGTCCCTCCGGACCTATCTACTGTATTGTCCAGAGTACAGTATTTTTATTGCCACATCCATTGCACAACTACAGTCATAACCAGCCGAGATGCCCAATACTAATATACTAATGGAAGAAAATAAAAAATACATTAATAAAAATATAACAATTTAAGTTTTTTTTTTTTTAAAAAGCCAATTATAATGTGTCTGTTCTCACAGATGCCAACCCTGAAATGTGCCCATAGTTACTGTCATTTTAAACTTTTATTGAAATAGCATGACCTCTTTCAAACCATTTACTTCCATTAAGTTTACTAGTGCTAATTTACAATAATAATATGTATGCAATGACAAATCTTTATCAATAAAGTGCATATACTGTAACATACAAACTGCAAAATAACGGCACTCGGAGACAGCAAATAGATAAACCAGTTGTGTATTATAGATCAAACGTTTTCAGGGCAGCAGCCCTGTTCTCGGGACCATACACATGATAAATACCAAAGACAAATTACACTTACCCCAAACTTATACCCCTCACCCGACCGCGGACTCCCACTCACCCCGGACTTCAAGACACCTCCCACCAGAACAGCTCACTGTCGCAATACCGGGTTGTCCGCAGCCATCACCATAGAAACAGCAAGCATGCGTTCCACTGGCAGGCTGCTTGCGTTCCACCAGCGCTGTCACAGGAACTGGAGACCGGTGGGCCACTCATTTAAGTCTGAGGGAAGACAGCACCTGCAGTACAACATAAAAAACATGCAGCATAAGCCATTACAATAAATGTTACAATAGTCTTAACTACATAATATACTAACACTTATGTCATAGTAAACAATATAAATTATTCTACACCACCATAGAAGATGAATAATAGTACTAATAACCTGCTTACAGAATATGTACAGATCATAGTGATCAAAAATGACAAGAGTAACCAATCATTAGATAAGGCTACTCCAATAAATTTTATTGTGGAGACCACCTGGTTTCGTGGTCCCCAATCCTTTAATCCATTTTGATTAATTGATTAGGAGGGCTTTAGCACGATCACCCCCTCTCAAGAATACCGGAACGTGATCAATAATAAAGTATTTAAAGGAGTCTAGCGTATGGCCAGCTTCCTTGAAATGCCTGGTGACCGGCTGAAATATGTCTCTACCGTTTAGCATCATACAGATAGCAGAACGATGGGCATTCATACATTCTCCGAATTTGCGAATCGTTTGACCCACGTAATGCAAACCACATTGTATGCCCATACAATAATGTATACCACATGAGTGGTAGTACAAGTAAGGACGTACCTGATATCATATGTTTTCCTGCAGTGGGGATGGTCAAAAGATTTGTAGGGTACCAAAAACCTATGAGTAGTGTAACCACTGCACTTATAGCAGACAGGGGGTTTGGTATAAAGCTATTGTATCCTATTCCTATTAGAGATGTAAATGCTGCCATTGGTCTTTTGTTTCTAAGTATGGGAATATCTTTATTTGTACTCATGATAGCCCATATAGCTGTAGTAGCCCTCCTAATTACAGGACTCGCCACCGTGAATTCACTAGTCCTAGGGATTATACTATCTGCAACTTTATTTAACTGGGTTAAGCCAATCTGTTCTTTGCATATTCAATACTTTATTCTTTTGTTCCCTCGTAGTTTTACTAAATTTTAGGATTAGGTCGTCCAATTTGTTTAAGACTTTGTCAGGGTCGCTAGTGATGCATGCAAGTTGCATCATTTGCGACAGGGGCAGTCCATTCTTCAAGGTCATTGGGTGATGCAGTGGCAAACGCAGGATTTCCAGAGGGGGTTTTCCAAAGGCTTAATTTTAGAGCGAGTGTGGCCTGTCAATGAAGAGGGCAGAATTAGTACTTAACCAGCTTTAATAAGCTTCATACAAAGTGTATTGTGTGTATTAATTCCAGAATATAAAGGACCAGTGATCACAGTAAGCCATTAGATGCGCCAATATGCCATCCTGCCTGAGCTGAACGTATTTATTTTAGATGTGGGCACCATTCCAGACTATTGGAGCCCGGGAGCCTGGAGGAGCAGCAGAAGAACCTAGCACTGCCCTGGACATACTGTATATGGTTCTATAGGTGTGCATCTCTAACAGTGCATGTTTTCCAGATCTTCTAGTTGGTGCACAGGTTATTTATTACTGGCTGATACATGTTAAAAGATCCACAGGTGGTGCTAATTATTTCATTTGTAATACTGAGAAGAACATGCAGCACTAGGAACAATCTATTATATTACTATGTCTATTGTGGTCATGGTGTGGGCTGGGGAGGGCGGTTTCCAGGCAGACGGAACCCCCCCCTGCATTTGCCTATGTGATGGCTAGAGGCCATCAGAAAAGTATTTCTGTCCGTGGACTTACTGTATACCCCTGTATGTATCACGCCATCAATCACTCTGACACTAACATATAAAAAATTTGCACTGGTGGAACTATACATGTAAGTAAATTTAATCTATGATTCTAAGATGTTAATTTCCGTTATCAAGTTTTCAAATAGCTCAGCACCCCCCAACCACACCAGGAAGATTTCATCTATGTATCTAGTGTACATCAAAATCTGCTTACTAATGTTGGGGTCACCATAAAAAATGTGAGCTTTTTGATCAAACATAAATATATTTGCATATGAGGGGGTCACGGAAGAACCCTTGGCACACGGTCGTTGCAAATAAAAAGCATCATCAAACAAAAAATAATTTATACATAACGTAAGTTCAAGTATTGTAAAAAATAAGATATGATCAAGTTCTGAGGTGGGAAGATTACACAATAGAAACTTTTTCATAGCCAACATACCTCCCTCATGGGGAATGGATGTGTAGAGGCTGCAGACGTCCAGACAACACAATAGTGCCCCATCCGGGACAACCTCCAATTTCCATATTTTTTTTTTAATATGCTGTAACATATGGAGATGTTAGATACATCTTTAGATGTTTTTAGCTACACTGGTGATTGGGGAGGTAGTTGAAATCCCAGCTGTCGGGATGTTGGCGCTCAGAATGCCAGCGCTGGTATCCCGACACCAGGAACACTCATAAGCAGTATGAGATTTTAGGGACGCCCGGCAGCAACAAAATGCTTAGCTCCATGACCATTGTCTTTTCATGCGACTCAGGTCCCAGAAGAAATTAGTACAGTATTCATGACATAGCATGCTCACAGCATGTTGTTGTGACTTTGTGACAGCTGATATAGTATATTAATCAAGCTTCTGGTCCCCATGTAGAAATGATGGTGTTAACCTGACCACCACATTTTTCTGATTAGGCTCACAGAAGGAGGTCTTTTATCATTAGGGACTAGTAGTATGGTAGGCATATTTGTTTATTGTGGAGTCACAGAATACGGTCTTGGATTCCTATGTTTAGTCAGTCACACATTAGTGTGTAAAAACAAAAGTTAACACAGAGTTGTTTGGAAAAGGTGTGGTCTATCCTCATGACTAACAAGGGGAGAAATAACATCAAATGAGCGGCAGAAAGTATTTATCTAGTGGCCCAATCATATTTGGTTTTGACTTAAAGGAACCATACATCAGCACTGCAATCCCCCGATCCCCAGACACCATTCTGATCCGCGAACATTGATGATTGGTGATCCATTAGTGGATCGGATAAATTCTGCATATTAAATTGCCCCGATTTGCCCATCCTGATAATTTTTTGGATGGCATCAGCAACTCAGGTTGGATTTCCCTGATGCCCAGACCCAGGCATTGGGGGATCAGGGAATTGCGACAATCAGTCGTATATGTATGGGCCCCTTAAGTTGCTCAGTGCAGTATACTGTACTCCCTCTATTGCTCACCCAAATCCCTTTAATTGGCCCCAGTATGTTAAGAAAACATTTACATATATGGCAATATGAAAACTGGTTGGGGCTTATATAAGGAGCACAAGATGTTGTTTTGTGTGTGTAACATCTACTACCTTAAATTGAGTAATGTGTGTAACTGAGAAATCTTTTAGTAAATAAACATCACTAATGCAAGGTGTCTATAGGTGCTTTATCACTGTGACCTACTGCTAAGAGCTACACTCTCATCCTTCCCCAGAAGTCCACTATCCAAAGGAAATGGTCAGGAGGAACTAGCCCCAAGTCACCAGCAAAGAGGTACTGGTGTAGGAACCTGGTGGTGTCAACAACTAAACGTCTTGAAGAAATCCCAAACCCCCATTATTACACCTGAGTGGCGGTTGTAGTGGAGTAAGCTCAACGATCACTTGTGATAAACTAGGAAGTGCAGGAGGGGAGGACAATATTGGTGGGTTGGCAGTGGGAGTGAGGTGTTAATAATGGATGTGTAGGAGTAGGGAGGGTAGATGGAATATTATAGCATAAGGATATTGGTAGGGAGGTATTCGCAAAAAATATAGGGTGTGATGGATTCAGACTATGGGCCTGATTCAGACCCGGACGCTATGCTGCGCTCACTCACATTGAGCGATTTTTCACAATCTGCGCATGCGTATGAGTCGCAATGAGCGTGCGCAAAGTCGCAAACGAGTCATTGCGATGGGAAAGTGATGACATGAGTTGCTTAGCATGTTGAAAAAGTTTTGAGTGTGGGAAAATAAATGTAAAAGGCATGCTTTTATTAGTGTAAGCCAAAGGACCGGATTCAGAGGTGAACGCTGTATCGTTGATGCATGCAAATGGCTGTCTGCTCATACGTCTGAGTCGCACAGTGCATGCGTTCCGCTTGTTTGCACACAGAGATACAGCACAGAATTGGACGCATGGTCTGGAAGGTAACAGGAGATGGTAAAGACAATGTGGGCGTATTGCTAACAGGCCATAATCTGATGGAGAATCTGCAGCAGACGGAGATGCGCTGTCTTGAGACACTGCAAGTTGGCATCTCAGTTCTTTACAAATTGGAGGCGGCATTAGACCAAAGACGCAGACACGACTGCGGCACCGCCTCTGTGTCCACCTCAGAATGAGGCCCAAGGTGTTTTGCTGTGCTCATTGGCTGCACTTTGCTAATAATTTAGATAATGGTTCAGTAAGTAAGAATATTTTATTATTTTACCATAATTACATTTTGCACATAACTAGATTTTTAGTTTAGTGATAATATATTTACAGCATATACTGGCGGTGAGTATTTATAATAGAACTAAACTTGATTGCATAAATTGTTTTAAGGTTCATGTGACCAGGGTCAAAATACTATCTTAATTTTCTACTTGTCTTCAGTCTTGGGGGTATATTTACTAAAGTGCGGGTCTTTAGAAGTGGAGATGTTGCCCATGGCAACCAATCAGATTCCACTTAACATTTATCTAACACCTTCAAGGAGATAATAGCTAGAATCTGATTGGTTGTTATCACAGGTGAAGCCCTGTGATAATAACGCCACCTGGAGGTGGCGTTATCCAGGGTCTCCCCCAGTTACCGGGCTCCCACTCTGCTGTAACGGGGAGAACAGAGGCGGGAGCCGGTACCAGTAATCAGCTATGTGGTCTAAACAGACCGCAAGCTGATTGCTGTAAAAAAAAGAAAAAAAAAATTGAAACCTTTATTTTTTTACTTACCTGAATCCAGGGACCGGTGATCGGGCCTCCGGTGATGGCTCCTCTCCGGTCAGCTGGTCTCCCATAGTGCACTGTGGCCCGGTCATCAGGTGATCGGGTCCCAGTGCAGTATGGGAGATCACCTGATCGGGAAGCCCGGAGAAGATCACCGGAGGGCAGGAGGATGCAGGTAAGTGTAATGAAGGGAGGGGGGGGTCGCGGGGGGGAGGGGGGGTCGCGGGAGTCTGCGATCACGGGGGGCAGGGCTTAGCATCGGTAGGGGGTAGCAGCGACAGTGGGTCGGCGCATGCACAGGCTCTTAGTGGCTGTATTTTTTCCGAAAATACCGCGACTAGAGTGCGGATGGGATCTGCAGGGACAGAGCTTTATCACAAGCTCTGTCCCTGCAAGGGATTTATAGTAAATCCCTGTGATATTGCCTGAATTCGCAATGCGAATTCACTCGGTAATATCACACTACAATCTGCATTCAATATGCGGATTGTAGTAAATAGAGCCCTTTGTCAGTATGTCTGTGTCAGTGTGTGTATATAGGCTTTGTCAGTGCAGTGTGTATGTCTGTGTCAGTGTGTGTGTGTATAGGCTTTGTCAGTGCAGTGTGGGTGTCTGTGTCAGTGTGTGTATAGGCTTTGTCAGTGCAGTGTGTGTCTGTGTCAGTGTGTGTGTCTAGGCTTTCTCAGTGTGTGTGTCTGTGTGTGTATCATCTTTGTAAGTGTGTGTAGGCTTTATCAGTGTGTGTGTGCTTTTTTCACTAATGAATAACTCTTTTGAGTATTACTATTAAGTTATAAAAACTACTGTTCCTAAAAATCCTGCACAATGCTTATTATATGCTGCATTCCTGAGAGTGTTAGTGAGTGTCAATTGCCCGCTGAACACCAATAGGAGTGGTCCATAATAGCAGGTTACTTATGGTAAGAGGAACCCCCAGAGCAATCAGTAAAACCGCCTTCACTTGGCAGACAGGGTGGCAGAGTTAGCGCGTCTATCACAAGCATTTATACGCCATTTTATGTTGTATACTTAGAGGAGAGATATTGTTGGATAACATGATTCCTAATTCTCTTTCTTTCTTCTATTGGTAAAGATTTTCTCTCCAGCTCTTCCTTTATAGGCACCCATGGGTGTAGCTATAGTGGTTCCAGGGGGTGCTGTTGTTATGGGGCCCAGAGTCTTAGTTGTTAACCAAGTTCCTGGAATTGCCCTCTAAGCAATTGACCTGTTGCCCAGCCTGATAATAGGAACTCATCAGAGCTCATATAGGTGGTGATCGCTGTCTCTCCCTCTCAGTAAAGCGCCACACTGATATGATCAATCTCTTATGCTCTCATTTTACCCTCACAGGCACAGCTGAGCTAATCAGTGAGCTCAACATTGTTAGATTATAGGCTTCTCCTTGATTACTGCCTTTGTAGAGTGAGCTGGGGCTGTAGTGAGCAACATGGCATAATATGAACTGGGGCAGTACAATGATGAACTGGGGGCACTTCAATGTGCCATAATGTGCACTGGGAAATACAATGTGGCATAGCATAAACTGGAAACACTTCAATATGCCATAACATGTACTGAGGACACTGCGTGGCATAATATGACCTGGGGTCACTATTTGGCATCATTGGTACTGGCAGCACTACGATGAGGCATATTTTAAATGGTGGCAGTACAATGTTGCATAAAATGAATTGAGGTCACTTTAGGTATAATGTGAACTTGCGCACTATTATAGGGCATATATTGAACAAGGGCACGACTATGGGTTATAATGATACTAGACACTACAATGGGATATAAAATATAATCATATAATAATAAGTTATCTAGGGCACTATGAGGCATAAAATGAAATAGGGCACTACTATGTGGCATACAATTAAGTAGGCACTACTATTGGGCATAAAATGAACTTGAGCATTACTACTGGGCAAAAAATGAACAACTGATTTGGAAAAAGCTCTCTCTTGGACCATTGGGACAAGGGCACCTTCAAAATGTTGCTATGGGGCCCTGAAGTTTTGGCTACACCCATGGATGTAACTACCATAGGTGCAAGAGGTGCAGCCGCTGTGGGGTATATCTTCCTTGTCAAAGTTACATGTGTTATATACATTTTTCACTAATGGGTGGTACATAGGGGTCCTTACAAACTTTTGCTATGGGGCCTTTAAATACCTAGTTTCATCCCTGGCTACATCCCTGTACACATGGCGATGTCATGATGTACACAGAGCAATGGCATCTAAGCTTTTGACCCATACTGTATACAAGGACTCCTTTATGCTAGTCAAGGAACTTAAAACATACATGCCGACATTCAGTTCCCTCTTTCCGGGAGGGAGCTGAATGTCTGTGCACAGCGGGGGGCGAAGCGGTTTTAGGGGTGGAGCCAGGGGCGGAGCCAGGTGATCGCGTCATTGTGGCTCTGCCCCTCTTCACAATGCCAAAAATATTGGCATTGTGCAGCAGGGGCGGAGCCACGATGACGCGATTCAGCGCAAATCACGTCATCGGGCCCCCCTTCTGCGGGGGTTTCTTGTAGTAGTTGGGGGGGGTCAGGTGGCAGCCAGGAGGATTGCCTGAATTTCCAGGGGGTCGGGAGCAGCACCCAATTTTCGGGAGGCTCCCGACCAAATCGGGAGGGTAGGCAAGCCTGACTTAAAATGGCATTTTAGTAGACCAAGGGATTAATTTACTAAGCGGCAGTTTATTGTATGGTTTGACAACCACTATAAATTAGATGAGGTTTTAAAATTTAACCACAATATTTACTATCCTGCAGTTTGTGGGCCAAAAACTGAAACAGGATCCTAAGTATTGAGGTTTGCTATCCCATATACCGCATGCTGCAGATGCCAAACTGCATTATAAATCAGATATGATATGCATAAATGTATCACAGCCAATAAATTAGCCAGCTGTTGTATTGCTATGCAGATTCCTATAAGAGACTCAAATGACAATCAACCATATGGCCTCAAACACTGAAAATTAAAAAAAAAACGATTGTTCAAATTCGTAAAATTTATTTGATTTAACCAATTTGTCTAAATGACCATTTTTGTCTCTTTTCCAGTGTTTGTGAGCAAATGGTCAATTGTCGTTTGCTCCCATACACTACCATATTTTCATTTTAACCAGCCAGATTGGACAGATGTCTGACAAATAATTGTATAGTGCAGTGTTGGCTAACCTTGACACTCCAGCTGTTATGGAACTACATAACCCAGCATGCACTGCTACAGTTTTGCTATTAGGGCATACTAAAACTGTGGCAGGGCATGCTGGGATATATAGTTCCACAACAGCTGGAGTGTCAAGGTTAGCCAACACTGGTATAGTGTATGCCCAGCATAAGTAATGCGAATTGATTACCTAATCATAGCTGAGATGCTAATGATTAATAAGGTCTATTTACTAAGCCTAGGATGGAGATAAAGTGAACGAAGATAAAGTACCAGCCAATCAGCTCCTAACTGTCATGTCACAGGCTGTGTTTAAAAATTGAAAGTTAGGAGCTGGTTGGTTGGTACTTTATCTCCATCCAAGGCTTAGTACAATAGACCCCTAAAGCTCTATCAGCTGGAGAGCTTATTACATAATCAGCCATTCAGAAGTGACCAGCTGGTGCTGCTGGTTGTCACCATCATTGTGTATGGTTGCATCAGCACTCCAGCCAACGCAAGAGATACATCTCCAGGCAGGTGTATCTGCCTTCAGTTCTGCTAAGTTCAGTCATAATTATGAGAACACGCCCCCTTTCCTTCCCTTCCTCAAGGATCCTACTGCTCCAGGGCCTAAGAAATCATAAGTGTAGGTGGCACCAATATTTGAATATGGAGGTTGGTATATGCACTTATTATGGTATGTAGATACAGTATAAAAGTAAATATCTGACTCAGAACAATAGATGTATGTCCAACACTACATGAGCCTCAGTCTGTTTATGTTTCCACTGATGCACAGTATGGGCCTGAATGTATCACAGACACACACAGAGCACAGATAGTATACATAACTGCTGTGTGTAATGATTACATTTCTGCTCATCCCAATTATTTGTTTTGATTTACTGACATGTAGTCATCACATTGTATTTACTATTAACCCCCAATGCCCTGTCTGAGATACATAGCAGTGTGCCCCCCCCCCCGTGCCAGGGTACCTAGTGATGTCATAGTGGCAGCTGATGATGCCACTATTGGAGGTGTGATGGGTATAATAAGGCAGCTGGATGCTTCCTGTGTTATATCTGATATTGCTGGACTAGTGACACTACAGATTTATTTTTCTTCTCATTTCTGAGTGGATAAAATTATTTTACAATGAAGAAGACAGGAAATAACCATCCTAAGGACCATCAAATGACTGTAAGTATATCTTATAGAGCCGCCATGGACTCACTGTATTATTGATGGCTAATAATAATAGGTCACTGTTATATGATTTCATATAAGTTCAGGGTACAGCTAGATACATTAGTTTTAAATACTCCCATTTCTCTGTATTTATACTATTTACTATGGAGTATTTGAGTTTTACTTAGTAGCTTTCCAGACTTTCTAATAATTATGTTAAGGTTCTGAAAATATTTTAAATAAAAGCAAAAATATTGTGAAATGCTGTTATACAAGGGGAAGTGCATCTATATCACTGTTTGGTCTGCTTTATGTTAGTGGTTTTTGTTTTTGCCACTATAATGGGACCAATTAGATCTGAAAACCCATTTTCGAGTGTAAAATTCAAATTTGAGTATTGAAAAAAAAATCGGACAATTCAATATACAGGTGATAAGGGACCTTAAAGGGCGAGGAGCCCTTTAAGTTAATACACATTAATGTTTTATCGCCTGGATTCTCCCCTATGACTTTATTCCTGCAGCCAGTTATCCTTCCTGCTGATTTCTGATGCTGCCATATTCCTGAGATACTAACTCATCTCCGTGATTGGGGTTTTACAACTGGCTATAACTGTATAATAGTAATTTAATAATTACACATAACCAAGTCAGACCAAGACAATTGTCCTTTCTCTTGGCACAGAATAGGCTGGGTTGCGAGATTACCTTGGCATTAAAAGTCCTTCATTGTTCTTATGTCTGTTTCATTATTTCACAGGTCGTTCTACGGGGAAGCAATCGGGAAGCCGACTGCCTATATACCGGCAGCCGGCTTCCCGACTGTCTTATCCCGGCAAGGGTGAAATGCCGGGCGTCTAGATGTAGACGCCCGCATTTCCCCGACGCTGGGAGACCGGCGCCCGGCATCACGATCGTAGTGATGCCGGGCGCCGCGAGCGGACAGCCGCGGGGGGGGGGGGAGGGTTAGGTTTAGGGCTTCCGGGGTGGTCTTAGGGTTAGGCACCCCCCCGGGAGGGTTAGGGTTAGGCTAGGGGGAGGGAGGGTTAGGGTTAGGCACCCCCGGGGGGGACTTAGGGTTAGGCAGCGGGGAAGGGGGTGGTTAGGGTTAGGCACTTAGAGGGGGGATTAGGGTTAGGCACTTGGGGGGGAAGTTTGGGTTAGGCACCCCTAAGGAGGGTTAGGGTTAGGGGGGTTAGGTTAGGTTAGTGGATACTTACCTATCCACGATCGGGATTTCCAGCGCTGTCGGGCTTCCGCTGCTTCGAACTCTGCTCCTGTCGGGCTGACGCTGACGGGAATCAATGCGGCCGGCGGTATTTCATACCCATTCCGTTCTACGCATCCGTCCATTTAATAGGACAGAGGCTAAGAGCAGCGCCCAATGCATTACACACGCACTCGGGCAGTAGGTAAGAAAATGCTAATAACATTATTTTAGTTTAAATAATTGAATTAGTTTAATTTTTAACACAGTTCATTTTAAAATTGTTTTCTTACCAGTACACTATTATTAGATTAATTTGATGTTTAAATGACATTATTTTATGTTGCAGCACATTTACTTTGATTTTTCACATTGTATGTCTTTGTGTTTATAAATAAATATGATAAAAACTAAATATTTTGCTTTGTGTATCAGAGGTGGATCGCTATCCATGGTCCCCATATACACATAAGCAAATTAGGGTCATGACCTGCTGCTCAGATAGTGCCAGGTTTTGTCTCTCTGTGCACAAGAAATGGGGAAATTATGGACCATTGCTGAACTATGCAAATGCTGGGCCTGCTGCAAAACACCATTGCAGGGCTCCTAAACTGCTCCTCCCTCTTAGTAACCAGCTGATTATATTTGTCAGACAGGGGTGTGACCTCACAGACCAATAGGTATTGGGGTGCTCTCTGCTTGTGGTTTCCTATTGGTCTGCATGGTCACAACCCTCTAGGCTGCACATGCAGCACCACACCAGCTATTTCTATATCCTATGAAGATAGTGATAGGAGAAAGTGTATCTATGGACCTCATTCAGAGCCGGACGCTATTTGCGCTCGCTCGTTCAGAAAAAAGGGGTGGCTATTCAAATGAACCGTTCGCTCTTTGTGGTCTGTTCACACCTCTAGGTCTGAACGAGAGTACGAAACATGCGGTCGTTTTTTGGAAAACTACGCCCCCTGGCCGCTCGCATCCTACGTCATGTCCGCTATTTATTAGATTAATCGAGTACATCGACCCGCGTATGAACTGCTCGCTATTCTTGTGGTTGGTTTTTCCTACCGCAATCTTGCGAGCAGTTCTGACTATAAAATAACCCAGTGATGTGGTCAATGACGCTGCTGTATTAATTATGCACACCCATAAAACGCCCGTTTTGACCTTTAAGCACGCCTGCGTTCGGATCTCCACTCCCCGTTTTCAAGCACCTTCCCCTGTTACCACCCACATACGCCTCCTCCTGTCACTCAAAATAGCAGGCATTCGCTATTTAGCGAACAAACGATTTTTGGCCGCACTGACTGGTTCGCGCATGCGTATAACGATCCGTACGCATGCGCAGTTGTGCAAACATCGCTCAGAACGAACGAGCGGCTGCTTACGAGCGGCTCTGAATCAGGCCCTATGTTTGTACTGCAGCGAGGCCGGACAACATCTTCCATCTTGCGCTATCTGCCCAATCCAGGGCTTCCGCTTTAGTAGAGAGAAAAGATGTCATGCACATATTTTATGGACAATAACATATGGCATTTTTCTCCAATAAGGAGGGTATGCTGAGACTTGTAGTTCCACAATAGGTAGCAAAACACTTGAGGCACAATCCAATAAGTTATTATAATATGTCTTACTTACAGTTGAAAGGACCCCCAGGCTTATGAGGTAGACCATTCTATGTCTTAAGGGGCTAAGAACCAGTGACTAGTAGAGCTTTTATAGATATCAGCAAAATGTTTCTGGAAACTGCTGAAATGCTGACAAATATCACTTTATACTCCCAGATCATGTTCCTATGTGTGACTTTGTCATCATCCATTAATCCAAACTGGACTTAAGATCTTCTGCTCCAGCCACAGAGGTGCTTGTAGAACCTGGTGACATCTACTGAATATGTGTCTTCTCTTCCCTTACAGACAGTACTACTGCAGGACCCTCGCGAGGATCCTGATGATGTCCTGCATTGCTGCAGTACCAGAGAGAAGATGTTTACCCTTAATCAGGTGTTTGATCAAGCAGCTACCCAGGTAATTGTAATCCTGAGATCAGTGGCATCACAAGAGGGGTGTGGTCTGCACCCAGGTGTAATCGCTGAGGGGTGACACCAAGGTGCAGACTCCCCCTCACTGACAGGAGCCAGGTGCTACACTGTAGCATTAAGTGCAGCACTCGGCTCCTGACACTGAGGGAGATGGCCAGCACTGCACATAGGTACCTCCTGCACCGCCCCACTCCCCCCCAAGTAATAGGCATGGGGGTTTGGTCCGTGAAGCCACGTCCCTTGCCTGTGAGGTCACGCCCCATTTTTGGTGGCACGTGCACAGCATCCCTCCCTGCCCCGGGTGACACTGCAGGGAGGGACGCCACTGCCTGAGATATTTACAATGAATAATAAAAGTTAATAGTATATATAATACAGTACTCAGGGACATCTTATGAGAGGAGGGTTCCTGTGTGCAGTCTCTGAAAGGGTCCCTACCAAACAAACGATTGTATGCGAGGTGTAGTCTCTGGTACTGTGCCAGAGCCTATTGTGCATGCATATATCTCCAGGAAAATGGCGTCACAAGGTAGACTTCTTTTGAGGCGGCTGCATGGTAAGTACATTTTATGGGTGTATGGAGTGCGGTGTGGGCTCCCCTGGACTCAGGTACCTATGTGCACCACACCCATTATGCACATGGTAGCACTGCTCATGCTGCATCTTGTAAGGAAGTAAAATAGCGCATGAGAACAATTTATCATTACATGTGAATGTAGCATTGGACATTAATGCTTGTACAGCTATAATTTCTCCTAATTCAATATAGAGCATGTTTTCAAAAATGTTTGCATGATTGCTTATGTAACATCAATAAACGTGTCTCATTTCAGGAGCATGTTTATCAGTCCACAATGAAGAACCCAGTGGATGGTATCATTTCGGGGTACACTGCTGCCATATTTGCGTATGGCCCAACAGGTAAACTTAATGTTATTAAATCATAAGTATAATTGTTTATATTGTATTTGTAAAAGTAGTGAGCTGGTGAAATGAGTGGTGGTAAAAACATGTGGACAATCTGTATTGTTAGTAATTGTGAGCTAGTATTTCCTTACGGGCTGTGCAAATATCCATGTGGTTCCAGAAAGTGAGGCATTAGGTGCATGGCAGCTTGTGAATAGCAATGTTTCTAAACTCTCACTGACCAGGGAATAGGTGCACCCATCACCAAACATGATAGGCAGCATTTTATGGACAGAACAAATATACAATAATGTCTATCCATTCACTAACAAGCGGTGACATCCCTGAGAGAGTGAACTGATGAGCAGCATCCTGATGAATATTGGTTTAGTGACATGATGTCTGTCACTGTTCATTACTGAAACGACACATTGTATAATTGCATATCTGCCATTCTTTCTTGTAACATCAGTGAGTGTATGCTTAATACCTTTATATTTATTATAGGCACCGGGAAGACGTTTACCATGATGGGCAATGGTCATGAGCCTGGAGTGATATTCCACACTCTGAAAGATCTATATAAGACCATCAAGGAGCAGAGAGGGCCAAATAAATTCTCTGTTTCATTGTCTTATGCTGAGGTAAATATGCGAGGAATATGTGCTTGGTTATGTGTCTTATTTGGAGTTGGATGGAATTCTGGGAATTTCTACATAAGGTATTTACATACTGCACATGCACAGGCAGCGGCAAACATGCATAGGCCAAGTATATTGCAGAACATTTAGACATGATGCATAAGTAGATTTTGGGATGTGCGTCTATTGCCAGTGCTGTAGGGCCGGATGCAACTACACAGAGTGATGATGTAAATGACCCCTCTACATGTGCAATCAGGGGCATAACTAGCATTCACCAGGCCCCTAACAAAGTTTTAAGGGGACCCCTACTCTGCTTTTTTGAGAGTTCATGGGGACTGGTGCAGAACTGAAAGCTCAGATGGGCCCCTGCCATGTATGTACTGGTTTCCGAAAAAGCTTGATATACAGCATGTGAAGAACCACAAGTGACCCAAGTCCTTTCTAGAGAGTAAATGTGGATTACACACTTGTCGTGCTTGTATTGCAGAGAGTGATTATTCCTTCATTACATTTTCAGGTCTACAATGAAACCGTTCAGGATCTGCTAAGACCGTCCTCTGGATGTTTGACCCTCAGAGAGGATCCCTACAGCAACACCAGGATAGAAGGGATCGCTGAGTTCTTCCCCAGCAGCCCTGAAGAGGTGACTATCCCTTATGCAGCATCTATGCTCCATCACTAGTCATACCTGTCTATATTATTATTATTATTATGGTCTTGACCATCGCGACCATCATCATGGACTCTCGCATAAGCTGTGGGTGGTAACCCACAGCTATGCGAGCGTCCATAAGGCCGCTCCATTTTCATGTAGGAGGGCCCTGATTCAGAGCGAGCGCTCTGGTCAGAGCGTTCAGCTCTGAAACAGGCCCTTTGTGCATATATTACATGAACAATATGTAACAATGTGATTTATGGATATAAATGTAAAATAATGAAAATTAATATAATTTATAGATAAAAATAGATTATTATGAAGTATTTTTTTTAGCTAGCATTATTCAAATGTTAACCATATTACACAGCATAATATCTAGCGATGGGTACATTATTATATTGTATTAACCTTAAATATTGTTACATTCTCATGGAGTCCTTTAGGTGCAAATGTGTCTGTTTTCTCTTTTTAGGGCTTCTGTGGTCTCTATACCAAGAGAACACCTGGCAGTACCTGAGGTCATGGTCCCTATGCCAAGAGAACACCTGGTAGTACCGGAGGTTGTGGTCCTTATGCCAAAAGAACACCTGGCAGTACCAGAGGTCATGGTCCCTATGCCAAGAAAACACCTGGCAGTACCTGAGGCCATGGCCCCTATGCCAAGAGAACACCTGGCAGTACCTGATGTACTACAAGAGACCTATTTTTCCTTTCTCCATATTGTGTAGAAATTGTGACACTTGAGGAGTAATATAAGATGTAAATGTAAGTGTAATAAGCAGTACCCGATGCCATGGTACCTGATGCCATGGTCCTTATGCCAAGAAAACACCTGGCAGTACCTGAGGCCAAGGTCCCTATGACAAGAAAACACCTGGCAGTACCTGAGGCCAAGGTCCCTATGACAAGAAAACACCTGGCAGTACCTGAGGCGATGGTCCCTATGCCAAAAAAACACCTGGCAGTACCTGAGGCCATGGTCCATAAGCCAAGAAAGCATCTGGCAGTACCTGAGGTAAGTGCTTTCAGTGTTATTGTGGCTACTTACACTTTCCTTATGTCCCAATATTATAGATCTCTTTGTCATACAATGTAGTGCTTATTACACTGACATTTACAGCTTATATTACTCCTCAAGTGTCACAATTTCTAAACAATATGGAGAAAGGAAAAAATAGTTCTCTTGTAGTACAAATGACCTTGCAGAAACAAAGTCCATTATAACTGTAAATTAAGTGAAGATAATTGGTAGGGGACAGGTCCATAAGATAAGCTAAATATACATAACTAAGAAATGTGAACAAAGGCATGAAAACCTCCAGATAAAACTAGTAAAATAGATATATTCCAATATATATATATATATATATATATATATATATATATATATATATATATATAACATATCTAGTCATGTATTGTAGTATTATAGAATAAAGCTATTCTTGTAATAAAATATTACCATTTTTATTATTTATGCTGCCCTTAGGGATATGAGAGTAGTTACCCTTCCCACCTTCTCCCCATATTCTTACCCTCTTCATGTCAGATATAGGGAGAGATTTATCAAACCTTGGAGACATAAATAGGAGAGAGATAAAGTACCAACCAATCAGATTCTAAAGATTGCAAACACATGACAGGTAGAAGCTGATTGGGTGGTACTTTATCTCTCTCTGAGGCTTGATACATATCCCTCATAACCTCCCTTCTTAAACATTATCAACATGTAAATTTTAATAACATTTCCTAGAAAAATATATGTGAACTAGAGTTTGGGGAGTTGTTTTCATATATATATATATATATATATATATATATATATATTCCAATGAGACCGGCAGCACACACCTAATCAATAAAGTCCAGAGAGCAGGGCACATAAAAGTAGAGGCATGTAAAAAAAGGAGCCAGCACATCAAAAAGTATGAAAATAGAAAAAGATATTTATCCACATATGAATTTTCAGTGCATCCAAATATTAAGCATATTCAAGAGAAGGCATAAATAAACTGGGTCTAGATAGCGTATTCCCTGGCTTGATACACGCACGCTATCTAGCCCCGGTTTATTTATGCCTTCTCTTGAATATGCTTAATATTTGGATACACTGAAAATTCATATGTGGATAAATATCTTTTTCTATTTTCATACTTTTGGATGTGCTGGCTCCTTTTTTTACATATATATATATATATATATATATATATACAGACCAGGAGGTGCGGCACTCACGGACCCATATGTGGAAACACGAAGGTGAGCCAAATAGTAACGTTTCAGTTCTTTTATGTAACTGTCTTCAGATTCCAAGAAATAAGAGGTGGCACTTGGATGACTGTATAATAAATCCACACAGAGCCTGTATATAATCAATGTTTCAGAACTTTATGTATATAATCAACGTTTCAGAACTTTATGTTGTTCTTTCGTCAGGATACATAACATACAATTACTGACAAATTTAAGTACTACACCAGATGTGACGTAGTAGTTCAAGATTTGTTATATATATGATTACTTGTCCTTGTAGTAGAAACTACATTGGAAAAACTGAACGCATGTTTAAAGAACGGGCTGCAATACATCGTAGTGCTATTAGATCAGCACTTATTAAACAGCAGAGCGATCACCCAGTAGCAAGGCACTTCTTAGAGGCACATCATAGCTTGTCCTCCCTAAGGTATCGGATCATTGACCATGTTCCGACCTGGGTAAGGGGCGGTGATAGATCGCGGAGGTTATTACAGTTGGAATCCAAATGGATCTTTCGTTTAAATACCTTATCCCCGATAGGTCTCAATGAAACTTTGGGGTTGCATGCTTTCCTTTAAATACTGCTTCATTGGGTCAAATAGTTCTGGTTCTTTCCAGATTTTTCTTCATATATTTATACCACAGTTTATTTTTGTACCTGTTTAAAGTTACATGATTAATGTGTAATATCATATTGTTTGTTGTGCCTTTTGGCATAAATGTATCTAAAATTTTTGTTCTTTGATGTAGCTGTTTTCTCTGTAACAATGTAAGTTGTAAGTGTTTTCTATTCTCATGTTGTATATAAGGGTTACTGTTGCCAAGTGACTCAATGAATGATTACTCACAGCTGTGTTTGGTAATGGGTTAATAGTGTTGTTTGTAATTAAGCTAAGAAGCTGTGCGGCGCACAGAGTTCCGGCTACGTCACATCTGGTGTAGTATTTAAATTTGTCAGTAATTGTATGTTATGTATCCTGACGAAAGAACAACATAAAGTTCTGAAACGTTGATTATATACAGGATCCGTGTGGATTTATTATACAGTCGTCCGAGTGCCACCTCTTATATCTTGGAATTGTTGCGGGTATCATTGCTGATACACCACGAGGAAGGCACCAGACGCGGTTGTTTTACTTATACAGCCAGGGAGTGCCGGCTTCCAATATTATATATATATATATATATATATATATATAATTATATTATATTATGGTTTTACATAAATAAAAATGAAACTGTGATTGTTTAAGCTTTATCATTATTTACTCTTTGCTCCACCTCTTTGAGGCATACTCCACCATTGTTTCCTGGTCACTCTTGCACTCTTGTTACTGCTCCGTATTCTCTTGTCTTTCTGTGTACTCTGAGTATGCCAGTGTCAGTAACTCTCTGCTATCCACCCTTCCTCCTGCAGGTGATGGCGCACCATGTGAGTCTGGCCCACAAGATCCCTGAGGGCGCCAGAAAAATCAATGTTCAGCTCAGACTCATGGCAGTACCTGAGGTTGTGGTCCCTAAGCCAAGAAAACACCTGGCAGTACCTGAGGCTGTGGTTCCTATGCCTAGAAAACACCTGGCAGTACCTGTGGTAAGTTCTTTCAGCATGAGCTTTTTTAGAGAGGAGGGGGCCTGTGTGTGGTCTCTGTTCAGGCCCCCTCGTCTCGCTCCGGTGGCCAGCAGCGCTTGGCGCTGCACCTGTAGACCCCGGGCACTAGAGTGTGCACAGGTCACCGGAAAATGTTGTGCCCGCCATTTTCCCCATGATTCTAGTGCGCATGTGTAAAATGCCAGAAAAATGGCCGTGGTGGCCATGTTTCAGGTGTTTTGTCCAGCGCTATAGTCTGACATGGGACTTCGGAGGAGTAAGTATTAAAGCATATGGGTGCAGGATGTGAAACTGTGATTGTTTGTACTTTATCATTATATACTCTTTGTTCTACCTCTTTGGGGAATACTCCACCATTGTATACAGGTCATTCTTGTTACTACTCCGTATTCTCTTGTCTCACTGTGTACTCTGAATGTGCCAGTGTCAGTGACTCTCTGCTGTCCACCCTTCCTCCTGCAGGTGATGGCGCACCACGTAAGTCTGGCCCACAAGATCCCTGAGGGCGCCAGAAAGATCAATGTTCAGCTGAGACTCCTGGCAGTACCTGAGGTTGTGGTCCCTATGCCAAGAAAACACCTGGCAGTACCTGAGGCCATGGTTCCTATGCCTAGAAAACACCTGGCAGTTTCAGCAGGGGCATGTCTTGAGAGGAGGGGGCCTGTGTGTGGTCTCTGTCTGGGCCCCTTCCTCTCTCTTCGGTGGCCAGCAGCGCTCAGCACTGCACCTGTAGACTACGGGCACTAGACTGTGTGCAGGTCACTGGAAAAATGTTGCACCCGCCATTTTCCCCGTGATTCCCCTAGTGCACATGCATACAATGCCAGAAAATAACTGTGGTGGCCATTTTTCATATGTTTTGTCCAGCGCTACAGCCTGACGCAGGACTTCGGAGGGGTAAGTATTAAAGCATATGGGTGCAGGGTGTGAAACTATGATTGTTTAAACTTTATCATTATAGACTCTTTGTTCCACCTCTTTGGGGAATACTCCACCATTGTATCCTGGTCAAGAAAAATTATATAATGTGTGTGCTATGCGCTTGAAATATGGAAAGCTGCTCAATAATATATATAGGAAATAAATAAATAAAATTCAGGATTAAGCGCTTTAAGAATAACTCTAGAAAAAGACAGACTCTTATAAATATATTCCTACCACAATATATGTGGAGTAAATGCATATGATGTTTATAGTCTTTTCAGACTAGTTGGAGGAGTGGGAATTTAGCAACAATGTCCCGATAGTAGTCCGTACAGGCAGCCCCTGACTGTCCCTACCTTATACCCAGTACTGAGTTTCTTCCTCCGGGGTTGTCTGCGGTGGCGCGGCGTATGATGTAAAGGATAGCTGTCACGTGGCTGAACACTCATGGGGGACGCTAGTTGTTTCTCTCCCTCCGGGGATTTCTCCTCTCAACACAGTGCACGCTGTGTGTGAAGCCCGCGGCGCTAGATGGTGACGTCAGACGCTTGCTGGACACTGTTTATTTTCTCCCTCCGGGGATTTCTCCTCTCAGTACGGTGCACGCTGTGTGTGGAACCCGCGGCATTAGGTGGTGACGTCAGGCGCTTGCAAAACCTTTCCGGACCTGGTGATCAATCGTGCAACAAGTGTTCCCTTTCTCCTCCTTACTCTCCAACGCGTTTCGAACCTATTGTGGTTCTTTTTCAAGGATGAGTGTGGAAGTTGCTGTCTTCCTTAAAATACTAAATTTTATTCTCCAAAACAGGTAGGGGTAAAACCGTAAATCCTCCAAAAAAGCGGCAACAGCATGTTTTTTGGTTATTCCATTAAAAAAATTTATTTTTAAAATTCTTTTAGAGTCTGGTCTGACTTTTCTAAAAAATAAAAGTGTGTGTAAAATCAATGTGTATTAGAGGGACAATGATAAAGTAATTAATAAAGAACTGTTTTATAAAAAGGTAATTAAAAATACTGTTTTATAAAAAATTGTTTATAAAAAATTGTTTCATAAAATAGCTATTTTATAAAAAAGCTTTTAACTCTATATCTATATTCAACCCATTTGGTTCTAATGTATTGAGATTGAAGATCCATTTGGTTTCTGCTTTTTTCAATTTATTCACCAGATCTTCTCCTCTCCAATTTGTTGTAATTTTTTGGATACCCAGGAATTTCAATCCTTTTGGGTTCTTGTCGTGATATTTGAGAAAATGAGCTGAGACACTATGCGTACTTAAACCTCTCTTAATATTGTAGATATGTTCTGAGATTCTGGTTTTGATTTTTCGTTTAGTTTGTCCGATATATTGGAAACCGCACAGGCACTCAAGCATGTATATAGCTCCTTCTGTTTCACATGAGATATTGTCTCTAATTTTAAAGATTACTTTTGTTTCTTTTGATAGAAATTCCAGTATGGGTTTTGTACTGTTAAACTGTTGTTTACAGCCCATGCATTTAGTACAATAATAGAAACCATTATTGTTAATTCTCTGACTCTTCTCCACAGGTAGAAAGCTTTTTGTTAAATGTTGTTTCAAACATTTGGCTTTTCGGTAGATGATTTTTGGCTTTGATGGTATACAATCTTTCAGCTCTTGGTCTAATTGTAATATGTGCCAATGTCTAAACAGTATTTTTTCTATCTCTTTATGGTTACCATTATATTGTGTAATGAAGAGTGGTTGAGTCTCTTTTTGTTCTGCAATGGTAGATTTATATGTTAAAAGTTCTTTGCGATCTAAAGTGGATATTTTATGAATTTCCTTTTCTAATTTCTGCGCTTGGTAACCATTTTCCATAAATTTACTTTTCAACTCTCCACTTTGTTTTTTGTAATTGCTGTGATCCGTACAATTTCTTCTGATCCTCCGGAATTGTCCTCCAGGGATGTTCTCAATCCAACTCCTATGGTGATTACTGTTGTAGGGTAACACATTATTGCCATTACATTCCTTAACATGCGTTCTGGTATGGATACAACTCTCTTTAATAAAAATTTCAAGATCCAGGAACACTACCATTTCTTTACTAAAAACTGTAGTAAACTCCAGATTCATTTTATTTTCATTTAAATAAATGAGGAATTTGTTAAGGTCTTCCATCGGTCCACTCCACACAAAGAAAAGGTCGTCTATATATCTTCTCCAACATTTGATATATTTAAAAAAAATGTTGTTACTCCATATATGTTGATCCTCCCACCAGGCCACAAATAAATTGGCATAACTAGGGGCAAAAGACGTACCCATAGCCGTCCCTTGCTCCTGGATATAGTAGTCACCCCCATACCAAAAATAGTTGTGGCGGAGGATGAAATCTACATTATCCATAATGAAATTGATCTGAGTGTTGGATAATTCTGATTGTGTGGAAAGATAGTGTCTACTAGCTTGGCACCCGATTTCATGATCGATTACTGTGTAGAGTGATTTTATATCACTAGTACACAAAAAATCTGAATTATTCCATTGTAGATTTTCCAAAACTTGAAGGATATTCATGGTGTCTTTCAGAAAACTTCTCTGTTTCGTTACCAGATTTTGAAGGAATACATCTATATATTTTGAGAGATTGGATGTTAGAGATCCAATCCCCGATACGATGGGCCTTCCAGGTGGGTGTAGGGGGTCTTTATGGACTTTAGGGAGGTAGTAGAAGGTCGGGGTCTTCGGGAATTCCAGATTGATAAATTCAAATTCTTTTTTTGTTATTATCCCCATCCTTAAACCTGCTTCTAATTGTACACTTAATGCTCTCTGAAAATCTATTATAGGGTCCTTTTTAAGTTTTCTATAAGTGTTGCTGTCTGACAGAAGTCTTCTAGCTTCTTCTTCATATGTTGATCGATTGAGAACCACAATTCCTTCCCCCTTGTCAGCTGGCTTGATGACAATCTCTTTGTCTTGTTTTAATTCTTTCAAGGCTTTTTGATCTTCTCTTGTAAAGTTGTATTTTGTCCCTATATTGTCTGGTAATGATTTGATATCTTTTTCTACCAGACGTTTCTATATGAGTCCCTTTTATGTGTGCGGGATAGAACGTCGATGTTGGCTTCAGATTTGTATGTACATAATCTCTTGTGCCATCTGTTAATTGTCTTACAACGGGATTCCTTTCAAAATACTTTTTTAGACATATTTTTCTTATAAACTTATGCGTGTCTATATATAGATCAAATTTATTGATCTTAGATTGGGGGGCAAATTTAAGACCTTCTTGTAAAACATTAATTTGTTGTTTCGTCAAGTTTTTTGTACTTAAATTAAAAATGGTATTTGTTGCTGTTTCTAATACCGTCTGTTGAAGTTTCTTCTTCCTCCTCTTTTTCCCCTCTTTCTGTAGTTTGATAATTCCTTCTTTTCTTCTGTCTCGATTGTCCTACATCTGGTGGTTTGTCTTAGTCCCATATTAAATCTAAAAAATCTTCTTCGTCTTCTTCATTAATTGAATTTTCACGGTAATTCCGTTTCTGTTGTTTTTTTCGATGTTCTTGTTGGTGATCTTTTTGTTCTATGTTTTGTAAAAGTTCTTGATAACTTTTCTTTTCTTCATCTTTTGCCTCATTCATTCCTCGGTTAAATGATTGTCTTATTAATGTATAAGGATTCTTATCTCTATGGATAAAATTATTTTTTGGTGGGTTATTTTCTTTGTAAGAGAAGTTTTTCTTATTGTATGGTTGGTAATATCTTTGTGCTTTAGGAGTTTGTGGATGTTGGAAAATCAGCGGTGGTTTTTTGTTGTTATCTTTTATTTTTTGTATTTTTTGTATCCTCGGATATTCTCTCCACTTGTTATCTTTCTTCTGTTCTATCTTTATTTGTTGTCTTCTTTCATTAATATTTCTTTCTAAAACTTCTTTTTCTTTTTGATCTCTAAAAAACTTCTTCTGTTTCTGTACTATAATATTGTCCTCTAATTTTTCTATTTTTTGATTAGTCATATTCATAAGATTTTTGTAATCTTCCATTGACTGTAAAGGTTCAAACTTTTTTTCAAACTTTTCAATTGCCTCGTTAATGTTCTTTAATGAGGTTTTTCTCTCCTCAATAATTAAGGCCATCAAGTTTTTTGAACATGTATCCAAAATTTCATTCCATTGTTTAAAAAAATTAAAACCCATGGGTTCAAAGGTGGGTTGTTTTATTATTCTTAACCCCCTTGGGATCATATTTTTCTCCAAATAGTTGGAGAGAGTGGTAATTTCCCACCATTGTCTAGTTTCTTGTATGTATAGTTTCTCTAATTTTAGAAACTGATTGCAGAAACCTTCTCCCTCTATTTCATCGTTCAGGGATATTTATTGTTGTAGAAAAAATGTCTGCAATATTGTCCCTCCTTTGTTTATGTTGAATATATGATGATGTATAGGGCATGTGTGCCATCTTCTTAGCAGCAGTGCACTCAATTAGTAATATCAAGAAAAATTATATAATGTGTGTGCTATGCGCTTGAAATATGGAAAGCTGCTCAATAATAAATATAGGAAATAAATAAATAAAATTCAGGATTAAGCGCTTTAAGAATAACTCTAGAAAAAGACAGACTCTTATAAATATATTCCTACCACAATATATGTGGAGTAAATGCATATGATGTTTATAGTCTTTTCAGACTAGTTGGAGGAGTGGGAATTTAGCAACAATGTCCCGATAGTAGTCTGTACAGGCAGCCCCTGACTGTCCCTACCTTATACCCAGTACTGAGTTTCTTCCTCCGGGGTTGTCTGCGGTGGCGCGGCGTATGATGTAAAGGATAGCTGTCACGTGGCTGAACACTCGTGGGGGACGCTAGTTGTTTCTCTCCCTCCGGGGATTTCTCCTCTCAACAAAGTGCATGCTGTGTGTGAAGCCCGCGGCGCTAGATGGTGACATCAGACGCTTGCTGGACACTGGTTATTTTCTCCCTCCGGGGATTTCTCCTCTCAGTACGGTGCACGCTGTGTGTGGAACCCGCGGCATTAGGTGGTGACATCAGGCGCTTGCAAAACCTTTCCGGACCTGGTGATCAATCGTGCAACAAGTGTTCCCTTTCTCCTCCTTACTCTCCAACGCGTTTCGAACCTATTGTGGTTCTTTTTCAAGGATGAGTGTGGAAGTTGCTGTCTTCCTTAAAATACTAAATTTTATTCTCCAAAACAGGAAGGGGTAAAACCGGAAATCCTCCAAAAAAGCGGCAACAGCATGTTTTTTGGTTATTTCATTAAAATAAATTTTTATTATTAAAAATCTTTTAAGAGTCTGGTCTGTCTTTTCTAAAAAATAAAAGTGTGTGTAAAATCAATGTGTATTAGAGGGACAACGATAAAGTAATTAATAAAGAACTGTTTTATAAAAAGGTAATTAAAAATACTGTTTTATAAAAAATTGTTTATAAAAAATTGTTTCATAAAAAAGCTATTTTATAAAAAAGCTTTTAACTCTATATCTATATTCAACCCATTTGGTTCTAATGTATTGAGATTGAAGATCCATTTGGTTTCTGCTTTTTTCAATTTATTCACCAGATCTTCTCCTCTCCAATTTGTTGTAATTTTTTGGATACCCAGGAATTTCAATCCTTTTGGGTTCTTGTCGTGATATTTGAGAAAATGAGCTGAGACACTATGCGTACTTAAACCTCTCTTAATATTGTAGATATGTTCTGAGATTCTGGTTTTGATTTTTCGTTTAGTTTGTCCGATATATTGGAAACCGCACGGGCACTCAAGCATGTATATAGCTCCTTCTGTTTCACATGAGATATTGTCTCTAATTTTAAAGATTACTTTTGTTTCTTTTGATTGAAATTCCAGTATGGGTTTTGTACTGTTAAACTGTTGTTTACAGCCCATGCATTTAGTACAATAATAGAAACCATTATTGTTAATTCTCTGACTCTTCTCCACAGGTAGAAAGCTTTTTGTTAAATGTTGTTTCAAACATTTGGCTTTTCGGTAGATGATTTTTGGCTTTGATGGTATACAATCTTTCAGCTCTTGGTCTAATTGTAATATGTGCCAATGTCTAAATAGTATTTTTTCTATCTCTTTATGGTTACCATTATATTGTGTAATGAAGAGTGGTTGAGTCTCTTTTTGTTCTGCAATGGTAGATTTATATGTTAAAAGTTCTTTGCGGTCTAAAGTGGATATTTTATGAATTTCCTTTTCTAATTTCTGCACTTGGTAACCTTTTTCCATAAATTTACTTTTCAACTCTCCACTTTGTTTTTTGTAATTGCTGTGATCCGTACAATTTCTTCTGATCCTCCGGAATTGTCCTCCAGGGATGTTCTCAATCCAACTCCTATGGTGATTACTGTTGTAGGGTAACACATTATTGCCATTACATTCCTTAACATGCGTTCTGGTATGAATCCAACTCTCTTTAATAAAAATTTTAAGATCCAGGAACACTACCATTTCTTTACTAAAAACTGTAGTAAACTCCAGATTCATTTTATTTTCATTTAAATAAATGAGGAATTTGTTAAGGTCTTCCATCTGTCCACTCCACACAAAGAAAAGATCGTCTATATATCTTCTCCAACATTTGATATATTTAAAAAAAATGTTGTTACTCCATATATGTTGATCCGCCCACCAGGCCACAAATAAATTGGCATAACTAGGGGCAAAAGACGGAAGAAAAATATGTCTAAAAAAGTATTTTGAAAGGAATCCCGTTGTAAGACAATTAATAGATGGCAGAAGAGATTATGTACATACAAATCTGAAGCCAACATCGACGTTCTATCCCGCACACATAAAAGGGGCTCATATAGAAATGTTTCAACGTCTGGTAGAAAAAGATATCAAGTCATTACCAGACAATATAGGGATGAAATACAACTTTACAAGAGAAGATCAAAAAGCCTTGAAAGAATTAAAACAAGACAAAGAGATTGTCATCAAGCCAGCTGACAAGGGGGGAGGAATTGTGGTTCTCAATTGATCAACATATGAAGAAGAAGCTATAAGACTTCTGTCAGACAGCAACACTTATAGAAAACTTAAAAAGGACCCTATAATAGATTTTCAGAGAGCATTAAGTGTACAATTAGAAGAAGGTTTAAGGATGGAGATAATAACAAAAAAAGAATTTGAATTTATCAATCTGGAATTCCCGAAGACCCCGACCTTCTACTACCTCCCTAAAGTCCATAAAGACCCCCTACACCCACCTGGAAGGCCCATCGTATCGGGGATTGGATCTCTAACATCCAATCTCTCAAAATATATAGATGTATTCCTTCAAAATCTGGTAACGAAACAGAGAAGTTTTCTGAAAGACACCATGAATATCCTTCAAGTTTTGGAAAATCTACAATGGAATAATTCAGATTTTTTGTGTACTAGTGATATAAAATCACTCTACACAGTAATCGATCATGAAATCGGGTGCCAAGCTAGTAGACACTATCTTTCCACACAATCAGAATTATCCAACACTCAGATCAATTTCATTATGGATAATGTAGATTTCATCCTCCGCCACAACTATTTTTGGTATGGGGGTGACTACTATATCCAGGAGCAAGGGACGGCTATGGGTACGTCTTTTGCCCCTAGTTATGCCAATTTATTTGTGGCCTGGTGGGAGGATCAACATATATGGAGTAACAAAATTTTTTTAAAATATATCAAATGTTGGAGAAGATATATAGACGACCTTTTCTTTGTGTGGAGTGGACCGACGGAAGACCTTAACAAATTCCTCATTTATTTAAATGAAAATAAAATGAATCTGGAGTTTACTACAGTTTTTAGTAAAGAAATGGTAGTGTTCCTGGATCTTGAAATTTTTATTAAAGAGAGTTGTATCCATACCAGAACGCATGTTAAGGAATGTAATGGCAATAATGTGTTACTTTACAACAGTAATCACCATAGGAGTTGGATTGAGAACATCCCTGGAGGACAATTCCAGAGGATCAGAAGAAATTGTACGGATCACAGCAATTACAAAAAACAAAGTGGAGAGTTGAAAAGTAAATTTATGGAAAAAGGTTACCAAGCGCAGAAATTAGAAAAGGAAATTCATAAAATATCCACTTTAGATCGCAAAGAACTTTTAACATATAAATCTACCATTGCAGAACAAAAAGAGACTCAACCACTCTTCATTACACAATATAATGGTAACCATAAAGAGATAGAAAAAATACTGTTTAGACATTGGCACATATTACAATTAGACCAAGAGCTGAAAGATTGTATACCATCAAAGCCAAAAATCATCTACCGAAAAGCCAAATGTTTGAAACAACATTTAACAAAAAGCTTTCTACCTGTGGAGAAGAGTCAGAGAATTAACAATAATGGTTTCTATTATTGTACTAAATGCATGGGCTGTAAACAACAGTTTAACAGTACAAAACCCATACTGGAATTTCAATCAAAAGAAACAAAAGTAATCTTTAAAATTAGAGACAATATCTCATGTGAAACAGAAGGAGCTATATACATGCTTGAGTGCCCGTGCGGTTTCCAATATATCGGACAAACTAAACGAAAAATCAAAACCAGAATCTCAGAACATATCTACAATATTAAGAGAGGTTTAAGTACGCATAGTGTCTCAGCTCATTTTCTCAAATATCACGACAAGAACCCAAAAGGATTGAAATTCCTGGGTATCCAAAAAATTACAACAAATTGGAGAGGAGAAGATCTGGTGAATAAATTGAAAAAAGCAGAAACCAAATGGATCTTCAATCTCAATACATTAGAACCAAATGGGTTGAATATAGATATAGAGTTAAAAGCTTTTTTATAAAATAGCTTTTTTATGAAACAATTTTTTATAAACAATTTTTTATAAAACAGTATTTTTAATTACCTTTTTATAAAACAGTTCTTTATTAATTACTTTATCGTTGTCCCTCTAATACACATTGATTTTACACACACTTTTATTTTTTAGAAAAGACAGACCAGACTCTTAAAAGATTTTTAATAATAAAAATGTATTTTAATGGAATAACCAAAAAACATGCTGTTGCCGCTTTTTTGGAGGATTTCCGGTTTTACCCCTTCCTGTTTTGGAGAATAAAATTTAGTATTTTAAGGAAGACAGCAACTTCCACACTCATCCTTGAAAAAGAACCACAATAGGTTCGAAACGCGTTGGAGAGTAAGGAGGAGAAAGGGAACACTTGTTGCACGATTGATCACCAGGTCCAGAAAGGTTTTGCAAGCGCCTGACGTCACCACCTAATGCCGCGGGTTCCACACACAGCGTGCACCGTACTGAGAGGAGAAATCCCCGGAGGGAGAAAATAACCAGTGTCCAGCAAGCGTCTGACGTCACCATCTAGCGCTGCGGGCTTCACACACAGCGTGCACCGTGTTGAGAGGAGAAATCCCCGGAGGGAGAGAAACAACTAGTGTCCCCCACGAGTGTTCAGCCACGTGACAGCTATCCTTTAAATCATACGCCGCGCCACCGCAGACAACCCCGGAGGAAGAAACTCAGTACTGGGTATAAGGTAGGGACAGTCAGGGGCTGCATGTATGGACTACTATTGGGACATTGTTGCTAAATTCCCACTCCTCCAACTAGTCTGAAAAGACTATAAACATCATATGCATTTACTCCACATATATTGTGGTAGGAATATATTTATAAGAGTCTGTCTTTTTCTAGAGTTATTCTTAAAGCGCTTAATCCTGAATTTTATTGTATCCTGGTCATTCTTGTTACTACTCCATATTCTCCTGTCTCCCTGTGTACTCTGAGTGTGCCAGTGTCAGTGACTCTCTGCTGTCCACCCTTCCTCCTGCAGGTGATGGTGCACCATGTGAGTTTGGCCCACAAGATCCCTGAGGGCGCCAAAAAAATCAATGTTCAGCTCAGACTCATGGCAGTACCTGAGGTTGTGGTCCCTAAGCCAAGAAAACACCTGGCAGTACCTGAGGCTGTGGTTCCTATGCCTAGAAAACACCTGGCAGTACCTGTGGTAAGTTCTTTCAGCATGAGCTTTTTTAGAGAGGAGGGGGCCTGTGTGTGGTCTCTGTTCAGGCCCCCTCGTCTCGCTCCGGTGGCCAGCAGCGCTTGGTGCTGCACCTGTAGACCCCGGGCACTAGAGTGTGCACAGGTCACCGGAAAATGTTGTGCCCGCCATTTTCCCCATGATTCTAGTGCGCATGTGTAAAATGCCAGAAAAATGGCCGTGGTGGCCATGTTTCAGGTGTTTTGTCCAGCGCTATAGTCTGACATGGGACTTCGGAGGAGTAAGTATTAAAGCATATGGGTGCAGGATGTGAAACTGTGATTGTTTGTACTTTATCATTATATACTCTTTGTTCTACCTCTTTGGGGAATACTCCACCATTGTATACAGGTCATTCTTGTTACTACTCCGTATTCTCTTGTCTCACTGTGTACTCTGAATGTGCCAGTGTCAGTGACTCTCTGCTGTCCACCCTTCCTCCTGCAGGTGATGGCGCACCACGTAAGTCTGGCCCACAAGATCCCTGAGGGCGCCAGAAAGATCAATGTTCAGCTGAGACTCCTGGCAGTACCTGAGGTTGTGGTCCCTATGCCAAGAAAACACCTGGCAGTACCTGAGGCCATGGTTCCTATGCCTAGAAAACACCTGGCAGTTTCAGCAGGGGCATGTCTTGAGAGGAGGGGGCCTGTGTGTGGTCTCTGTCTGGGCCCCTTCCTCTCTCTTCGGTGGCCAGCAGCGCTCAGCACTGCACCTGTAGACTACGGGCACTAGACTGTGTGCAGGTCACTGGAAAAATGTTGCACCCGCCATTTTCCCCGTGATTCCCCTAGTGCACATGCATACAATGCCAGAAAATAACTGTGGTGGCCATTTTTCATATGTTTTGTCCAGCGCTACAGCCTGACGCAGGACTTCGGAGGGGTAAGTATTAAAGCATATGGGTGCAGGGTGTGAAACTATGATTGTTTAAACTTTATCATTATAGACTCTTTGTTCCACCTCTTTGGGGAATACTCCACCATTGTATCCTGGTCAAGAAAAATTATATAATGTGTGTGCTATGCGCTTGAAATATGGAAAGCTGCTCAATAATATATATAGGAAATAAATAAATAAAATTCAGGATTAAGCGCTTTAAGAATAACTCTAGAAAAAGACAGACTCTTATAAATATATTCCTACCACAATATATGTGGAGTAAATGCATATGATGTTTATAGTCTTTTCAGACTAGTTGGAGGAGTGGGAATTTAGCAACAATGTCCCGATAGTAGTCCGTACAGGCAGCCCCTGACTGTCCCTACCTTATACCCAGTACTGAGTTTCTTCCTCCGGGGTTGTCTGCGGTGGCGCGGCGTATGATGTAAAGGATAGCTGTCACGTGGCTGAACACTCATGGGGGACGCTAGTTGTTTCTCTCCCTCCGGGGATTTCTCCTCTCAACACAGTGCACGCTGTGTGTGAAGCCCGCGGCGCTAGATGGTGACGTCAGACGCTTGCTGGACACTGTTTATTTTCTCCCTCCGGGGATTTCTCCTCTCAGTACGGTGCACGCTGTGTGTGGAACCCGCGGCATTAGGTGGTGACGTCAGGCGCTTGCAAAACCTTTCCGGACCTGGTGATCAATCGTGCAACAAGTGTTCCCTTTCTCCTCCTTACTCTCCAACGCGTTTCGAACCTATTGTGGTTCTTTTTCAAGGATGAGTGTGGAAGTTGCTGTCTTCCTTAAAATACTAAATTTTATTCTCCAAAACAGGTAGGGGTAAAACCGTAAATCCTCCAAAAAAGCGGCAACAGCATGTTTTTTGGTTATTCCATTAAAAAAATTTATTTTTAAAATTCTTTTAGAGTCTGGTCTGACTTTTCTAAAAAATAAAAGTGTGTGTAAAATCAATGTGTATTAGAGGGACAATGATAAAGTAATTAATAAAGAACTGTTTTATAAAAAGGTAATTAAAAATACTGTTTTATAAAAAATTGTTTATAAAAAATTGTTTCATAAAATAGCTATTTTATAAAAAAGCTTTTAACTCTATATCTATATTCAACCCATTTGGTTCTAATGTATTGAGATTGAAGATCCATTTGGTTTCTGCTTTTTTCAATTTATTCACCAGATCTTCTCCTCTCCAATTTGTTGTAATTTTTTGGATACCCAGGAATTTCAATCCTTTTGGGTTCTTGTCGTGATATTTGAGAAAATGAGCTGAGACACTATGCGTACTTAAACCTCTCTTAATATTGTAGATATGTTCTGAGATTCTGGTTTTGATTTTTCGTTTAGTTTGTCCGATATATTGGAAACCGCACAGGCACTCAAGCATGTATATAGCTCCTTCTGTTTCACATGAGATATTGTCTCTAATTTTAAAGATTACTTTTGTTTCTTTTGATAGAAATTCCAGTATGGGTTTTGTACTGTTAAACTGTTGTTTACAGCCCATGCATTTAGTACAATAATAGAAACCATTATTGTTAATTCTCTGACTCTTCTCCACAGGTAGAAAGCTTTTTGTTAAATGTTGTTTCAAACATTTGGCTTTTCGGTAGATGATTTTTGGCTTTGATGGTATACAATCTTTCAGCTCTTGGTCTAATTGTAATATGTGCCAATGTCTAAACAGTATTTTTTCTATCTCTTTATGGTTACCATTATATTGTGTAATGAAGAGTGGTTGAGTCTCTTTTTGTTCTGCAATGGTAGATTTATATGTTAAAAGTTCTTTGCGATCTAAAGTGGATATTTTATGAATTTCCTTTTCTAATTTCTGCGCTTGGTAACCATTTTCCATAAATTTACTTTTCAACTCTCCACTTTGTTTTTTGTAATTGCTGTGATCCGTACAATTTCTTCTGATCCTCCGGAATTGTCCTCCAGGGATGTTCTCAATCCAACTCCTATGGTGATTACTGTTGTAGGGTAACACATTATTGCCATTACATTCCTTAACATGCGTTCTGGTATGGATACAACTCTCTTTAATAAAAATTTCAAGATCCAGGAACACTACCATTTCTTTACTAAAAACTGTAGTAAACTCCAGATTCATTTTATTTTCATTTAAATAAATGAGGAATTTGTTAAGGTCTTCCATCGGTCCACTCCACACAAAGAAAAGGTCGTCTATATATCTTCTCCAACATTTGATATATTTAAAAAAAATGTTGTTACTCCATATATGTTGATCCTCCCACCAGGCCACAAATAAATTGGCATAACTAGGGGCAAAAGACGTACCCATAGCCGTCCCTTGCTCCTGGATATAGTAGTCACCCCCATACCAAAAATAGTTGTGGCGGAGGATGAAATCTACATTATCCATAATGAAATTGATCTGAGTGTTGGATAATTCTGATTGTGTGGAAAGATAGTGTCTACTAGCTTGGCACCCGATTTCATGATCGATTACTGTGTAGAGTGATTTTATATCACTAGTACACAAAAAATCTGAATTATTCCATTGTAGATTTTCCAAAACTTGAAGGATATTCATGGTGTCTTTCAGAAAACTTCTCTGTTTCGTTACCAGATTTTGAAGGAATACATCTATATATTTTGAGAGATTGGATGTTAGAGATCCAATCCCCGATACGATGGGCCTTCCAGGTGGGTGTAGGGGGTCTTTATGGACTTTAGGGAGGTAGTAGAAGGTCGGGGTCTTCGGGAATTCCAGATTGATAAATTCAAATTCTTTTTTTGTTATTATCCCCATCCTTAAACCTGCTTCTAATTGTACACTTAATGCTCTCTGAAAATCTATTATAGGGTCCTTTTTAAGTTTTCTATAAGTGTTGCTGTCTGACAGAAGTCTTCTAGCTTCTTCTTCATATGTTGATCGATTGAGAACCACAATTCCTTCCCCCTTGTCAGCTGGCTTGATGACAATCTCTTTGTCTTGTTTTAATTCTTTCAAGGCTTTTTGATCTTCTCTTGTAAAGTTGTATTTTGTCCCTATATTGTCTGGTAATGATTTGATATCTTTTTCTACCAGACGTTTCTATATGAGTCCCTTTTATGTGTGCGGGATAGAACGTCGATGTTGGCTTCAGATTTGTATGTACATAATCTCTTGTGCCATCTGTTAATTGTCTTACAACGGGATTCCTTTCAAAATACTTTTTTAGACATATTTTTCTTATAAACTTATGCGTGTCTATATATAGATCAAATTTATTGATCTTAGATTGGGGGGCAAATTTAAGACCTTCTTGTAAAACATTAATTTGTTGTTTCGTCAAGTTTTTTGTACTTAAATTAAAAATGGTATTTGTTGCTGTTTCTAATACCGTCTGTTGAAGTTTCTTCTTCCTCCTCTTTTTCCCCTCTTTCTGTAGTTTGATAATTCCTTCTTTTCTTCTGTCTCGATTGTCCTACATCTGGTGGTTTGTCTTAGTCCCATATTAAATCTAAAAAATCTTCTTCGTCTTCTTCATTAATTGAATTTTCACGGTAATTCCGTTTCTGTTGTTTTTTTCGATGTTCTTGTTGGTGATCTTTTTGTTCTATGTTTTGTAAAAGTTCTTGATAACTTTTCTTTTCTTCATCTTTTGCCTCATTCATTCCTCGGTTAAATGATTGTCTTATTAATGTATAAGGATTCTTATCTCTATGGATAAAATTATTTTTTGGTGGGTTATTTTCTTTGTAAGAGAAGTTTTTCTTATTGTATGGTTGGTAATATCTTTGTGCTTTAGGAGTTTGTGGATGTTGGAAAATCAGCGGTGGTTTTTTGTTGTTATCTTTTATTTTTTGTATTTTTTGTATCCTCGGATATTCTCTCCACTTGTTATCTTTCTTCTGTTCTATCTTTATTTGTTGTCTTCTTTCATTAATATTTCTTTCTAAAACTTCTTTTTCTTTTTGATCTCTAAAAAACTTCTTCTGTTTCTGTACTATAATATTGTCCTCTAATTTTTCTATTTTTTGATTAGTCATATTCATAAGATTTTTGTAATCTTCCATTGACTGTAAAGGTTCAAACTTTTTTTCAAACTTTTCAATTGCCTCGTTAATGTTCTTTAATGAGGTTTTTCTCTCCTCAATAATTAAGGCCATCAAGTTTTTTGAACATGTATCCAAAATTTCATTCCATTGTTTAAAAAAATTAAAACCCATGGGTTCAAAGGTGGGTTGTTTTATTATTCTTAACCCCCTTGGGATCATATTTTTCTCCAAATAGTTGGAGAGAGTGGTAATTTCCCACCATTGTCTAGTTTCTTGTATGTATAGTTTCTCTAATTTTAGAAACTGATTGCAGAAACCTTCTCCCTCTATTTCATCGTTCAGGGATATTTATTGTTGTAGAAAAAATGTCTGCAATATTGTCCCTCCTTTGTTTATGTTGAATATATGATGATGTATAGGGCATGTGTGCCATCTTCTTAGCAGCAGTGCACTCAATTAGTAATATCAAGAAAAATTATATAATGTGTGTGCTATGCGCTTGAAATATGGAAAGCTGCTCAATAATAAATATAGGAAATAAATAAATAAAATTCAGGATTAAGCGCTTTAAGAATAACTCTAGAAAAAGACAGACTCTTATAAATATATTCCTACCACAATATATGTGGAGTAAATGCATATGATGTTTATAGTCTTTTCAGACTAGTTGGAGGAGTGGGAATTTAGCAACAATGTCCCGATAGTAGTCTGTACAGGCAGCCCCTGACTGTCCCTACCTTATACCCAGTACTGAGTTTCTTCCTCCGGGGTTGTCTGCGGTGGCGCGGCGTATGATGTAAAGGATAGCTGTCACGTGGCTGAACACTCGTGGGGGACGCTAGTTGTTTCTCTCCCTCCGGGGATTTCTCCTCTCAACAAAGTGCATGCTGTGTGTGAAGCCCGCGGCGCTAGATGGTGACATCAGACGCTTGCTGGACACTGGTTATTTTCTCCCTCCGGGGATTTCTCCTCTCAGTACGGTGCACGCTGTGTGTGGAACCCGCGGCATTAGGTGGTGACATCAGGCGCTTGCAAAACCTTTCCGGACCTGGTGATCAATCGTGCAACAAGTGTTCCCTTTCTCCTCCTTACTCTCCAACGCGTTTCGAACCTATTGTGGTTCTTTTTCAAGGATGAGTGTGGAAGTTGCTGTCTTCCTTAAAATACTAAATTTTATTCTCCAAAACAGGAAGGGGTAAAACCGGAAATCCTCCAAAAAAGCGGCAACAGCATGTTTTTTGGTTATTTCATTAAAATAAATTTTTATTATTAAAAATCTTTTAAGAGTCTGGTCTGTCTTTTCTAAAAAATAAAAGTGTGTGTAAAATCAATGTGTATTAGAGGGACAACGATAAAGTAATTAATAAAGAACTGTTTTATAAAAAGGTAATTAAAAATACTGTTTTATAAAAAATTGTTTATAAAAAATTGTTTCATAAAAAAGCTATTTTATAAAAAAGCTTTTAACTCTATATCTATATTCAACCCATTTGGTTCTAATGTATTGAGATTGAAGATCCATTTGGTTTCTGCTTTTTTCAATTTATTCACCAGATCTTCTCCTCTCCAATTTGTTGTAATTTTTTGGATACCCAGGAATTTCAATCCTTTTGGGTTCTTGTCGTGATATTTGAGAAAATGAGCTGAGACACTATGCGTACTTAAACCTCTCTTAATATTGTAGATATGTTCTGAGATTCTGGTTTTGATTTTTCGTTTAGTTTGTCCGATATATTGGAAACCGCACGGGCACTCAAGCATGTATATAGCTCCTTCTGTTTCACATGAGATATTGTCTCTAATTTTAAAGATTACTTTTGTTTCTTTTGATTGAAATTCCAGTATGGGTTTTGTACTGTTAAACTGTTGTTTACAGCCCATGCATTTAGTACAATAATAGAAACCATTATTGTTAATTCTCTGACTCTTCTCCACAGGTAGAAAGCTTTTTGTTAAATGTTGTTTCAAACATTTGGCTTTTCGGTAGATGATTTTTGGCTTTGATGGTATACAATCTTTCAGCTCTTGGTCTAATTGTAATATGTGCCAATGTCTAAATAGTATTTTTTCTATCTCTTTATGGTTACCATTATATTGTGTAATGAAGAGTGGTTGAGTCTCTTTTTGTTCTGCAATGGTAGATTTATATGTTAAAAGTTCTTTGCGGTCTAAAGTGGATATTTTATGAATTTCCTTTTCTAATTTCTGCACTTGGTAACCTTTTTCCATAAATTTACTTTTCAACTCTCCACTTTGTTTTTTGTAATTGCTGTGATCCGTACAATTTCTTCTGATCCTCCGGAATTGTCCTCCAGGGATGTTCTCAATCCAACTCCTATGGTGATTACTGTTGTAGGGTAACACATTATTGCCATTACATTCCTTAACATGCGTTCTGGTATGAATCCAACTCTCTTTAATAAAAATTTTAAGATCCAGGAACACTACCATTTCTTTACTAAAAACTGTAGTAAACTCCAGATTCATTTTATTTTCATTTAAATAAATGAGGAATTTGTTAAGGTCTTCCATCTGTCCACTCCACACAAAGAAAAGATCGTCTATATATCTTCTCCAACATTTGATATATTTAAAAAAAATGTTGTTACTCCATATATGTTGATCCGCCCACCAGGCCACAAATAAATTGGCATAACTAGGGGCAAAAGACGGAAGAAAAATATGTCTAAAAAAGTATTTTGAAAGGAATCCCGTTGTAAGACAATTAATAGATGGCAGAAGAGATTATGTACATACAAATCTGAAGCCAACATCGACGTTCTATCCCGCACACATAAAAGGGGCTCATATAGAAATGTTTCAACGTCTGGTAGAAAAAGATATCAAGTCATTACCAGACAATATAGGGATGAAATACAACTTTACAAGAGAAGATCAAAAAGCCTTGAAAGAATTAAAACAAGACAAAGAGATTGTCATCAAGCCAGCTGACAAGGGGGGAGGAATTGTGGTTCTCAATTGATCAACATATGAAGAAGAAGCTAGAAGACTTCTGTCAGACAGCAACACTTATAGAAAACTTAAAAAGGACCCTATAATAGATTTTCAGAGAGCATTAAGTGTACAATTAGAAGAAGGTTTAAGGATGGAGATAATAACAAAAAAAGAATTTGAATTTATCAATCTGGAATTCCCGAAGACCCCGACCTTCTACTACCTCCCTAAAGTCCATAAAGACCCCCTACACCCACCTGGAAGGCCCATCGTATCGGGGATTGGATCTCTAACATCCAATCTCTCAAAATATATAGATGTATTCCTTCAAAATCTGGTAACGAAACAGAGAAGTTTTCTGAAAGACACCATGAATATCCTTCAAGTTTTGGAAAATCTACAATGGAATAATTCAGATTTTTTGTGTACTAGTGATATAAAATCACTCTACACAGTAATCGATCATGAAATCGGGTGCCAAGCTAGTAGACACTATCTTTCCACACAATCAGAATTATCCAACACTCAGATCAATTTCATTATGGATAATGTAGATTTCATCCTCCGCCACAACTATTTTTGGTATGGGGGTGACTACTATATCCAGGAGCAAGGGACGGCTATGGGTACGTCTTTTGCCCCTAGTTATGCCAATTTATTTGTGGCCTGGTGGGAGGATCAACATATATGGAGTAACAAATTTTTTTTAAAATATATCAAATGTTGGAGAAGATATATAGACGACCTTTTCTTTGTGTGGAGTGGACCGACGGAAGACCTTAACAAATTCCTCATTTATTTAAATGAAAATAAAATGAATCTGGAGTTTACTACAGTTTTTAGTAAAGAAATGGTAGTGTTCCTGGATCTTGAAATTTTTATTAAAGAGAGTTGTATCCATACCAGAACGCATGTTAAGGAATGTAATGGCAATAATGTGTTACTTTACAACAGTAATCACCATAGGAGTTGGATTGAGAACATCCCTGGAGGACAATTCCAGAGGATCAGAAGAAATTGTACGGATCACAGCAATTACAAAAAACAAAGTGGAGAGTTGAAAAGTAAATTTATGGAAAAAGGTTACCAAGCGCAGAAATTAGAAAAGGAAATTCATAAAATATCCACTTTAGATCGCAAAGAACTTTTAACATATAAATCTACCATTGCAGAACAAAAAGAGACTCAACCACTCTTCATTACACAATATAATGGTAACCATAAAGAGATAGAAAAAATACTGTTTAGACATTGGCACATATTACAATTAGACCAAGAGCTGAAAGATTGTATACCATCAAAGCCAAAAATCATCTACCGAAAAGCCAAATGTTTGAAACAACATTTAACAAAAAGCTTTCTACCTGTGGAGAAGAGTCAGAGAATTAACAATAATGGTTTCTATTATTGTACTAAATGCATGGGCTGTAAACAACAGTTTAACAGTACAAAACCCATACTGGAATTTCAATCAAAAGAAACAAAAGTAATCTTTAAAATTAGAGACAATATCTCATGTGAAACAGAAGGAGCTATATACATGCTTGAGTGCCCGTGCGGTTTCCAATATATCGGACAAACTAAACGAAAAATCAAAACCAGAATCTCAGAACATATCTACAATATTAAGAGAGGTTTAAGTACGCATAGTGTCTCAGCTCATTTTCTCAAATATCACGACAAGAACCCAAAAGGATTGAAATTCCTGGGTATCCAAAAAATTACAACAAATTGGAGAGGAGAAGATCTGGTGAATAAATTGAAAAAAGCAGAAACCAAATGGATCTTCAATCTCAATACATTAGAACCAAATGGGTTGAATATAGATATAGAGTTAAAAGCTTTTTTATAAAATAGCTTTTTTATGAAACAATTTTTTATAAACAATTTTTTATAAAACAGTATTTTTAATTACCTTTTTATAAAACAGTTCTTTATTAATTACTTTATCGTTGTCCCTCTAATACACATTGCTTTTACACACACTTTTATTTTTTAGAAAAGACAGACCAGACTCTTAAAAGATTTTTAATAATAAAAATGTATTTTAATGGAATAACCAAAAAACATGCTGTTGCCGCTTTTTTGGAGGATTTCCGGTTTTACCCCTTCCTGTTTTGGAGAATAAAATTTAGTATTTTAAGGAAGACAGCAACTTCCACACTCATCCTTGAAAAAGAACCACAATAGGTTCGAAACGCATTGGAGAGTAAGGAGGAGAAAGGGAACACTTGTTGCACGATTGATCACCAGGTCCAGAAAGGTTTTGCAAGCGCCTGACGTCACCACCTAATGCCGCGGGTTCCACACACAGCGTGCACCGTACTGAGAGGAGAAATCCCCGGAGGGAGAAAATAACCAGTGTCCAGCAAGCGTCTGACGTCACCATCTAGCGCTGCGGGCTTCACACACAGCGTGCACCGTGTTGAGAGGAGAAATCCCCGGAGGGAGAGAAACAACTAGTGTCCCCCACGAGTGTTCAGCCACGTGACAGCTATCCTTTACATCATACGCCGCGCCACCGCAGACAACCCCGGAGGAAGAAACTCAGTACTGGGTATAAGGTAGGGACAGTCAGGGGCTGCATGTATGGACTACTATTGGGACATTGTTGATAAATTCCCACTCCTCCAACTAGTCTGAAAAGACTATAAACATCATATGCATTTACTCCACATATATTGTGGTAGGAATATATTTATAAGAGTCTGTCTTTTTCTAGAGTTATTCTTAAAGCGCTTAATCCTGAATTTTATTGTATCCTGGTCATTCTTGTTACTACTCCATATTCTCCTGTCTCCCTGTGTACTCTGAGTGTGCCAGTGTCAGTGACTCTCTGCTGTCCACCCTTCCTCCTGCAGGTGATGGTGCACCATGTGAGTTTGGCCCACAAGATCCCTGAGGGCGCCAAAAAAATCAATGTTCAGCTCAGACTCATGGCAGTACCTGAGGTTGTGGTCCCTAAGCCAAGAAAACACCTGGCAGTACCTGAGGCTGTGGTTCCTATGCCTAGAAAACACCTGGCAGTACCTGTGGTAAGTTCTTTCAGCATGAGCTTTTTTAGAGAGGAGGGGGCCTGTGTGTGGTCTCTGTTCAGGCCCCCTCGTCTCGCTCCGGTGGCCAGCAGCGCTTGGTGCTGCACCTGTAGACCCCGGGCACTAGAGTGTGCACAGGTCACCGGAAAATGTTGTGCCCGCCATTTTCCCCATGATTCTAGTGCGCATGTGTAAAATGCCAGAAAAATGGCCGTGGTGGCCATGTTTCAGGTGTTTTGTCCAGCGCTATAGTCTGACATGGGACTTCGGAGGAGTAAGTATTAAAGCATATGGGTGCAGGATGTGAAACTGTGATTGTTTGTACTTTATCATTATATACTCTTTGTTCTACCTCTTTGGGGAATACTCCACCATTGTATACAGGTCATTCTTGTTACTACTCCGTATTCTCTTGTCTCCCTGTGTACTCTGAATGTGCCAGTGTCAGTGGCTCTCTGCTGTCCACCCTTCCTCCTGCAGGTGATGGCGCACCACGTAAGTCTGGCCCACAAGATCCCTGAGGGCGCCAGAAAGATCAATGTTCAGCTGAGACTCCTGGCAGTACCTGAGGTTGTGGTCCCTATGCCAAGAAAACACCTGGCAGTACCTGAGGCCATGGTTCCTATGCCTAGAAAACACCTGGCAGTTTCAGCAGGGGCATGTCTTGAGAGGAGGGGGCCTGTGTGTGGTCTCTGTCTGGGCCCCTTCCTCTCTCTTCGGTGGCCAGCAGCGCTCAGCACTGCACCTGTAGACTACGGGCACTAGACTGTGTGCAGGTCACTGGAAAAATGTTGCACCCGCCATTTTCCCCGTGATTCCCCTAGTGCACATGCATACAATGCCAGAAAATAACTGTGGTGGCCATTTTTCATATGTTTTGTCCAGCGCTACAGCCTGACGCAGGACTTCGGAGGGGTAAGTATTAAAGCATATGGGTGCAGGGTGTGAAACTATGATTGTTTAAACTTTATCATTATAGACTCTTTGTTCCACCTCTTTGGGGAATACTCCACCATTGTATCCTGGTCAAGAAAAATTATATAATGTGTGTGCTATGCGCTTGAAATATGGAAAGCTGCTCAATAATATATATAGGAAATAAATAAATAAAATTCAGGATTAAGCGCTTTAAGAATAACTCTAGAAAAAGACAGACTCTTATAAATATATTCCTACCACAATATATGTGGAGTAAATGCATATGATGTTTATAGTCTTTTCAGACTAGTTGGAGGAGTGGGAATTTAGCAACAATGTCCCGATAGTAGTCCGTACAGGCAGCCCCTGACTGTCCCTACCTTATACCCAGTACTGAGTTTCTTCCTCCGGGGTTGTCTGCGGTGGCGCGGCGTATGATGTAAAGGATAGCTGTCACGTGGCTGAACACTCGTGGGGGACGCTAGTTGTTTCTCTCCCTCAGGGGATTTCTCCTCTCAACACAGTGCACGCTGTGTGTGAAGCCCGCGGCGCTAGATGGTGACGTCAGACGCTTGCTGGACACTGTTTATTTTCTCCCTCCGGGGATTTCTCCTCTCAGTACGGTGCACGCTGTGTGTGGAACCCGCGGCATTAGGTGGTGACGTCAGGCGCTTGCAAAACCTTTCCGGACCTGGTGATCAATCGTGCAACAAGTGTTCCCTTTCTCCTCCTTACTCTCCAACGCGTTTCGAACCTATTGTGGTTCTTTTTCAAGGATGAGTGTGGAAGTTGCTGTCTTCCTTAAAATACTAAATTTTATTCTCCAAAACAGGTAGGGGTAAAACCGTAAATCCTCCAAAAAAGCGGCAACAGCATGTTTTTTGGTTATTCCATTAAAAAAAATTATTTTTAAAATTCTTTTAGAGTCTGGTCTGACTTTTCTAAAAAATAAAAGTGTGTGTAAAATCAATGTGTATTAGAGGGACAATGATAAAGTAATTAATAAAGAACTGTTTTATAAAAAGGTAATTAAAAATACTGTTTTATAAAAAATTGTTTATAAAAAATTGTTTCATAAAATAGCTATTTTATAAAAAAGCTTTTAACTCTATATCTATATTCAACCCATTTGGTTCTAATGTATTGAGATTGAAGATCCATTTGGTTTCTGCTTTTTTCAATTTATTCACCAGATCTTCTCCTCTCCAATTTGTTGTAATTTTTTGGATACCCAGGAATTTCAATCCTTTTGGGTTCTTGTCGTGATATTTGAGAAAATGAGCTGAGACACTATGCGTACTTAAACCTCTCTTAATATTGTAGATATGTTCTGAGATTCTGGTTTTGATTTTTCGTTTAGTTTGTCCGATATATTGGAAACCGCACAGGCACTCAAGCATGTATATAGCTCCTTCTGTTTCACATGAGATATTGTCTCTAATTTTAAAGATTACTTTTGTTTCTTTTGATAGAAATTCCAGTATGGGTTTTGTACTGTTAAACTGTTGTTTACAGCCCATGCATTTAGTACAATAATAGAAACCATTATTGTTAATTCTCTGACTCTTCTCCACAGGTAGAAAGCTTTTTGTTAAATGTTGTTTCAAACATTTGGCTTTTCGGTAGATGATTTTTGGCTTTGATGGTATACAATCTTTCAGCTCTTGGTCTAATTGTAATATGTGCCAATGTCTAAACAGTATTTTTTCTATCTCTTTATGGTTACCATTATATTGTGTAATGAAGAGTGGTTGAGTCTCTTTTTGTTCTGCAATGGTAGATTTATATGTTAAAAGTTCTTTGCGATCTAAAGTGGATATTTTATGAATTTCCTTTTCTAATTTCTGCGCTTGGTAACCATTTTCCATAAATTTACTTTTCAACTCTCCACTTTGTTTTTTGTAATTGCTGTGATCCGTACAATTTCTTCTGATCCTCCGGAATTGTCCTCCAGGGATGTTCTCAATCCAACTCCTATGGTGATTACTGTTGTAGGGTAACACATTATTGCCATTACATTCCTTAACATGCGTTCTGGTATGGATACAACTCTCTTTAATAAAAATTTCAAGATCCAGGAACACTACCATTTCTTTACTAAAAACTGTAGTAAACTCCAGATTCATTTTATTTTCATTTAAATAAATGAGGAATTTGTTAAGGTCTTCCATCGGTCCACTCCACACAAAGAAAAGGTCGTCTATATATCTTCTCCAACATTTGATATATTTAAAAAAAATGTTGTTACTCCATATATGTTGATCCTCCCACCAGGCCACAAATAAATTGGCATAACTAGGGGCAAAAGACGTACCCATAGCCGTCCCTTGCTCCTGGATATAGTAGTCACCCCCATACCAAAAATAGTTGTGGCGGAGGATGAAATCTACATTATCCATAATGAAATTGATCTGAGTGTTGGATAATTCTGATTGTGTGGAAAGATAGTGTCTACTAGCTTGGCACCCGATTTCATGATCGATTACTGTGTAGAGTGATTTTATATCACTAGTACACAAAAAATCTGAATTATTCCATTGTAGATTTTCCAAAACTTGAAGGATATTCATGGTGTCTTTCAGAAAACTTCTCTGTTTCGTTACCAGATTTTGAAGGAATACATCTATATATTTTGAGAGATTGGATGTTAGAGATCCAATCCCCGATACGATGGGCCTTCCAGGTGGGTGTAGGGGGTCTTTATGGACTTTAGGGAGGTAGTAGAAGGTCGGGGTCTTCGGGAATTCCAGATTGATAAATTCAAATTCTTTTTTTGTTATTATCCCCATCCTTAAACCTGCTTCTAATTGTACACTTAATGCTCTCTGAAAATCTATTATAGGGTCCTTTTTAAGTTTTCTATAAGTGTTGCTGTCTGACAGAAGTCTTCTAGCTTCTTCTTCATATGTTGATCGATTGAGAACCACAATTCCTCCCCCCTTGTCAGCTGGCTTGATGACAATCTCTTTGTCTTGTTTTAATTCTTTCAAGGCTTTTTGATCTTCTCTTGTAAAGTTGTATTTTGTCCCTATATTGTCTGGTAATGATTTGATATCTTTTTCTACCAGACGTTTCTATATGAGTCCCTTTTATGTGTGCGGGATAGAACGTCGATGTTGGCTTCAGATTTGTATGTACATAATCTCTTGTGCCATCTGTTAATTGTCTTACAACGGGATTCCTTTCAAAATACTTTTTTAGACATATTTTTCTTATAAACTTATGCGTGTCTATATATAGATCAAATTTATTGATCTTAGATTGGGGGGCAAATTTAAGACCTTCTTGTAAAACATTAATTTGTTGTTTCGTCAAGTTTTTTGTACTTAAATTAAAAATGGTATTTGTTGCTGTTTCTAATACCGTCTGTTGAAGTTTCTTCTTCCTCCTCTTTTTCCCCTCTTTCTGTAGTTTGATAATTCCTTCTTTTCTTCTGTCTCGATTGTCCTACATCTGGTGGTTTGTCTTAGTCCCATATTAAATCTAAAAAATCTTCTTCGTCTTCTTCATTAATTGAATTTTCACGGTAATTCCGTTTCTGTTGTTTTTTTCGATGTTCTTGTTGGTGATCTTTTTGTTCTATGTTTTGTAAAAGTTCTTGATAACTTTTCTTTTCTTCATCTTTTGCTTCATTCGTTCCTCGGTTAAATGATTGTCTTATTAATGTATAAGGATTCTTATCTCTATGGATAAAATTATTTTTTGGTGGGTTATTTTCTTTGTAAGAGAAGTTTTTCTTATTGTATGGTTGGTAATATCTTTGTGCTTTAGGAGTTTGTGGATGTTGGAAAATCAGCGGTGGTTTTTTGTTGTTATCTTTTATTTTTTGTATTTTTTGTATCCTCGGATATTCTCTCCACTTGTTATCTTTCTTCTGTTCTATCTTTATTTGTTGTCTTCTTTCATTAATATTTCTTTCTAAAACTTCTTTTTCTTTTTGATCTCTAAAAAACTTCTTCTGTTTCTGTACTATAATATTGTCCTCTAATTTTTCTATTTTTTGATTAGTCATATTCATAAGATTTTTGTAATCTTCCATTGACTGTAAAGGTTCAAACTTTTTTTCAAACTTTTCAATTGCCTCGTTAATGTTCTTTAATGAGGTTTTTCTCTCCTCAATAATTAAGGCCATCAAGTTTTTTGAACATGTATCCAAAATTTCATTCCATTGTTTAAAAAAATTAAAACCCATGGGTTCAAAGGTGGGTTGTTTTATTATTCTTAACCCCCTTGGGATCATATTTTTCTCCAAATAGTTGGAGAGAGTGGTAATTTCCCACCATTGTCTAGTTTCTTGTATGTATAGTTTCTCTAATTTTAGAAACTGATTGCAGAAACCTTCTCCCTCTATTTCATCGTTCAGGGATATTTATTGTTGTAGAAAAAATGTCTGCAATATTGTCCCTCCTTTGTTTATGTTGAATATATGATGATGTATAGGGCATGTGTGCCATCTTCTTAGCAGCAGTGCACTCAATTAGTAATATCAAGAAAAATTATATAATGTGTGTGCTATGCGCTTGAAATATGGAAAGCTGCTCAATAATAAATATAGGAAATAAATAAATAAAATTCAGGATTAAGCGCTTTAAGAATAACTCTAGAAAAAGACAGACTCTTATAAATATATTCCTACCACAATATATGTGGAGTAAATGCATATGATGTTTATAGTCTTTTCAGACTAGTTGGAGGAGTGGGAATTTAGCAACAATGTCCCGATAGTAGTCTGTACAGGCAGCCCCTGACTTTCCCTACCTTATACCCAGTACTGAGTTTCTTCCTCCGGGGTTGTCTGCGGTGGCGCGGCGTATGATGTAAAGGATAGCTGTCACGTGGCTGAACACTCGTGGGGGACGCTAGTTGTTTCTCTCCCTCCGGGGATTTCTCCTCTCAACAAAGTGCATGCTGTGTGTGAAGCCCGCGGCGCTAGATGGTGACATCAGACGCTTGCTGGACACTGGTTATTTTCTCCCTCCGGGGATTTCTCCTCTCAGTACGGTGCACGCTGTGTGTGGAACCCGCGGCATTAGGTGGTGACATCAGGCGCTTGCAAAACCTTTCCGGACCTGGTGATCAATCGTGCAACAAGTGTTCCCTTTCTCCTCCTTACTCTCCAACGCGTTTCGAACCTATTGTGGTTCTTTTTCAAGGATGAGTGTGGAAGTTGCTGTCTTCCTTAAAATACTAAATTTTATTCTCCAAAACAGGAAGGGGTAAAACCGGAAATCCTCCAAAAAAGCGGCAACAGCATGTTTTTTGGTTATTTCATTAAAATAAATTTTTATTATTAAAAATCTTTTAAGAGTCTGGTCTGTCTTTTCTAAAAAATAAAAGTGTGTGTAAAATCAATGTGTATTAGAGGGACAACGATAAAGTAATTAATAAAGAACTGTTTTATAAAAAGGTAATTAAAAATACTGTTTTATAAAAAATTGTTTATAAAAAATTGTTTCATAAAATAGCTATTTTATAAAAAAGCTTTTAACTCTATATCTATATTCAACCCATTTGGTTCTAATGTATTGAGATTGAAGATCCATTTGGTTTCTGCTTTTTTCAATTTATTCACCAGATCTTCTCCTCTCCAATTTGTTGTAATTTTTTGGATACCCAGGAATTTCAATCCTTTTGGGTTCTTGTCGTGATATTTGAGAAAATGAGCTGAGACACTATGCGTACTTAAACCTCTCTTAATATTGTAGATATGTTCTGAGATTCTGGTTTTGATTTTTCGTTTAGTTTGTCCGATATATTGGAAACCGCACAGGCACTCAAGCATGTATATAGCTCCTTCTGTTTCACATGAGATATTGTCTCTAATTTTAAAGATTACTTTTGTTTCTTTTGATAGAAATTCCAGTATGGGTTTTGTACTGTTAAACTGTTGTTTACAGCCCATGCATTTAGTACAATAATAGAAACCATTATTGTTAATTCTCTGACTCTTCTCCACAGGTAGAAAGCTTTTTGTTAAATGTTGTTTCAAACATTTGGCTTTTCGGTAGATGATTTTTGGCTTTGATGGTATACAATCTTTCAGCTCTTGGTCTAATTGTAATATGTGCCAATGTCTAAACAGTATTTTTTCTATCTCTTTATGGTTACCATTATATTGTGTAATGAAGAGTGGTTGAGTCTCTTTTTGTTCTGCAATGGTAGATTTATATGTTAAAAGTTCTTTGCGATCTAAAGTGGATATTTTATGAATTTCCTTTTCTAATTTCTGCGCTTGGTAACCATTTTCCATAAATTTACTTTTCAACTCTCCACTTTGTTTTTTGTAATTGCTGTGATCCGTACAATTTCTTCTGATCCTCCGGAATTGTCCTCCAGGGATGTTCTCAATCCAACTCCTATGGTGATTACTGTTGTAGGGTAACACATTATTGCCATTACATTCCTTAACATGCGTTCTGGTATGGATACAACTCTCTTTAATAAAAATTTCAAGATCCAGGAACACTACCATTTCTTTACTAAAAACTGTAGTAAACTCCAGATTCATTTTATTTTCATTTAAATAAATGAGGAATTTGTTAAGGTCTTCCATCGGTCCACTCCACACAAAGAAAAGGTCGTCTATATATCTTCTCCAACATTTGATATATTTAAAAAAAATGTTGTTACTCCATATATGTTGATCCTCCCACCAGGCCACAAATAAATTGGCATAACTAGGGGCAAAAGACGTACCCATAGCCGTCCCTTGCTCCTGGATATAGTAGTCACCCCCATACCAAAAATAGTTGTGGCGGAGGATGAAATCTACATTATCCATAATGAAATTGATCTGAGTGTTGGATAATTCTGATTGTGTGGAAAGATAGTGTCTACTAGCTTGGCACCCGATTTCATGATCGATTACTGTGTAGAGTGATTTTATATCACTAGTACACAAAAAATCTGAATTATTCCATTGTAGATTTTCCAAAACTTGAAGGATATTCATGGTGTCTTTCAGAAAACTTCTCTGTTTCGTTACCAGATTTTGAAGGAATACATCTATATATTTTGAGAGATTGGATGTTAGAGATCCAATCCCCGATACGATGGGCCTTCCAGGTGGGTGTAGGGGGTCTTTATGGACTTTAGGGAGGTAGTAGAAGGTCGGGGTCTTCGGGAATTCCAGATTGATAAATTCAAATTCTTTTTTTGTTATTATCCCCATCCTTAAACCTGCTTCTAATTGTACACTTAATGCTCTCTGAAAATCTATTATAGGGTCCTTTTTAAGTTTTCTATAAGTGTTGCTGTCTGACAGAAGTCTTCTAGCTTCTTCTTCATATGTTGATCGATTGAGAACCACAATTCCTCCCCCCTTGTCAGCTGGCTTGATGACAATCTCTTTGTCTTGTTTTAATTCTTTCAAGGCTTTTTGATCTTCTCTTGTAAAGTTGTATTTTGTCCCTATATTGTCTGGTAATGATTTGATATCTTTTTCTACCAGACGTTTCTATATGAGTCCCTTTTATGTGTGCGGGATAGAATGTCGATGTTGGCTTCAGATTTGTATGTACATAATCTCTTGTGCCATCTGTTAATTGTCTTACAACGGGATTCCTTTCAAAATACTTTTTTAGACATATTTTTCTTATAAACTTATGCGTGTCTATATATAGATCAAATTTATTGATCTTAGATTGGGGGGCAAATTTAAGACCTTCTTGTAAAACATTAATTTGTTGTTTCGTCAAGTTTTTTGTACTTAAATTAAAAATGGTATTTGTTGCTGTTTCTAATACCGTCTGTTGAAGTTTCTTCTTCCTCCTCTTTTTCCCCTCTTTCTGTAGTTTGATAATTCCTTCTTTTCTTCTGTCTCGATTGTCCTACATCTGGTGGTTTGTCTTAGTCCCATATTAAATCTAAAAAATCTTCTTCGTCTTCTTCATTAATTGAATTTTCACGGTAATTCCGTTTCTGTTGTTTTTTTCGATGTTCTTGTTGGTGATCTTTTTGTTCTATGTTTTGTAAAAGTTCTTGATAACTTTTCTTTTCTTCATCTTTTGCTTCATTCGTTCCTCGGTTAAATGATTGTCTTATTAATGTATAAGGATTCTTATCTCTATGGATAAAATTATTTTTTGGTGGGTTATTTTCTTTGTAAGAGAAGTTTTTCTTATTGTATGGTTGGTAATATCTTTGTGCTTTAGGAGTTTGTGGATGTTGGAAAATCAGCGGTGGTTTTTTGTTGTTATCTTTTATTTTTTGTATTTTTTGTATCCTCGGATATTCTCTCCACTTGTTATCTTTCTTCTGTTCTATCTTTATTTGTTGTCTTCTTTCATTAATATTTCTTTCTAAAACTTCTTTTTCTTTTTGATCTCTAAAAAACTTCTTCTGTTTCTGTACTATAATATTGTCCTCTAATTTTTCTATTTTTTGATTAGTCATATTCATAAGATTTTTGTAATCTTCCATTGACTGTAAAGGTTCAAACTTTTTTTCAAACTTTTCAATTGCCTCGTTAATGTTCTTTAATGAGGTTTTTCTCTCCTCAATAATTAAGGCCATCAAGTTTTTTGAACATGTATCCAAAATTTCATTCCATTGTTTAAAAAAATTAAAACCCATGGGTTCAAAGGTGGGTTGTTTTATTATTCTTAACCCCCTTGGGATCATATTTTTCTCCAAATAGTTGGAGAGAGTGGTAATTTCCCACCATTGTCTAGTTTCTTGTATGTATAGTTTCTCTAATTTTAGAAACTGATTGCAGAAACCTTCTCCCTCTATTTCATCGTTCAGGGATATTTATTGTTGTAGAAAAAATGTCTGCAATATTGTCCCTCCTTTGTTTATGTTGAATATATGATGATGTATAGGGCATGTGTGCCATCTTCTTAGCAGCAGTGCACTCAATTAGTAATATCAAGAAAAATTATATAATGTGTGTGCTATGCGCTTGAAATATGGAAAGCTGCTCAATAATAAATATAGGAAATAAATAAATAAAATTCAGGATTAAGCGCTTTAAGAATAACTCTAGAAAAAGACAGACTCTTATAAATATATTCCTACCACAATATATGTGGAGTAAATGCATATGATGTTTATAGTCTTTTCAGACTAGTTGGAGGAGTGGGAATTTAGCAACAATGTCCCGATAGTAGTCTGTACAGGCAGCCCCTGACTGTCCCTACCTTATACCCAGTACTGAGTTTCTTCCTCCGGGGTTGTCTGCGGTGGCGCGGCGTATGATGTAAAGGATAGCTGTCACGTGGCTGAACACTCGTGGGGGACGCTAGTTGTTTCTCTCCCTCCGGGGATTTCTCCTCTCAACAAAGTGCATGCTGTGTGTGAAGCCCGCGGCGCTAGATGGTGACATCAGACGCTTGCTGGACACTGGTTATTTTCTCCCTCCGGGGATTTCTCCTCTCAGTACGGTGCACGCTGTGTGTGGAACCCGCGGCATTAGGTGGTGACATCAGGCGCTTGCAAAACCTTTCCGGACCTGGTGATCAATCGTGCAACAAGTGTTCCCTTTCTCCTCCTTACTCTCCAACGCGTTTCGAACCTATTGTGGTTCTTTTTCAAGGATGAGTGTGGAAGTTGCTGTCTTCCTTAAAATACTAAATTTTATTCTCCAAAACAGGAAGGGGTAAAACCGGAAATCCTCCAAAAAAGCGGCAACAGCATGTTTTTTGGTTATTTCATTAAAATAAATTTTTATTATTAAAAATCTTTTAAGAGTCTGGTCTGTCTTTTCTAAAAAATAAAAGTGTGTGTAAAATCAATGTGTATTAGAGGGACAACGATAAAGTAATTAATAAAGAACTGTTTTATAAAAAGGTAATTAAAAATACTGTTTTATAAAAAATTGTTTATAAAAAATTGTTTCATAAAAAAGCTATTTTATAAAAAAGCTTTTAACTCTATATCTATATTCAACCCATTTGGTTCTAATGTATTGAGATTGAAGATCCATTTGGTTTCTGCTTTTTTCAATTTATTCACCAGATCTTCTCCTCTCCAATTTGTTGTAATTTTTTGGATACCCAGGAATTTCAATCCTTTTGGGTTCTTGTCGTGATATTTGAGAAAATGAGCTGAGACACTATGCGTACTTAAACCTCTCTTAATATTGTAGATATGTTCTGAGATTCTGGTTTTGATTTTTCGTTTAGTTTGTCCGATATATTGGAAACCGCACGGGCACTCAAGCATGTATATAGCTCCTTCTGTTTCACATGAGATATTGTCTCTAATTTTAAAGATTACTTTTGTTTCTTTTGATTGAAATTCCAGTATGGGTTTTGTACTGTTAAACTGTTGTTTACAGCCCATGCATTTAGTACAATAATAGAAACCATTATTGTTAATTCTCTGACTCTTCTCCACAGGTAGAAAGCTTTTTGTTAAATGTTGTTTCAAACATTTGGCTTTTCGGTAGATGATTTTTGGCTTTGATGGTATACAATCTTTCAGCTCTTGGTCTAATTGTAATATGTGCCAATGTCTAAATAGTATTTTTTCTATCTCTTTATGGTTACCATTATATTGTGTAATGAAGAGTGGTTGAGTCTCTTTTTGTTCTGCAATGGTAGATTTATATGTTAAAAGTTCTTTGCGGTCTAAAGTGGATATTTTATGAATTTCCTTTTCTAATTTCTGCACTTGGTAACCTTTTTCCATAAATTTACTTTTCAACTCTCCACTTTGTTTTTTGTAATTGCTGTGATCCGTACAATTTCTTCTGATCCTCCGGAATTGTCCTCCAGGGATGTTCTCAATGAAACTCCTATGGTGATTACTGTTGTAGGGTAACACATTATTGCCATTACATTCCTTAACATGCGTTCTGGTATGAATCCAACTCTCTTTAATAAAAATTTTAAGATCCAGGAACACTACCATTTCTTTACTAAAAACTGTAGTAAACTCCAGATTCATTTTATTTTCATTTAAATAAATGAGGAATTTGTTAAGGTCTTCCATCTGTCCACTCCACACAAAGAAAAGGTCGTCTATATATCTTCTCCAACATTTGATATATTTAAAAAAAATGTTGTTACTCCATATATGTTGATCCTCCCACCAGGCCACAAATAAATTGGCATAACTAGGGGCAAAAGACGGAAGAAAAATATGTCTAAAAAAGTATTTTGAAAGGAATCCCGTTGTAAGACAATTAATAGATGGCAGAAGAGATTATGTACATACAAATCTGAAGCCAACATCGACGTTCTATCCCGCACACATAAAAGGGGCTCATATAGAAATGTTTCAACGTCTGGTAGAAAAAGATATCAAGTCATTACCAGACAATATAGGGATGAAATACAACTTTACAAGAGAAGATCAAAAAGCCTTGAAAGAATTAAAACAAGACAAAGAGATTGTCATCAAGCCAGCTGACAAGGGGGGAGGAATTGTGGTTCTCAATTGATCAACATATGAAGAAGAAGCTAGAAGACTTCTGTCAGACAGCAACACTTATAGAAAACTTAAAAAGGACCCTATAATAGATTTTCAGAGAGCATTAAGTGTACAATTAGAAGAAGGTTTAAGGATGGAGATAATAACAAAAAAAGAATTTGAATTTATCAATCTGGAATTCCCGAAGACCCCGACCTTCTACTACCTCCCTAAAGTCCATAAAGACCCCCTACACCCACCTGGAAGGCCCATCGTATCGGGGATTGGATCTCTAACATCCAATCTCTCAAAATATATAGATGTATTCCTTCAAAATCTGGTAACGAAACAGAGAAGTTTTCTGAAAGACACCATGAATATCCTTCAAGTTTTGGAAAATCTACAATGGAATAATTCAGATTTTTTGTGTACTAGTGATATAAAATCACTCTACACAGTAATCGATCATGAAATCGGGTGCCAAGCTAGTAGACACTATCTTTCCACACAATCAGAATTATCCAACACTCAGATCAATTTCATTATGGATAATGTAGATTTCATCCTCCGCCACAACTATTTTTGGTATGGGGGTGACTACTATATCCAGGAGCAAAGGACGGCTATGGGTACGTCTTTTGCCCCTAGTTATGCCAATTTATTTGTGGCCTGGTGGGAGGATCAACATATATGGAGTAACAACAGTTTTTTAAAATATATCAAATGTTGGAGAAGATATATAGACGACCTTTTCTTTGTGTGGAGTGGACCGACGGAAGACCTTAACAAATTCCTCATTTATTTAAATGAAAATAAAATGAATCTGGAGTTTACTACAGTTTTTAGTAAAGAAATGGTAGTGTTCCTGGATCTTGAAATTTTTATTAAAGAGAGTTGTATCCATACCAGAACGCATGTTAAGGAATGTAATGGCAATAATGTGTTACTTTACAACAGTAATCACCATAGGAGTTGGATTGAGAACATCCCTGGAGGACAATTCCAGAGGATCAGAAGAAATTGTACGGATCACAGCAATTACAAAAAACAAAGTGGAGAGTTGAAAAGTAAATTTATGGAAAAAGGTTACCAAGCGCAGAAATTAGAAAAGGAAATTCATAAAATATCCACTTTAGATCGCAAAGAACTTTTAACATATAAATCTACCATTGCAGAACAAAAAGAGACTCAACCACTCTTCATTACACAATATAATGGTAACCATAAAGAGATAGAAAAAATACTGTTTAGACATTGGCACATATTACAATTAGACCAAGAGCTGAAAGATTGTATACCATCAAAGCCAAAAATCATCTACCGAAAAGCCAAATGTTTGAAACAACATTTAACAAAAAGCTTTCTACCTGTGGAGAAGAGTCAGAGAATTAACAATAATGGTTTCTATTATTGTACTAAATGCATGGGCTGTAAACAACAGTTTAACAGTACAAAACCCATACTGGAATTTCTATCAAAAGAAACAAAAGTAATCTTTAAAATTAGAGACAATATCTCATGTGAAACAGAAGGAGCTATATACATGCTTGAGTGCCCGTGCGGTTTCCAATATATCGGACAAACTAAACGAAAAATCAAAACCAGAATCTCAGAACATATCTACAATATTAAGAGAGGTTTAAGTACGCATAGTGTCTCAGCTCATTTTCTCAAATATCACGACAAGAACCCAAAAGGATTGAAATTCCTGGGTATCCAAAAAATTACAACAAATTGGAGAGGAGAAGATCTGGTGAATAAATTGAAAAAAGCAGAAACCAAATGGATCTTCAATCTCAATACATTAGAACCAAATGGGTTGAATATAGATATAGAGTTAAAAGCTTTTTTATAAAATAGCTTTTTTATGAAACAATTTTTTATAAACAATTTTTTATAAAACAGTATTTTTAATTACCTTTTTATAAAACAGTTCTTTATTAATTACTTTATCGTTGTCCCTCTAATACACATTGATTTTACACACACTTTTATTTTTTAGAAAAGACAGACCAGACTCTTAAAAGATTTTTAATAATAAAAATGTATTTTAATGGAATAACCAAAAAACATGCTGTTGCCGCTTTTTTGGAGGATTTCCGGTTTTACCCCTTCCTGTTTTGGAGAATAAAATTTAGTATTTTAAGGAAGACAGCAACTTCCACACTCATCCTTGAAAAAGAACCACAATAGGTTCGAAACGCGTTGGAGAGTAAGGAGGAGAAAGGGAACACTTGTTGCACGATTGATCACCAGGTCCAGAAAGGTTTTGCAAGCGCCTGACGTCACCACCTAATGCCGCGGGTTCCACACACAGCGTGCACCGTACTGAGAGGAGAAATCCCCGGAGGGAGAAAATAACCAGTGTCCAGCAAGCGTCTGACATCACCATCTAGCGCTGCGGGCTTCACACACAGCGTGCACCGTGTTGAGAGGAGAAATCCCCGGAGGGAGAGAAACAACTAGTGTCCCCCACGAGTGTTCAGCCACGTGACAGCTATCCTTTACATCATACGCCGCGCCACCGCAGACAACCCCGGAGGAAGAAACTCAGTACTGGGTATAAGGTAGGGACAGTCAGGGGCTGCATGTATGGACTACTATTGGGACATTGTTGATAAATTCCCACTCCTCCAACTAGTCTGAAAAGACTATAAACATCATATGCATTTACTCCACATATATTGTGGTAGGAATATATTTATAAGAGTCTGTCTTTTTCTAGAGTTATTCTTAAAGCGCTTAATCCTGAATTTTATTGTATCCTGGTCATTCTTGTTACTACTCCATATTCTCCTGTCTCCCTGTGTACTCTGATTGTGCCAGTGTCAGTGACTCTCTGCTGTCCACCCTTCCTCCTGCAGGTGATGGTGCACCATGTGAGTTTGGCCCACAAGATCCCTGAGGGCGCCAAAAAAATCAATGTTCAGCTCAGACTCATGGCAGTACCTGAGGTTGTGGTCCCTAAGCCAAGAAAACACCTGGCAGTACCTGAGGCTGTGGTTCCTATGCCTAGAAAACACCTGGCAGTACCTGTGGTAAGTTCTTTCAGCATGAGCTTTTTTAGAGAGGAGGGGGCCTGTGTGTGGTCTCTGTTCAGGCCCCCTCGTCTCGCTCCGGTGGCCAGCAGCGCTTGGCGCTGCACCTGTAGACCCCGGGCACTAGAGTGTGCACAGGTCACCGGAAAATGTTGTGCCCGCCATTTTCCCCATGATTCTAGTGCGCATGTGTAAAATGCCAGAAAAATGGCCGTGGTGGCCATGTTTCAGGTGTTTTGTCCAGCGCTATAGTCTGACATGGGACTTCGGAGGAGTAAGTATTAAAGCATATGGGTGCAGGATGTGAAACTGTGATTGTTTGTACTTTATCATTATATACTCTTTGTTCTACCTCTTTGGGGAATACTCCACCATTGTATACAGGTCATTCTTGTTACTACTCCATATTCTCTTGTCTCCCTGTGTACTCTGAATGTGCCAGTGTCAGTGGCTCTCTGCTGTCCACCCTTCCTCCTGCAGGTGATGGCGCACCACGTAAGTCTGGCCCACAAGATCCCTGAGGGCGCCAGAAAGATCAATGTTCAGCTGAGACTCCTGGCAGTACCTGAGGTTGTGGTCCCTATGCCAAGAAAACACCTGGCAGTACCTGAGGCCATGGTTCCTATGCCTAGAAAACACCTGGCAGTTTCAGCAGGGGCATGTCTTGAGAGGAGGGGGCCTGTGTGTGGTCTCTGTCTGGGCCCCTTCCTCTCTCTTCGGTGGCCAGCAGCGCTCAGCACTGCACCTGTAGACTACGGGCACTAGACTGTGTGCAGGTCACTGGAAAAATGTTGCACCCGCCATTTTCCCCGTGATTCCCCTAGTGCACATGCATACAATGCCGGAAAATAACTGTGGTGGCCATTTTTCATATGTTTTGTCCAGCGCTACAGCCTGACGCAGGACTTCGGAGGGGTAAGTATTAAAGCATATGGGTGCAGGGTGTGAAACTATGATTGTTTAAACTTTATCATTATAGACTCTTTGTTCCACCTCTTTGGGGAATACTCCACCATTGTATCCTGGTCAAGAAAAATTATATAATGTGTGTGCTATGCGCTTGAAATATGGAAAGCTGCTCAATAATATATATAGGAAATAAATAAATAAAATTCAGGATTAAGCGCTTTAAGAATAACTCTAGAAAAAGACAGACTCTTATAAATATATTCCTACCACAATATATGTGGAGTAAATGCATATGATGTTTATAGTCTTTTCAGACTAGTTGGAGGAGTGGGAATTTAGCAACAATGTCCCGATAGTAGTCCGTACAGGCAGCCCCTGACTGTCCCTACCTTATACCCAGTACTGAGTTTCTTCCTCCGGGGTTGTCTGCGGTGGCGCGGCGTATGATGTAAAGGATAGCTGTCACGTGGCTGAACACTCGTGGGGGACGCTAGTTGTTTCTCTCTCTCCGGGGATTTCTCCTCTCAACACAGTGCACGCTGTGTGTGAAGCCCGCGGCGCTAGATGGTGACGTCAGACGCTTGCTGGACACTGTTTATTTTCTCCCTCCGGGGATTTCTCCTCTCAGTACGGTGCACGCTGTGTGTGGAACCCGCAGCATTAGGTGGTGACGTCAGGCGCTTGCAAAACCTTTCCGGACCTGGTGATCAATCGTGCAACAAGTGTTCCCTTTCTCCTCCTTACTCTCCAACGCGTTTCGAACCTATTGTGGTTCTTTTTCAAGGATGAGTGTGGAAGTTGCTGTCTTCCTTAAAATACTAAATTTTATTCTCCAAAACAGGTAGGGGTAAAACCGTAAATCCTCCAAAAAAGCGGCAACAGCATGTTTTTTGGTTATTCCATTAAAAAAAATTATTTTTAAAATTCTTTTAGAGTCTGGTCTGTCTTTTCTAAAAAATAAAAGTGTGTGTAAAATCAATGTGTATTAGAGGGACAATGATAAAGTAATTAATAAAGAACTGTTTTATAAAAAGGTAATTAAAAATACTGTTTTATAAAAAATTGTTTATAAAAGATTGTTTCATAAAATAGCTATTTTATAAAAAAGCTTTTAACTCTATATCTATATTCAACCCATTTGGTTCTAATGTATTGAGATTGAAGATCCATTTGGTTTCTGCTTTTTTCAATTTATTCACCAGATCTTCTCCTCTCCAATTTGTTGTAATTTTTTGGATACCCAGGAATTTCAATCCTTTTGGGTTCTTGTCGTGATATTTGAGAAAATGAGCTGAGACACTATGCGTACTTAAACCTCTCTTAATATTGTAGATATGTTCTGAGATTCTGGTTTTGATTTTTCGTTTAGTTTGTCCGATATATTGGAAACCGCACAGGCACTCAAGCATGTATATAGCTCCTTCTGTTTCACATGAGATATTGTCTCTAATTTTAAAGATTACTTTTGTTTCTTTTGATAGAAATTCCAGTATGGGTTTTGTACTGTTAAACTGTTGTTTACAGCCCATGCATTTAGTACAATAATAGAAACCATTATTGTTAATTCTCTGACTCTTCTCCACAGGTAGAAAGCTTTTTGTTAAATGTTGTTTCAAACATTTGGCTTTTCGGTAGATGATTTTTGGCTTTGATGGTATACAATCTTTCAGCTCTTGGTCTAATTGTAATATGTGCCAATGTCTAAACAGTATTTTTTCTATCTCTTTATGGTTACCATTATATTGTGTAATGAAGAGTGGTTGAGTCTCTTTTTGTTCTGCAATGGTAGATTTATATGTTAAAAGTTCTTTGCGATCTAAAGTGGATATTTTATGAATTTCCTTTTCTAATTTCTGCGCTTGGTAACCATTTTCCATAAATTTACTTTTCAACTCTCCACTTTGTTTTTTGTAATTGCTGTGATCCGTACAATTTCTTCTGATCCTCCGGAATTGTCCTCCAGGGATGTTCTCAATCCAACTCCTATGGTGATTACTGTTGTAGGGTAACACATTATTGCCATTACATTCCTTAACATGCGTTCTGGTATGGATACAACTCTCTTTAATAAAAATTTCAAGATCCAGGAACACTACCATTTCTTTACTAAAAACTGTAGTAAACTCCAGATTCATTTTATTTTCATTTAAATAAATGAGGAATTTGTTAAGGTCTTCCATCGGTCCACTCCACACAAAGAAAAGGTCGTCTATATATCTTCTCCAACATTTGATATATTTAAAAAAAATGTTGTTACTCCATATATGTTGATCCTCCCACCAGGCCACAAATAAATTGGCATAACTAGGGGCAAAAGACGTACCCATAGCCGTCCCTTGCTCCTGGATATAGTAGTCACCCCCATACCAAAAATAGTTGTGGCGGAGGATGAAATCTACATTATCCATAATGAAATTGATCTGAGTGTTGGATAATTCTGATTGTGTGGAAAGATAGTGTCTACTAGCTTGGCACCCGATTTCATGATCGATTACTGTGTAGAGTGATTTTATATCACTAGTACACAAAAAAATCTGAATTATTCCATTGTAGATTTGCCAAAACTTGAAGGATATTCATGGTGTCTTTCAGAAAACTTCTCTGTTTCGTTACCAGATTTTGAAGGAATACATCTATATATTTTGAGAGATTGGATGTTAGAGATCCAATCCCCGATACGATGGGCCTTCCAGGTGGGTGTAGGGGGTCTTTATGGACTTTAGGGAGGTAGTAGAAGGTCGGGGTCTTCGGGAATTCCAGATTGATAAATTCAAATTCTTTTTTTGTTATTATCCCCATCCTTAAACCTGCTTCTAATTGTACACTTAATGCTCTCTGAAAATCTATTATAGGGTCCTTTTTAAGTTTTCTATAAGTGTTGCTGTCTGACAGAAGTCTTCTAGCTTCTTCTTCATATGTTGATCGATTGAGAACCACAATTCCTCCCCCCTTGTCAGCTGGCTTGATGACAATCTCTTTGTCTTGTTTTAATTCTTTCAAGGCTTTTTGATCTTCTCTTGTAAAGTTGTATTTCGTCCCTATATTGTCTGGTAATGACTTGATATCTTTTTCTACCAGACGTTTCTATATGAGTCCCTTTTATGTGTGCGGGATAGAACGTCGATGTTGGCTTCAGATTTATATGTACATAATCTCTTGTGCCATCTGTTAATTGTCTTACAACGGGATTCCTTTCAAAATACTTTTTTAGACATATTTTTCTTATAAACTTATGCGTGTCTATATATAGATCAAATTTATTGATCTTAGATTGGGGGGCAAATTTAAGACCTTCTTGTAAAACATTAATTTGTTGTTTCGTCAAGTTTTTTGTACTTAAATTAAAAATGGTATTTGTTGCTGTTTCTAATACCGTCTGTTGAAGTTTCTTCTTCCTCCTCTTTTTCCCCTCTTTCTGTAGTTTGATAATTCCTTCTTTTCTTCTGTCTCGATTGTCCTACATCTGGTGGTATGTCTTAGTCCCATATTAAATCTAAAAAATCTTCTTCGTCTTCTTCATTAATTGAATTTTCACGGTAATTCCGTTTCTGTTGTTTTTTTCGATGTTCTTGTTGGTGATCTTTTTGTTCTATGTTTTGTAAAAGTTCTTGATAACTTTTCTTTTCTTCATCTTTTGCTTCATTCGTTCCTCGGTTAAATGATTGTCTTATTAATGTATAAGGATTCTTATCTCTATGGATAAAATTATTTTTTGGTGGGTTATTTTCTTTGTAAGAGAAGTTTTTCTTATTGTATGGTTGGTAATATCTTTGTGCTTTAGGAGTTTGTGGATGTTGGAAAATCAGCGGTGGTTTTTTGTTGTTATCTTTTATTTTTTGTATTTTTTGTATCCTCGGATATTCTCTCCACTTGTTATCTTTCTTCTGTTCTATCTTTATTTGTTGTCTTCTTTCATTAATATTTCTTTCTAAAACTTCTTTTTCTTTTTGATCTCTAAAAAACTTCTTCTGTTTCTGTACTATAATATTGTCCTCTAATTTTTCTATTTTTTGATTAGTCATATTCATAAGATTTTTGTAATCTTCCATTGACTGTAAAGGTTCAAACTTTTTTTCAAACTTTTCAATTGCCTCGTTAATGTTCTTTAATGAGGTTTTTCTCTCCTCAATAATTAAGGCCATCAAGTTTTTTGAACATGTATCCAAAATTTCATTCCATTGTTTAAAAAAATTAAAACCCATGGGTTCAAAGGTGGGTTGTTTTATTATTCTTAACCCCCTTGGGATCATATTTTTCTCCAAATAGTTGGAGAGAGTGGTAATTTCCCACCATTGTCTAGTTTCTTGTATGTATAGTTTCTCTAATTTTAGAAACTGATTGCAGAAACCTTCTCCCTCTATTTCATCGTTCAGGGATATTTATTGTTGTAGAAAAAATTTCTGCAATATTGTCCCTCCTTTGTTTATGTTGAATATATGATGATGTATAGGGCATGTGTGCCATCTTCTTAGCAGCAGTGCACTCAATTAGTAATATCAAGAAAAATTATATAATGTGTGTGCTATGCGCTTGAAATATGGAAAGCTGCTCAATAATATATATAGGAAATAAATAAATAAAATTCAGGATTAAGCGCTTTAAGAATAACTCTAGAAAAAGACAGACTCTTATAAATATATTCCTACCACAATATATGTGGAGTAAATGCATATGATGTTTATAGTCTTTTCAGACTAGTTGGAGGAGTGGGAATTTATCAACAATGTCCCGATAGTAGTCCGTACAGGCAGCCCCTGACTGTCCCTACCTTATACCCAGTACTGAGTTTCTTCCTCCGGGGTTGTCTGCGGTGGCGCGGCGTATGATGTAAAGGATAGCTGTCACGTGGCTGAACACTCATGGGGGATGCTAGTTGTTTCTCTCCCTCCGGGGATTTCTCCTCTCAACAAAGTGCACGCTGCGTGTGAAGCCCGCGGCGCTAGATGGTGACATCAGACGCTTGCTGGACACTGGTTATTTTCTCCCTCCGGGGATTTCTCCTCTCAGTACGGTGCACGCTGTGTGTGGAACCCGCGGCATTAGGTGGTGACATCAGGCGCTTGCAAAACCTTTCCAGACCTGGTGATCAATCGTGCAACAAGTGTTCCCTTTCTCCTCCTTACTCTCCAACGCGTTTCGAACCTATTGTGGTTCTTTTTCAAGGATGAGTGTGGAAGTTGCTGTCTTCCTTAAAATACTACATTTTATTCTCCAAAACAGGAAGGGGTAAAACCGGAAATCCTCCAAAAAAGCGGCAACAGCATGTTTTTTGGTTATTCCATTAAAATACATTTTTATTATTAAAAATCTTTTAAGAGTCTGGTCTGTCTTTTCTAAAAAATAAAAGTGTGTGTAAAATCAATGTGTATTAGAGGGACAACGATAAAGTAATTAATAAAGAACTGTTTTATAAAAAGGTAATTAAAAATACTGTTTTATAAAAAATTGTTTATAAAAAATTGTTTCATAAAAAAGCTATTTTATAAAAAAGCTTTTAACTCTATATCTATATTCAACCCATTTGGTTCTAATGTATTGAGATTGAAGATCCATTTGGTTTCTGCTTTTTTCAATTTATTCACCAGATCTTCTCCTCTCCAATTTGTTGTAATTTTTTGGATACCCAGGAATTTCAATCCTTTTGGGTTCTTGTCGTGATATTTGAGAAAATGAGCTGAGACACTATGCGTACTTAAACCTCTCTTAATATTGTAGATATGTTCTGAGATTCTGGTTTTGATTTTTCGTTTAGTTTGTCCGATATATTGGAAACCGCACGGGCACTCAAGCATGTATATAGCTCCTTCTGTTTCACATGAGATATTGTCTCTAATTTTAAAGATTACTTTTGTTTCTTTTGATTGAAATTCCAGTATGGGTTTTGTACTGTTAAACTGTTGTTTACAGCCCATGCATTTAGTACAATAATAGAAACCATTATTGTTAATTCTCTGACTCTTCTCCACAGGTAGAAAGCTTTTTGTTAAATGTTGTTTCAAACATTTGGCTTTTCGGTAGATGATTTTTGGCTTTGATGGTATACAATCTTTCAGCTCTTGGTCTAATTGTAATATGTGCCAATGTCTAAACAGTATTTTTTCTATCTCTTTATGGTTACCATTATATTGTGTAATGAAGAGTGGTTGAGTCTCTTTTTGTTCTGCAATGGTAGATTTATATGTTAAAAGTTCTTTGCGGTCTAAAGTGGATATTTTATGAATTTCCTTTTCTAATTTCTGTACTTGGTAACCTTTTTCCATAAATTTACTTTTCAACTCTCCACTTTGTTTTTTGTAATTGCTGTGATCCATACAATTTCTTCTGATCCTCCGGAATTGTCCTCCAGGGATGTTCTCAATCCAACTCCTATGGTGATTACTGTTGTAGGGTAACACATTATTGCCATTACATTCCTTAACATGCGTTCTGGTATGGATACAACTCTCTTTAATAAAAATTTTAAGATCCAGGAACACTACCATTTGTTTACTAAAAACTGTAGTAAACTCCAGATTCATTTTATTTTCATTTAAATAAATGAGGAATTTGTTAAGGTCTTCCATCTGTCCACTCCACACAAAGAAAAGGTTGTCTATATATCTTCTCCAACATTTGATATATTTTAAAAAGATGTTGTTACTCCATATATGTTGATCCTCCCACCAGGCCACAAATAAATTGGCATAACTAGGGGCAAAAGACGGAAGAAAAATATGTCTAAAAAAGTATTTTGAAAGGAATCCCGTTGTAAGACAATTAATAGATGGCAGAAGAGATTATGTACATACAAATCTGAAGCCAACATCGACGTTCTATCCCGCACACATAAAAGGGGCTCATATAGAAATGTTTCAACGTCTGGTAGAAAAAGATATCAAGTCATTACCAGACAATATAGGGATGAAATACAACTTTACAAGAGAAGATCAAAAAGCCTTGAAAGAATTAAAACAAGACAAAGAGATTGTCATCAAGCCAGCTGACAAGGGGGGAGGAATTGTGGTTCTCAATTGATCAACATATGAAGAAGAAGCTAGAAGACTTCTGTCAGACAGCAACACTTATAGAAAACTTAAAAAGGACCCTATAATAGATTTTCAGAGAGCATTAAGTGTACAATTAGAAGAAGGTTTAAGGATGGAGATAATAACAAAAAAAGAATTTGAATTTATCTGGAATTCCCGAAGACCCCGACCTTCTACTACCTCCCTAAAGTCCATAAAGACCCCCTACACCCACCTGGAAGGCCCATCGTATCGGGGATTGGATCTCTAACATCCAATCTCTCAAAATATATAGATGTATTCCTTCAAAATCTGGTAACGAAACAGAGAAGTTTTCTGAAAGACACCATGAATATCCTTCAAGTTTTGGAAAATCTACAATGGAATAATTCAGATTTTTTGTGTACTAGTGATATAAAATCACTCTACACAGTAATCGATCATGAAATCGGGTGCCAAGCTAGTAGACACTATCTTTCCACACAATCAGAATTATCCAACACTCAGATCAATTTCATTATGGATAATGTAGATTTCATCCTCCGCCACAACTATTTTTGGTATGGGGGTGACTACTATATCCAGGAGCAAAGGACGGCTATGGGTACGTCTTTTGCCCCTAGTTATGCCAATTTATTTGTGGCCTGGTGGGAGGATCAACATATATGGAGTAACAACATTTTTTTAAAATATATCAAATGTTGGAGAAGATATATAGACGACCTTTTCTTTGTGTGGAGTGGACCGACGGAAGACCTTAACAAATTCCTCATTTATTTAAATGAAAATAAAATGAATCTGGAGTTTACTACAGTTTTTAGTAAAGAAATGGTAGTGTTCCTGGATCTTGAAATTTTTATTAAAGAGAGTTGTATCCATACCAGAACGCATGTTAAGGAATGTAATGGCAATAATGTGTTACTTTACAACAGTAATCACCATAGGAGTTGGATTGAGAACATCCCTGGAGGACAATTCCAGAGGATCAGAAGAAATTGTACGGATCACAGCAATTACAAAAAACAAAGTGGAGAGTTGAAAAGTAAATTTATGGAAAAAGGTTACCAAGCGCAGAAATTAGAAAAGGAAATTCATAAAATATCCACTTTAGATCGCAAAGAACTTTTAACATATAAATCTACCATTGCAGAACAAAAAGAGACTCAACCACTCTTCATTACACAATATAATGGTAACCATAAAGAGATAGAAAAAATACTGTTTAGACATTGGCACATATTACAATTAGACCAAGAGCTGAAAGATTGTATACCATCAAAGCCAAAAATCATCTACCGAAAAGCCAAATGTTTGAAACAACATTTAACAAAAAGCTTTCTACCTGTGGAGAAGAGTCAGAGAATTAACAATAATGGTTTCTATTATTGTACTAAATGCATGGGCTGTAAACAACAGTTTAACAGTACAAAACCCATACTGGAATTTCTATCAAAAGAAACAAAAGTAATCTTTAAAATTAGAGACAATATCTCATGTGAAACAGAAGGAGCTATATACATGCTTGAGTGCCCGTGCGGTTTCCAATATATCGGACAAACTAAACGAAAAATCAAAACCAGAATCTCAGAACATATCTACAATATTAAGAGAGGTTTAAGTACGCATAGTGTCTCAGCTCATTTTCTCAAATATCACGACAAGAACCCAAAAGGATTGAAATTCCTGGGTATCCAAAAAATTACAACAAATTGGAGAGGAGAAGATCTGGTGAATAAATTGAAAAAAGCAGAAACCAAATGGATCTTCAATCTCAATACATTAGAACCAAATGGGTTGAATATAGATATAGAGTTAAAAGCTTTTTTATAAAATAGCTTTTTTATGAAACAATTTTTTATAAACAATTTTTTATAAAACAGTATTTTTAATTACCTTTTTATAAAACAGTTCTTTATTAATTACTTTATCGTTGTCCCTCTAATACACATTGATTTTACACACACTTTTATTTTTTAGAAAAGACAGACCAGACTCTTAAAAGATTTTTAATAATAAAAATGTATTTTAATGGAATAACCAAAAAACATGCTGTTGCCGCTTTTTTGGAGGATTTCCGGTTTTACCCCTTCCTGTTTTGGAGAATAAAATTTAGTATTTTAAGGAAGACAGCAACTTCCACACTCATCCTTGAAAAAGAACCACAATAGGTTCGAAACGTGTTGGAGAGTAAGGAGGAGAAAGGGAACACTTGTTGCACGATTGATCACCAGGTCCGGAAAGGTTTTGCAAGCGCCTGACGTCACCACCTAATGCCGCGGGTTCCACACATAGCGTGCACCGTACTGAGAGGAGAAATCCCCGGAGGGAGAAAATAACCAGTGTCCAGCAAGCGTCTGACGTCACCATCTAGCGCCGCGGGCTTCACACACAGCGTGCACCGTGTTGAGAGGAGAAATCCCCGGAGGGAGAGAAACAACTAGTGTCCCCCACGAGTGTTCAGCCACGTGACAGCTATCCTTTACATCATACGCCGCGCCACCGCAGACAACCCCGGAGGAAGAAACTCAGTACTGGGTATAAGGTAGGGACAGTCAGGGGCTGCCTGTACGGACTACTATTGGGACATTGTTGATAAATTCCCACTCCTCCAACTAGTCTGAAAAGACTATAAACATCATATGCATTTACTCCACATATATTGTGGTAGGAATATATTTATAAGAGTCTGTCTTTTTCTAGAGTTATTCTTAAAGCGCTTAATCCTGAATTTTATTGTATCCTGGTCATTCTTGTTACTACTCCATATTCTCCTGTCTCCCTGTGTACTCTGAGTGTGCCAGTGTCAGTGACTCTCTGCTGTCCACCCTTCCTCCTGCAGGTGATGGTGCACCATGTGAGTTTGGCCCACAAGATCCCTAAGGGCGGAAGAAAAATCAATGCTCAGCTGAGACTTGACCTCCAGGTATTCTTGTACCATACAATTAAAAGTTAGAGGGCTCTGTTTATAGTTGTGGACTGTTTATCAATCTGCATCACGGCTTATCGCAGCCATACAAATTGTAGTTGCCCCAAAAGTTACCATGCTTGGACAGTTGGGAGGTGTGTACATATGCTGGTCTTTACAGTTGTTCAATATTTTATCAATGGTAAATTTTGTGACCATAAAAAAACCTTCAGTGGTTAAGTGGTTAATAGAAAATTTATTTTCAAAAAAGTAAAAAAAAAACGGCTGCCTTGGCATATGCTGTAATGGAATAATGTCTATTGCACAGGACTAGATTGCAGATTAGGCAAAGGAAGGGACTGACCTGGGAACAAAAGGAACTAATAGTGGTTTATACTTACAAATTATTATCAATTGACTAACTGAAGCAAAGCATATACCAGACACAATAATAACTGTACTATTTCTGTATTATTTTCCATTGGGCCGCACTGGAAAGACAACAGGCTCAGTTCCAGGGACATTGTGCTTATGAGATGCACGTACGTACTTTGTGCAGATATCACATGAACAATATGTAACAATATGATTTATGGATAGAAATTTAACATAATGACAAATAGTGTAATTTATAGATATGAATAGAACATTTGAGCTAATTCTATTTAAATGTTAATCATATACCATTATATATAGTAATGGATCCCATTTATATACATATACTAATCTTATCTATTTCTGTGTCTCAGTAACATATAGCATATTTAATTTTACTTAAAATTTCACTATAATATTTTTATTTTTCTGTATAATAATATAGAAAAACTGATGAGTATAAAATGAGAAGGACAATGTCTCACTGAAGTGAATCAGCCTAGGAAGGTTACATAATTGATGTTCTCATGAAGTAATTTAGGTACAATGGTGTCTGTTTTCTCTTTTTAGGGGTGCGCTGCAAAAATTGCCCCCCATGGTCCCTATGCCAAGAAAACACCTGGCAGTACCTGTGGTAAGTGCTTTCAGTGTTATTGTGGCTACTTATTTTTTCCTAATGTCCTAGTATTTATACATATCTTTGTCATAACAATGTAATTTATTTTTTTAACCGTAGTCTTTATTGGTTTTTCAGAAAAAATAATATGGGGGTACAAAAAAAGGGGAAAAGGTAAACAATAAGGGTGCAGGCACAAGAGAGATTGATATAAACAACTAGCGCTATTAGTCACAACCAGAATAAAAAGAAATAATAATTAAAAAAAAACAAAAACAAGAAAAGACGGATTGGCATTATTACCATACAAGGCAATCGAGGAATTGAGGACAGGGGAGCTCGACAGCTCTAACATCCTTGAGGTCAGGAACCCTCTGTAGAATACACAATTTGGAGAAAGGAAAAATATGTTTCTTGTAATTCAAATGACCTTGCAGGAACATAGTTCATTATAATTGTAAATTAAATATAAATAATAAAATTAAGAAATATGAACATAAGCATAAAGATCCTCCAGATAAACCTGTAAAAATGGATAAATTCCAATAATATATAATATATCTAGTCATTCATTATCATTTTTGAGAATTAAGCCATCCTTGTAGTAAAATATGCTCCTTTATTACTATATCATTAATACTGCCCTTGTTACCCTCCCTACGTCCTCTCCATATACTTAGCCTCTTCATGTCACCCCCTTGTGCCACCACTTCAATTTTTCCCTTTTGAATATAAGCTTTCACGAGCAAGACTAATTTACTAAAAAGAGTTCATTCTGGTAAAAACTAGGCAGGATGGAATCCCTTCTGGTAAAAAAAAAAAAACAGACCTACGATATATGTATATATAGATATATATATATATAAAATGTAAAATAAATATATATTTCAGGTCCAATCCTCAACAGTTAAGTCCCCCACATCCACATGCCTCACTGATAAAACTCTGTGCAGCGAGAGTTGAAGGGAGGTCCTACACCCCTCACAGCTCTCACTGTCTGCATGATGCTCAGACACGGCCCTTTTATTTAAAAAATTTCAGTCACATATATATATTTTGGATCTTAACTTCTCCATAACTCTAACTATATTAGCATGTGTATTGCAAATTATCTATCTATCTATCTATCTATCTATCTACATATATATATACACAGTATATATATATACTGAATATATGTGTATATATATACATATATATATATATATATATATATATAAAAATTTCCAGGATGGGTAGCACTCCCACTGTATTCAAAAATAGTACACGCTGGTGCCTTCCTAGGTATCCGCGGCGGGGATCTAAGATAAAGGGCAGAGCAGGCGGCACTCAGAACTGTAATACCAATTCACAGCTGGTAAAGAATATAAGTCAATGTTTCAAGACTTTATTGTCTCGTCATCGGGACACATCTAGAGAAGATCTGCATTGAAGAGTGGGCCAAAATACCTACTGCAGTGTGTGCAAACCTGGTCAAGAACTACAGGAAATGTTTGACCTCTGTAATTGCCAACCAAGGTTACTTTACAAAGTATTGAGTTAAACTTTTTGCTTGTCCAAATATTTATTTTCTGCAAGAATATACAAATAAATTGTTTAAAAATCATACAATGTGATTTCCGGATTTTTTTGTTCAGATTCTGTCTCTCACAGTTAAAGCGTTGCTATGAAGGAAATTACAGATACTTCTCATCTTTTAAAGTGCAACAACTTGCACAATCGGTGGCTGTTCAAATACTTTTTTGTCCCACTGTATGTGTGTGTGTGTATAAATATATGAGTATATTTATATATATAAAAGGAGATCTTAGTGTATGAATAAAAATTCTTCAGTACATGCAGGTGTGCATGAGTACACCATATCCACATTGGGGTTTAAGAGACAGTTTTATAGAGCTAGGTCTATTAGGGATAGTGGGCCTGATTCAGAGCCGGACGCTGTTTGCGGACGCTGGTTCAGAAAAAGGGGCTGGCTATTTAAATTGAGCGCTTGCTCTTTGCGGTCTGTTGACGTCTCTATGTCTGAGCGAGCGAACGAAACATGCGCTCGCTATTTTGTAAAGACGCCCCTTGGCCGCTCGCATCATACGTCATCTCCGCTATTTATTTGATTAATTGAGTACATCGAAAAGCATATGAACTGCTCGCTATTCTTGTGGTAGCATTTTCCTACCGCAGTCATGCGAGCAGTTCAGGCTAAAAGACAACCAAGTGACGTGGTCGATGACGCTGCTTTGTTAATTATGCACACCCTTAAAACGCCCGTTTTGACCGTTTGGCACGCCTGCGTTTGGATCTCCACTCCCCGTTTTCAAGCACCTTCCCGTTACCACCCACAAACGCCTCATTCTGTCACTCAAATTAGCAGGCATTCGCTATTTTGCGAACACACGATTTCCGACCGCACTGACTGGTTGGCGCATGCGCATTACGACCCATACGCATGCGCAGATGTGCGAACATCGCTCGGAGCGAACGAGCGGCCGCTTACGTGCGGCTCTGAATCAGACCCAGTGTCCCAAATACTCATGAGAACCTCCAGATGTAGTGATGAGCTCAATAGTCCTCAGAGCTGTTCTCTTGTCATCTCAGCAAAGCAAAACAAATGTTCTCAATTTTGAAAAAAAAAATTCTGTATTCAAACAAGTTATGCCAAGGTGGAGATGATCTGCATGTATAAGGAATCTAATCTGGTGACCAGTATACTAAGCAACACCAACCTGGTGGCTAGCATATAAAGCAGATACTCAATTATGTATCTGTTGTATAAAACAGTTCCATAATCTGATGGCTAGTGTATAGCCATCATTAGTGTATAGTGGCTAGTGTATAGCCATAATTAGTGTATAGTGGCTAGTGTATAGCCATCATTAGTGTATAGTGGCTAGTGTATAGCCATCATTAGTGTATAGTGGCTAGTGTATAGCCATCATTAGTGTATAGTGGCTAGTGTATAGCCATCATTAGTGTAGTGGCTAGTGTATAGCCATCATTAGTGTATAGTGGCTAGTGTATAGCCATCATTAGTGTATAGTGGCTAGTGTATAGACATCATTAGTGTATAGTGGCTAGTGTAGGATTGGATGACAAATTAAAAATATTTTCCTGTGGATTCCTTATACTGTATAACGCAATCCCATTGGATTACATTTTAAAAGTTGGGGTTAAAAAATAATTATTTGGGGAATTGTATTCTGGGTACAATTTTCCTTTCATTGCTGTTATTTTTAGAGTATTCTCACTATTGTTAAAACATAAATGATTAATTCTTCTAATGAATTGATGATCTGAAACTTTAATTGAACTCCCTTTAGATCAAGACTACAGCTCATTGTAGGGCACATTCTGCCACCCATCTGGAATATGCCCCTAGAAGGTGATGAAAAGATCCGCTTGGGCCGAGGCTGTCACCTTGCTGCATTGTCCGCTAACACCATCGGCCACCTATTAAATAAACATCTTACCAATTACATAAACATCATTTGTGATTTTACTGGTTTCAATTCATTACATTTCACAATTGAATATTATTGTATCCTTATTTCACTGTATTCTTTTAATAAGATTTATGTTAGGTCAGTACCCATAGAGAGATGACAAGACTTTTAGAACTTGAGGTCTTCAGCAAGATGCCTTTCCCTTAAAGCAAGATGTGCTTAAGCCTGGGGATCGTATGGTCTACATTTCCCACCCAATAAACACTAATATACTAATATATAGTAGGTTTTTGGAATGTGGGAGGAAGACGAGGCACCTGGAGGAAACTACACAAACATAGGGAGAACATATAAACCACACACACATATAGAACCCCTGTCTAAGTATAACCCCTGACCCCAGCGCTGTGAAGCAGTAGAGCTAACCACTCTATATTCATGAGAAGGCAGTTAATTTACCAGTAACAAGTAACCTCAAAGAGGCACTGGTTCCTGGTAACTACACAGATTGAATTAGCATTAATATGGACTGTGTACAGGGCCAGCACTACCATTAGGCAGCTGCCTAGGGTGCCAGCACCTGAGGGGATGGCACTGAGGCTACCAGCACAATTATAAGGATGTCTCTGATGTCCTTATTTTACTGAACACTGGTGGCAGCATAAGCCGTGGCCAACACCCCTGTACTTGTCACCAGCCCTCTTTCCTCAGTCTCGGCATGATGGCTGCTTCCTCCCCTGGAACCAACATCCACTGATATACTGTTGTCTTTTTCTTCCTTCTCCTTTCCCTCTTAAGGCTCTGCCCCCTCCCTCTAAGACTCCACCCAGTTCAGCTACTGTGCCTAGCTGATTACTCCACAGAAGAGCGCAAAGACTCTGGCACAGTGCCAAAGTCTTTGCTAGCTCCTGTGTGGTGCCATCTTTCTGAATACATCACAAATAAAACTAAGGGCCAGATTCAATTAGGCTGCGAAAAGTCAGAATTGCGATAATTTATCGCCGATGACGTCATTTTCGCATGTTTGCATTATCCCCGTATTCAATTTCAAAGATTTTTTGCCGGTGCAAAAAATCTTTGATAAAAAACGGTGATAAGTTTTCACCATGTTTTACATGGCGAAAAAGAATGCAGATTTGAGGTTTAGGGGTGCAGACTTAAAAAAAATAGCCTGCACCCCTGGGAATGACTAATTAAAAAGATCTGTGTCAAAAAAAAAAATCGGGACACCCCCAAAAATAATGTTTCATTTTGGGGTGTAAAAAAAATATAGGGAGCACAGTTCAAAAACAGCAAAATTGATTCCAAAGGGATTCCCTTAAATGCGGTGTTTTCTTCATTGCAGGAGTAGCGACAGGTGCATTTTTGCTGAATTTTTAAATATAATTTTAGGGACTTCAAAATATGCTTACCCCCATTTTCATGTACCACAAATTTGATAGGAATAGTTATTTATACAAAGAAAAAATCGAAATACTATTTTAGATCACTACGCAAATATGCACCTGCCGCAGCTATTAGAAACCCCGACTTCCTTCAGCAAAACCCCGACTTTCTTCCCAAAAATGGGGGTACCCATAGTGATTCCCCCATGTCTAGACATCTTTAGTGGGGTCCCTGGAATATTTCCTGAAAATTCCTATTTTTTGGCGATACTTGTCAGTCAGATCCCGTTTTCGTTGATTTCTAATTGAATATGGGGTTAAAGCGGGCACGCGTCCGATAGTTTATCCCCAGAAAACCTCCGATGTGGAGCAAAAAGTCCATCACGGACTTTTCGCTACAAATTGAATACCCCCATAAGACTCCACATAAGAAGCATACGAAGCTGGCACACTGTGCACCATGCAGAAGGCACAGTGGTTAGTCCTAGATGGACCCGTGTGCACCGCACACTCTGCATCCATGACAGGTACGTCACTTGAGGTTCCCCTGTTTTAAGTTTCCATAATCTTAACCCAACTTATTCCACAACATGTGTGGGTCGTAGTCACACCCTGCTGTGAATACTAGGGCCTTCTTAAGAAGCTGCACACCCTTTAAGTGTCAGGGTGTGTTGATAGGGTGTAGATACAATATTTTGTTATGGGCGACAGAACTACCCTCTTCTCGGTGCATGGAATAAACTCATTAGTATCTGTTATCAAATTATGTTTGAGCTTTTGTAATCTCCCCAGTTCATTAAGGGGTATAGTTCTTCTTTTGTGGATTTTCCAATGATAAACCTGTCTATTTAGATCATCTATAAAAGTTACTAATTTAGCAGTCATGCATGTGCATTGCTGAACACAGATTCCCGATTATCTGGAATCTGCACGTGCGCAGGACCCATTCTGAAAGTGTGCAGAATGGGTCCTGCTAAGACGCATGCAAACCCTTGAATGCCTCTGTCTGATTCACAGGCAGAGGCATTTAAGGGGCGGTGCCGGGGTGGCCAGCGTTCCTGGAAGTGGGGCTTCTCTGCCCCGTTTTCCGGAAGTGGCCAGCCCAGGGACTGTGTGAATGTACACAGTCTGCCGGGCTCACAAGCCTGAGTAAACTGAGGCTTACTCAGCTGGCCGGCCTCCCGGCACCGTCCACCATCGGGACCACCGATGGTCGCGATGGTGATCCCAGCCTGTAAACTCCGTCACAGTGCTGGGATCGCAATGCAGCAGAGGGTGTCATACACCTCCTGCTGCATTTGCATTATTGCAAGGATCGCAATTGCAAAGCTGCCTGCGTATATAAATCATATATCTATAGCCTGCCAGTAGCTTTGCAACTGCGATCCTTGCTGAATCAGGCTCTCTATCGGCTCTATTTGTTAATCTTTTTTTTACTTTTTACTAAAAAAAGGCTGTTTTCACACCCTTTTCACATTATTTTAGTTTCACTGAAATGAATTAAAGGGAAATTAGAGTAGTTTTCATTAAAAAGTACTCCAAGCCCTTTCATTCTCATTTCTTTAGCAAGCAAATTGCATTCCCCATACTTGCAATGGGAAATGCAATCTGCCTGAAATTTACTAAGGGGGAATTGTGAAAAAATACCGGGTTGGAGACCTGCTATAACATTGCCATCTGGAGATGGTTCCCCGGCTCCTGCTCCGCTCTGACAGGCAGAACAGAGCCGGGAGCCGGCCCCCTGTAATCCGCTTTGTGGTATAAATAGACCACAAGCTGATTACTGTTAAAAATAATAGTGTTATCGGTGATCTCTCTCCTCTGGTCAGCTGGTCACCGGGGCTCCTGCACTGTGCCCTGGTCTGTGAGCCTGGTCAGATTACTAACGGCAGAGTTCAGGCAGCTGCTGCTCCTTACCTCCAAGGCTCCTGTAGCCTGAGTGTGACAAGACACTGTCAGAAGATTCATAATCAGCGGGTGAGCACTAACATGAGACTTTGCTTTATTCCACTTTCCAGCAACTACTAGCCCTCACGGGACATCAACTATCACAGTATATTATTCTGAGGAGGGCTATAGTTAGGCTGATCCATAGGATTACCGTCAATTTCAGTACTACACAATTGACTGATATTTTCTAACAAGGTTCGTGGAGCACATCAAGTTACAAAAATTGGATGTGATGACATAGTTTTTAAGGAATCAATAGATAATTAAATTGATTCATTTGCTCTTGCCATTTGTATGAAATTTTACACGTAGTTGATTGGCTCAAGAATCTGAGGGAAGACTTTGAATGATATTTTCATGTGATGATTTATTAACTATTTACTTTATATTTTTCATTTAATAAATTTATAAGAGAAAGGGGTGGTATACGGCCAATAAATGTCACTTAAAGTCTTTTTCTCAAGTGAAGCACTCCCCAGGCATCCAAGGTGGCAGCTCCTTCTCCCATCAACTGTACTTCCAACAGCTTTAATTCTATAAAATACAAAGTGGATAAGGGCTCCTCCTTGTGCAATATCGTACAAGAAACAAGATACCCTTCACCAGGTTAATTCACCTTCTATGTGGTGGAGGTGTACCTTATAAAGTGGAATTCACCACAGTTTTGTCAACATGAACAATCAATAATCGTCCTCAAAACTACGCTCTCTCATTCAATGCTGGATATCTCATGTCACATAGATACTGGCCGTAGCATATGTGCAATATGGATGTAGGAGAAAAGAAAAAGGACCATAGTGTAGTATATAAACACAACAATTTAATCAACATTCAGGACAAAGTAAAAATGCCCGTACATCATAAAAATGTATATAAAGCTTATCTGTGAATATCGGTTGTCACACCACAGAATCCGCAGCACATATGCTATGGCCGGTATCTATGTGACATGAGATATCCAACTGTGGTGAATTCCACTCTATAAGGTACACCTCCTCCACATAGAAGGTGAATAAACCTGGTGAAGTGTATCTTGTTTCTTGTACAATATTGCACTAGGAGGCGCCCTTTTCCATTTTAATGAATTTATACAGTCAGGTGCATAAATATTGGGACATTGACAGAATTTTCATATTTTGGCCTCTATTCACCACCGCAATTGCTTTTGAAATGAAACAAACAAGATGTGCTTTAACTGCAGACTTTCAGATTTAATTTGAGGGTAATTACATCCAAATCAGGTGAATGGTGTAGGAATTACAACGGTTTCTATATGTGCCTCACACTTTTTAAGGGGCCAAAAGAAATGGGACTATCAACTCAAAAGCTATTTCATGGACAGGTGTGGGCTATTCCCTCGTTATTTCATTATCAATTAAGCAGGTAAAAGGTCTGGAGTTGATTCTAGGTGTGACATTTGCATTTGGAATCAGTTGCTGTCGACTCTCAATATGAGATCCAAAGAGCTGTCACTATCAGTGAAGCAAGCAATCATTAGGCTGGAAAATCAAAACAAACCCATACATACATATATATATATATATATATATATATATATACAGTCCACGGTGGGCGGCACTCACTGGTCTTTAACAGTCAATAAAATAAAGGCATGCACACCAGCATGATGATGATCAGCGTTTCAATTATATTAAACATTTTTATCAGGATCATACTTTATAATTTTCATACACCCTGCAGTGCGCGTCCTCTCCATCATGCCCGGCGGGACTCAATGACGTCACATTCCTGCGATGCACGCCATCCGGCGTTCCCTGGGCTGTCGGAGAGGTTGCTATGCAACCTGTGACACCCACCACTATGCTGTTACAAGAGATCCAAAATAGAAAAAAGTTACAAAAAATAACTATTAAAAAGCAGCAAATACAAAATATCTATATAACCTCTAACAACGCTTATTAGTACAAAAAACTACATGTACAGTAAATATCAGACTAAGGGCTCTATTTATTAACATTATATTTACTAAAATAAAGTGAAAAAGGGTGTTTTCACACCCTTTTCACATTATTTTAGTATCACCTAAAGTTACTACAGGGCAATTGGAGTAGAATTTGTAAAATTCAGTCAGTAATATCGCACTACAATCTGCATTCAAAATACGGATTGTAGTAAATAGAGCCCTAAATCTTTACAAAAAAACAATTCAGACTAAAATTTTCATTCAGTCCGTATGGGGATACTGTGTTGAGGAAATGCTTCACACTTTAAAAGCACCTTAGCCCTGTCCCCACCTCTAATAGATTTGGGGATGTAGTCTATAATTTTATAGCGCAAAGTGGCTAAGTTGTGCTTATGTGGCTTAAAATGTCTAGCAACTGGCTGATCTACTTCACGTCCTTCCAGAGCTAGATGAATGGAAGACCTATGTAAGGCCATTCTCTCCTTAAACTGCCTTGTGGTCTTCCCTATATATATACAGGAGACCACAAGGACAGCGAATATAGTAAACGACATGTGTAGTTGAACATGTCACTACATGACGGATTTGCAGGCGCTTGCCTGTATGTGGATGGGTGAAGAAACTACCTGTCTCCAAATAGCCGCAAGTAATACAGTACATGCACTTATAACATCCCGGCTTGCGGCTCAAAACATTACTAACATCTGCTTTCCTCTTGAGCCAATCCTTCAAATTCCTTTCCGGGTGTAACTGGGCATAAGTTGTACATTTTGTAAAGATTTCAGGTCCATATCAGTTGTAATCATCGGTCAAAATTTTTTTGCTGTTTGAGCAATAAATGAACTTGTTGTATTGTACCGTTGTACAAAAGGTAGTCTTTTGGTTTCTTTATTTAATTTGTGTTCTTTAGGTCTCAATAGTTGTTCTCTGGGAATCGCCAAAACATTATCTCTAGTTTTTAGTAATTCATTATGCCTATATCCTCTGGCCCTGAAATCTATTATCATTTTATCGATTTCCTCAATCGTTTTATCCAAATCATCTGTAATGCGGTGAGCCCGCAAAAACTGCGAATATGGAAGTCCCCGCACAGTTGCCGTTGGATGTTGGCTGGCGGCATGTAATACCGTATTTCTGTCTGTTGGTTTATGAAATACAGATGTATGCAAGTTATTATTTACTAAAGTAATCTGTACATCACTGATTTCTTACGTAAATTTTATGTTTTCATCTAAATCATTTACAATCATCATCATGTCCTTAAATTGGGACTCTGTACCATTCCAAACCATAAATAGGTTGTCTATGTATCATACAAAAAATAGGATGTGCTGTGAGAAATCCTGGTTAGTCAGAAATAATTGCTTCTCCACATCAAACATGAAGGCATTAGCGAATGCAGGGGATACACAAGATCCCATGGCACATCCTTGTAGTTGGATGTACCATTTACCAGCAAATATAAAATAATTACGTGCTAATGTCAATGCTAGCAACTGTAAGAAGAAAGTAAGATCCCTTATATTTAGTGTTATTGGTCAAAAGTCTTCTCATAGCCTTTTTTTTTGTTTTTTTGCTTTATTGTATTCATTAATATTGTGGGGTTGGTAATGGTTATATAGTTTAATGGATATTGAGTATTTAATATTAGAGGCCCTTTACACAGTGATTGTCTGCTGCCTGTAGTTTAGACGCTGGCCTAATACTGTGTCCTGTTTAGGAGCACATATTTGTGTTATATGAGCGTGCGGAAGATGATAGGACACCTGTGACAAGCAGGCGCTATTGAACAGGAAGTGCGTCACTGCTGTGGCACGCACGAGTGGAGCGCATGGTTGGATAACCAGAAGGGTGGTAAGTGCGGAGAGCAGGTAGATACGTGGGGTGAATATGATTAACAACAGTTGTTGAGCATTGGTAAGCAGCTGGGATTGCATAATGGAAATGTCATTGGGGGTAAGTAATGTGGTGCTTCTCTGTAGCATGCTGAGGTGATGTGATGTTGCTGGTCTTTAAAGGTCCTGATATAAAGGGGCCGAGGTCGACAGATGAATGAAGTATCCACATGTACTTATGACATGCACCATACATATGGGTGATTATGGATCAGCCTGAAGGCTGCTGACAACAAGCTGGATTGTGCTAGGAGTTAAATGCTAACTCATATTAGTGGGTGGTGATGTAGAGTTGCCTGATGTGGCTGGATTAACATTGTTGGAAAGATAATGGACTGAGTTCATATAGTTAATAAAAGTTTTTTCTATTATTTGGAAAGAGAGTGCCCTCTTGTTTGTGGAACTAATGATGGGCCAGATTGGTAACATGCTGGCTACTTTAGGGTGAGCACCTCGCAAGTTGTGAATTCTGAAAGGGAGTGCATACTATTTTTTTATGTATATATATATATATATATATATATGACTATTTTTTGTATTGAAGAGGAATTGATAATAGAAATCAGGTATGTAAACATAAAAACTGGCTGTTGACAGCATTTACTCTTAGCAGAAGTCTAAAGGAATACAATATCTATTTCTGTAAAATATATTATATACATATATGGTATTGCAATAAAATATGTCTCTGGTATAGAGGAGTCCAGGACATAATAAGGAGGTCTGCAGAGTGTGCACGTTTCTTGTGCTGCCTCCTTATGCCTATAATGGGGAGGTCTGTAGAATGTACATCTTTATTGTGCTCCCTCCTTATATCTATATGTAGGTATAATTATATGTGAAGCAGGCTTTAGCATGCACGACATGCACTTCTGTTGGTAAACAGGTTGGGGACCTGTTGTGAACTTTACGCTTGTTGCTGGTGTTCCTCCCTTCTGAGCAGTCATGGGGATTTATTTACGAAAAGCATCGGGTTGTAAAATCTGCCACTTCTGATCATGTTAATTACACGATATTTAAAAGGGCAATGCTTTTACTAGCCGTGACTTGTTAGTAAAAGCATTGCTATTTTAAATATCAGTCATAAACACGACCAAAGGAGTTGGGTTTTACAACCCAATGCTTCATAAATAAAACCCTAAGCCTCTTTGCCTCAGCTACGTAAGTCCCGTTCCTTTAGCTGCATGCAGCTTGCTGTTCCATCTTGACAGCGCGTTTTTTGACAGCTTATCCTCCTGATGAAGTCCTGGTAGTAACAGCTGGATGAAACGCGTTGAGGCTGTAATTTACTCCGGCTTTGAGACCTGTATGGTTTGCTGCTGTTCCCTCTGGCTCAGATTAGCTTTTTTTGCACTGATTAAAACTCTGTACACATTCTTTTATGTACGCTTAACCTATATTGTTTTTGTTAAATAAATCACTTTTTTTAAGCATATTGCACTATATATATATATATTGTTTGATTTTGTATATCTGTACTTCTTGTGAATGCCCCTGGGAAGACCGGTGGAGCTGGGAATTGATTCCAGGGTTAATCAATATTACAAGCGTATTCCCTGGGCTTTATATATGGTACGTGTGGAGTCTATAGAGTTTATATGACACTAGGAAAGTCTTAATTTAATGCACTAGGAGGCACCTTTTGTCTTTATTTTATCACAGAAACTACACCTATTGGGATACAAGAATTGGCCTGTGGCAGCCACTAGAAGTTCCGGGGAGTGCACATAGAGAAGACTTCCATAAAGGACACTTATTTTTTCATTTGGATCACTAAAGTTAAAAGCCTTTATCACTATTTGCTTAATATATATGGTTAAATACAATTTATGGAGGTACTAATTAAGTCACCTGTGCTCAATCAAGATATCCTTAAAACCTGGACTGTAAGGGCGGAGTTTGTGAACCACTGCCTTAAGATATGAAGCATACAATCAGCAATTTCACACTAAGAATACAATAGATACTGTTTATAAAATAAACTCACAATTTTAATTAATAATAATTTAACTTATATTTTAAATTCACTAGGATTTTAATATACATGCAATAAGTTACATGCAACATGAAATATTAGTCCTCATGAGGTAAAAGCAGTAAAAATAGTTACATTTTATTAATAAACCATAGTTTGTGTGTTTTCTTTTTATTTTTTTATTTAGTTGTCAATAATATAGCAGGTGTTGTATGCCACATATATAAAAAGAGGGGAGGAATTTTGAGGTGGTTGAAAGTAGGCGGTAGTTATGTCCTCTATGGTGCTAGCCACACACCATGGCGCAGACCACACTTCCTGTGCAGACCACACCCCCACATCACTGGTCACACCCCCACATCACTGGTCACACCACCACATCAGTAGTCACACCTCCATCATGCATGTCACACCTCCTGCGGAAGCACACCATAGGCCCTTCATAAATTTCAGCTCCAGGCCATGTTGACCACTCTGGTACTGCAGAGAGAGACATAATAGCAGATGGAGGGTAGACTTAAGCTGGCCACACATCTAAAGATTATCTGTCCAACCAGCCAACTAGTTGATTGGTTGGAATGAAAATCTGGAAAGGTATGAAAGCAAATAACAATCAGTAATTTGCTCCCAAATGCCAGAAAATGGATAAAAACTGTTGTTTGAACAAATTGTTTAGATCAAACATTTAACAAACTTGTCTGAACGACCATTTTCATCTGTTTTCTGGCATTTAGGAGCAAATTGCTGATCATCATTTGCTCCCATACGTTACCAGATTTTCATTCCAACCAGTCAACAAGTTGGCTGGTTGGATTTAAGTTGGTCTAGTGTGTGGCCAGCTTAAGTCCCCCTTACCCGGGCAGTGCATGTACATGGAAAAAACACGTTCTGCTACTTTGAATAAAAATGTGTGATTAGGTCCAGGCTGATACAGATGCAAGATTAGCGAATCAGCCTTGACTAGTAAAAGGGACAGGGGACTGATTACACTCAGCAAGCCAGTGTGTACAAAGCTGTATAATATGAAGCAGAGCCCCATGTAAAACACATTTATATAATCCTATGTGTGTGTTTGTGTGTGTGTAGGTTGTCAGTGCAGTGTGTGTCTGTGTCAGTGTGTGCATTTAGGCTTTGTCAGTGTGTGTGTCTGTGTCAGTGTGTGCGTCTGTGTGCGTGTATATGTCACTGACTCAGACCCTCCAACATGACCCGTTCCATTAGGTACAAAATACTCTGCTCCTGGACTTCCCTCTTAATTTATGATTGCAGCCGCCTGTTTTAAAATACCTGTCTCATCAATTACCTAGTTTAACACAGGTGACTGCAACCATACATTAGGTGGGAAGTCCAGGAGCAGAGCATTTTGTATCTAATGGAATGGTTCATGTTGGAGGGTAAGCACTGTATATGTTTGCAGTGCTGCCTTTTTATTACTTGGAGGAGCTGAAAAGCTCCACATAAATATAGTCAAGTAGACCAGCACTTCAAATAAAAAAGTTCAACAGCCGTGGTGCTGATCCTAAAGGTGCCCACACACATAGCGATTTTTTACCCGATTTGACCGATTTAGATGAATCTTGATGACAAATCGTGTAAAATATGGCCAAATCGTGATTTACCACTCACGATGCCAATGCGCATCCCCGCTCGTCCTAGATATGCTGTGCTGTAGGGCAGATTTGCCAATCTGGGACACGATGCACTAGATGCACGATAGATCATAAGTCAGATTGGACATTTTTTACTCCAAATCGTGACCACGACTGCCGGGGAGCTGCCTGGGGAAAGTTCAGGGGAAATCGTACACATCGTGGAATTGAGAGCACATCGCTATGTGTGTAGGCACCAAATGAACTAAGCAGACCGCTCAGTCTTGAACATACAATCAGATACAGGCAGCGCTCCTCAGGTACTTAATAATCCAAGCTTGTTCATCCATTACTGTGCAACGTTTCAGATGCAATTATTACATATTTTGTCAAGGCATTGACGTAATATGTAATAAAGTCATCTGAAACGTTGCAATGTAATGGATTAACAAGCTTGAATTATTGAGTACCCGAGGAGTGCTGCCTGTATGTGGTTAGATTTTTTGCCATTGGTTTTGTAACCAAGTATTGGAAACCCCCATTTTAAAATCCTGCGTTTGCCACTGCTATGGGCAACATCTCCATTTCTATAAACTTTAGTAAATATACCCCTTGAAGCAGGGCCGGACTGGCCATCTGACAAATGCCAGAAGGGCCGATGCCAAGATGGGCGGTTTGACTGCAGTGCGGAGATGCCCGGCCGAGGGACACCACTTGTGATAAAATCCCACCCGAAATGGCCGCCACCACAGTGAAAAATGCAATGTAGTCAGGGAGAGGTGGGCTCTAGTGTCTCTAAAGCAGCACATGCTCTGCTGGAGGCGGAGCTATTGGTTCCGTGGGATCTGCACATCACAGGTATACACCCTCCTGCGAACGCACGAGCCTCCCCCCGGCGATCACAACAGAAGCCGCAGGTGCCTCCCCCCCGCGATCACAACTGCCCCCCCACCGCGGGTGCCCCCCCCCCACGATCACAACAGCCCCCCGCAGGCACCTCCCCCCTTCCCCCACGATCGCAGGAGCAGCCCCCTGCAGATGATCACAGCAGCACAACCCCCCCCCACGCACACACCTCTCCTGCAAGTTACAGTGTCTCCCCCTCTCTCTCCTGGTGTGCTAGCTTATTTCCTCTGTTATAATTGAGTCACAGCCTGTCTCCCTCCCCTGCGTGTGATGGACTGTCCCCCTCTCAGCTGTAAGTGACAGCCTCCTACATTCCCTGTATATGGCAGCCTTTATATCCTATAATCTAGCCTGGTGCACTATAGTCTTTCATTGCCCCTACAGCATGTTATATCTATTGTTTCCCAACCCACGTGTCTCCTGCCCCATGTGTGACAGGATTTGTCTCCACTCCCCACCCTCAAGCCTCTATCTTTCCCAGTGTGACAGCCTGTCTCCTTTCCTATCCTCTCCCACAAACACTTCATGGTCTCTCCTGCTTTTGATATTTTCTGAGTCCCATACCACCTGCCCCCTCCGCTCCCCCTTATCTGTGACATCTTATTTCCCCTAACTCTCAGCCCCTCTGCTAAACCTACAGTATCTCTCCTCACCCTTCCCTGACAGGCTTTCTCCCCATCTATCCCTTGTGTGCAACAGCCTGCCTCCCCCCCTTTTATCTCCAGTCCTACCCTCTCCCCCAGTGTATGACAGCTCTTCACCACCTCATTTTTTATTCAACTCCCCCCCCCCATTTTGTTGTGACCGCTTCTGTCTCCTCCCCTCACCCCTATGTTGTGAGAACTTTTGTACCTCAGTGTGTGTCAGCTTGTCTCTTCCCCATGATGTGAGAGAACTGTGTGCCCCCCCCTTTTTGTGTGACAACTGTCTGCCTCCCCCATCCTGTCTCTGTGTAACAGCTTCTAACTGCTCCAACCCTCTACTCTGCATATAACAGCGTCTCCTATCTCTCACATCCCAGCCATACTTGTGTGGAAGCCTCTGCCAATCAGCTTTCTTCTCTTTTCATATCACAGCTTCTGTTTCCCCCATACATACCTTCAACATGTAACATACTAACCCTCTGCCCGGCAGACTCCTTCTCTCTCCCAACCCACTCCCTTCACATGTGACAGCCCCAACAGCTGTTTCCTCCCCCTCTCTCTGTGTATGTCAGAGCCCCCCTTTCTCTCCTCTTGTTTTTAGACTCCCCCACTTTCTCCCCACCTTGTGCAGTCTGTCTTCTATTCATTCCCCTATGCTTGTGGCATAGTTTACAGCCTCTACTCCTGTCAAACATGGGGCTATGCTTTTCCTGACATGCATGCAAACCACATGTGCAGGCAGCAAGGGAGGCAGACAGAAGAGTCTGCCTCCTACTGTATACAGCTCAGGAACATAGTAAGTGTGTAGTGTATTTGTGTAATGTGGATGAGGATTTATAGGCTATTCATTTATGGGTGAGAGCTATTCACTAAATGGTGGGTGAATGTGGTGGTGGGCATGGGCAGATTGGCCATAGCCTTACCTGTCCGTTATTCTAATGGAGCCAACCAGAAGTCTCCTGATGTTTTTTTTTTCTATCCATTTCTTTTTACTTTTTAGTACATTTTAGTTTGTGTGACAAATCAGGATTGGAGGACAGCAGCATGTGGCGGATCAGGTGAAGTTCCTGTCCCTTCCTTGTAGAGGCTGTGCAGTCTACTATTTCAGTGTATGGCCCCTACCCATTCTTTGATGACCCCGCGCCCTCACAATCTGAGGTGGGACCCAGTCACCTCCAAACTCACTGTGGTGTCACGCTGTGCCATGGTTGCAGCAGCACATACATGACTCACAGGAATGTGCCATGCCAAGTGAGTGCGGGTCAAGGAGCCGGGTTGGGGGCCTTGGGACTGAGCTGCTGGTGCCTAGTTTATGAAATATTTCTGTAGTTAATTGAAGTTTTATTGAAGAAAAATGTATATTTCAGTGCCATGGTTTGTTTGTTTATTTATTTAAATGGTAATGTTGGTACTTGTCTTTCTTGCAGGTGACTAATTTCCTCACCATGGTGTCCATCTGATATGAATGAGGGACTTGTTGTGCAGATGGCGATTTTAACTATTTGCTTGTTTAATTCAGTAACCTACTCTTATAGTGCGCATACACAGTACGATCAGTCAGTGATAATGATATCGCTGACTGATCGTCCTGCACCTTCCTGGTGTGCTGGATGATCAATATCGATCATCGAGCACACCACCAACGATACCCAGCGGGTCCCTATAGTAACCTGGTCAATATCGACCAAGTTGGCCTGAATGCACGGCTGATGGACGATATCATTATCGTCCATACGTGCCCGCACATCGCAGGTCGTTGGTGGGTTGGAAGGGACCAAAAAATGCACAATATGATCGATATCGTTATCGTTCATATCGTGCATTTTTCTCGTACCATGTGTACGCACCATTAGACCTTTTCCTTTGAAGTTGCCTTCACTTTTCATTTTTGTTCTGGTCAAATCCAATCTTTTTCACTTTTTATCACAAGGGGCTAAATTTGCAGCGCTTTTCAAAACTGCAACATCTCTGCATAGGTAATTTAGCCAATGGACTTTATAATAGGATCACCCACCATTAGATTACTGAACACCTGCCTATTTTTGAGTACAGTATTTTGAAGATATCAGATTTTTCCATTCTACACTGTTCTGCTTTATTCCTGTTTAAATTAAATTTTCTTTGGTACTTAAAAACCAGTAGATTAACAGATTAACACTAAATCTGGTAGTTCATTTGTGGCAAAATTAATTAGTTCTGTCCATCCATTAACTCACACCTTGACCTTGGGTTCTGTCTGTATCTTATGACATTCACTGGGTGACTGTCTGTATTGTATTGCAGTCACAAGGATGCTCTCTGATATGTATGGCAGTTACTGGGATGTCTGTACTGTATGATGATCATGTGGATTCTGTCTTTATTGTATGGCTGTCACATGGATATTCTATATATTGTATTATGGCTAGTACTAACTTCAAGCCCAACTATATTTGTGTTGGACTCCTCATTCAGTTTATTTGGTCCCACCTACATGAGGCCACTTTCAGAGTTTTTTCCATTGCCACTTTAAGTTCCCAATCCACCCCCAGCGCTGCACATAAGTAGTCAGCAGACAAGGCATGCGCAAGGAGTGCCAAAAGAGGAGTGAAGATATCGCTGATGCAGTCACTTCATTCCTAATGCTGGGAATACACTGCCAGATAAAATACTTGTCAGACTGACAGACATTTTATCTGGCAGCCTGACACCGAACAGATATTGCGTGCATACACTGTGGGGCAAATGTAATAAGCTCTGGAAAGGGATAATGTGGAGAGTGATAAACCACCAACCAATCAGCTCCTAAGTGTAATTTTTCAAACACAGCTTGTAACATGACAGTTAGGAGTGCTTGGTGGTTTATCACTGTTTATCACTTTCCAGAGCTTAGTATATCTCCACAGTGACAGAGATATCCGCGTTCTGTTCCCCGTTCCTTCCCAGTGAAGGAAATAGGAACTGTCTGTCAGCCGGCCGTGGCTGGGCATACACTGCCCAATTTGGCCGACATTTAACTTACAGAATATCACTTCGGACGGCCATGCTGGACGATCCATCATGCCGGACAAATCGATATTTTACCCTCAGTCGCCTGGATACACAGAACAATTATCAGGGTGATCTGCTGATATCCGGCGGATCGTCATGATAATTGTATAGTGTATGCCCAGCATAACACATCGCAGGGACTAGAGTTGAAGCTTGAAAACTGTACCTATGCAATGGTCATGAGATAGTGTGGCAAACTATCAAGGAAACAAAAGTTCTGGTGATGGGTTGGAACTGGGACCCAGAAGGATGGGTACAAAGTACCCAAGTCTCTTTAGGGGCATGGGTGTACAGAAGAGGTGTAACCAATGTCTCCAATATGCAGCAACCACACACAACTCAACTCACACCTTTGCTTCACAGCAGCTAACACTATAATCATGCTGTTAATTAGTGGGAGTTGCCATGCCCTCCCATGTAGTCATGCACTCCCACCATACCTGGGCTTGCCCAGTGTCTTGGCAGCCCTGCTGGGACCACCCATTACCAAATTTCTAGTTTCACCTATGTATGTAAGGACCATTACGGTGTGTGGCATGATGTGTAAGGGACACTACTGTGCGGTGTAATGTGACTAAGGGCACTATTTACTACAATCCGCATATTGAATGCGGATTGTAATGTGATATTACCGAGTGAATTCGCATTGCGAATTCAGGCAATATCACAGGGATAAAGCTCTGTCCCTGCGGATCCCATCTGCACTCTAGTCGCGGTATTTTCAGAAAAAATACCGCGACTAAGAGCCCGCGCATGCGCCGACCGACCACCGCTACTACCCCCCACGACGCTAAGCCCCGGCCCCCGCGATCGCGGACCCCCGTAACCCCCCCTCCCCCCCCCGTGACCCCCCCTCCCTTCATTACACTTACCTGCATCCTCCTGGCCTCCGGTGGTCTTCTCCGGGCTTTCCGATCAGGTGATCTCCCATACTGCACTGGGGCCCGATCACCTGATGACCGGGCCCCAGTGCACTGTGGGAGACCAGCTGACCGGAGAGGAGCCATCACCGGAGGCCCGATCACCGGTCCCTGGATTCAGGTAAGTAAAAAAAAAATATTTAATTTTTTTTTTCTTTTTTTTACAGCAATCAGCTTGCGATCTGATTAGACCACATAGCTGATTACTGGTACCGGCTCTGCTCTCCCCGTTAGAGCAGAGTGGGAGCCCGGTAACCGGAGGAGACCCTGGATAACGCCACCTCCAGGTGGCGTTATTATCACAGGGCTTCCCCCGGTATTTTTTTACAATTTATTTTTAGTAACTTGCACACAGATCACATTTCCCATTACAATTATGGGAAATGCGATCTGCTTTACTAAAAATAAGTGATACTGGGGGTTGGAGTAGAATTTTACTAATTCTACTCCAATTGCCCTGTAATAACTACAGGTGAAACTAAAATAATGTGAAAAGGGTGTGAAAACACCCTTTTTCACTTTATTTTAGTAAAAATAATGTTAATAAATAGAGCTCTATGAGTCTTTATTCTGTGGCATAATTTGAATTGTGGGTACTATTGTGTGGTCACGCCCTTTCCCAGCAAGACTACAACCTGTTTTTTTTCTAAGTGCGCCTATGGCACGCTCTTCCCCTCCTTAACGTGTGGAGGGGGGCACCAACGCTCTTTATGTACACTGGGCACCAAATTGTGTAGTTATGACTCTGCTTTGGTGTGTACAGATGTGTCCTCCTCTGCCCTAAAAATTCTTACAATGAACCCTATCTAATCCTCTACAATTGCTAAGCTAGGGCTTGGTCAATTGGGAAAATGCCTTCCCTTTAAGTGTGACCTACACCAGTGAAGTGCCAGCTTTACCTAACAGAACCAATATTCAAATATCTGACTATGGCACATGTTTGAATCCCCTGCAGGATGCAGTGGCGTCACAAGGTGGGTGCGGGCCGCACCGTGGTGTCACTCGCCGAGGGGTGACATCAAGGTGCAGACTCCCCCTCAGTGACAGAAGCCAGGTGCTGCACTGTAGCATTAAGTGCAGCACTCTGCTCCTGACACTGTGAGGGAGCCAGCAGACCGGCACTACACACACAGGGCAGTCCGCACCTCCGGTACCCCCCCTTTTAGCTACCAAATAAGCACAGGGGGTATGGCCATGCCCCCTTCACACGTGGCCATGCCCCCTTTTTGTCGGCGCGTGGCTCAGCCAGGGTGACACCACGGGGAGGGACGCCACAGGCAGGATGAGTTCTGTTGTCTGTATTTTAATACAGAGAATGATGTATACTTTTATGTTGTTCTAATATTATATTTGTAAGAGCATAGATTAAGAAGTGGGAGGAGTCAGGAATAGTATTGGGAGGAGTCTATGTCAGGACGCCAAGGTGGGCCTGTCTGTTCTTTAAATGCCGGGGCCTATTTTTAGTCCCAGTCCGGCCCTGCCTTGAAGTGAATAGGAAATAAAAATCTGTAGCTAATTACATTATGGGAATGCTTCCACAATAGCACAGAATACTAATGAGAATAATGCTCTAATCTTGTAGGCAGCAACATGATGAGAGTGATCATTGAGGCAAGCAGCAAACCGCAGAATTATGTGGGTCATATATCAGCGCCACAATTCCCAAACACTGATCCAATCTGCTGATCATCGATCAAAGCTACCTTCGATGTTCACCGGATCGAGAAACACTGCATGTTAAAATTCCCCGATTTGCAGATTCTGACCATTTTTTGGTTGCAATTGGAAAGGCAGGGGAAATCCAACATTTCGGATTTCTCTGATCCCCCGAGCCAGCCGTTGGCAGAATGGCTAATTGCGGCAGTCGATGTATGGGCTCCTTTAGAGATGTTAAGGAGCAGAGGGCCTGATTCAGACCCGTTCGCTAGGCCGCGTTCGCACGTAGCCTGCCGATGCTTGCAATCTGCGCATGTGTATAAGATGCAGTGCGCGTGCGTGAACCAGTCCATGAGATCGCAAAGCGCTCACACCTGTACACAGACGCCCCGCTAGAACGAGTGACAGGATGTGCTGTTTGTGGGTGGTGACAGGGGGTGGTCGATGGAACTGGGGGTGTGGTGGTACAAACGCAGGCATGTTTACATCTGAACGCTGTTTCAGGGGCGTGCATAATTAAGATGCAGCGTCAGCATACACATCACATGGCTGAATTACACACTGCAGCACTCGCAGTGCTTGCTGTAGAGTATGGTCAGCCACAAGTGCTGTGTATGGGTCCGATGTTACTCGATGTTACCGATTGTTTCATACACTTCCTGGAGATGACGTGTGTTACTAAGGGAAAGTGGGCGTTTTGTGACAGGCTGGTGGGCGTCTAAATACATACTGCGATCGCACGGCAAGACATAGTGGGCGTGCTAACGTCTTGCTAGCGATCGGGGGATTTGCATTCTCAGGCTGCTGATGGCTGCGTGCGAACGCATCCTAGCGAACGGGTCTGAATCAGGCCCAGAGTCTCCAACAGTACAGTGTAGTGGTATAGAGCTGATCTGGGAAGTGATTTGATGCGGTGTCAAATATAAAATTGTTTAAAATAAAATTGATACATCTGTTTATAAAACAATCAGTCTTATGCTATTAAAAGCATTGGCTTTTCAATTTCTGGCTTACACATGGCGGCTTTTACTTAGTTGTAAACCCCATAGATTTACATTGCAATATACTGTAAAGGCCCCCATACACGGTGTGATTCAAAATTGGTAAGATGAGTTGTACGATTGCCCTTGAAATTCTTCCCTTTAAATTTTTCATAACATGTGGTCAAATGGTGTACGATTAATCGTTACGATCATAGGATAAGATGCATAGAAGTGTATCACATTGTACTCAACAGATCGTAGATCTCTCTGCAAAACCATCTGATCTGCGATCCAACTAGAGGACGGCGGGGACGTGCATCAGGGTCGCAGAACACACAAAATACACCTATTTTCATACAATTGGTCTGTACAAGCTGTCGTAACTGGCCATATCGTGTAAAACATCGTTCTGTGTATGGGCAGATTGAAAGCAAATGAGAATTTATGATAGCAGCAAGTCCTGAACACACTCTGCAGATCTACCAGCTGCTACTAGGGGGGTTATGATATGACAGAGTGACTGTCATTACTGTAAACAGACTATTTGAAAATTAATGATTACTTCTTATCACACCATTCATTTAGCAGCTGGCTGTTGACTGACGCCGCCTTATAATATGTTGTGTGTGACTCACTGCGGCTCCAATTAACACTCTTGATTAAGAGAAAAACAACATTATAGACCATGGGATTATTCTAGGAATCATTGCCATTCATTGCAAACACGATTTCTCTTTGTCTGTAAATTGTGTGTGGGTTTTGTGCAGGAGTATATTCTGGCTGTTGGGTTCCCCATTAATGACACATTAATGCTGCTCACAGAGTGCTATTCCTCAGAGCTTGAAATTAAATTTCTGGTTCCTGAGGCACTGAGAGATTAAATATAGAGTCGCAAAATGATTTGTGGGCTGCTTCTTAACCCTTGGTTACTCTGAACCCCACATTCTGTTTTAAACAAAACTCAGTGTATAATGGACTTAGCTACAGATATAGATACTGACATCGTATATTGCAGTTTTATTTTTTATATTATAGATCTCTCCTGATAACATGATTGCTAGAAATATATACAGTATATGTTTTTAATGAGGTGACACTTTCACACAGCTGCTGGGGCCTTATCCTTTAACATTGCATGTTGATTGTATCAAAGCTGGGTACACATTATGCAATTTTTTTGATCGAACCTATAATTGGGGCGATTTTTCAGCAAAATCACAGTCCCGATATCTGTGCTACACTCTATACAATTTAAATGAAATACCTGGCGAATTTCACAGTGAATTTGCATATATACGCCCACAAGGATAATGAGGTAATCAGAGAAAATCATAGGAAATATGGGCAGATTATTGAGAATGTACACACACTGCACGATATCGGGAAACTGAGGCAGAGATTTTCGGTCTTGACCTACAGATCGGATAATAAAAGAAATGCGTTTGTGGATGTTTGCTAACTGTTTTATCGGTGAAACGATTGCTCATAAACACTATACAATAAATGAGGCCGATCACCAGATTCTTGGCAAATCGTCCCAATAATTGTATAGTGTGTACCTAGCTTTAGAACTTTAAGCATATGGAGGAGTTCATGGAGGAGTTTGTGGCTATTAGCAAAGATGCTTCAACAAGACTAATGTGATTACATGACTTGAAGGGTCTTTGTTCATGGAATTTGATGATTTGCTGCAATGATTACTTGTATTTTTCGGAATACATATAACTTTAATATGTTATTTTGTCATTCACTATGAACATGTCACATATAGTATGAATATTCTGCACAGTAATGCTTTTTTTGTGCCCCATGTCCTTTATTCAATTGTCCTCCACCTCAGCATTCACTATTTTATTTTCCATTTTCCTCTTTTCCATTTAAATCCTCTCATCAAAATGTCTTAATAAAGAAGAAAAGCATTGACTGTAAGTCAGGTCAAAGTTCAAAAAAGCCAATCACAAGCCTTCTAACAACCCAGCCAATCAAATGCAATCTGCTTTGATTGGCTGTTCATGTACAGGCCATTCTATTGTTGTGGGTCTGCTAAGAGTGCAAGTATGGAGAACTCGGGCACTACTTGAAGACTGGCATTAACGAGTCCTATGAATATTTAATTGGCATGGACATGGCCATATTATATTGGTGGACATTGACATCTCCTGGGGATTTTGAGGTAAGGATCGCAGTGATTAATAGTATTATGCCCAGGGCCGCCATCAGGGGATCGACTGCTGGGACTGGAGTCCTGTACCCGGACAGAGAGGGGGCTCACCTCTGGCTCTGACTGCCAATACCTAGAGAACTGCTCCAGGCTGTGCAATAACATCAGGCCGATGTGCAAGGAGGACTACTTAAAAATAAGCCTTCCCCTCTGTGAATCATTCCTGCAGGTCTGCGGCGCTTCACATATATGTGACGTCATGAAGTGTGACATCACATGGGGGTGGAGCAGCATGGCGCAATACCGCACCCTAGAGCTCCAAGTGGGCAAAGATTGAATTGCAGAGGAGAGGATAGAAAGATCAGCCAAAGAAGAAGGTAAGTCATAAAATAAGGCAGCTGTGGTGGTGTGTGTGTGTAAATATTTAGCAGAACAGCATTGAAAATTTCACTCATCTCTAGTTACATGCGATAACCAAGTGACACTAGCACTAGTGATCTCTTGGCGCCATGTCTGTACTTTGTAACTGCTGGAGTTTGAAACTGTACATAATCATATAGGGGAACTTTGTATCAAACGGGCAGGAATCTTGCTAGCAATGGTGCCACTCGGATCAGTATTGCCAGTGCAGCCCATGCCTAAAGTATCATCATTGCACAGTTTTGAGGGCTCACTCCTATTACTTATGATTATAAAACACAAGAACTATCACTCATCAAAAGTATAGAATGCAATGTTGAAAGTGTGTTGAGCTTTTCATGAAAATATTGATGAGAATAGTTCTCCCGTTATATGGCAAAACCCATATAATAAATAGAATTATAATGCTCATTCATTTTTGTTGTAATTGTCATTTAGCTCATTTGCTTTTCTTTACATTTGAGTGATGCTCCAAAGTCAGATGAACAGAGAACATTAATCCCGTTTGTTTGTTTTTGTTTTAGTAATCTTTTATTGAGGCACTGAAATGCAAAATCCAATGACATTTACAGCGTCATTACAGAAAAGAGCATCAAATCATTCATCTCTATTCTGCAATATATGCATCTTCAATAAATAGGCATAGTAGAAAGGAGATGACAGGTCACAAAAGCAGCATGCATTACCATTTATTGTGCTTTCCTGGTAACTCTCTCGTCCACAAATTTAAGACCATCGTCTTTGCTAAATATAACCATTCACTACCTGTTCTAAGCTCATTTATGTCTCACATTAATTAAGATTAGGGGAACTTTCATTACTACATGTCACTTTTGGGTGTTCTATTATTCATATTACATAGGTATGTGTTTGCATATAAATAAGGTTGTATTCATATAATGCTTTAGGTTGGTACAAAATGTGTTTCGTTGAAACTATAAGACAATTACTTATTATGGATATATCCTGAGCACCGAAGTCTGGCTGGGCTGGAACAGGGAGGCCTGGGCTGTGCTTATTAGGCTCTGCACTCATCCATCAGGTATTATATTAGATTTGTATACAGTGGAGGAGGGGACACCTCCATGTAGGCAAAAAAGTATGTACAGAGGGTTGGTGACATCATCAGCAGGAATCACCAGTATGGGCACAGTCTCTTCCACAGCATGGATGGAGCTGTGTAAGCTGAGCTCATGCCCTGGGCCCTAATACAAGCATAGGTGAAACTTGCTCAGACATTTGGTCATTACAGATTTGTTTCCACCACCATCTAATTGGGACAGATTCTACAGCCGATGAATATAGAAGCCGATTACCTGCAAACAATTTTCTTTGCTTATGGGACTTTACTTGGCACAAGGACTGGTAACTTTTCTCCCATCTTCATTGCTGGATATTATTTACAATCATTCTTGATAATGACTCTCTGTATACACTTATGGAACAGTGACCACTTCTCTTAAACAGATACCGTACCATGTAAGTCTGAATATTCTACAGAGTGTCGTTCATACCTGCTGCTTATACAAATTATTTAATTTACTGAATTTATTCATTTCTGAAGTTTGAATAGGTTTTATTAAAACTTATCATATATTTTATACTTGAAGTCCACAGCGTCATTTACACTTTTTTTTAATGTCCATCCTATCACTGTTCTCTTTTGTTTTTTCACTCAAATTGCACATAAAATAGGAGGCTTAAAACACCTCCATACATCTGCTGATTTATCTAATATTTTTAGCACCTGTGACGTTATCTTTGTTTCAAGCTTAGGGGATAACCTGAATAAATTGATGGATGCTCTGTGTTATGTGTCCTTTCACAGGTCTGATGTTACCTGATGATAGTACTATGCAGAAAGTCTGCTCTTACTCCAGCACGCTGTTCTCAGCTGCACTGTTGCTTCTTTCTTTTCTTCACAACATAGCAGAGTGGCAAGGGTTCCCACCCCAGACACAGTAAATGCACAACCAATCTGATGCTAAATAATTACTTTACTTCTATTAATAATGACCCCAAAGTGTTGTAGATTTAGACACCTTACTTATAGAGTACTGAAAATAGTTTTTGGGGATTTCAAACTATAATAGAGTTTAAAAAGAATTAGTAAATAATGTCTGAAATAAGGTCAGTGGACACAACATTACACAGGATATGAGTAGTTTGTTCCTGCACAATTTACATACACAGCAATACTGGAATCAACTATGTACATCTACGTTCAAAGACGATTTTGGAATTTAATCTAACTAATATGTCCAGAACACTCTATAAATTTTGGGTACTCTGCAAGGTCTTAAATGGTGGCCACTTTACTGTACTTTAGTTCTAATTGTTGCAGCACTGATATTGTCCTGAAATGCATATATGTCTCTCTTATGAAAGCGGGTGCTGGTATGTATAAAATATATATATTTTTCTGAGCCAATCTGAACACTTGCACTAGTCATGGCAATACAAGTCCCAGGCACTCTGGAATTTCTCTGCAACTTGTCCAGCTTCTTTTACTTTGCTGCACGAACCTCTTCTCTAAACATTTGTCAGTTCTCTCATCCATTTACTGGTTTCTCATTTCCACAGCTGGCTATCTCGCTTATTTTCTGCTTCATACTATGTATAGAGGGACACTCTTCTCCTTTCTACTACAAGCAGCTCTGTATCCCCTCAGAGACATCTCTATGAAACCCTCTTAGCTCTCTCTACACACTTTCTTCTACTCAGCCTCAGCTGCTTCATTCTCACACTCTATGTATCTTTGATCTGGAGTCACTTTTACTTTGTTGCTCTTGTTGATTAACTCAGGCTTTCTCTAATTGACCTAATAGTCACAGGCCCTGATTCAGAGCCGGACGCTCTGACAGAGCGCTCGCTCTGAATCAGTGCCGTCCCTCTTACTTTTTGGAGCGGCCTCTTGGCCGCTCGTATAGCTGTGGGTGACCACCCACAGCTATAGCGAGCGGCCAAAATGATGGTTGCGATGGTCAAGACCATCGCGACCATCAGGCTTGCAACGAGACCCTAAGGTAGGGTCTCGTCTGCCGCAAGCCCTGGAGTGCTTTTGGCTCTATCAGAACCAAAAGCACTCCCACTGACATCACTAGTGATGTCAGTGGGGCCGGCCCCAGACGGTAGGCGTTCCCATGGGAATGCCTCCGTCTGGGCAGCCACGCCCCCGGCACGCCCACCAAAGGGGGCGTGCTGTCCATCACCATCGACAGCACGCCCCCTTTGGTGCGAGACCCATAACAACGGCTTGACCGCCGTTATTTGGATCTCGCGCATGCGCACGACGGAGCCGCCTCTGTCGTGCGCATGCGCACTTGGGCAACATCGACCCACTTGCGAGCGCTCAGCACTCGCGAGCGGGTCTGAATCAGGCCCACAGTCCCATGCAGCTATATCTTCTCACACCTCACCTGCTTGCTGTTGCTTCCAGAAGCATCAGGGTCATATGACCACTGTTGGCTCAATATCTATGGCTTACTCCTCCTTTCTACCTTTCACAAGCTCTCTCCTATCTCTTTGTGCACTGCTCATGTGCCCACCTCTCTGCACTAAACCAGGGCATCCTGGGGCATGTAGTTTTAGAAAACATGGCTCCCATGTCTACAATAGCCATGGTTGCACAGGGACAAAAGTGTGTTACCTCTCAACTACAGGGTATCACACCAATAGTTGGTGGAGGAGAATGTCAGAGGACATTCCCTTACAATAGTTCACACTTTACAGCTTCACATAGTCAGAAGAAATCTGGTGTGGGTGTACACTGGGCAAAACAGTGCAATGTGTAACAGGGAGAGTGGAGAGGGTCCTCCATAGACACCAAAGCAAGGTAAGAGATGGTGGAGGAGGTGTGAAAATAAAAATATACAACAAAGGAAGAGAGAGAGGATAATATGACATTGTATGGTGGTACAAGCCCATAAATACAGCACATCATTTTCTAATTATCAGGCTATTTAGGGGATGACCTCTGTTCATTGCAGGTCTCAGTGATGAGTACAATATTCCAGGGGCTGTGTAATACTAGGCTTGCTGTATCACTGTCATCCCTTTGGACATATGTGAATTACACACGTTCTGTGGCTCATTTAAACCAGGTGAAATGGAGACTTGAAGTTAGTAAGCCACAGAATCTGTGTCATTTATATATGTACCACATTAAATGGATGATATGGCAAGCCTAGGTAATACACCTCAGCAGATCTACAATGACTCATATAACGCTTTACAATATTCTATTCTTGTTTTTATCACCTATTTTTCAGTCTAAAACTCTACTGGATTAAATTGATGGTGAAATAATTCAGATCAGATCACTGCATATGGGAAATTAGTCTATAATTTGCATGAAATTAAAGTTTCTGTGTATCCTAATTTAGACATATGAGTTTCTTCTTCTTCTTCTTCTAAAAGTAATGTAATAATGTCATAACACCAGTACTGCACAATATTTTATTTTTAGATCACATTTATGTCACTTTAGCTTCATGCGTAAGTGATCTTTAATGTGTTTAGTTTATAAGCCAGAAACAGATGACACAATATAAGTGAGATTTATAGAAGGAACAATGCAAATTATGATACTGTTGTTAAAAACTGCAAGGGATTTATTTATCAAATAGCGATTTTTCAAAATGTCCATTTTCAGCAATTTTGCAAGTAGTTTTTAGAACACCAATTTGATTAAAGGCGAATCGTGCTGGGTATTTCCAACTTATATTTGTCCTCAACAACCATCTTGAACCACGGCTACCCATATGGGTATTAGAACCACCTCTGTTGGCATAATACTTTTTTAGTCAAATGTTGGTAATATGTATGACAGTTAATGCCAAAGCTTTATGTACTAAAGGACTTGGAAATGCACTTACAGTACCAATCAATACAAAGATTGAAAAATATTTGGATGACAATCTTGTGGAAGACACTTGAGCCTTAACAAGGGGGTGGGGTGGCACTAAAATGTGTGGTCAGTGGGGAATTGGGAAATACATATTATTAATGCAAACTATTGGTGAAAAATTATAGAAAGCTGGGAAACAAACACCATATGTGAGTGGTTCTTAGTATAAGCAACCAAAATCAGACCGTCATCATCTAACAAGGGGGGATCAAGGACATACATAAAAATATTCAAACTGATTGTAGAGTTATTGTCAATCTTATTAGGAAATGTTCTGAATCTCTACAATTTACAAGATTTTCATCACCCAATACCAGTGTCTGGCATATCGCAGCATTTAACAGATCTTCCATTTAATTAATTTGCTGAGGAATAAGCAGAAATCCTAGAAAACCCTTTATGAACACATCATGGATAAAAATCCCAGGACCTGATGGAACTTAAAATGTAATCACTTTAAAAGATAAAATAACCAATTTAATAACAGAAGCTTTTACGAGCTACCAGGCAACATACTTAAATGCCACTATACGGCAGAAGCCACAGTAGCAGTAAAATTTATACCAGTGTTTCAACTATAGCGGTCTCTAAAACATGGACTGTTAGAGTGCATTAAGGACCGAGGTTGGGAAACACTGATCTACTGTACACCGAAACAAAGCTTCAGAGACCCATGTCATTATTAAATATTAGCTATAATTAATACATCAAGGGGGAGATGTACCAAACTTTCTAAAGAGAAAAAGTGGAGAGGTTGCCATAGAAACCAATCAGCTCCATTTGTCCAGCACAGTCATCAAAATGACAGAAGCTGATTGGTTGTTATGGACAAAAATATCAACAAGCAGAATGTTGTCTTCTCTCATCAACCCATATCAGACCTCACCTTTTTCAACAACTGTGTACTGTTACTAGCTAAGTTACATAAAGGAATGAAGGATAATAGTAATGTTTTATGTCAATGGGATACAACTTGGATGTCTTGGGTAGGTAGACTAAAGCTAACAAAAATGTCAATATTACCATAAATTCTCTACCTATTTCAAACAGACCCCATTTGGATCCCCATGTATTGTCTAGATTCACTTCAAAAATCATCTAATTGTACATCTTAAGAAAACACAACACACCCCATAGCCCTCTCAATCCCCCAGAATTAACTGGCTAACTTTATACAGGATTAAACAATGAAGGTTAACTAATGCTTTTAAACTATAAAATAATATGTCCACAATATTTTGTATTGTAGTATGACAGGAAACCAATTCAAACCTGTCTTGGGGGACAATACATTAAGTATTAAGTTCAATGGGAAAAGAGGTCACACCCATTATAATTAAATCACATTGTACAATTAGCCCAGCTCTCACTGTGTAGGATGAAATTACAAGGCAATGTACAGTATATTATTTATCACTTTCACTACTCATCCAATAAAAACAAATTCTATCTTCCCCCATGAAAACCATTTAGCTACCTGTAATTAATAATCTCCATTTTTTTAATAAAGTAATCAATGTTGTATTTAGTAACAAAACAGCTCATCACATCAGTTGATGGGATGAAGAATTAGACAGACAAACAGTTGCAGCAGACTGGAACACTATTATCAGAGGTATACACAAATCCTCTAGATGTGTCTTCATTCTTGAATCCAATTACAACATCTTGTATAGGTTGTATAAAACTCTTGCTGTGCTCCACAACATACATAAAAATACAGCAGATATGGTTGTGATTTTGCGCACTGGAGAGATAAACTATAGCGGGGTGTGCTGCACGTAAAAGCATAGGCGCCGTATGTCTCTGGTATGATGTATCAGAAAAAAATAAGAGAATTATTACAAGGATCAAAATGAGAATTTAGTACAGCTAGTTACAAGGTGTTGACACTGAGCAAAGTGTTGACACTGAGCAATCTATATTTTACAAACACCCACAGATATATAGGGGTGAGCGTAGTAATAATTCTCTTATTTTTTTCTGATACATAAAAATACCCTGATAATTGCTGGAGATTAAGTAGTTTTATATGGATAGATTGTTATAAAATTGCTGTTTTTGGGATGAGATCCTGGTAATGTTATACATCATACTAGAACATTTATTATTGAAAGACCTGATGCTACAACTATTTTATGCAAATATGTATACATATATTTCATATATTTAATATACATAAACAGGATACCATTACATTTGTTACAATAGGATAAGTAGACTATGAGGTCTATTTACTAAGCCTTGGATGGATATAAAATGAACAGAGATAAAGTCCCAGCCTAACTGTCACTTTTCAAACACAGCCTGTGACATGACAGTTAGGAGATGATTGGCTGGTACTTTATCTTCATCCACTTTATCTCCATCCAAGGCTTAGTAAATAGACCCCTAAAACACTAACATGATAGCTTAAGAAATTGTATCTTGAGTGACCTGACAGGTAAACTTATGAAATGTAATAATAATAATTATATTTATATAGTGCTTTTTCTCCAATACGACTCAAAGCGCTTTACAGATAGTATTAACATAATACAGAGGTTAAGATTTGCATAATTTACAGAAACCATGAATATAATACAACGGTGCAGCAGCCATTTTGGGTCGTCAGTTCTCAGTATTATTCATCCTACCCATGAAGAATCCAAGTCAAGCAAACATTTTAGACGCAGTACATAGGATTGCACTGGACAGAATAGGCAATGCCTGGAAGAGTTGAAACATAATTAAGGAGATAAAAAGAATAGGCGATATCCTTGCAAAATCATCAGACCTATGCATTATTCATTCTACACAATAGAGTACCCAGTCCAGACAGCCAATGTTGGCCGCACTACAGGGTTACAATGTGCAATAAGCAATACATGTAAATAAATATACAAGGATAAAATGTACTTTAATATACGCAGACTCTTTGGCAAATATTATGGAATGTTAATGAATCCTGAACCGGGAGATCAAACATGCTAGAAAAGTAGGCAAAATTTTAAAATTTCTAGCAAATTTTCAAACTTTAGCGTAGAACCCATAAACTTGTTCAAGAACCGTTTTCAAAACACTTCCTGCATCTTTGCTCACTGATGTAGGTAGGGCCGCCATCAGGGGGAAACCGCCGGGCCTCGAGTCCCGGGCCCGGAGGCAGCAGAGAGAGAGAGAGGGGCCCGGGTGGCAGCGGTACTCCACCAGCAGCCAGGGAGAATTGATAGAACGCCGGCCGCGAGACATCCAGAGCTCGCGGACCGGCAGCCGCTCCTGATTGGTTGCCGGTCCGCGAGCTGTGATTGGCTCGCGGCTGGCGCCATATTTGACATGCATTCGGCGCTGGATTGCTGCTGGATAGAAGTGACTGTGAAAGCAGTAGGAGGGGCAAGGCTAGTGAGTGAACCATCAGCGCTGTTTTCACCTGGCTGGACCAGCTGAAGAAAGTAAAAAGACTAAACCAGGTACTACATAGTCCCTGAATTTACCCTGTGCCCCCCAGTCAGCCAGCCTTCCGGTTTCCCCCAACTCCAGACAGCTTTCCCTGCCCTGTCCCCACCAGTCCAGCCAGCCTGCCCTGTCCCACCCTAGTCTAGCCAGCCTTCCCTGCCCTGTGCCCCCCCAATCCAGACATCTTTCCCTGCCCCCCCCGAATCCAGACAGCCTTCCTAGCCCTGTGTACCCTAGTCCAGACAGCCTTCCGTGTCCTGTGTGCCACCCCTCCCCCCCTAACATTTTATGTAGATCCGACATTCCAATGTATTTTATGTGCATCTGGCTTATTTGATGTTTTATACGTGGTTTTGGCTGTTTCAATGTATGTTATGTGGTCCCTACACTATATGTGTGTATATATATATATATATATTATATGTATGTATGTATGTATGTAGAATCAACCTTGCTTTCCCTATATACATTTAGTATAGATTTTGGTTTTGTGTATAAACTTACTGCAGTTTTCTCTTGTGTAGTTTCATCTATTATATTTATATTGTATTTAGTTTGACAAGTTATGATAACCACAGCCCAAACACTGAGAATTTTTAAACTGGTTTACGCAACAATTGATGTCCCCCCCTCCCCAGTGTAGCTCCGCCCACCTTTGCCCCATTCCCCCCCGGGGGGCCCTGCCTATTTTGTCAGTACCGGGCCCAACAATTTCTGATGGCAGCCCTGGATGTAGGTACTGTGGTGAATATTGAGTGTACGTAAAACAGGTGATTATAACCAACTGAGGAAGGATTATGCTTCACATCATATGCCCAGGGGCGTAGACAGCCGGCCCAGGCCCCATTACTATTGAGGGGGCATGGCCTAATCGTGGGAAGCGTGGCCACGCCCAATTTGCGCGTTTGGAGGGGTGCTGTGAGCACCTCAGCCCAACGCAAATCCGGCGGGGGGCAAGATCAGTGTGATCGCTCCCCCCCACAGACCGAGGAGAGCAGTATCCTACTGCAACCCAGCACACAGTAGCATGTACTGGGCTGCTGACAGGTAAGAGGGAGGGGGGGCAGCATCGGACCCGGCCCTCCAACAAACCCAGGTAATTGGTACCAGCTCCTCCCCTCTCGGCACCCCTGGATATACCCAGTTTCTGCCAGCAGCATTTATCATTGCACAAGATAACATTGATTACATTGATAACATTGATATGTTTGATCCAAAATATGTTGCTATCCTCTGACATGTGGAACCCTGGAAGGAATATTCCCACAGGCAGTTCAAGTAACATTTTTTACTACCACAAACATCCCCATTCAATTGTAAGCAATACTACGGAAAAAAAGTTACATGTACTTTTTTAAAAGGTGCCGCTACTCACCTAACGTTACAAGTTGATACACGATTAATAGAACTGTCCACACTCTGGATAAGTGTGCAGATGCCTATTTTATTAATTTCTCAAATTATTTCACTGTTTCTTCCTTATTCTGGAACTAGTTATAAGAATTAAAAACAAGTCCAAAATAAAAAAATAAAGGTGTTTGTTCTGTGTAACCCTGGATATTACCCCCCAAAAAGCACTGCATGAATTTATCCTTTGTAACCTGGTGAGTGAATTATACATGTGCTAACTGGAAGCTTTGCTGATCTATCTAAAGGTTAGCCAGGGCCGCAAATAGGGGGGGACTAGAGGTGCACGTGCACCGGGTGCTGGAATGCAGGGGGTGAAAAAAGGATGACTCACGGTGGCTTGGGGGCTGCAGATCAGAAAACGGCCATACAAAAATGGCCGCCGCCGAGGAGGAGACAGATGCTAGAGGTCCTTACTGGACCTCTAGTGTCTGTCTCCTCCTTGGCGGCGGCCATTTTTGGATCGCCATTCCCAGAGTATTCCATGTGGACTAGCCCCCCGCATGGACTCTGCTAAAAACGGCCATCCAAAAATGGCCGCCGCCAAGAAGGAGACAGACACTAGAGGTCCTACTGGAGCTCTAGTGTCTGTTAGGCCAGCGCAAGTGCCGGGAGAAGATGCTGACAGCTGCATCTTCTCCTGTGAAACCCCCTGGCAACGAGAATAAACCCCATGGCAATGAGCATAAACCCCATAGCAACGAGCATAAACCCCATAGCAACGAGCATGAAACCCCCTGGCAATGAGCATGAAACCCCCTGGCAATGAGCAGGTAATTTTAAAGTAATTAAAAGCCTTTCTGTGGGGCATAAAATGGTGTCGGGCAAATATGTAAGTGGCACTTTGGTATTAGGCATTATAGTGTGTGGCATAATGTGAAATGGGCGTTATGGTGTGTGGAATAATGTAAGTCACTATACCAGGGATGTTTGACTAGTGCACTGCCTTATGGAGGAGCAAGGACAATATCCAGGTACGGGAAGGGAGGGGGCGCAAAATTGCTGCCTTGCACCGGGAGATATCCTAGTTTCGGACCTTGGTTAGCAAAATATTTAAAGGGTTCTCATGCAGAAATAAAACAAATCTAATAGTAATGTGTTAGTAAAAGTCTAATTGAAATATACAGTTGGTATCACACATACCATGCTTGTGAAAATCGGCAAGCAATCTGCGGAAGCTGGCAATTACAGCTATAGTTTGATGTTATCACAAAAAGATGCTCGTATGCTCATTAATACTCATGAATATTTCATACCATAAGATGACTGACTCCATGGAAAAATATGAAAAGGTGAATTTAGAAGGAACTATATGGCTTTACTACACAATAAATATGAAATGTACTTATATGTACTGTGTTTAGATACTACTTTGTAGGATGTAGTTATCCAATGCAGAGGGCTCATCAAAACTGGTACATATTTTAGGTATACAATATTGAATCTATACATACAAAGTGCATATTTTTGCACATAAAATTCTGGTGTGCTGAGTAACCTGATTCATGCAAGATGTGATAAGCAAAAAACCTTTTCTTGCTAATTGCTGTAACGCAAATTAAAAGGAGCTAATCACATGACCATAACCTTATAAAATGACATGCAGACATTTTCTCACTCATTCTCCCTTGTACTATTAATGTACATAAGACATTTTTTTCAGTGTCTGGTTTGGGACCGGACAGTAGCACAAACTGGAGCCGAATTAGGACCGGACTGTAGCACAAACTGTAGCCGGAGTGGGAGCAGACTGTAGCACATACTGGAGCCGAGTTGGGACCGGAATGCAGCACAAAATGTAGCTGGATTGGGATCGGTTGTAGCACAAACTGAAGCTGGACCGGGACCGGACAAAAGCACAAATTGGAACCGGATTGGGACCGGACTATAGCTCAAACTAGAGCCGGATTGGGACCGGACAATAGCACAAACTGGAGCCGGTTTGGGACCGAACTATAGCACAAACTGGATCCGTATTGGGACTGGAACGTAGCACACACTGAAGCCGTATGGGACCTGACTATAGCACAATCTGAAGCTGTATTAGGAACGGACTGTAGCACACACTGGAGCCATATGGTACCAGACTATAGCACAAACTGGAGCCAAAGTGGGACCACCACTGGAATAGACAAGTGAACCATAGACAGCTAGCCAGTGAGCTGGAGCCTTGGACGTCTAACAGTGATGAAGCTCAGGCCCTGAATGCTGTCAGTCGAAGATCTTTCTACCCTGGGTCTCACGGAGATTGGCTGATGCGGTCAGGTGGTCTGGGAGCAGCACTCTGAGTGGTGCAGGAGAGTCAGGTGAGTCCAACATGGCTGCGCCCATACTGAGTTTTGGAGGGAACTTTGGCGTGCTTGCTGTGGAAGTGTAGAGAGAACAGCAGGCACAGAGAGCAAATGCATCTTCAATCTCTGCAGTTCAAGTCCAGCACTACTATTTGGAATACACACACTGTCTAATCAGATATCTGCAGAGTTCACAGTGAGAAGAAAACAGGTGAATAATCAGCCTGGAAGGAATAGCACAGTCTAATGCTCACACTAGAGGTGTTGCAGCCTGCATGCTGAGCAGATTACCATGTAAATCAGAATATCCTGATGCACAGGACAGGTGGCAGAGGTAAATCACAAGACAACCTAATAACAAATTAGAGAAATAATCAGGATCCTGACACATAAGGTTTTTCCTGATTTAGGGATTCTCCCTACTTATCAATCCCTGCATACTGTGAAAGCTATCGCAATGAGATAGCATCCCCATGCAAAGGGGAGGGTAGTTACTGCATATTTAAGAAAAAATATTGGTGGTACCTTTAATGACAGATGTCCTTATATGCCATCATAATTAGACTATGTGGATTTAGCTAGTGTCATTAGCTTGTAGCAAAGTGGGCTCATATCCAGAACTATTAGTTACAAGAGAATGACATGTATAATTCAATAAATTAAATTTTAAAGTGTAAACCCCTTTTAAACCCCATAATTTATCCTATGCAGCTTCATACATGCATTCTCACCTGTCAGGTGGTGTAGGTGCGTATTCCCAGATCCCAAACTCTGGAGAGCCAATAAGGCCAAGCTCAGTCCTTTTCAACATAAAAAGAGTGGGTGGAAGTTTAATAACAAATATTATGCAGCCATAGGTGCACTCTGATCTTTGGTTGACAAATCAATGGGTAGCAGACCCTTTCTTTAAAAGGAAAAAGAAAATTACCTTATTGAATCTTTTCTCGTTGCATAAATCACAGTTGAGTCATATTTAATTTGGAACTGTATGTGAACATTCACCACTCCCAGCCTGCACTCAGGTATCTGACAAGCCAGTCTACAGTACCTGATGTGGTAACACATCTCCAGCTCTCACTGCAACTTACAGCAGTACCTATGACTCCTCTTATCATCACTGAACTTTGGAGCCTCCATCTCAGAACTAACACTCAAAACCCAACTGGAAGCACTATGTCTTTTGTTGCAGGTCAGGCCACACTTGCCTACCCTCCCGAAAATCAGGTGCCGCTCCCGGCCCCCCGGAAAGGCAGACAAGCCTCTCGGTGACCCACATGCCCCGTGACCACAATAGAAACTTACGCAGCGGGGGAGAACGGTGGTGCGAGTTGCGTTGAATCGTGTCATCGTGGGCCCCGCCCCGAATGGAGCATCATCATCGCGACACGCCCCCCGGCCGTGAAGTCTGACAGCTCCCTCTTGGAAGGAGGGACCTGAAGGTAGGCAACCCTTGGTCAGGCGCTGTGGTCATTTACTTTTGTATGCATTAGTGAATGTGGATTTAACTTCCGTCAGTACATGGACACTTTTGGAAATATTTTGCTTGGTTTTTGCATATTGAGTAGTCTTTCATTAAGGTCCCTATTGTTTGCATACAATACATTCTGTTGTTTACTTATTGTGTGACTTTATGTCTGCAACTTTAAAATCATTCATAGTCACTTTCCATGTTGTCATGAATTAGTTTCTGATGCTAATCTATAAGTCTGTTTTCAATAAAGTCTAGTATTATTTCCACTTCAGGCCTTACTTCCAGGGCATTAATCAGTGCATTGTATGTGTCAAATAAACTGCACCAAGTGGTTACCTTTTATTCTCACCCATCTGGAAATGGGTAACACAATATATGACACTTGTGGTACTATGAGCTTTGAGAGGCACATTATGGGTGTTCCTGTGCACTTGGAGAACAGCGAGGGGGTTGAGGTGCACTTTAGCTCTGACCTTTGAGATGAAACTTTGCTTTTTGTTTCTTGGTAGCTTTAATAACATTACTTAAGAAATGTAAATTATGTACTTACACAAGATTGAAAGTATGCACCCTGCATACTTAAAATACAGATGCACTAATGTAAGTGTGCAAATTCACAGTGCTTATACAAAGAAACCCACCAGCATGTCGAGGGTCCGCTTGGACTCGCATACTTTCCAACATTTATAAAGGCTGAGAGAAGGCACCACTCATAATTTTATTGGGTGAAGCTAAGTTGACTTCAATGTAAGCACCACTCCTTTTAAAGTCAGTGTCAGGAGGTATGAACCCGCAGTTTTGTAAAAGTACCTATTAGATTAATAAAGAAAAAAAAAAACCTTGGGGCGTGGCCTGGCCAGCCAAGATGGTGGATGCATGTTGGTGAGATGGTGCTTGGTATTGCCCTAAACCCCTCACTGCCTACAAGATTTGGATCTTTTTGTTACATCTGCGGGTTGCAGGCTCTGTGACTGCCCCTGTCTCCAGGTGAGCTTTTCTCTCTGCTTTGGAATCACTCCTGTCCCTGTGTCTGGTACTGCACCTCTGGTCCACGTGGTAGTGTCCCCGCTTCGGGGTCAGTGTCTGGACGAATGGCAACAAGTTGCCATTTTGCGAATGGCCGCTCAGCGCCATTTTAGCGAATCTCACACAATATCACTACATACGGCGATGATATTATTTAGAGTCAAATGCGATTCCTACACAATAGAACAATGTTAAAAGTCCTCATTATATAAATATATACATTTACAAAAACACATAATATGAACGACCCTGCAAAACACGTACCACGGTGTACTTCGCAAACATGTAGATGCACAACGCTAAGCAGGGCCGGATTAAGGTCTGTGGGGGCCCCTGGGCAACAAACTGGTGGGGGCCCCAATCAATAAAATCAAAGTGATTATATGGGCGATGTTATAAAAAGGTATAATGTATCAACCAGCATTGTGATTTTATATATATATATATATATATAAAATGATATGTGTGTACATATGTAAAAAAATAATAATAATAATATATATATATATATATATATTTACATATATATATATATATATATACACACACACAGTATATATGTATATAGATATACGACCACACACAAATATATACTACACACAGTATAAATATGTGTTTGTGTGTGTGTTTGTATATATATATATATATATATATACACACATTCATACTGTGTATATATATATATATATATATGTACAAATATATGTATATATATATTTTATATACAGACAGTATGCGTGTATGTATACATATATACAGTATATATATTTATATATATACACACATACACATATATATAGAGAGAGAGATACACACATATACAAACACAGTTTAAATGTGTGTGTGTATATATATATATATATAAATATATATACTGTAAATATAAATATATATACTGTGTATACATACACATATACTGTCTGCATATATTTATATATATATATATACTCGCGTATATGATATATTAATAATAATAATGTGAGCGGTGGTGGGACAGCGGGCTACCTTTCCTTCAGCCCTCATCTCCACGGCCCGACTCAGCTGCTATGCCCCGCACGCACTGCAGGGCAGGCAGCCTGGGCTCTTCTCTCTGAGACCAGCCACAGTCTCGCGAGATTTGACATAATCTCACAAGACTGTCACTGTAGTGAGTCTACTGTTCCCTGCTGCTGTCCGCGGCACCTGAGCTGTTCTCTTACAGCAGCTGCCGAGAATAGCAGCAGGGAACAGTTAATGTTAGTAGAAGCGGCTGGGGATCGGGGACAGTGTGCGGGGGCCCCCTATGTGTGGGGGCCCCGGGACGACCGCCCCTGACGCCCTGCCTTTAATCCGGCCCTGACGCTAACTAGCGTCTTTTCCTAATATCCCCGCACTAACATATTGCACACTTACATAGGAAGGTTCCCTAGCATTAAGGTTAATATTCAAGGTTTTATTCATTATTATTTATGTAACAAAGCGACTGTATTTCAGATCTTAGGTTTAGTACATGATAAGCAGACTGTGTTTGGTGCCATTCTGAACCACTGTTTATTTGCAGATTCCCGGTTCCATCGGCAAGGAAATCGCAACATGCGTCTGGGAATTATGGATCATAGAGAGATAGGCATTAAAATGTACTCTGTTCATGTACTGTAATTAGCCAGTTTAGACTTGTTTTTCGGCAGGAAAACGGACACAAAGAACTGTTGGAGGCTGAACTATTGCAATGCAAACTGACCTATGAACTGTACCGTAACAGAAGAACCAGGAAGAAGAACCAATGGGATTATGCCAACTTGTTCTATTGTATTGCCTATCTCTGTAAGGGTATATAGGAAAGCTCTCTATTTCTGGTAGTTAGTCATCATTTTCTTGCTATTGACAGAGGCTTCACCTTTGATGCCGGAAATCTGGATCCAGAGCGCATGCGTATGTATTCGACTGTACCTAGTGATTGTATAATTTGTTTGCGCTTTTGTTGAATAATATCTTTTTGTGCTTTGGAACCACAATCAAAGTCTGGATAGCAATTATTTCTTGTGCGACTTATAATGCTAAATAGCGACATTTAGAGTGTATAGATAGGTAGGAATTCATAAGCGCTTTCATCGGCCCTCCTGCTCTGTTTGCTCTCAGGAGACTTTCTCCCACTGGAGAGCTGTGCATCTGGCGACTGTGTGGTGGCAGGCGGGAGACATATTTTGTTCCACTGGCAGCCCGTGGCTCTTCACTCAAGTACCTGCTGCACACACCAGCAAGCTACTCTTGTTGGTGGATCTGTTCCTCTGCCTGGCTCCAGGACATTCTTTCGCTGGTGGTTGTGCAGCTCTCTCCCCACTCACTCAGGCTGCAGCCCTGCAATGTAGTCTGCCTGTGCTCTGGGCAGTCCCCCATGCTGTAGTTGTGGTGCCGGCCTGCATCATCTGGTGTGTGCTCTCCCTGTCCCTGTACACGGACCTCCAGTTGGGAATTCTCCTGTCAGCCCCTGACTGCTTGTCGAGCTTTCCCTGTGCTTAGTGCACCCTCTGCTGCATCAGCAAGGCTGCCTCTGTGGCCCTAGATAACTGACACTTCATCAGAGTTGCCCCCTACTTGCTGAGTCATTATCTTACATCTGGACTGTTAATCTTAGCATGAGCACCCTCAAGTGTGTGACCCTGGACCTGTTTACAACCTGGTCTTGCTTCAGAGGAGAGCTTCAACTCCAGGATACTTCTGCATCATAAAGGTTGGTGATCCCCCTGCATACCTCCCTGTAACTCCCTACTAACTGTCATTGCACCTCAGTGCCTCCTCGCCTCTCCATTTCTGTTCCTAACCACACGGTCCTTAATATGGAATAACCTCTCCCTTCCCGGGTCCTGAATAACTTCCAAAACAGGTGTCTCTTTACATTATCTTGCAAGGAACACATATAATGTGTGCAGGGTGTGCGGTGCGCATGGGCCTCCGGGTTCAGGGTGCACATCCTGCACCCATATTACTTAAAACTTACCTCTCTGAGGTCCCGCGCTGGGTGTCACCGCTGTACGAAAAGCCGGAAAAATGGCCGCCGCAGCCATTTTTCCGGCGTTTTACGCTTGTGCAGTAGACTCCGGGCACACTCTAGTGCCCAGAGTCTACTAATGCTCCAGTGGCTGGCCAGCCGCGGTAGTCAGCTGCCGGCCGCCGGGAAGAGAGGAGGGGGCCCCAGACGGGGAATGCACATGGGCCCCCTCCCCCCACTAAAGATAACATGGGGAGAAGAAACAACCTTCGCATCCGTAACAGCCCACAGTCAGTTGAATCTGCACATCTGAAGGACTACCTCCACCTCTTCCATTTTCTAGCACCTACCATCCTGGATTAGATGCTGCTGCTAGACAGAACACATCATGCACTGCGCCCTAGATCACAGGATTCCAATTCTCCACGGGATGTCATTCTACATCTTCATTACTTCAAAACGAAGGATCAAATATATTCAATGTCTTGCTGATCTTCTTCCATCTGTTTTGAAGGCTTGAGTATTTTTGTATTCCTGGACTTTTCACCTATCACCTTATCACGACGGAGAGAAATGCAAGATATTACTAAAATCCTCAGGGACCATGACATTAAATATCTGTGGGGGTTCCCCTTCAATCTCCAGGAAGTATGGATGGTAAGGTCCTCGTTGCTAGGTCTCTTGATGAGGTCCTTTCCCTCCTTCACCATCTGGACCTCCCGAGTCCTACTTCACAAGTGACCTCCCTTCCACTTTGATTACTGTGTTGCTATTTTCCCCCTCATTACCAATTTATTATTTTTCTTAGTTCGTTAAGTTCTTTAGTTTGTTAATTTATTTAGCTAGTTATTTGTTTTCTTATTGGCTCATCCTGTTCTCCCGGTCTCTGCACCCCTTCTGTGGCCTGACTGTTTCTTGTGTGTTAGTGTTTTTCCTTTATATCTTGGCCTCGCTAATCCTCACCATTTCCTGAGGACATCTGTTCTACTATGAACAGGAGCCTCGATGCTTCCTATATAATCCCTTTACATTTGTTGTCTTTAATGTTGTTATTTATTGCTTGTTTCTTTAGTTTGTTATTTTCTGCAATTTATTGTTTGTTATCTTTCGTTGTTTCCATATGTTACTCTGAATCATTTCCTTCCCCTGTATAACCCACATTCCATCTTTGGCTTGAGTTTGGCCAATTTTCCCCTATCAAACTCTATGACTGACATCAGACGCCTTAGACCTACTGGTCTTCCCAACCCGTGGGTCTGCCATTACTGACAGTTATTGTTTCTGTCAGTCCTGCTCTTTCCCCTACCTTCTCTGTCCTTTATGTGACCTTTCTTCTCTTTGTTTCCATTTACCCCTGGAGTTGCCCGCTCCTCTGTCTTTCTTTGCTATTTTCACTTTCACTCATGGGTCTTAAACTCCTGTCTCTCAATACAAAGGGTATGATTAATCCCCAAAAGCGGTCTACCTTGTTCCTCACCTTAAAGCATTCGAGATGTGATATTGCATTCCTTCAGGAGACACACTTCTCTGGTTCACACCACCTGGAGCTGTGGTCCAGGTGCTTTCCATGCGTCCACCATGCTTGTATCCCTACCCGCAAGAAGAGAGAGAAGAGAAGAGAGTGGCGTTTCTGTTCACTAGCTCTCTTTCTTTCACACCCACTACTGTTGTTCATGACCCCAAGGGGAGATAATTGATTCTAGCGGTGGACTTAAATACTGTTCCTTATACTTTGGTTAATGTCTGCACCCCAACCAGCACAAAACCCATTTGTTACAAACTTAGTGATTTACTTACCCTACACAGGCAAGATGAGGTGATTTTGGCAGGGGATCTCAATACTAATCTCATAATTGTCTTAATAGATCTAAATCAGGGGTGAGCAATAAGTGAAAAAATGGAATAGAATATAATGCATGCTGCCTTTTTGTATGTGCACACTTACACAAAGTCCCTGTTCTCCCCTCCCAAATTTTGGGAAGTATGCAAGAGTAGAACAGGGATCTCTGCTGAGAATACACTGGTCAGGAGATTGCACAGTGAGGACTTATTTGGGATTGTACTGCTCATATGCTGGAACTATATTGTGGTTTGCCCCTGATCTTTCCCATCTGTAGATATGCAATCCATTATAAATGAAGATAAACCTAAACAGACAGTGGAAATTTACTGGCAGTTAGAAGGGGTCCCTTTGGCCATGTGTAATGTGCAATTTGAAAACTATATGGTTCTTTTACAGATATTGCATTTAGGTGCACCAATTGCATTTAACCCAACAACCAATCAGCAATTAGCTGTTATCAGTCTAGTGCAAGTTTGATATTGAAAGCAAGGGTCTGATTTGTTTCTGTGCTTCATTACAAATTGTGAACCTACATGCAATGTCAATAAATAAGTCCTATTGTGTTTAATAATTGTACATTTCATTAACAAAATGTCCATGATGGTGGCTTGATAAAAATTCTACTTTGAGATGGTATAGCAAAAAACTAGATAATTAACTGGAGAATTTCCCTTTAGCCCTGTGGCTTGGCTATATTTAAATAACCTATTGAGGGCCTGTCTGTTTCTGTTACCCTGAAATGCAAGAATTCAGTCATAGCTTTGACATGTCCCTCTGCAGGCAGAAGTAACTCTTGTTAGAGATGTTACTGTCAGATGGATTTTTCAGTTATATATCCTAAAACCTTATTCTAAGCACTTAGAACAGTGATACAAACTTGGCTACTCTAGCTGACTTTTTTATTTATAAGGGCTTTTTTCCAGGGAAGTGCTGTAAGGGTAAGCAGGGGAGGTAGAGCCTTTCCTGTTATACTCCTGAAATTTGATATAAAAATGATTAGAATAACACACAAAAAAAATTATAACTTATAAACATCTTCTTTGTTTATTGTAATATTTTTTATAGTTAACACTCACCAGCTTTGTGGAGCTCCCTGGGACTGCAGGGAGATGAGCAGGGAGACAGCTCAGCCTCAATTCTGTATAGTCGGACACTGCTTGCAGAGCTGGGGGCGGGGCCACACCGGGGGCAGTAAGCTGCACAGAAAGAGAGCAAATAAAGGCATGCTTCTGAGTATGGTGGTGTGCATTGAGCACTGATGGACACCTTGGATGTGTCATGTGACCAGGAAGTGTAATACAGTGTTTAGAGATCGGAGCTCAGTCAGCAGCAAGAGAAGACACAGTGATCCTGGTAGGAGAATCAATGGTCACTGAAGCTTAGTGTAGTGAGGGGAGACTTACAGTGAGTAGGGGGTGAGATGGTCTCCTAGCACTCAGACCCATCTCCATGTGTGCCTCCCCAGCCATTGACCATAATGGAAGGATTGATAAAAAAAATGGCTTTTAATAAAACATATACTATACATTTATAAAAACAAATAAAATAAAGCCCCGCAACAGGGTAGAAATGTGTTGGAGTACAGGGTGTGTGGAACAGTGTATATTGGCACTTCCAGGCTATAGTGGTAATATTAGACCTATGAGGACTATAGTATTTTCGGCCGATACTCACTCCCCATATCCAATAGATCTGTTTTAGATTTACCATACATACTTTCATTCCATGTTGTCATCTTTATTTTATTTGTTTTTATAAGTGTATATGTTTTTATTAAAAAGCCATTTTTTTTACCGATCCTTCCATTATCGGCTTATTATACATTCACTGGCATATAATAGTGTCTCTTGGGATTAAGAACTAAAAGAAACCCAGATGTGAGAATCGCAGCTTTTGGGCTGAGTGAGTACGGTACGCTTTATATCTGTATGATGAATTATGGACTCGGATGTCTGATGCTCTGATTTCTACACTACTTAAAGAAACCTTTATACATGTGGACTTTCCTGCATTCTATCTGTGAGTTGGGTACGCAACTACTTTTTCACATGGACATAGAACAAATTTAACACACTATGGTGGTGTTCATATTTGATATATTAAGACGTACTAACTATGATATGTTTTATGTGTTTATTTCCTTGCATTTGACAATACGAGACAAGCAAGATCAACTGTGAATCTCAGGAATAACTCATGAACATTTCCTGTTGGTCATTTAAGTATATTTATATTGATATTTGTATAGACTTGACTCTTTACTATTGCTGACGCCATAACTTATCTCTCAACCTACCAGGGATGAACAGCATAGTTTTTTATCGCTTGTCAAAGAAAACAGAATGCCACCTGAGGATGGAGTTATGCCCACTCTAAGTGCTGCCTCCATCTTTAGAAGCTTCTTATTCATTAACTTTTTGTAATGTATTTGTGTGGTCTTATAAGCTTACACATGCGCAGTCCTCTCAATCTGAAATCACGTGCTCCATTGACATCTTGCACATGCAGAACAAGGCTACACTGTAACAGTTATGTAGCACATCAGCACACTATATTGATGTGATACAAAGAGACCCAAATTACTGGAGGGGTCAGTTACCCACACACACATACAGACACACACATACCCCACAGACTGAATTATTCATACATTGCTGAGCTGTGACATGTGGTATTGCAGCAATAAATGGTGATACAAGAGGTATTTTAGCCAGGGCCAGATTAGCAATGGGGTGGAAGGAGCTACAGCTCTAGGTCTCCAGAAGAAAATTGTCCCACTACCGTGACAGCATGATGATGACCAATCACCAGTTGGCCACATGGTCGGCCATAAATCATAAACCTTTAAGTTGTGTTTCTATTTACATGTTGATACATCTCCCCTTATATCTCAGATTTACTCTCTCTACCTGCCTGAAGAAGTTGATAGATTGCAGTCTGGATATTATTAGGTGTTGGCCATGCATATTCTTGATATTTGCTGAAGTGTACAGAAGAGAACCAATTACACTTGCAAACTCATCAGTTATTTGCTAAAACATTTAGTGAAATTCTGCCCATTAATGAATGTAATGAAAGGAAAAGTAATTATACACTGTGCTTTCTTTCTACTGATACTCACATGTACTCATTTGTAAGCACTTTTTTTTGCATAATTTTTACTTCTCAGGGAGGCATTCAATCAGCAGCTGTAAATTACCGCACACCAGTTGTTCCCCCGGGGCTATTCATGTATCCCTGAAGTGCGGCTTTTTATCGGGCTCCGAAACCCCCCCCCCCAGATAATTATCCTGTTTCCGGGAAGCTGCCAGCAAAAACACATAGGTCCGTGTACTTAAAACTAATTCTATGTGTTTTGCCTGAAAACAGATAATTTTTTTTGGGGAAAAAAAGGGCTCTAATTGAATTGCCAGTAGCTAATAAACAGGGAAAAGTTCAGTTTACCACCCCCAAATTATTGTGGCTAATTGAATACCCTCCATAGAGTTAGTAATAAAAAAAAGCATTGAGTATACTGTATACCAAACAGTGAGGTTTGGGAGGGTGATGGCCAAGGGCAAAATTTTACATACATGCAAAATATCAAAATGATTAAAAATGCTGAAAATCCTGTCTACTCATTACTTATTTATATTCTTGTATAGCAATTACAGTTTCTGACTCTGTTATCAAATGAAAACTGCAGTACAAGCATCCCCTCAGTGTCGTTATAACTCATGATCAGCATATGTTGCAGAGTAATATAACGAATACTGAATTTAGCTGACGAGATGGCCGTTCCGATTTCCCTTCATCCCCAGAACAAACGTTATGGGGTAGGATTCAGAGTTGAACGCTATGCCAATTTTCACGCAGTTGAGCGATTATCAATGTCTGAACACATAATAGCCGCATTGCACACGCATAGAGAATTAATTGCGATCAAGTTCGCTGTGAGGATTCACTCGCAATTGATTGATAGGAAGAGACCTTTTCGTGGGTGCTTACGAGGAATTCAGGCCAAAATGTGTACACAGAGACCAAAGCTCCAGTGTCTCAGGGCCTGTTTCAGCAAGGAATGCACGCTAGCAAACGCACGCACCCAGCCGCTGTGGGAATATGCCAATCAATGCATACGCACGGAGACCGCAGCACAAGCAGCAGACGAGCAGCAAAACATAAAGCCCCCCACCTATGCCGTGATTGACAGCGTACACATCGGGAACATAGAGTGTCATCGAAGCTGCGTGTGAGCTAAGGGCGGACCTGACCCTGCCGCAGGACTTGAGAGTTTCCTGCACACAGAGAGGTGCCCGGCTGTGTGCGGCGCCTTTTAGATTAATTTATGCACGCCCTGTAACGGCGTGTGAACGCACAGGCACGTCTGCATTCAGCCGACCACCCCCCTGTCACTACTCACAAACGGCACTTCCTGTCAATCAACATCGAAGTTCTCTGTGGGCTCCCTGTGTACTCTGAGAGAGCCCTTACCATACTTAGCAACCTGTTCGCGCACGCGCAATGCACTGCATACACATGCACAGATTGCAAACATCGGCTCGCACTATGCGTCCTCTCACTTGCGTTGCTCTCTGAATCAGGCCCTCAGTTATCGCAGCCATTCTGAGTGACCATAGACTCACTCGAGGACAGTGGCGTCACAAGGAGGCTGTGGGCCGCACGCGGATGTCACCTGCCGAGGGGTGACACCAAGGTGCAGGCTCCCCCTCAGTGACAGGAGCCGGGTGCTGCACTGTAATATTGAGTGCAGCACTCGGCTTCTGACACTGTTAGGGAGCCGGCACTACACACAGGACAGGGCAGTCCGCACCTTCTGCACCCCTGCTCGGACACCCGGTAAACAGCACAGGACAACAGGGTTTGGGGCGTGAGGCCACACCCCTTCACCAATGCCACGCCTCCTTCCTGTGAGGCCACGCCCCATTTTTGGTGGCGCGCAGATCCGCCGCGCGCACAGCATCCTCCCTGCACCAGGTGACAACACGGGGAGGGACGCCACTGCTCGAATAGTCAATGTTTTCAGGATTTGTGTCCAGTGCTGCGTTTGTGTGCGCCGTTGTGGGCAGCTACAAGGGCTCCGGTGGGTGTATCAATACAAATTCCGCCTGTTGATGCATTAGCATATTTTAACAATTGCCAAGCGGGAAAATTCACAAATACGCTTGCATTAGCTTACAACTTTGATCAGGCCCATAGTGCGTACCGTAATCAATATGTAATGCCTCCGGATGTATTGCCAGCAGACTAAATACAACACTGGAAGCCCGAACCATCAGGATCCCGACTGGGGCTGGTAAGTACCCTAACCCTCCCCTCCCCCCCCCAACCCTCCCTTAGTGGTGCATAATGCTAACTCCCCCCCCCCCCCCGGTGGCGCCTAACCCTAACACCCCCTTCCCCTAGTCTAACCATAAGTGGTGCCTAAAACTAACCCTACACCCCCACAGTCCCCGCTTACCTTTGTTCGGGATGGCGGGTGTCGGGATTTCGGTGTCTGGCTAAAGATAGGCATCGGAATTTAGGTGCCTATCTTTAGTACAGTGGGCCTGATTCAGACCTTCGCTACGGGTCTCGCACCAAATGGGGTGAGCTGTCGATGGTGATTGACAGCTCGCCCCATTTGGTAGGCGGGCAGGGGGGGTGGCTGACCAAACGGAGGCGTTCCCGAAAGAACGCCTGCCATTTGGGGGCGGCCCCACTGACATCACCAGTGATGTCAGTGGGAGAGCTTCCAGCTCTATTAGAGCTAGAAGCTCTCTGGGGCTTGCGGCCACGAGACCCTACCACAAGGGTCTCATCGCAAGCCCGATGGTCGCGATGGTCTTGACCATCGCGACCATCAACTTGGCCGCTCGCAATAGCTGTGGGTGGTCACCCACAGCTATGCAAGCGGCCAGGATGCCGACCAAGAAAAAACAAAAAACTCCCAGATTCAGAGCGAGCGCTCGTTCAGAGTGTCCGTCTCTTTCAAACGACGGAACAATAAATCTTGCAACGTTTGGTAATTGGATTGTTAACAATATATTGTATGCTTTTTAAGCACCATACTACCATCTTAACAAGTACCATCTATAGAATGAGAAAATGGAGAATATGGGAGTGGCTGAGGTGACATCTTCAGAGCATACAGTTGGCGTACACATTTCACGATTTGCACAAAATCATTAAAGATATCTTTTCATCTGCCATGCAGAACCACAAAAAAATGCGAGGAACGACGCACAAGTGCGTACACACTAGACGATGTGGACAAAATGTTGTTCCAATTCAGCTCAAAACGACAAATCATCAAATATATCGTCTAGTGCAGTGGTTCTTAAACTCGGTCCTCGGTACCACACACAGGGCCTAATTCAGACCCGCTTGCGAGCGCTGAGCGCTCGCAAGCCGGTCGATGGTGCCCACGTGCGCATGCGCACGACGTAGGCGGCTCCGTCGTGCGCATGCGCGAGACCCGAATAACGATGGCCAAGCCATCGTTATAGGTCTCGCACCAAAGGGGGTGTGCTGTTGATGGTGATTGACAGCACGCCCCCTTTGGTGGGCATGCCAGGGGCGTGGCTGCCCAGACGGAGGCGTTCCATGGGAACGCTCTGTCAGAGCGTCCGGCTCTGAATCAGGACCACAGTTCACGTTTTCCACATTTTTAAAGATCCGCAGCTGGAGCTGCTATTGCGATTACGCACGCAGGGGTGTTACGAAAACATGCTCATGTATGAGTGCAATCGCAAAGTTGTCGCACTATCACTATCTCACATCTGTAATACCTTGCGGTCCTGCGTATACATTGGGAGGTCAATAAATATTAGAGGTCAATAAAGTGAATAAAACAGTAACACGGAAGGTGTGTTTCTATTGTTTGAGTGGATTTTTTATGCCCAAGAAGGCTATATGATTGTCCCTAGCTGATCTACACAAATTAATTTGTGTCTGTTACTTCTGGTCATGACATATAACCTACTTACTCTATATAAAATTAGAATGATATAATAGTAATTAATGTATAAGCATTGTGATTACACATCAGTAAAGATCCTCAGCATGGCGTGAGTGGTGTGAGAGGTGTGAAAGCATTTGTTTAGTTCAATAACTATATAACTTAGAAGACAAGCTACTAGGTAATTGTTTTCTTGACCCTCATTAAATCTATTCATATGGCTAGTGATAGTTATTTTCATTGTGGTGATGTAGTTCACTTTTCTCAGTTACATTTTAAGGTGGATTATTCTATTAGATTTCACTGGGGAATTAAAAATAGAACAGGTCTTCCATCTCTGGGTTGTTAATATGTAGTGTCTGTCTTCATAGACCACTAAAACAGAGTGTTGTGCTAGGAAATGATAGAAAATTTGCATTTGTATTGCAATCCTATTAAAATCAATCTCTTGATGTGAACAGGTTTGACATGTCTGTCTTTCTCAAGCTGTGATCCTGGCTGAGAACTTTCTGTTATCTTTCCTGGTGATCCTGCTCCCTTGCAGTTAATCACTGGATCTCTAATATTAGCCATTACTTGGTCTAATTTATGCAACAAAAAGCACAGCATAGGCAAATGAGGGGGGGTTCAAGTTACTCGGAAACCCCCTCCCACCCTGGCTAGCGGCTCCAATCACAACGGCAGTAGTATATAATATGAATGTATTAGACCTGCGGTCAGTAAAAGTAACATTTTCCTGACCACTTATGTTATTTATATGATATGAATATGTTTCATACAAAAAGTTTGTTTTTAAACTCTCTCTCCGCTACAGTTTATACTATAGACCAGTGGTGACTCCAGGGGTGGGGCTGCAGCGCAGTCCAAAATTCAAATAGGGGAGCCAGACCAACTGCCAATGAGTCCCAGCCATCTATGTTTGGCAGCATGTGAAATGGCAGTTGGTGCGGCTCCCCTATTTGAATGTAGGACTGTGCTGCAGCCTCACCTGTTTAGCCGCCACTGCTATAGACTATAATGTTAAGAATTAATACTTAGGGGCCCATTTATTAAGGATCGCATTTTGCAATTTTGCAATGCGATCAGGGCATGCAGTACCGCCCATGATCGCATTGCAAAATGTGATCATACTGTATGTATGTATCATACTGAATGTATGACCCGGCACATGCAGGGAGACGGGCTCCGAAAAGAGCCCGTCCCTGCGATGTGGCCGGAGCGCATTCCGGGCTGCTGCGCATGCGCAGTCCCGCGGACTGCACATGAGCGGCGCCCATTGCCGGCGGAGGGATCTGGAAGATCCCTCTGCCGGCTGAAATGCGGGTAAGTGCCCATAGGACACAGCGGCTAACGCTATCTTCAGCTAGCGTTAGCTGCTGGGGCCAATATCGGGAATGCTTCGCATTCCCGATATTGATACATTTGGCAGCATCGCATCCCCCATAGAAACCTATGGGGGAGGCGGCTGCCGGCGGCAATGGAGGGATCGCAGCAGGTATCAGAGATACCTGCTGCGGTCCCTCCTTCATACATTCGGGGGATACTTAGTATTTGAGGTAAACCCCCGAAAACAGGTGTTTTCGGGGAATTTACCTGAAATGCACTTTGATAAATGGGCCCCTGTATTACAAACACTATCCAGTGTATAAGGAGATCAATGTGTACATATATGTCCAGTCCAGGGTCAGTGCTAGGTTCTTCTGTTATTCCCCCAGTCTCCCAGACATGCTTCAATGCTTTCCAGAGCAGGATACTTGGTTTGTAGAATGTTGCCCACATCCCCCCCAAAAAAAACAATGGGCTCAGGGGGGTTGGCCCTACTCCTGCATCTGATGGCTCATTGTGATCACTGTCTGAAGTATTACGTACACTACACTTTATTTTAAGCGCTAAAATCAATGCATTTGGAAATCCCGCCCGAAAAATCCTGTATTTGCCCCTGTATCCTTAAATATTTAAAGCAGTATCTCTTTTGTGAAACAGTGAAATGCATCTGCATTACTGAGTGCTAAAAACGTACCTTTTATACTAAGTTAGAATTTAGGGGGTATATTTATTAAAGATTGTTTTTATTGAAGCCGCCAATTTTTGTTGGATTAGAAGACTGGATTGGCCATAGTAATACAGGCAAAATCATCCAGATTTCACTTGCATTGTTATTGCCCTTTTAAATCCAGCCCTTAAAACCGTTGAGGAAAACAAATCTTCAGTAAATATATACTTAGATGTCATAGCTCTGTCCACATACTTATTTGACCCTGTGCTTCAGTGGGCAAAACTGACCATTAATTCAGGTTCATTAAAAGCTATTTAAAGACACGTAGGGGTATATTTACTATAGTGCAGGTTTTTAGAAGTGGATATGTCTCCCATAGCAAACAATCAGATTCTAGCTATTATCTTCTTTAAGGTACTAGATAAATGTTAAGTAGAATCTGATTGGTTGTTGTGGGCAGTGGTGTAACTAGGGTATTTGGAACCCAGGGACAAGATGAAAAAATGGAGCCCCCCCCTCCAAGTATGTGAGCGCACCATAAAAGTGGGTGTGGCCACTGAAAATGGGGCGTGTCAACACTACAATTTCTCATCACTCTGGGAACATTCCTTTGCATTCCAAATGCACCTTAATGCCCCTAGTAGCAGTGCCCCTCATGCAATGTCCACTGTAGTAGTGCCCCTTATGCAGTGCCTCTAGTAGTAGTGCCCCTCATGCAATGCCCACTGTAGTAGTGCCCCTTATGCAGTGCCCCTTATGCAATTCCCTTGTAGTAGTGCCCCTTATGCAGTGCCCCAAGTAGTAGTGTCCCTTATGTAATGCCTCTGTTGTAGTGCACATTATGCACTGCCCCTTACACAGTTACCCCAGTAGTGCCCCTTATGCAGTGTCCCCAGTAGTGCCCTTTATGCAATGCCCCAATAGTGCCCCTTATACAGTGCCCCCAGTAGTGCCCCTTATTCAGTGCCCCTTATACAGTGCCTCCAGTAGTGCCCCTTATACAATGCCCCCAGTGGTGCCCCTTATACAGTGCCCCCAGTAGTGCCCCTTATACAGTGTCCCCAGAAGTGCTCCTTATACAGTGCCCCTTATACAGTACCCCCAGTAGTGCCCCTTATACACTGCCCCTTATACAGTACCCCCAGTAGTGCCCCTTATACAGTGTCCCCAGCAGTGCTCCTTATACAGTGCCCGTTATACAGTGCCCCCAATAGTGCCCCTTACATATATGACATACAGACACACAAAACACAATACTTACCCGAATCCCCGCTCCTGCATTTGTCGCTGTCCACTCCTCCCGCTCAGCACTATGGGAGAGATGTCATGACGTCTCTCCCTTCATCCACTGTGGGAGCCAGAAGGTGGAGCTCATTGGCTGCAAAAACAAACACACCGTCGCCAGGTAGTACAGTCACTGGGTACTACCCAGCGGCGGTGTGTTTGTTTTACTGTGTAGTGCGAACACCCCCTGCAACGCCGGTCCAATGCCACCTAGGGCATGTGCTCTGGCTGACCCCCACTAGTTACGCCACTGGCTGTGGGCAAAGTCTCCACTTCTAAAAACCTGCGCTTTAGTAACTATGGGGTCTATGTACTAAGCAGTGATAAGTGACAGAGTGAAAAGTGATAAGTCTGTGATAAGTGCCAGCCAATCAGCTCCCAACTGTCATCTCACTGGCTGTGTTTGAAGAATTACAGTTGGGAGCTGATTGGCTGGCATTTATCACAGACATCACTTTTCACTCTGTCACTTATCACTGCTTAGTACATAGACCCCTTAGTGTTGCAGATATTATTTGTGCTTACATTTGTATTTACTTTTTATCTTGATTTCCACAAATAGTAGATAATTGAGCTAAATCAATCATTGCACACTAGTAAAAAAATGGGCCGTGTCCTCTGCATTAACGCAAATCAGTTTCATAACTGTTACAATTATGATGTTGAGAAAGGAAAATGATCACACAGTGACAGCAGCCTTGAAAGAAGCGCCTGCTATTAATTAATCACATTAGATTTGTTGGCTATCTAAGAGAGGACTTTATAACATGATCTTCTAAAGTCAGAGGAATCACAGTACCTAAAATTAATTGTGAGAAAAATAATACACATTAGTTATTGTTTTTGAGATGTTTGTGTCAATGTTGGTGAACTAATGGAGCAAACTATTTATTTGCAGTATTCTACAGGGAAAAATAAAGAATTAAAGAAGCTTCAGATCTGTAATTAACAGTAGGATACTGACAGTGAATTAGCTTAGTAGGCTATAATATTTATTAGTATATTAAGCAACAAAGGACTGACTTTATCTAGTTGTGTAGCTACATCATGAAGTGGAACCTGGTTCCCCCCTTAATTCTTCTCTGATTACCATACTCACAGCAGGCTCTCACCCATGCAGCCTCACACTCACAGCAGGCTGTCACACATGCAGCTCCACACTCACAGCATGCTGTCCCACATGCAGCGTCACACTCACAGCAGGCTCTCACACATGCAGCGTCACACTCACAGCAGGCTCTCACACATGCAGCGTCACACTCACAGCAGGCTCTCACACATGCAGCGTCACACTCACAGCAGGCTCTCACACATGCAGCGTCACACTCACAGCAGGCTCTCACACATGTAGCGTGACACTCACAGCAGGCTCTCACACATGCAGCGTCACACTCACAGCAGGCTGTCACACATGCAGCGTCACACTCACAGCAGGCTGTCACACATGCAGCCTCACACTCAAAGCAGGCTGTCACACATGCAGCCTCACACTCACAGCAGGCTGTCACACATGCAGCTCCACACTCACAGCAGGCTGTCACACATGCAGCTTCACACTCACAGCAGGCTGTCACACATGCAGCCTCACACTCACAGCAGGCTGTCACACATGCAGCCTCACACTCAAAGCAGGCTGTCACACATGTAGCCTCACACTCACAGCAGGCTGTCACACAAGCAGCTCCACACTCACAGCAGGCTGTCACACATGCAGCATCACACTCACAGCAGGCTGTCACACATGCAGCGTCACACTCACAGCAGGCTGTCACACATGCAGCCTCACACTCACAGCAGGCTGTCACACATGCAGCCTCACACTCACAGCAGGCTCTCACACATGCAGTATCACACTCACAGCGGGCTGTCACATGTGCAGCGTCACACTCACAGCAGGCTGTCACACATGCAGCATCACACTCACAGCACGCTGTCACACATGCAGCCTCACACTCACAGCAGGCTGTCACACATGCAGCGTCACACTCAAAGCATGCCTTCACACATATAGAGTCACACTCAGAGCAGGTTCTCACACATGTAGAGTCAAACAGCACACTCACACACGCTGGGTGACACTCACAGCAAGCTCTCACATGTACATTGGGCATGATTCAGACCCAGTCGCTAAGCTGCGATCTCTCACTGTCAAAAGGGGCCGGGTATGCAAATCCCGCGATCTGGCTTAAGGACGCCCTCCATGTCTTAGAGGGCGACGGCAGTGAGTGTACGCAGGAGTATAAAGCCGCCCACCTCTCTCTCTTAGCACACATCATCCCCAGGAGGTGTGTGATTACTCGGGAACATGAAGACCCATCGGAGCTGCACACAGCACTTGAGGTAGACCCTACCCCTCCGCAAGCACTGCGATCAGTGCAGGCTAAAATACAACCAAGTGACGTGTTCAATGACGCTACTTTGCTAATTATGCACACCCATTAAACTCCGTTTTGACGCTGAGACACGCCTGCGTTCGCACATCCACTCCCCCGTTCACAAGCACCTCCCCCTGTCACCACCCACAAACGGTGCTATCTGTCACTCAAAGAAGCGTCCAGTCTGTGTACTACGAGCGCATGATTCCCGGCCGCAGTGACTGGTTCGCCCATGCGTACCTTGACGCATGGGCACATGCGCAGATCTGTGATAATCGCCCATAGCGTGCGTTCGCAGCTTAGCGACCGGGTCTGAATCAGGCCCAGTGTCACAGTCACAGCAGGCTCTTACAAATGTATAGTCACACTCACAGAAGACTGTCACACATGTATAGGCTCACAGATACAGTTGCATGTAAATGGAATATCATCATATTGAAACCATTCAGTACTTATCTACTCTGCCGGAAGTTGCGGGAGGTTCCTGAATTTTTGCATGTGCACAGCATCTATTCTCCTGCTGCTCACCCGCTGCTCTGCTATGCCAAGCAGCGGTGTGTGCTCCCCTCCACAGCCAGCCATCGGATGGTCATCAGAAAGCTGCATCTGATGGCTGGCAACCATCAAATTTCCGGTATTCGATGGAAAACATTGATGGTTGCTAACCATCAGCTTCCGATGTCCATCCCTTTTCCCGGGGAGCAGATTACAAAAGTTGGTGAGTATGATTGAAACTGAAGCAGTGGGATAAGTATTGCTATTTGAAATCATGTGATGTGTTGTGTTTCATACAGTATTCTTGGTTCTTTCAAAGACAAATCTGCCATGTACTAGTGTCCAAATCTGCAAATTTTGAAAATGTAAGAGCTGCAATCTGGATCCTTATTTGAATAGCTGTTTAAATATGAAAAACATCCAACACATACAGAGCTTTGGGTAGAGAAATTGCCTACTAATTGAAGTTCATCTGTCATATTCACAGGGACACACTACAGAATGAAACTTTTGTAAGGTTTTGTTATTTGTTTCCCCCAAAATCTACAGTGGTGAGGTCATATATGTTTCAACTATTGGAATGCTGTCAAATGTGCACCATATACAGATGTGGACAGAATCCCGGCCGTTGGGGTTCCGACGCTCAGAATGCCAGCGCCGGAATCCTGACAAAAGTCTGAATCCCGGCGCTGGCATCCCGAAGGTAAGTAGTGGTGTTATGGGGAGGTTTAGCGTTAGGGTTAGGCACTAGGGCAGGGGTGGGGAACATTTTTTCTGCCGAGGGCCATTTTGATATATATAAAATTATTTGCGGACCCGGTACAGGCCAAGCCCCTTCCGTGTGACGTCACAAGGGGGCAGGGCCACAATCGCCGGTGATTACAGCAATAGCCGGAGCATCTTGAGGATGCTCTGGGGATCTGTAAAGACATCGGTGTGACTGTCGGAAGCATCCTAAGTACGCTCCAGGCAGCACTGCTGCATAGATTCTGGCTGCAGGGTGCTATTATAGGCACTCTGCTAGCCAGATGAGGCTAGCAGAAAAAAGCTCTGAGGGCCAGACCAAATAGTTCCGTGGGCCTTATACGGCCCCCGGGCCTGAGGTTCCCCATCCCTGCACTAGGGAGAGGGTTAGGGTTAAACACTAAGTGGAGAACGTTAGGTTCAGGCACCGGGGAGGGACAGTTAGGATACTGACCATCAGGTTTCGGTATCCTTAACCTGTCGGGATGCCAGCGTTGGGATTCTAACTGCCGGGATCCCGAGCGCCGGCATGCCATACCCAACCCACAATATCAGTTATAATATCCAGTCAGGAAAAGGAACTATAATCAAAATAAAAGTAAGCATTGCTTTAAAAAATGACAGAGATAGTTACAGTAAGCTTACCATAATATCTCTTTAAACCAGGACACTCATAAATTATGTTACAGTGCCACAGTCACTGACACTGTAACGTAGCATTTCGCATGCAGATACTCCCACAGTTGCACACAGAATATAGATATGCCACATATAATTTTAATCAGAAGCTGCATCCTATTTTCATCACTTTGCAAATAAGACGCATTTGAAGGTAAAAAGTCGCACAAAAAGAAGCTCTGCGCTAATGAGTCGCACGCTGTTCACGCATTATGTTTAAGGTGACTTGTAGCACATGGAGTTAAGACGTATGTGGACACATCTGTTCAATAAACAGCTCCTAGCATTCATGGGAGCAAATAAAGGTTCTACATATATCAAGCACCAGTATGCAGAATTGTCTGCCAATGTATGCTGGCACTTGTAGCTCCACATAAACTTGTACTATAATTGCACAGTTTTACCCTGGTATACAATAAACATTCCTCGTAGAGGACTGGGCACAATGCCCAGTAGACCCGACTTTTATAGTGCAAAGCTGGAGATATCTCTTCCTTTCATTAATTCTTTTTTTTTTTTTAGCTTTCTAAGAGCCAGGATAATCAATCAGTATACAGCTTGTACTATCTCGTCTGTCAGCGTCACACCTTTTTCTAATTTTACTATTCAATGGTGATTTACTAGGCAATTCAGTAAACCACCACTTGGTACATGGGAAGTTTTGTATCCCAGCAAGTGCATTTTTTATCCCACAAATTTGGTTTGAGTCTTTGTGGGTTTCATTCATTCGATCAAATGTAAGCAATTTCCTCAAGAACTGCAAACAGTAAAGCTGGGTACACACTAGGCAATGTCTAGTGTACCTGACATTGTCAGTAACGGGACCAGGCGGGAGAGCCGGCAATGGTAAGTGTATACACACTTGCAAATGCCGGCACTGCTGGAGCTGCAGTGGGGGCCATGCTGCATTCGGCAGCATGGCCCTCATTAACGATATCCCCAATCGGACCTGCATGCAGGACCGATGGAGGATGCTGCTGACGATGCGCGGGAGCGTGCATCGTCAGTTATATAGCAGGTACACACTAGACTATGTGCCCAATATGTTGCTCAATTTGTTGCTCTGATCCTCCGGATTGGACGACATATCGTCTAGTGTGTACCCAGCATAAGACTAATATTTGTTGGGTTACTAATATCAGGCATCTCGCTCACTCTGGAGTCATGGATCGATGTCACCGGCAATAACATTACAAGTGGGGCCAACTTATCAAAAACCAATAATGACTTCAGATTACCCCAAAATCAACTTTTTTCATTAAATTATGCAACCCAAATTAATTAAAAAAATTATTTAAATTAAAAATAATTGCCTTATTTTTTTTTAAATTTGGTCTAAAATCTTTTTTTCCTACTTTTTTTGCATTCATTTTGTTTGTAATAAAATTAATTTGCTTCATATACAAATCATCCATTTTCTGCATTTTTAAAGAACAATTTATTTTCTTTGGGACAGAAATAACCATTACTGTTACCCAATGTTTTTTTTTTTTTGGGAGGTACAGGCTTTTCTTCATTTTTAAAAAAATGTTCCCTCTTGGTTTGCCCGAAAAATTTTTTGCAACTGATTTTATTCTATTGGATACCACAGGTATGAGAACACGAATACCCATGGTAAGAGAATATTGGTCGCGATGCCTGCAAAATTTTTCTCAGGGAAAACTTTGTGGCCAATTGGATATGCCTCTAGGTGTAGGTGACAGGTGCATGTTATTACCAGGGGCACAAGAGGAGAATGCACTGAGTACAAAGTATCTTTGATTCCTTTGGAGTCCTGGCACTTGCAATTTTCTTGAGAACATATGAGGCTCGTCTTTTTTTCTTTTTATGGAGCGAGCGGCCAGGATGATGGTCGCGATGGTCAAGACCATCGTGACCATCGAGCTTGCGATGAGACCCTTGCGGTAGGGTCTCGGGGCCACAAGCCCCAGAGAGCTTTCGGCTCAAACATGGTCTACATGGTCACACCATCCCTAGAAAGCACAAGTAGTCCTTTTGCCAAGATTTCATGCATAGCATAAAGGGGGAGTCCACCTAGATACCTACTCGATAGGCAAAAAGTGTTTATTCCCTGGCCTGAAATTCCTATTGGTGGACTCTATTATATGCAATATTAAAGCTCAAAAATGTATTGCAAGTTTGCCATATTCCTTTCAGTAAGCCTTGCACATTAGCACGTGTTTTCTGATACTATGCAGTTTATATGTACAACTATAGATTTATAAGCTGACAAACTTAAAGCCAAAACTATATCAACAATATAACATTAAAAGGTCTCACATTCTGAGCTTCAATAAATTATCTGAGACTAGCTAATGTTACCCGGTGTAATGATGACAATTGATCTCTTTCGGATGTTCTTGCAGTCACCTATGTCCTTCAGTTTCTTCCTAGAAGTTAAATATATTATAAGGGGAAACATAAGTGAATGGCCATGTGCCTGTATACATTAGCTGTGGATAAGTGCAGTTGCTGTGGAATGTGGTAGTAACTGACGTACAGTACAACTCAGCTGATGGGCAATACAAAATGAGAATATTGGTACTTATATACCAACTTATTTTTACAGGGGAAACTTTTTACATGAAGTTTTATTTTTTTCTGTACACATTTTATTGTGTACTGTATGTAATATGTGCTCCAGTAACTATATACTTTGCTCCAGAAACATTAAACCAGTAGGGACTTACATTGTCTTATTGTCCACTGGCTGGGATAACCAGCGTTGCCCGGATTGAGGACTGGACCCTGAAGTACATCTGCAGCTTTTATTTGTTTACATTGTCATCGCCTATAACCCCATTCCATTGGTCCTGAAGAGGACTCCACTGTTTGCTAGCATGCGGTGCGGCTGCTATGGTGCCCAAGCTGCCTCTGTAGCCCGCCACTCCCCCGGCACCCAGTCATGCACACAAGGTGGGTCGGTCCAGTCAGGGCCGTCAAGGGTGCCCAGCTGTAAGCAATGTTGATTTGATTCCAGCCCACCAGCTGATTGCAGCTGGCGCACTGGCAGACAGTCATGGAGAGACAGCACTGCCAGTTGTGATGCAATCAGAGCTCACGGACTGGCAGCCAATCAGCAGTGATGGCGCCTGATTGTCTGCCGATTGGATTGCGACTGGCACCAGATTCAAATTGCGCTGGTGCTGTCTGTCCATGTCTGCTGCTGCACCAGCTGCAATTAGCTGGCGGCATGGCCCCAAATCCACACCTGCTGGTTACTGATGGCACATGGGAGGTGAGAGGCTGCTGTAGGGACACGGGGAGGTAGGTTGCTGGGTGGGCATATTGTGTAAGGGGCACTATTATTGTGTGGAATAAGGTGTTATATGGGGCACTACCACATTGTGGCATAACCTTTAAAGGGAATTACTGTGTGGTATAATTTGTAAGGGGCATTACTGTGTAGTGTATGGGGCATTACTGTGTGGCATAATGTATAAGTGCACTACTACTGCGTGGCTTGATGTGTATAAAGGATGCTACTTTGTGGCATAACCTGAATGGACTCTGCGTGGCATTATCTGAATGGGGTCTGTGTGGGCAAATGTATATGTTTTTTTTACCTTTAAGATCTTGCTATGTGGTCCACAAAGTACCAGCTATGTACAGGGGTGCCGAGAGGGGGGGAGCGGTTATAGTTACCTGGGCTTGCTTTTTTCTAAGGATGCGTGGTCATGCCTCCCGCGATTAGGCCATACTCCCTTTTCAGGGCCTGGGGTGGCTTTCTACGCCCCTGGTTACGCCATTACATACATACACAGAGGCTCTGGATTTAATATAAACTTGTATGTGTGTGTCATCAATCTTGCTCAGAGGTGGAAAGGATACTTTTGTTGCATTCTCACAGGTTTTTGGCAGGCTGACAATTTCCACTGGAGCCAGCTCTGAAACCTATGTCATTTAAGAATGTTCCTATTTTTAGCGATTGTGTGACTGTGTGTGGCCCTGGCGAAGTTCAAACCTAGGCAAAAACCTAATCCTAGTCAAACTACACCACCCTGCCAAATTTGGTGGACCTAGGTCCAAAGTTCTGTCCGTGGATAAAGGACAAAGAGCCAGACAGACAAACACTCTTTCTCACTTATTATATAGATTTCCCTTTTCAACAAACCAAAAATTTGCAGGTCACACATATTCCATCATTTAGTACAGACGGAAACAGATATCATTTATCTTGTGGTTGAATAGTGACTGTTTCTGTGGAATTATTGAGAAAATTCATACAAATCTTATTCTCAAGTAACCTATCCAGGAAATGAGAATCTGTACAATTATACAGTATTTGTAATGTACTGACAGGTTGGGTAAGGGATGCCAACAGTCAGAATCCCGACGCCCGAAGGTAAGTAGCCTAATCCCTAAACCAATATGAAATAAGAATTGAAGACAGGTGCGCAATGTGGTCCGTGTGAGAATATTTGACTACTTAGCTGCTACACTTAGGGCCTTATTCAATTAGCAGCAAAAAGATGGAATCTGTGAAATAGTATCGCGGATGACGTCATTTCGCCAGGCGGAAACTTTCCACCATATTCATTTGCAAAGACGTTTTGCGTATGCGGAAAGTCAATGCAATGTAATAGGTGGAAAAGATTTGCCTTTGAAAGTAGGGGGGAAAAAAGTGCAGAATTGCGGTTTTGGGGTGCAAAGGAGCGGAAACCACTGAGCACCCTTGGGACAGTCCCCCAAAGCATAACTGCATCAAAAAATCCCGAAAAAAGTTTGGAACACCCCAAAAAATGACTTTGAAAATTGGAGTGAAAAAGTACAAAGTTGGGGTTAAACATAAAAATTAGCAAAATAGACTTTTTAGGGGTCTGCAAGTATGGGGGAGGTGTTTTATGATTGCAGGTGCGTTTTTCAAGTTTTTTTAACTTCACTTTAGAGACTTTAAAATATGCTAGCACCAATTTTCATGTACCCCAAATTTGACAGGACAACTTATTTTCCCCCAAAAAACTGCTTAATACTATTCTTCATCACTTGTGCAAAAACGCTAAATTGAAGCAAATGACTGCAAAAAAAAATACCCCAAATAGCTTCAGTAGGGCTAATCGGGGACTTCTATATTGATCCCCAATGTTAATGCATCTTTTGGGGGGCCTCAGGCTGAATTCCCCATTTTTGACAGCACTTTCTGCCTGTTTGTGTTTCGCCGGTCCGACTTTTCGCATTCTTTGTAATTGAATAGGGCGAATAGCAGGGACGCGATCGATAAGTTTCTGCTCCCAAAACACACGATGTAGGTGTAAAGTAGATTCCACCGTCAGCGATGAAATTATCTCGGCTAATTGAATATGACCCTAAGCGGGAACTGCAACCCACTAAACAAATGGCAAATGAAGAAAGAAGATAGCGCTGATAGATAAATATAAAAAAAAAAATATTTCACCACAATGTTAAGCTAAGCAATGGCAACAATTAAAAGAAACCAATGTTCCAATATAATGTGCTGTAGCAATAAAAGGACAAGCTGCTAAATCTGACGGAATATTATCAATACTCTCCCCAGTGTGACACTTCTGATATATAATTGTCCAGATAGTAAGTATGGGTATAAACAAACATGAGATCTCACCTAGGGCCACATTCAGTTTGAGGCAAAAAGTCTGAGGTCGTTCTTTTCGCCATCATCGACGTTTTAGGAGGGGATAAAGTATCTGGCGCATGCCCGCTTATCCCCGTATTCAATTAGGAATCGGCAAAAACGGGACCCGGTGGAAAGGTAAGTATCGTAAAGTCCTGTCAATTTTGGGGAAATCAGCCAGTCACCCCTCAATAGCTGGTCTGACATGGGGGATCACTATAGGTACTCCCGATATGGCCTACTGAAGGTAATGGGGGTTTTTAAATAGCCGCGGCAGGTGCATAAATGCAGCTTTGAATGAGTGGTGAAAAATAGCATTTAGCTTTATTTTTTGGGGAAAATAACTAGTCCCATCAAATTTGGGGTACATGAAAATGGGTGCAAGCATATTTTTAAGTCCCTAAAGTGATTTTTAAAAATTCTTCAAAAATCCACCTGCCTCAACCACTCTCATTCTAGAAAACACCTGGCGCATACATGGGGTATCCCCCCCCCTCCCGAGGCTATTTCGCTAGTTTTTAAGTTTGTTCCCCAACATTTTTTTTTTGCCCCCAAAATGAAACCACTGTTTTTGGGGTGTCCTATGCTAATTTTTTAATTTTTTTTGACACACACTACTTTTAGGGGACATTTTAAAGGCTGCAGGGTACTTTTTTAATTCTACACCCCAAAACCCCAATTCTGCACTTTTTTTCGCCACCTAAACAGTGGTGAAAACTTATCCCCGTTTTTTTACAAATTACGTCATCTGCGATAAATTATCGCCAATAATGGACTTTTCGCTTCAAATTGAAAATGGCCCCTAGTCGGAAAATGTTAACAATGTCCAATCCGATATAGGGAATAAAGTCTCTGTGATAGACTGTATGCAAAGTACAGTGCAATAAGGTTAGAAACCACCAGAGTATGCAGGTAATTGAGGGTGCCGTGGTGTAATTCCCGTTTGGTCCTATGGCTCACCTCAGCCTAAGTTGGCCTCTTGTAACAGGGCAATAATGTTGAAAAACATGGGACATATTGTTCACCCAAGCTCTCCCCTCCTCCCTCATAAATTTGTTTCAGAATCAAAAATGTAAATTAAATTTACTATCAATCAATCCTTCTTGTCCCTGCCTTCAACTACATACATACTCCAACTCCCTCAGGCCTCTTCATTGATGAAAACATATGTTTCCTTATGTGCCATGTTGGAAGTTGAACTGCCACGCATTTGTGCCGCCCACTGCTGTCGCTTAGCTTAGTCAGCTAGCTAGCTTGGAGCAAATTTTGGGCCTAAACCGGATGAAAACAATATTGTGAGCTGTGAGGTGGTCAAAATTGACTGAAAATGAGTGGAAATTAATGTTATTGAGGTTAATAATACAATAGGAACAAAAAAAATAAAATTATGTGATTTTGGCAGATTTTATCAATTTAAAAGAAAAAAATACAGATCCAAAACCAAAACCAAAACACGCAAGAGGCGGTTTTGGCAAAACCAAATCCAGATCCAAAATACAAGGAGATACAGATCCAAAACTAAAACATGGGGGTCGGCGCACATCCCTATTCTCTTTCCTCTCATAGTAGCTATCTGTCTCTTCCACTCTACATAAGTCCTTTGTGTATCTCCCACCAGGGGATGGCTGGCAACTTTCAGGCTGGGGGACAAACACAAGCACGTGGCCCCGGCTTGTCTATGGGTGTGAAAAAAGTGAGGTTGTGTGGGTGTGAAAAAAGTGTGTGTTGCTGGGACCTTACCTGCTCTGCTTACCTTGGCAGACTTGGGAGCTGCAATTAGCTCCTTTGCATATATATACAGTATATATTTTTTTATTCACATACACAGAAGCTCCCCATCCCACACTGTGCTTCCATATCCCCTGTCAGGGCCAGCAAAATAAAAATAAATATTGGGGCCGGTACACAGATGTCTCAGCACTAAGTCACTCTCATCACCATCCACAGCCCCCATCACCTTCCTCAGCACCCATCACCATCCTCAGCCCTGTTACCTTTGTAAGCCCCCATCACCTTCCTCAGCCCCATCACATTCCTCCCCCATCACCATCCTCAGCCCCATCAAACTTCCTAAGCCCCCATCAAACTTCCTCAATCACTTTCATATGCCCCCATCAAACTTCCTTAATCGCCTTCCTTAGCCCCGATCCCGTCACCACTTCATCCTGAAAGTCAGTTCCTCCTTCAGTGAAAGTTGCGGGCGACTGTACCGGATGTGTGGCGCCTGCGATGTGACCTATGACATCATGCCACCGCGTCACCGTCACCGCCTGTGGGTCGAGTCTGAATAACCTGGCAGAGCACAGAAAGCACTACTCAGGCTGTGCATAACACACACATCACCGCCAGCACTGGTGGTGATGTGTGTGTTAATCAGCAGCCAATGAGAGTCAGACAGACTCTCATTGGCTGCTGCTGCTGCTACACACACATCACCGCTGAGCGGCAGCGATGTGTGTGTAAATCAGCAGCCAATGAGAGTCAGATAGACTCTCATTGACTGCTGCGCTCCCACTTCAAGAGCCAGGCTTCCGTCCGGCTCTTGCAGTGGGTAATGGGAGAGACGTCATGACATGATGACGTCTCTCCCATAATGCAGAGCGGCCCGGCCCGGGAGGATGGACGTGCGGATGGCGGCGAGAGCAGGAGCGTGGATACAGGAAAGTATTTTTTTTTGTTTCATTTCAGTGTGTATTTTGGGGGGGGCGCGCTCTATTACAAAGGAGGGGACTACTACTGGGGGCACTACTGAGGGGGATACTACTGGGGGCACTGCTTTAGGTGGGGGGGACCACTACTGGAGTCTACTACTGGGGGCATTGCTTCGGGGGGGGACCACTACAGGGGACTACTACTGGGGGGGATACTACTGTGGCCACTGCTTCGGGGGGGACCAATACTGGGGGGGATACTACTGGGGGATACTACTGGGGCACTGCTTTGGGGGGGACCACTACTGGGGGCCTGTATAAGGGGAACTAATCGGGGGCTGCATAAGGGGGACCACTACTGGGGGTACAGTATAAGTGGCACTACTGGGGGCCTGCATAAGGGGGACCACAACTAGCGGCACTGCATATGGAGGACTGTATAAGGGGCACTGCATTAAGGTGAAAATGGAAAGAAATGTTCCCAGTGACAAGAAAGGGGTGTGTCATGTTGACACGCCCCATTTTTCAGTGGCCATGCCCATTTTTCACTGCGCACATAGGGGGGAGGGGGGGCTCCATTTTCATATTTGCCCTGGGCTCCAAATACCCTAGTTACGCCACTGAGGCTAGGTAATATTGTGCAGGGGAAGACCAGGAAGCCAGTGCCCCTGCAGGAGTCCATGGAGAGAGAGGGGAGGGGGGGAGCGTATCTTGGAGAGACAACATACATTATTGGTGGCTGGTCTTGGGGAAGGGACAGCAACTTCCCGAGACTCTAACTGCAGACAAGAAGACTATAAACAAACTAGTGAGTAACACAGAAGGCCCCGCTGGTGATTGACACAGCCCGGTGCAGGGGGGGGCAATCAGCAGCTGGGTCAGTCAACTCGACAGCCTGCTATAACCCTGCCATGATCTGGGCTAGGCCCCGCCCTCTCGCAAAAGAGAGCGTGGCTATGAAACATTAGGGCCCATCGGGGATCTCCCCGTATATCTGGTGGCCCAGTGCGAGCCTGTCTAGTTATACGGTAACTCTCTGTGGTACTCATATTTAGTTCAATGTTTCTGTTTATCAATAAAGGAAGACAAAATAATTTGTCAAATGTAATTGACAATGTTCTATTCAGAATGGAACTTCTAATTTATAAGAGTAATAATCCTGTCATATTTAATCTCTTCTCAAAACACAGAGGCATTATTTTAGGCTACTGTCATGTTCCTGAGTCTCCTCTGCTTTGCATTAGCACTGTCAAATACAGTGGGCACAGCAAGTGAGAAAAAGTAAATAGGAAGTATAATACACATTACCACACTATACTATTCACTAGAGATGTGCACCAGACCATTTTTGCTGGCTTTGGTTTTCATTCGTTGGCCAGTTTTGGTTTTGCCAAACCACCATGACTGGTTTTGGTTTCGGATTTTTTTTTTAAATTTCCAAAAAAAGCTAAAATCACATAATATTAGCCTTTATTTGTACCTAGAGATGTATTAACTTTAATAACATTCATTTTGACTTATTTCCAGTCAAGTTTGACCACCTCACATCTCACAATATTGTTTTCAATATTCAATTTTGCGACTGGGTGAGAACTGTAATACTTGCTTCCCCTTGCAAAGGGTTGTTTTACAGTCAGTTTTTTTTATTTTTTAAATACTAGTCTTCTTGGTCCCCTTCTGGGATAAAGATCCATACCCAGCAGCAGCAGGCCTAGCGCTGAAAGATTCTTCTTAAGGAATCTTGGATAGGGAAGGAGTCACCTAGCTTTAACAAACTGGATGCAGGACTACCTCCGATCATTACTGCGGATATAGAGAATGAAGGTGTTGGCGCAGGAGCGTAACAATAGCCCCTGCAGACCCTGTGGTGGCTTGGGGGGCGCGGTGGCTTGGGGACAGTGTTTATGCAGATTCCATGCAGTCTAGCAGTCCGCATGGAATCTGCTGAATATGTCCCTCCAAAAATGTTCGCCGTCTAGGAGGAGACAGATGCTAGAGGTCCTACTTGACCTCGATGGCGCAGCATGGAGAAGATATAGAAAGCTGCATCTTCTGCCATGAAAACCCTGACAACGAGCATGAAACCCCTGACAACATGCATGAAACCCTTGGCAACGAGTATGGAACCCCTGACAACGAGCATGGAACACCTGTTAACGAACATGGAAACCCATAGCATAAAACCCCTGACAACGAGCATAGAACCCAAAGCATAAAACCTCTGACAACGAGCATGAGACCCCTGACAAAGAGCAGGTAATTTAAAAGTAATTAGAAGCCTTACTTTGGGGCATAAAATGGTGTCAGGGGCATTACAATGTGTAAAATGATTGTGAGAACCTGCGCACACTTTCTATGTTAAGAGCTGCTGGTATAAAGGGTCTATCCTAATTCCCTTAGTAAACAGAGTACAAAAATTGATCATACCTGCGCTTAGTAGTGTAGGGAACAGATGGTGTTTCATGTAATAGTGACACTCCAAATCCCAAATGTTAGATAAGATTATTTATTCAATGATAAAGCTAGCTGAATCTAAAATAGGGATCTATATGTAGTCACAATGCTACTGGACTCCCAATATGTCTAGCAAGCACAAAACAAAAAAGGGGGGGGGGTTTGTTGTTTAGGTCCAGTGATGAACGGGGGGGGTAGGGGTGGAAAGGGGGGGAAGAAATAGAAATCCAAATATGATAGTCACAATAGTCCACCATCCTGACCGGAAGGTGTAGAGTCCAGAGGATTAAGGAAAAATGGGAGTGAAAAATATATAAATCAATAGTCTGCAAAAACATTTTTGTAAAAAAATATATAGTAGACAAGTCCAGGGTGTTGCACTCTGGAGGGGCGGCGTCCCATGCCCTCCGGTCCGACAACTTACCCTAATCTTCTAGAGTTCCTGCTCCTACAACCGTGGTTCCTGCGGGATGGGTGCCAGCTGTCACTGTAAGCCTTCTTGCGGATGCACCTTCTGCGATGGGGCGGCCTGAGTCTCGCAATCCCGTTAGGTCATACGATCCTCTGCTGTCCTCTACCGCTTACAGTTGGCTCAACTCTCTGTGAGAGGAGATTGGTCCGCAGCGTCGAAGTCCTGGATGCATGCCTGGTTACGCCGGTGATTGCCAGGAACCCAATAGGCAGGGTCTTCGTAGTTTCCGGTGTGGATGAGGGATGCGGAAATGGGTAGTATGCTGGGAAATGTAGTTTCTTAGTGCGTCTTGTGTCCAACGCGTAGCGGCCTTGAAAGCCTTCTTCAGGGACGTGAGCAGACATCCAATTGGGGATGCTTAATATAGTGTGCACCTAATGAAGTATTGGTGCATGGGTGTGTTTAGGTAAAACAGTCTTCATGCACCAAGCCATATATTATGGAAGTGGCTTGTTGCCTGGGATACTGGCTGGTTAAAATCCATTGTTTACAAACATGATGCACATGTGTAGAGGTAAATGTGAATAAAGCTAAATATAATAGATACACCAAGAATGTGTCGGCGCCACCTTCAAGTTTTCTAGAGGATAAATGCAAAAGAACTATATAATAATACGTACTCCCTTAGTGTAAAAGGTGTCAGCTAAAACCAAACGTAAAAGGACTTTTGGATGAGCCCTATTTGTGAAATGTTGCAAATATGTTAGGTGACCAGCGACTTACATATATAATAATAGTGAAAGTGTGTAAACATAAACCAGTGAATATACCATACACAGTGTAAGAAAAAAATCACAATTTAATATTTTATATTTTAAAATTTAAAAGGTATATATCTAAATCCTGTGCATACAAGCACAGATGATTCAAAACAATAGGTTTCCACAATGTGCAAATAGTGCTAATAAATATTTAAGATGACATTAGAAAATGCATTTCATACATTTAAATACATCTTAAAAACAATTGGAGTACATATATTTAAATATTTAAAAAAGCCAATAGACACAAAGGGATCAGTGGTTAAAACCAAGTAAAAGAAAATATTTAAAAAAATTCCTTTAAAAAAGTACAAAGCTTATTTTAAGAATATAAATAGGAAGTTTCTGCAAAAAGTGCTTATCTGTATAGTTCATTCAGTCATAAAAGGCAGCCAACCCAACGCGTTTCATCCACTTAGGGACTTCATCAAGGGGTGCAGTTACTCAGGATTTGCCACTTTTTATACCCTTATGAGACCTAGCTCTAATTATCTCGTTTGGGTCATCTATGACATAACTTCCGGTCATTACCACACAAAAAATGCGCTCTTTTTTATAGAGGTTCATATTAGATAAATAATACATATTCTCCCACATCTGTCCATAATATAAAATTTGTGAATATGACATATGCGTTTATTAAAGTCCAGAGTACTTTATTGCCACTTAAACATGTACTCGCTTCCTGCCTTTCTTACTCGGCTTCCGCCCGTAGATGTCATCACCAGTCATGTTACCGGTCACGCAAGTGAATTCCAGGTCGCATCAGGAGATGTCCTTATCTGTGGTATTGCGCCCTCCATTTTCTTATAGTCCGTATATGGCTGGTACGTCCGCCATTTTGTTGTGGTCCGTATGCGGCTAGATTTAGCTCCTTTCAGAACGGCAATGTTTTCCAAGTTTCCTCCAGTTAGCACCGTTCTCTCCACCTGTTACTGACATCTTGCTCGCTCCCCGTTTTTGCTACATCTGTATTGGATGGGGCATACCGGCATCATCGTTGCTAGGGTGACAGCAACGCCATCTTGCATACACTGCTGATGATGAAAAAGGAGAGTTTTTTAGGAAGATGTAAATATATACGCACAAATAGGGGACTGGTTTCCTACTTATGGGTTTATTTGAATGTTAAAATGCATATTCACTAAACAAGAATAATGCATAAATGTTCGCTAATACCATATAAGGAGTAGTGAAAAAAATAGTGAAAAAACACATATATGGAAGTTTTATATAAAGAGTCTCGTATACATTTTTTGAGATACAGTACTGTATAAATTAGAAAAAATTTGAAAAAAAAATAGAATTTTTTTTTTAAGATATGGGATGAATTGATTGAGCTTGTATGGAGAAATATATATCCATAGTCTAATAATAACTGCAGTGCTCCACAACTTGTAACTCCAGGCTGTTCAATAAATGGATAAATAAATAAATAAATAAATAGATGAGATCTTCATTAATCTCCAAATTTTCTGACACGTGCGTGACCCATAGTCGTCAAAAAGGACTGAGTGGCTATTTAGCGCCCTACTGGGGATATCGTATACTACAACACTGGGTATTCCCAGGAGGTCTCCCATCCAAGTACTGACCCAGCCCAATTGTGCTTAGCTTCCAAGATCAGACGAGATTGGGCGTCAGTACAATGGTAAGGTTGTAGATACTTAATAGATACCCACAGCTACCAACTCACCCTTTATAAGAAGAGGCAAATTCATAGCTTTCGTTAAAGCCGTTTGGAGTCATAGTGTTTAATTGGAAGATCCAAAACGTCTCTCTCCGCGAAAGTTTATTGCCCAAATCTCCTCCTCTATCTCCCAGAGACACTTGTTCTGTTGCTTTAAAGGTGCATTCCTCAGGATTGGATCCATGATGTGTGATGAAATGTCTAGAAACCGCGTGTCCTTCGACTTTATTCTTGATATTTCGGATGTGTTCTTGAATCCTTATTTTAAGAGGTCTTTTTGTTTTCCCTACGTATTTTAAGCCACATGTGCATTCCAGAACATAAATGATTGAAGTAGAGTTGCAGTTCTATTGCTGCGTGGACTGGAGCCACAAGGCTTACATATGCACGTGAACAAAGCACACTAAACAGTACAATTATTATTTTTTTAAATTATGCCATAGCTCTATTCCTGCATGGAGTGGGGCCAGAGGCTTGCCTTATATATGCACTTGATCAAAGCCCGCCAAACAGTATAATCATTTCATTTTTTTTTTTTTAATGTAACAGCTCTATTCCTGCGTGGACTGGAGCCACAGGGCTTATATATACCCGTGAATAAAGTGCACCAAACAGTTCAAACAATAGAATGTAAGCTCTTGCGAGCAGGGCCCTCTACCCTTTGTGCATCTCCTTACTTTATTTTCATCTACTTCTTACTCCCCACTAGGGCACCTAACACTTGGTTGCTTATGATCTGTTGCTTATTTGGTTGTTATGGTCAGAAATGTAGCAATGTACATTATCTATATCCTTGTGATGCATTGTATTGTACAGTACTGTAAGTCACTTATTTGTTTATGTACTTTGTAAGGCGCTGCGGAACACTTGTGGCGCCATATAAATAAACGATAATATTAATAATAATTATTATTATTTATTTATTTTTATGGTACAGCTCTATTCCTGTGTGGACTGGAGCCACAGGGCTATTTGACAATACTCAATACTCAGTCTTGATTTATTATTGTATTTGTTCCCAAACAGTAAAGAGCTGTGAAGTATGCTTGCCCTGAAATTTTTTTTAATAATTATAATAATAGTAATAATATATTTCCAGCAGATCCGTTGTATTCTAAAATTGTTTTTATTATTTACCTAAATTGCTTAATTATTAACATTGTCTATTTTTTATAAAATATACTGTCAGCTTTGAAACTGTATTTTCAGCAACACGATAAAAGAATATATTTATCAGTATTTGAGGCCAATCAGTTTTTGTATGCTCATTGACATATTTTGACTATGAAAGTCTCCTATAAAGGTATGTACTGTATCTATCATCCATATTGTGCATTAAAATATATTTGTATACATTATGAACACACCTTTATAGGGCATGTGTGTGTCACTGTAAATATATTCTTTGTAAAGCCCCTCAACCCACTGAATATTTTACTACAACTCTCATTGCTGCAGTATGTTCTGTCTCTCTGACTCCTCTCATCTATTCTAAAAATACATAAAGCTATATCTTGGCTTTGTTACTGTCTATAGATGCAATGCAGTGTCAGCTTTTTGTTGAGTGCTATCTCTCCATTTATTGCATTTGTAGCAAAAATAAGAAGTATTCACATATCTTCCTCCTAGTGATAAATATCTCTGACCTAGCAATTACATCTGGGAGAAAACAGTCTCAGGAAGAGGAACATTTGTCCTAAATCAGATGCAATATATTTATTGTCCTTGTTTGTGCATTATAGCCATAGTAGATAGAGCATCCGGAAAGTATTCACAATGCTTCAGTTTTTACACATTTTGTTATGTTACACCCTTATTCCAAATGGAATAAATACATTTTTGTCCTCAAAATTCTCCACACAATACCCCATAATGACAACGTGTAAAATGTTTTTTTGAGATTTTTGCAAATGTAATTAAAAAAAAAAACACTAAGAAATCACATGTACATAAGTATTCACGGCCTTTGCCATGAAGCTCAAAATTGAGCTCAGGTGCATCCTGTTTCCACTGATCATCTTTGAGGTGTACCTACAGCTTTATTGAAGTCCACCAGTGGTAAATTAAGATGATTGGACATGTTTTTGAAAGGCATACACCTGTCTATATAAGGTCCCACCATTGACAGTACATGTTAGAGCACAAACCAAGCATGAAGTCCAAGGAATTGTCTGGAGGCACAAATCTGGGGAAGGGTACAGAAATATATCTGCTGCTTTGAAGGTCCCAATGAGCACAGTGGCCTCCATTATCTGTAAATGGAAGAAGTTCGGAACCATCAGAACTCTTCCTAGTATTTGCCGGCCGTCTAAACTGAGCGATCGGGGGAGAAGGTCCCTAGTCAGGGAGGTGACCAAGAACCTGATAGTCACGCTGTCAGAGCTACAGCATTCCTCTGTGGAGAGAGGAGAACCTTCCAGAAGGACAACCATATCTGCAGCAATCCACCAATCAGGCCTGTATGGTAGAGTGGCCAGACGGAAGCCGCTCCTTAGTAAAAAGCACATGGCAGCCTGCCTGGAGTTTGCCAAAATGCACCTGAAGGACTCTCAGACCATGAGAGACAAAGCAAAATACAATAGTGTGTGACGGACACGTGCGCTGCTAAAAGCTGCCAAACAGACTTTTGGTGTAGTGGTCTCACCCTTAACCACACAAATGACAAGATAAACCAAAAAAAATCACCAAAATAGTCCCTCGGCTTTGGCAATAGGTATTCTCTCTCTGGCCCAGATCGTAGGTACCAGTAAATGATTTCACTCAAAATGGAAAGAGAAAGGGACATATCCTAGCATAATACTGTTAAAATATGTACTCATAGATTAAATACAAAATAGCTCCCCTACCAAATGTAATGGTCTACAATGCAAGTAGACAAGCAGGTATGTAATCAGCAAGTACTGTCCCGATTAGTTCCCTTCTCTTATTCCTCCATTTTATGCATCCATATGGTTTATGTGGAAGAAAATATAGAGAGAAAGGGCTTCCATAGCATAATACTATATTTATTCAAAATCAAACATACCAATCCAAAGTGAAAATAGTATTTTTTAAAAATGACACACAAAAAACAAAGTCTTTGGCCTAATGAAGCTGTCATCAACGGGCGCATCACTATACACGTCCGACGCGGCCGGAAGTGGACAGCCGCTAGAAGCCACAATAAGGAAATTGTCATCTATGAGCGCCCCATTTCCTATTTCTGGTTACGCCGGAAATAAAGTATTGTAAGGAGTTGCATTATCCAGATATGATTGCGAGGATAGAGGTGATCATGTGACTGGCAAAGCGGGAATTCGGGAATTAAGGAAAACCGGATATGGCTTATGATGGACTGGATTTTGAATGGGTTTGAGGGTTATGTTTAGCAGTAGTGGATCCATGTCTGGTATTAGGCTTTTTTATATGTATGGTATAGGGGGTTTAAGAACCTCCTCTGAACAGTCTCCAGATATGCCTTGACAAAGATACATACAGGACGTATCGAAACGCGTTGGCTTGGAGAGACTGAATTTAAGGGATTTATGGTGATCTCACCTGGAATATCAGAAGTACACCTGGGACGCTGGGAGCATCTTTCCATATTGCTTTCTTTGTCTAATTATTACATCTGGTTGACATTGAGATCTGGTGAGAGACTACCCCTTATTTTTTTGTGTGTGTCATTTTTAAAAAATACAATTTTTACTTTGGATTGATATGTTTGATTTTGAATAAATACAGTATTATGCTATGGAAGCCCTTTCTCTCTATATTTTCTTCCACATATACCATATAGATGCATAAAATGGAGGACTAAGAGAAGGGAACTAATCGGGACAGTACTTGCTGATTACATAACTGCTTGTCTACTTGCATTGTAGACCATTACATTTGGTAGGGGAGCTATTTTGTATTTAATCTATGAGTACATATTTTAACAGTATTATGCTATGATATATCCCTTTCTCTTTCCATCTTGAGTGAAATAATTTACTGGTACCTACAATCTGGGCAATTGAGAGAATACCTATTGCCATAGCGCCTGTCACGACCCTGTCTAGTTGTCACCTTTTGCCTTGAGACTTACCCCTGTCAGCTGCCCCATGGATCTGTGTGTGTAATTTGCCTGGAGGATTTGCTCTGATTATTGCACCTGGTCTCTCCTCTGTCTGTGAGCACTGCTAGCCCTTATTGGAATCGCAGGTGTGGTTCTGATTCTCAGAGCTGCAGAGATGAATACTCCCTCTGCATGTTGTGCCTTCCACCACTCAGAATGCTACTACCAGACCACCTGTCCGTATCCAAAAATTGCTGCCAGACCCATGATATATATATATCCTCTCCTGATAGCATTCTGGGCCTGAACATCTCGTCTTCCCGTGGTGTATGGTTCATGCTGTTTCTGCATTCAAGTGTATCCCTGAAACCTGTTACAGCTATACTTGGCAATCCAGTTAACCTGCTGGCAGCAACCCCTGGTGCATCCCGTAAACCTGCTACAATAATACCTGGCATCCAGTCGTCCTGTTACGGCAATACCTGGCCTGTGCTCTGCTGCTAGTCCTACTCCTGGTTGGTCCCTGGCACTCTGTAAACCTGCATCGTGTCACCCAGCCTTGCTTCCTGCTGTGGATCAACTCCTGCTCCTTTTACCTACCTACTCCCTCCCTGAACCTAAAATTCCCAAACCTACCCATTCCTTCCTGAAACCTGTTATTCCCAATTATCCAATCCAGCCTGCACCTGAGTTCCAACCTTGTCACAGCATTTCCGGATCACCCTGTTTAACTCTCGTCTCAGCATTACCTGATTTCCCTTCAGCCATTGTCACGTTATTCCAGTTCAGAGTCAAGTTCCAAGCTCATCAGTTCTATCCACGTAGCCACCCGGCTACCAGCGTCTACCCACGGCTATCCAGCCGCTCCACGTAGCCACCCAGCTACCAGCGTCTACCCACGGCTATCCAGCCACTCCACATAGCTACCCAGCTACCAGCGCCTACCCACGGCTATCCAGCCGCTCCACGTAGCCACCCAGCTACCAGCGTCTACCCACGGCTAACCGGCCGCTCCACGTAGCTACCCAGATACCAGCGTTTACCCACGGCTATCCAGCCGTTCCACGTAGCTTCCACGCTACCATCCGTCTGCAAGCCCATCTACTAGTTACCCGACCAGCCCAGTCAGCCTACCTGCCGGTTCCAGTCCGGTCCCTCCAAGTTCCTTCTGGTTACATTCCAACGTCTCAAGTTTCCAGTTCCAGTCACTCATCACCAAAGGCAGTTCTCACTGCTACCCACTTCTTATAATAAAATAGCTATTCATCTACATCATCTGTGGTTCCAGTCATGCCGGCCTCCGTTGAAACCCGATCACCTGAAACCTGAGACAGGTAACTCGCAGAAACCAATTGTGACAGCGCCAAGGGACTATTTTGGTGATATTTTTTGGGGTTTATCATGAGAGACAAAGATTGAACTCTTTGGCGTGAATGCCAGGCGTTATGTTTGGAGGAATCCAGGCACCGCTCATCACCAGGCCAATACCATCCCTACAGTGAAGCATGGTGGTGGCAGCATCATGCCGTGGTGATGTTTTTCAACGGCAGGAACTGGTAGACTAGTCAGGATAGAGGGAAAGATGAATGCAGCAATGTACAGAGACATCCTGGGTGAAAACCTGCTCCAGAGCGCTCTTGACCTCAGACTGGGGCGACGGTTCATCTTTCAGCAAGACAACGACCCTAAGCATACCGCCAAGATATCAAAGGAGTGGCTTCAGGACAACTCTGTGAATGTCCTTGAGTGGCTCAGCCAGAGCCCAGACTTGAATCCAATTGAACATTTCTGGAGAGATCTGAAAATGGCTGTGCACCTACGCTTCCCATCCAACCTGATGGAGCTTGAGAGGTGCTGCAAAAAGGAATGGGCCAAACTGCCCAAAGATAGGTATGCCAAGCTTGTGGCATCAAATTAAAAAAATACTTGAAGCTGTAATTGCTGCCAAAGGTTCATCAACAAAATACTGACCAAAGGTCGTGAATACTTATGAACGTGTGATTTCTTAGTTTTTTTTTTTTTATTAAATTTGCAAAAATCTAAAAAAAACGTTTACACGTTGTCATTATGGGGTATTGTGTGTAGAATTTTGAGGACAAAAATGAATTTATTCCATCTTGGAATAAAGCTGTAACATAACAAAATGTGGAAAAAGTTAAGCATTGTGAATACTTTCCGGATGCACTGTAGATATGCTTTGTCATGGTGAAAGCTCAATTTTATATGTAAAATACAGCTATGACTGTCAATAAATGATTTCTACTCAGATAAATGGCTTTAGAGTATTGCAAAGGTAAGAAGACTAGTGGGTCTGTTTATCAAGCATTTTTTTATATACAGTAATTATATAGAAAGAAACTGCAGTTATCATTGTGTACTCTGGCCATGATTCAGTAAGTATTGCTATTGCATTTGCAGCTTTAAATTGGTGCGAAATGCAGCTGCGAATTTATGCTAATGCTTGCAAAAGCACCGCTGACATAAAGATGCCCAATGCTGCTTTCTCACATCCGCCCACTGTCGCTCTTGTGTGTAAACATTGGTAATTGATGCACTTCGACCACTCACGCAGCTCACCTGCCACAGACACTGCAATCTCTGTGCATGCAGTGGGTTCTAAAGCTTTGTATGCAATCGCAGTGGATAATTTGAGCACGCCCAAGCAACGTCACCACCCCCAAACGCTCACAGCCTGTCACTCACCCTGCGATTGATTCCTCTGTGTGTACGTAATTGCAGTGCGATCGCAGCACACATGCAGTGCAGCATATATGCACTAACAATCGCTCGATCTGTGTACGTTGTTGAATTTGCGAACGCTACTGAATCAGGCCCTCTGTTGTTAAAAGATTAGCGATTTCAATCTGTGGGCAGTCCATCGATGGTCACCATAGATGGCTCCAGCAGTGATTACCATCGATGGCACAAAACCAGCTATGGTGGACCATCGATGGTTTGCACCCCTCAAAGGCCACCACTGCAGGGGAACATGGTGGCCCACTGGCCAATCAGAATTGGGGATGGGGCTTAGCAGGCTGCAGGGGGTAGGGCTAAGCTCTGTGCTGTGGTGGAGGAGGAATCATCAGGTCCTAGTCTGCTATCGATGGCATAGAAGAACTATTGGATCTCTGCCATCGATGGCAAAACCATCGACCATTGGTAGTTAACCATCGATGGTTAACTACCCAACCCCTGCGTCTGGGGATCGGGGAATTGAGACAAAACGTTGCTGATGTATGCGGCCCATTACTTGTTGGTTGTGTTCAATTTTTTAATGCTTCGTGTGTTTAAATTAGTACTGCTTGGCTTTGTTAACCTTTTTCAAAACTTGGTTGTAATGTTAACGGTTTGCATGCTAGAATGATAGGGTATAAAGTGTTCACTTGACTACCAGACAGCATAGTGTATGACAGTCCGTACATTTGTGTAACAGAATTTTAGGGGTACTGTTGACCTAATACAAAGATGATGGCTGTGCTAAGTTATATATGGATGCTAGAGAAAGGAAAAAGGAGATTTGTACTTGGTGATAACTGAGTGCAAAATTGAGTGCTGAAATCTTGTTTAACTTCTTAAGACACCTGCACACAAGATGATTCTCATGGACGATAACGATATAGTTCAACGATATATCGCTCATATCGTTCAGTGTGTATGCAGTGAACGACCAACGATGCACGCTCCCGCGGGTCGTTAATTATGTCTTTTGTTGTCTGTACATGCAGGCCAATCTGACGATATCGTCAAGAATTGCCTTTTCAGAGTTGTGGCAGGATGACTTCACAGAAAGATATATTTAAAGTAGGGGTGAGCGGGTTCGGATTTCTGAAATCCGAACCCCCCCGTGCCCCCCCGATCCGAGGCAGATCCGAGTCAGGCTCGACTTTTCCCGCCTGACTCGGATCTGAAATCGAGGCAAAACGTCATCATCCCGCCTTCCGAGTCTCGCGGGTTTTGGATCCTATATAAGGTACCCGCGTCGGCGCCATTTTCACACTCGGCTGTGGACAGTGAAGAGGGAGGGTGGGAGTTAGGGCTGGCTGGGCTGTGTAGTGTAGTGTAGTGCAGAGTAGTGTTGTGCTGTGCTGTGCTGTGCTGTGCTGCTGTTGTCCACTACTTCAAAGTCCATAGGGGCTGGCTGTGTTGTGCTGTGCTGCTGTTGTTAATAGGGCTGTGTCCACTACTTCAAAGTCCATAGGGGCTGGCTGGACTGTGTTGTGCAGTCAGTTCTCCATAGGGGCTGTGTCCACTCCAAAGTCCTGTGCAGTGTCCCAGTCCTAAAGGGGTGCTGTAGTGTTGTCCAGGGGGTGCTCTGTCCATCAGGGGTGCTCCCCCCAAGTGCTAAAAAAATTATATTTTTTGTGTGTTTGTGAATTGTGTGCGCAGTAGCCGCACGTGCATCAACAAAGTAGTGCCAAGCGTGTGCCTGTGTCATAAGTAAAGGGCCGGCTGGCTTGACCGTTAAAGGGTGCTGTAACCCCCAAAGTACACTCCAGTCCAAGCCAAAAAAAAAAATATTTTCTGTGTTTGTGAATTGTGTGCGCAGTAGCCGCACGTGCATCAACAAAGTAGTGCCAAGCGTGCGCCTGTGTCATAAGTAAAGGGCCGGCTGGCTTGACCGTTAAAGGGTGCTGTAACCCCCAAAGTACACTCCAGTCCAAACCAAAAAAATATATATTTTCTGTGTTTGTGAATTGTGTGCGCAGTTGCCGCACGTGCATCAACAAAGTAGTGCCAAGCGTGCGCCTGTGTCATAAGTAAAGGGCCGGCTGGCTTGACCGTTAAAGGGTGCTGTAACCCCCAAAGTATACTCCAAACCAAAAAAATAATTATTTTCTGTGTTTGTGAATTGTGTGCGCAGTAGCCGCACGTGCATCAACAAAGTAGTGCCAAGCGTGCGCCTGTGTCATAAGTAAAGGGCCGGCTGGCTTGACCGTTAAAGGGTGCTGTAACCCCCAAAGTACACTCCAAACCAAAAAAAATTATTTTCTGTGTTTGTGAATTGTGTGCGCAGTAGCCGCACGTGCATCAACAAAGTAGTGCCAAGCGTGCGCCTGTGTCATAAGTAAAGGGCCGGCTGGCTTGACCGTTAAAGGGTGCTGTAACCCCCAAAGTACACTCCAGTCCAAACCAAAAAAAACAATATTTTCTGTGTTTGTGAATTGTGTGCGCAGTAGCCGCACGTGCATCAACAAAGTAGTGCCAAGCGTGCGCCTGTGTCATAAGTAAAGGGCCGGCTGGCTTGACCGTTAAAGGGTGCTGTAACCCCCAAAGTACACTCCAAACCAAAAAAAAAATTATTTTCTGTGTTTGTGAATTGTGTGCGCAGTAGCCGCACGTGCATCAACAAAGTAGTGCCAAGCGTGCGCCTGTGTCATAAGTAAAGGGCCGGCTAGCTTGACCGTTAAAGGGTGCTGTAACCCCCAAAGTACACTCCAGTCCAAACCAAAAAAAAAATTATTTTCTGTGTTTGTGAATTGTGTGCGCAGTAGCCGCACGTGCATCAACAAAGTAGTGCCAAGCGTGCGCCTGTGTCATAAGTAAAGGGCCGGCTGGCTTGACCGTTAAAGGGTGCTGTAACCCCCAAAGTACATTCCAGTCCAAACCAAAAAAATAATAATTTTCTGTGTTTGTGAATTGTGTGCGCAGTAGCCGCATGTGCATCAACAAAGTAGTGCCAAGCGTGCGCCTGTGTCATAAGTAAAGGGCCGGCTGGCTTGACCGTTAAAGGGTGCTGTAACCCCCAAAGTACACTCCAGTCCAAGCCCAAAAAAAATATATTTTCTGTGTTTGTGAATTGTGTGCGCAGTAGCCGCACGTGCATCAACAAAGTAGTGCCAAGCGTGCGCCTGTGTCATAAGTAAAGGGCCGGCTGGCTTGACCGTTAAACGGTGCTGTAACCCCCAAAGTACATTCCCGTCCAAACAAAAAAAAAATTATTTTCTGTGTTTGTGAATTGTGTGCGCAGTAGCCGCACGTGCATCAACAAAGTAGTGCCAAACGTGCGCCTGTGTCATAAGTAAAGGGCCGGCTGGCTTGACCGTTAAAGGGTGCTGTAACCCCCAAAGTACATTCCAGTCCAAACAAAAAAAAAAATTATTTTCTGTGTTTGTGAATTGTGTGCACAGTAGCCGCACGTGCATCAACAAAGTAGTGCCAAGCGTGCACCTGTGTCATAAGTAAAGGGCCGGATGGCTTGACCGTTAAAGGGTGCTGTAACCCCCAAAGTACACTCCAGTCCAAACCAAAAAAATATATATTTTCTGTGTTTGTGAATTGTGTGCGCAGTAGCCGCACGTGCATCAACAAAGTAGTGCCAAACGTGCGCCTGTGTCATAAGTAAAGGGCCGGATGGCTTGACCGTTAAAGGGTGCTGTAACCCCCAAAGCACACTCCAAACCAAAAAAAAAATTATTTTCTGTGTTTGTGAATTGTGTGCGCAGTAGCCGCACGTGCATCAACAAAGTAGTGCCAAGCGTGCGCCTGTGTCATAAGTAAAGGGCCGGCTGGCTTGACCATTAAAGGGTGCTGTAACCCCCAAAGTACACTCCAGTCCAAACCAAAAAAAAAATTATTTTCTGTGTTTGTGAATTGTGTGCGCAGTAGCCGCACGTGCATCAACAAAGTAGTGCCAAGCGTGCGCCTGTGTCATAAGTAAAGGGCCGGCTGGCTTGACCGTTAAAGGGTGCTGTAACCCCCAAAGTACACTCCAAACCAAATAAAAAAATATTTTCTGTGTTTGTGAATTGTGTGCGCAGTAGCCGCACGTGCATCAACAAAGTAGTGCCAAACATGCGCCTGTGTCATAAGTAAAGGGCCGGATGGCTTGACCGTTAAAGGGTGCTGTAACCCCCAAAGTACACTCCAGTCCAAACCAAAAAAAAAAATATTTTCTGTGTTTGTGAATTGTGTGCGCAGTAGCAGCACGTACATCAACAAAGTAGTGCCAAGCGTGCGCCTGTGTCATAAGTAAAGGGCCGGCTGGCTTGACCGTTAAAGGGTGCTGTAGCCCCCAAAGTACACTCCAGTCCAAACCAAAAAAAACAATATTTTCTGTGTTTGTGAATTGTGTGCGCAGTAGCCGCACGTGCATCAACAAAGTAGTGCCAAGCGTGCACCTGTGTCATAAGTAAAGGGCCGGCTGGCTTGACCGTTAAAGGGTGCTGTAACCCCCAAAGTACACTCCAGTCCAAACCAAAAAAAAAATTATTTTCTGTGTTTGTGAATTGTGTGCGCAGTAGCCGCACGTGCATCAACAAAGTAGTGCCAAGCGTGCGCCTGTGTCATAAGTAAAGGGCCGGATGGCTTGACTGTTAAAGGGTGCTGTAACCCCCAAAGTACACTCCAGTCCAAACCAAAAAAAAAAATATTTTCTGTGTTTGTGAATTGTGTGCGCAGTAGCCGCACGTGCATCAACAAAGTAGTGCCAAGCGTGCGCCTAAAGGGCCGGCTGGCTTGACCGTTAAAGGGTGCTGTAACCCCCAAAGTACACTCCAGTCCAAACCAAAAAAATAATTATTTTCTGTGTTTGTGAATTGTGTGCGCAGTAGCCGCACATGCATCAACAAAGTAGTGCCAAGCGTGCGCCTGTGTCATAAGTAAAGGTCCGGCTGGCTTGACCATCAAAGGGTGCTGTAACCCCCAAAGTACACTCCAGTCCAAACCAAAAAAAAATTTATTTTCTGTGTTTGTGAATTGTGTGCGCAGTAGCCGCACGTGCATCAACAAAGTAGTGCCAAGCGTGCGCCTGTGTCATAAGTAAAGGGCCGGCTGGCTTGACCGTTAAAGGGTGCTGTAACCCCCAAAGTACACTCCAGTCCAAACCAAATAAAAAAATATTTTCTGTGTTTGTGAATTATGTGCGCAGTAGCCGCACGTGCATCAACAAAGGAGCAGCGCCAAGCGTGCGCCTGTGTCCCATAAGTAAAGGGCCGGCTGGCTCATTTCTTAAATTGTGGTGTAACCCACAAAGTGCACTACTCTCCAGCAAAAATAAAAAAATATTTTCTGTGTTTGTGTGCGCCTTAGCCGCACGTATATATCAAATCGATATAACATAAATGGAGGAACAAACTTTCTCCGATAAAAATAAAATAGAGAAAGATCAAGAACCACTTCCTCCTAGTGCTGAAGCTGCTCCCACTAGTCATGACATAGACGATAACATGCCATCAACGTCGTCTGCCAAGGCCGATGCCCAATGTCATAGTAGAAGCCACATACAATCCCAAATGACAAAGTTCAGGAAAATGACCTTAAAAAAAACATTTAAATCATCTGAAGAGAAACGTAAACTTGCCAATACGCCATTTATGACACGGAGTGGCAAGGAACGGCTAAGGTCTTTCCCTATGACTAGTGTGTGTCATACTAGTATGACTAGTATGTTCATGACTAGTGGTTCAGCTTCACATGACGATGGAAGCCCTCCTCCCGCTAAAAAAATCAAACGAGTTAAGCTGGCAAAAGCACAGCAAAGAACTGTGCGTTCTAAGAAGATATCACAAATCCCCAATGAGAGTCCAAGTGTGGTGGCGGTTGCGATGCCTGACCTTCCCAGCACTGGACGGGAAGAGGTGGCTCTTTCCACCATTTGCACGCCCCCTGCAAGTGCTGAAAGGAGCACCCACAGTCCACTTGCTGATATGCAAATTGAAGATGTCACTGTTGAAGTACAACAGGATGAGGATACTGGTGTAGCTGGCGCTGAGGAGGAAGTTGGCGAGGAGGATTCTGATGGTGATGTGGTTTGTTTAAATCAGGCTCCGGGGGAGACAGTTGTTGTCCGTGGGATGAAAAAGCCCATCACGGTCATGCCTGGGCAGAAGACCAAACATTCCACCTCTTTGGTCAGGCAATATTTCTATCCAAATCCGGACAACAACTGTCTTGCCATATGTACCATATGTAAACGTGGAATAAGTAGGGGTAGGGACCTTAACCACCTAGGAACATCCTCCCTTATACGGCACCTGCAGCGCGTTCATAATAAGTTACTGTCAAGTTCAGAAACTTTGGCTAAGACCGTAAGCAGTCCAGGGACACCTAAATCCCGTTGCCCTGTTGTATCCAAGCGCCTGCAAACCACACCGTCAACTCCCTCCTCGTCAATTTCCTCCTTAGTCAGGATCGGAAGTAGTCCTGCAGGCCATGTCACTGGCATGACTGACTCTCCTATCCGGGATTCCTCCGGAGGATCCTGCATTGCTACGCCTCCTGCTGCCGCTGCTGCTGTTGCTGCTGCTGGGAGTCGTTCATCATCCCAGAGAGGAAGTAGGAACACCACTACTTTTACTAAACAATTGACCCTCCAACAGTCCTTTAAGTACGACAGCAGTCATCCTGAAGCAAAACGTATAACTGAGGCCTTGACTGCTATGTTGGTGTTAGACGTGCGTCCGGTATCCGCCATTAGTGCAGTGGGAATTAGACAATTGATGGAGGTAGTGTGTCCCCGGTTCCAAATCCCGTCTAGATTCCACTTCACTAGGCAGGCGATACCGAGACTGTACAGAAACGTCAACATAAGTGTCCTCAGTGTCCTGAAAAATGCCGTTGTACCCAATGTCCACTTAACCACGGACATGTGGACAAGTGGAACAGGGCAGACTAAGGACTATATGACTGTGACAGCCCACTGGGTAGATGTATCACCTTACGCAGCAACAGCAGCAGCGTCACCAGTAGCAGCATCTCAGAAACGCCAGCTCGTTCCAAGGCAGGCTACGCTGTGTATCACCGGTTTCAGTAAGAGGCACACCGCCGACAACCTCTTAGAGAAACTGAGGGAAATCATCGCCCAGTGGCTTACCCCACTTAGACTCTCCTGGGGATTTGTGATATCTGACAACGCCACCAATATTGCGCGGGCATTACATCTGGGCAAATTCCAGCACGTCCCATGTTTTGCTCACACAATAAACTTGGTGGTGCAGAATTTTCGGAAAAGCGACAGGGGCGTGCAGGAGACGCTTTGGGTGGCCCGAAAAATTTCTGCCCACTTTCGCCATTCATCGACTGCGTGCCGAAGACTGGAGCACCAGCAAACACTCTTGAACCTGCCCCGCCATCATCTGAAGCAAGAAGTTGTGACGCGGTGGAACTCAACCCTCTATATGCTTCAGAGGATGGAGGAGCAGCAAAAGGCCATTCAAGCCTATACATCCACCTATGACATAGGCAAAGGAGGGGGTATGCACCTGACTCAAGCACAGTGGAGAATGATTTCCGTATTGTGCAAGGTTCTCCAGCCCTTCGAACTTGCCACACGTGAAGTCAGTTCAGACACTGCCAGCTTGAGTCAGGTCATTCCCCTCATCAGGCTTTTGCAGAAGCAGCTGGAGAAAGTGAAGGAGGAGCTAAGATGGAGCGATTCCGCTCGGCATGTAGGACTTGTGGATGAAGCCCTTCTTTCGCTTTGCCAGGATTCCAGGGTGGTCAATCTGTTGAAATCAGACCACTAAATTTTGGCCACCGTGCTCGATCCTAGGTTTAAAGCCTATGTGGTGTCTCTCTTTCTGGCCAACACAAGCCTGCAGAGGTGCAAAGACCTGCTGGTGAAAACACTGTCAGCTGAAGTGGAACGTGACACGTCAACAGCTCCTTCTTAATTTTCTCCCGCAACTGGGGCTGCCAGGAAAAAACTTAGCTATCCTAAGCAACCCGCTGGTGGTGATGCAGGGCAGGCAGGACCAAGTTTGGACATCTGGTCCGGACTGAAGGACCTGGCAACAATTTCTGACATGTCTACTGTCACTGCATATGATACTGTCACCATTGACAGAATGGTGGAGGATTACATCGGTGACAGCATCCAAGTAGGCATGTCAGACAGTCCGTACCTGTACTGGCAGGAAAAAGAGGCAATTTGGAGGCCCCTGTACAAACTGGCTCTATTTTACCTGAGTTGCCCCCCCTCCAGTGTGTACTCTGAAAGAGTGTTTAGTGCAGCCGGGAAGGCGTAGGAGGTTGCTTCCACAAAATGTGGAGAAGATGATGTTCATAAAAATGAATTATCAACTCTTCCAGGGAGACCAGCCTCCAGAACGTACAGAGGGACCTGTGGTGGTGGAGGATTCCAGCGGGGACGAGTTAATACTCTGTGAGGATGAGGATGTACACAACACTGAAGAGGGTGAGGAATCGGTGGATGAGGATGAGGACGACATCTTGCCTCCGTAGAGCCAGTTTGTGCAGGGACAGATTAATTGCCAGCTTGTTTTGTGGGGGCCCAAACAAACCAATCATTTCAGCCACAGTCGTGTGGCAGACCCTGGCGCTGAAATGATTGGTTTGTTAAAGTGTGCATGTCCTGTTTATACAACATAAGGGTGGGTGGGAGGGCCCAAGGACAATTCCATCTTGCACCTCTTTTTTTCCTTTGAATTATGTACTGTTTGGGGCCTAGTTTTTCAAACTGCCATCCTGTCTGCCACTGCAGTGTCACTCCTAGATGGGCCACGTGTTTGTGCCGCCCACTCGTGTCGCTTAGCATAGTCATCCATCTACCTCGGTGCAACCTTTTGGACATAAAAACACTATTGTGAGGTGTGAGGTGTTCAGAATAGACTGTAAATGAGTGGAAATTAAGGTTTTTGAGGTTAATAATAGCATAGGAGCAGAAAAATCAACACATTCTGTGATTTTAGCTGTTTTTATGCTTTTTTTAAAAAAAATACAGATCCAAAACACAAAACCCAGAACCCAAAACACCGAAGGGTGGTTTTGGCAAAACCAATCCAGATCCAAAACACGAAGAAAGATCCAGATCCAAAACCAAAACACAAAACACGAAAAGTGGCCGGTGCACACCCCTAATTTAAAGATATCTTTCAGTGTGTACACCCAACATCGTTTGTCCTGCACTATAGAAAGTTCAAGGGAAATCATTCACCAATATCGTTCATACAGCACATTGTCTAGTGTGTATGAGCCTTTACAGTAGTAACCAAGTCACAGGTGTGGCAAGTACGGTCATAATTGATTTAACTGAATATATTGTTAGCCAAAAGACAAGTCACATGCCTGTATTCTGGTGGTAGATCATCCCTAGAATTGGCGTAGGTACACAAAATATGGGTGATCGTTCTGTGTGAATCAATGCCTCTATATTGTGGCTACTTCCCTTATATTTGTTAGACCTGCAATCACACAGGAGTCAGTGTTTCTGTTGAGAACTCACTTTCTCAGTGACTAAAATGTTCTTTGTGTGCTATGGCAATTTTTAAGTATCCTAAAAGATAGTTTTTAGTGGCGTAAGCTTAGTTATAAAATAAATAGAACATGCAACTTGCCTGGGAAGCAAAGTTCCCTGATCCAGTGCATTCCTAAAGCTTCCATTGGACTCGTGCTGCTCTCTCCTATGGTATATTGTGTGGACATTAATTTGGTCGACATATTCATTATGTCGACATTACCAATGTCAATATTCAGCATGTTGACACTGATGTCATGTCGACAATGTCATCATTCTGTCAATGTCGACATTTTGTAGGTGTCAACATTTTAGCCATGTCAACATAATCAATGTTGACATTGTGAACGTTGACAAGCTGACTGCTTACCCTGCTTTCATTTTTTCTACCACATCTTTCCAGTTACATACACAAAGCTGTGCTGTACTTTAGATCATACTGAATTCCACTCAAAACTACATTTTTAATCTATATAGATCCCTATAGTAACTGCAAGGTCAAATCAGAGCAAAGCAGGAAGAATGTTAGACGGAGCACTCATCTCGCCTGCACACAACATTGAGAGCCTTTACTGTAATTGTGACTCTGCTAGAAGGGTTTAACTTTTATTAAACAGTGGCGGAACTAGAGAGTGGTGGGCCCAGGTGCAAGATTATGCTTTGGGCCCCCCTATGCAGAGCCCCCAGTAGCGCCCCTTATACAGTGCCCCCAGTAGTGCCCCATATACAGTGCCCCCAGTAGTATTCCCCCTTTTGCAGTGCTCCCAGTAGTGCCCCTCATACAGTGCCCCCACAAGTTGCCCCCCCTATGCAGTGCCCCAATAGTAGTCCCCCTTATGCATTGCCCCCAGTAGTAGACCCCCCTATGCAGTGCCCCCAGTAGTGATCCCCCCTATGCAGTGCCCCTTATACAGTGCCCCAGTAGTGGTCCCCCCTATGCAATGCTCCCAGTAGTGCCAATGATACAGTGCCCCCAGTAGTGGCCCCCTTATGCAGTGCCCCCAATAGTGGCTCCCCCTACATATATAAGACAAACACACACACACACACAAAAAACCCCCACACCTGAATCCTCGCTCCTGCGCTCGCCGCTATCAGCTCCTCTGTTCTCCCGCTCTGCACGATGGGAGAGACGCATGACGTCTCTCCCATAACCCACTGAGGGAGCCGGAAGGCGGATGTCATGAGTGAGTTCCAGCCCGGTGCTCTCAGTGGTCGCAGCAGTCAATGAGAGTCTGTCTGAATCTCATTGGCTGCTATAACAAACACACCGCCGCCACTGCTGGCGTCGGTGTGTTTGTTACTGTGTAGTGTGGACTGCTCTCACTGTGGTCCGCACTACTCTTAAATACTGTGGGTCACGGGGGGCATTGGCTGCAGGTGCAGCAGCATTGTTGGATGCAGGCGGCTATGGGCCCCTGCACCACAGTGTGCCCCTGTGCAAGGCACCGGCTGCACCGCCGCTAGTTCCGCCACTGTGGCTCAGAATTGCCAACCCAAACACCTCTAATGTCTCTTTATTAATGCAACTGTTTTTTTTAATTTCTAGTAATGTTGCTATTTTTGTTTTCTTCTTCAGGGTCCATAGGACTCCACAGGGGGGACAATGGGGTATAGGTGGTGGTTAGGAGGTTATGTGACAGTTGTTTTTAATACTGAACTGTAATTTTTATGTGGTGCTTTTCTATGTCTCCCAATTGTTGCTAGTGTTATTTTTATGTAACATTGTATTATTCTAAAGTAGCTATTCCATTTCCAATTTCTCACCCATAGTAACGCTTCTCCATTAAAATCATGACTAATTTTCAGCACCCCCCTCCCCGTTTAGAATACAAACTTTTTACAGATTAAACAAATTGTTCCCTATAAAAAGTAAAGGAGAGGTACTAAATGCCCTATTCAATTCCTTGCATACATTATTTTCTGATTAGCACCTCAATCTGTTCATCACTCGTCACTTTTTGGGTGGTAAAAAGTTTCAGGGAAATTGAATTTGGTCCTTGTACTAAGCCTTGGAGAGAGATAAAGTACCAACCAATCAGCTTCTAACTGTCACTTTACAGGCTGTGTTTGAAAAAAGACAGGAGCTGATTGGTTGGTATTTTATTTTTCTCCACTTTATCTTTCTCCAGGGCTTTGGGCCTGATTCAGACTTGGGAATAGAGGGCCTGATTCAGACTTGGGTATAGAGAGAGAGATAGCACTTAACTGTGGGCCTCATTCAGACCTGCTCGCAAGCGCTATGCGCTCGCAAACGGGTCGATGGTGGGGCACTGCGCACGTGCGGCGTGTGCAATGCCTGTGCGCGAGCCCCGGAGCGAGTGAGAAATTCACTCGCTCCAGGGCTCGCTAAAAACGGAGTGGCTGTTGATGTTGATCGACAGTTCGCCCCATTTTGTAGGCGGGTCGGGGGGTGGCTGGCCAAACGGAGGCATTCCCAAAGGAATGCCTGCCATTTGGGGGCGGCCCTACTGACATCACACGTGATGTTAGAAGTGAACTTCCTGCTCTATTAGAGCAGGAAGTTCACTGAGGCTTGCGGTGGATGAGACCCTACCACAAGGGTCTCGTCGCAAGCCTGATGGTCACGACCATCACCTGGCCACTCGCAAAAGCTGTGGGTGGTCACCCATAGCTTAGCGAGCGGCCAGGAGGCCGTTTTTAAAAAAAAGCGGCCGCCCAGATTCAGAGCCAGTGCTCGCTTTTTGCGAGAGCGCCTCTGAATCAGGGCCTGTGTACCTGGACAAACCATGTTGCAATGCAAGGGGTGTAAATACATATTTCTTTTTTTTTGCATGTAGGGTAAATACTGGCTGCTTTTACATGTAGCCCACAAATACTGCACAGCTTTATTATTACTCTACAATTTAGATGTCAGTTTGGACACCTCCCTCCCAAATCTAAATCTCTCTGCACATTTTAAATCTGTCCCACCTGCAGTGCAGCATGGTTTCACCAAGATGATCAGTTGAGAGCGATATCGCTCTCTATTCCCAACTCTGAATCAGGCCCAGAGAGAGATATCTCTCTCAACTGATCATCTTGGTGAAACCATGCTGCACTGCAGGTGGGGCAGATTTAAAATGTGCAGAGAGATTTAGATTTGGGAGGAGTGTTTCCAAACTGACATCTAAATTGTAGAGTAATAATAAAGCTGTGCAGTATTTGTGGGCTACATGCAAAAGCAGACAGTATTTACCTTACATGTAAAAAAATTTATGTATTCACACTCCTTGCATTGCAATATGGTTTGTTCAGGTTCACAGTTGAGAGAGATATCTCACTCTATTCCCAACTCTGAATCAGGCCCTTGGTATGTAGACCCATCAAACACAAAGGTGCTTCTATCCCACTATAATGTACAATTCATATGTTTTATAAAATAAAGAAACTAAACATGCACCACACTATATATATATATACATATATATATATATATATATATATATATATATATATATAAGTTTAGAGGGTTTTACAATAGCTGGCATAGCAGAGATATTACATAGTTTGTTCCTAGCTATGCTTTTCTATAGAATATATCTGTTAGCACATTAGCTATTATTTCTGTTCAGTTCAGCGCTGAGGTATGATTGATACGTTGTTTTGATATCTTTTTTACTTTATAGAGTCTTGACCAGCAGCACTTGAACTTCTCCCTTATCATGATGGTATACACTTATCTTCAACCACGCCCCTAGGTAGCAGTCGGGACGTTGGCACAGAGCGCGTGCCTTGTTGACGTATCTGCACGGGGTGATTGGTAGTATCTGCACAGGGTGATTGTAATGGTATAACAGGTATGTATTTTTTGTATTCTATTGTTCCTGACAAAATTATATAAATCCTGAAATGTGTAACTATTTCGGCATCATCCGAGTCCTCTTTCATGTATAATTAAGACACCAGTGATAAATCTTGTGGAGAGCCATCCGTCTGTACCTATACTTACCTGGGGATGATCGGGATTTCCTCCTCTGTCGGGCTGCTGCGGCCAGCAGTGAATCATACCGATTCCGTGTATGGATATATATATTAATTTCCAGACTGGTGAACTGAGCAGTATGCTGAGAGACTGAAAATTTTGAGCAGTATGCTGAGAGACTGAACATTTTGAGTCTAGGCTAAAAGCTTACCTTCCTGTTAGATTTAAATCTCCAGTAGAAGTAGATAACCAGTTGCTAACAAGACGACTGGCTGAGAGACTTATTGTTTGATCCTATGCTAATAGCTTACATTATCACCATACTTAAATTGATTTTCCTGGTGGATATATACTTCCGGTAGAAGTAAATAACCAGTCCCTAATAAACACCCCTGAGGAAGTCATTTCTGACGAAACGCATTGGGTGACAAGATATCAAGATCCAAAGTGGGCCCTACAAGCTGTCAAAGAGCTTGTCCCTATAAAGGGAGACAGCAAGTGTACTAACATCTGTCCCACAATGGTCAAGATGTCTATGTATATGTGAGAATAAGTTTTAAATGTGATTTTAGATTTTAATAAAACTTTGTACTAAAAGGAAAAAAAGTTATTAGTTGTATTTGGGTGAACTCCGGTTGAAAAAGGTGTCTTAGTAGGCCTGATAGAAGGAATATAAAAGTCACCATTATCACCTCACAACACTCTATGTATTATACTATATAAAGGGGCAATTGGATCCCATATAGAGTTGTATAATCCTGTTTAGGTGCTCCCCAAAAAAACAACATTATCATCGTTAATTCCATTAGCCCTTTTTGGCAAAGGACCTTATTGGGGATTAGCAGCCTTATTTGACTATCATCTGAGGATTGAGAGTCAGTAGCGCAATATTGGTATATATATATATATATATATATACAGTATATATATATATATATAGTGTCCTGGAAATGAGAGCACCCGCCAAACAATTAAGTAAGCAGTGTCTATTTTACTCACACTTTTAAATATAGTCCATGGTAGACTCAATTCCTGAATTATTTATGCTAGATCATTGATCCCTAGGGGAGCACAACTCTATGGACTGATATTTTGCAGTAAGTGCCGACACCCTTGATACCTTGCATATTATATATATATATATATATATATATATTATAATATGCATACATATATATATATATATATAAAATATACACACACACATATATACATATCACACACAGTTAATATGGAATATATGCAAGTCTGATAATATGTATAAATTAGGATTGCATACTATCCTCCCAATCTCACCAAAATAAATATAATAAAATTAATAATAAAATATCTCAACCAGTAGGCAGCCAGAGAGGTCAATAACTTAGTCAGTTATGGCTCTGTAAATGTTTCTAGTACTATACTGCTAGGAAATACTATATATCTTTGTAATCACACTACACATAGCATATTTTTTATATAAAGAATAAACCTATTATGTTTATTTGCCATAATATGGAATTACACAACACTGCTACACGTTTAAAAGATACATGACAAAACCATTTCTTCTTAGCTTCCCTTCGAAAGGCTGCAGACACAGTGATGAATACAGAGTGTAGGCAAGATACATTATAGACATTGCATGTGCACAGTCACTTATTGCTATAGATACTATGCCTCCAACATAGAGCTTCCCTGTGTCCTAGTTTTCCCATGACAGTTCCAGCTATTGACACTGAAAATGTGGAATGCTCCCGGTGAATAACTGAAAAGGAATACACAGCTGTAGGGGAGTCGTACACATTGGCGTTGAAACTAAGCATTTTGTGCAATTCTACAAGCCTACTAAATGTTCCTTAACACTGATAATCCCATAAAAGATTAACAAGTGTTGTGTTGCATTCATTTCAACATTGCCAGCAGTGTTCATGAGCGTTAATGTGTGGTACACTAGGGTCCAGGGAGGTTTTAAGAAAAATGCTCTGAGACCAAAGTAGGTAGTTTTATTTAACAGGGTCTTTTCAACGCTCATACGTATAGGACCTAATTGTATTCCATATTTGGTATCGATGAGATCTGCAACTACATCCTCTATGTAACCTTTTAGACTTGGTGTAAATGAATGCATTTGCTAGCAAAGAAGTTGGAGCAAGATATTTAATAGCAAAACTGCAAATATTAACAATGTGGTGCCCATGGAAATATGGAGACATAGCAATTCCTATTCATTACTGACACCTTAACAAAACTGCAAAGTGGCAGGCCCACAGTACAAATGGCTGCTTGTGGCATCATTAACCCATTTCTGTGCAAATCCACCCATTTATATAGAAAGTGCTGTGATCTGCCCATGACCTACTGTATGTGGTGGTGCACATTTTACATCCTCTAATGTACTGTATTGATTGAGGTGTTCTTTCCTGTGCCTCCGATTGAGCTCAAAGGCAAAAGCAAGATTGAAAATTTTGACAAGCTATTTAACAGACTGTGGTAATAATGCATGAAATGTACAATAATGCAATAATGATACCTTTAATAAATATACGCCTGATGCATCATGAATACTATATGACAGAAATAAATCTTGGAGAAGCATTATTTTGAGATAAAAAGGTAAACGTATTTCTTTAATGGAGCAGTCCTAAACTGATCGTATAAGCAGGCCTTTCTACACACATTTCTGTCGCTATATAGATTGGTTTTACAGGACCAGTTCCCAAAAGCTGAATGGAGAGTGACACTTAGGGGATGAAGTCGTGCTGCACTAAAGTCTGTTTTGCGGATGGATCTTGCGATTTTTCTAACTGCGCATGCTCCGTACGCCTCTGCTGGCAATTCTCAGTTCTACGCATCTCCGTCACATCTCCTTTTCTGTCTGAATGGGTGTAAGAGAGTGTTCTCACATAGGCTAAGTGTAGTGAGGACATGTTGATGGAATTGCAGGCTATGCTTGCTTATACATATGCAGAAGTCTTTCTGATTTCAGACATCTCTCTTACACCAAGGAGAGGGCTGGTGAAAGTGTGAGCAGATAGTGATAACGGCTATGAAATAAAGCGTATGGCTTGGAAAGCTCATATAGATGTGTATAACTCTGCATATGGGCGAATAGCCGCATTTCATTCCCTGCACACAGAGTGTAGAGTAATTGCAGCCGACTTGCAAACAACTCCGAAATCGGCTCTCAAGTGATTAAATAGGAAAATTTATGTTGTGCTTATTAAGTGACCTCTACTGTCTTGAAAACAAAACCTAAATGAAAAGAAATAATTAAGGCATATATAAATAACCATTGTATTTATATAATAATTGAAATTTGATTACATGTTTTCAAGTTGACTTTCATCACCCTGATTGCAAAACCTTCAGTGACAATAGATGTGCGGCAGTCCTCCTGGGAGAGTAGCCATCCTCCCAGATCCCGCTTCTCATTTGTGAATTGTGCAGACTTGATGATTTGATTGGCCCCGCCATAGTCCCTGATCCCCACTGCACGACACTGCTTCAGCATAGCCCAACTTCCAACTGCGCAATGACACAGCGTTACGTGCAGTATGGGGGTGGGGTCATGAGGATACAGCTCACATCACTCCACACTTGTCCTTGAACCATCCCTCTGGGTTCTCCTGGAGAGGTAGCCCAAGAAGTAGGGGAGTACAAGATAATTAACGGGGAGATTTATCAAACTTACACAGGACAAGTGGAGGTATTGCTCATACTGTAGCAATCAATCAGCTTCTAGCTATCATTTATCTAGTACAATGTATTAAATGATAACAATAATCTGTATGGTTGCTATAGGAAACACAGCTGATTGTCCTCTTTAGATGGTTTGATAAATCAAGTTCTTTGCAACAGATGTTTGTGCTGCATCGGTAACATTGCATGAAAACAAAAAATGTACCAAAATATATGTCGTCATCTTAAAATGAACATTATATGTAGGAAAAGTTTACAGGTCGTGATATTTCTATTGGACATGGGAATGCTTGCTAAGGCTGCATTGCTCCTGCTATGCTGTGCAGCAATCATAGGTTCAACAGGACAATTAAGCATATTGCAGTTGTGCATGTCTGTTTGTTGAATTGTTCTTGAGTGTTGTTTCCATGCATATAAAAATCCACTAGGCACTCGGAGACCTCCCTTGCATTTCCACATCGGTGAACTGTGGCATGTCGGTGCTTTCTGTATTAGTGGTGATAGGGGAGATTACATGCTTGAGACGTAACAGCATTGTAAACAACAGAACCAGCAGCACAGCAAGAAGACCTAGGAACAATCCCACATACATGTACAGGTTAGAATATTTATCCGTGGTTGTGGCAGTTGCTTCAGTGGCTACTGTTGGGAACTGCTGAACATAGATAGTTCGGTTTCCGCGGAATTTGAAATAGGCTTCAGTCATAGCTTGAGATACTACTGAATAGTTACTACTGATGTTGCTGTAGCAATCCTGTGCAAATTAGTATAAAATAAATGTACTAATGAGAAGGCCTACAGTTACTTAGTGATACTGGTGTTCCAATTGGTTATATATTAGAAGCCAATCCAGTCCTTTTTCCTGAGATACAGCATAATACCAGCCATAATTATTAATTATGTGTCAGTTCCAAAGTGCTCACTGCTGTTAATCCGCTTTATCATTATGGTTTTATCCAGAATTGGCTTTGTAAAGTAAAAATAATCCATCACATTTTAACAAGATTGATTTGGTCAGAAAATGTCCTGTTGGTCACTGAGGAGCTTATGAAACGTGTTCTTTCTTGATAATCTGTCTCACAGGCATCACACTTCTGTAATGAAAAAGGAAAGCAAAATTATTGCAAAGAGTTTTCAAATTATTGCACAGCTCAAACTTGTTTTTCTAGCTGCACATCTACTGTATGAAATGCGAAACAATCTGATCTCTAGAAGACACACAGACAAGATGTATCCTCTGGGGAATAAACTGCAAGGCAACATAAGGTGTATTGGAAAACAGTATAGCAAAATGGTACATACACTGAGGGTTGGACTGGCCCACAGTGGTACAGGGGAATCCCCCGGTGGGCCCCACTGCCTGTGGGCCCACCCCCTCCTCTAGGGATCAGGTTCAAGACTGTGCACTCGAACTATACATTATACATACGTTACATTATACTGCACAGGACTATGGTGTATTTTCTACAATGCACTGCTGTTATTAATCTGGTACTTTATCATGCATGCACTAGAAGTATTCACTATATATACATTTTTAAGGAGCCCAGTCCATGCTCTCTCTGTGGAGGCTGGCCACACTCCCTTTTGAGGCTGGCTACAGCACTAAATATGGGCCCCTATGACTGCATTTTCCCGGTAGGCCCTTCATTCCCCAGTCCGACACTGCATACACTACATTTGTAATTCGCATCATATTATTTATTTTATCTGCTGTCCTGTTCATTTAGTTTTACTATCCTTTCTACTAAATGCCATCGCTGTTATTAAATATTCAATAAAAAGAGTCTAACTCATCCATATTGACTATTCTTTATTTATAGTGACTATTGTTAGGGGCAGACTAGATAGATGGGTCAAGTGGTTATAATCTGCTATCAAATTCTATGTTTCTAAGTTACAGTATAATTTTTCTATTTATGAAATCACTGTATCTGTGCTAATTTTTTGTGTAATTAATATATACTTTCATAAATGTTAAATAACAACAACCTTGAAGAACTCTAACCAGATATAAAATTGGGATGGATATGTTTTAGCAACAGTGACTATGTAAACTACTGTTGACAGCGACTATGTAGATTTCGGAATGCATGCGCCATGATGATGACATGGGTAATATGATGCTTAGAGCATTAAACTGTATTAACAGTGTAACTGGTCAGCAGCACGTTTAAAGTTATAATGGCAATCCAGTTGACGATCCGCTACAATCACAGCTTTTCCTCTCTGGCAGTAGCCATGTTGATTGCTTCCAAATTGTGTAGTACTACACTGAGCAAGGAATTACATTCTATGAACATGAAATTGCTTAGATTGTCTATTTTTAATTATAATGTACAAATAGATAAAAAAAAAATCTTTATACTCTCCATATTAACAATCCATAAAAAGTGGCTGTTATTATGGCCAGGCCAATCTCACCCAATAACATGACACTTTGGGCTTGATTCAGAATTGCACACTATGCTGATGTTTTCGCAGTTGAGTGATAATCGGTTGTCTGCACATGCGTCCGAGTCACACTGAGCACGTGTCAAGGTGCAGTACATTGCAATAATCGCTTGCAACAACTGTTTATTCATAGTGTGATCAACAGTCAGGGAGTTTGGGGGAGGCAATGGGCAGTGTTGGCTCAAAATATGTGTGTGATGACCATTTCGGGGGCATGTCACATCCTACGTCTGCGATCCCATACACAGTGAACAGGGCTCCGACGTCTTAGTTCCTGCGGCCATTTTGCTCAACCAGAGTTACTCAGGATTGCTAACATTAAATTATCTGCGATCGATGCTGCGTCTCTGATTCAGAGATGGCCACTAATGCAATCTCAGCTGCAATTTCGCAAGGACTGCAGCTGCAAAATTATGCTAATAGTTTGAAAGTTTACCCAAGCATAGTGATGCTCACTGCTGCCTTCTCATCTGTGTCCAACCTCATGTACCTGCATAAAGATCGGTAACATTGATGCACATCAACTAGCCATGCAGCCCTTGGGCAGGTCTGACCTGTCTCAAATACAGCGGCTCTACTGTCAGAAATACAGTAGCAAGATTCGGTGAGTACACAGAACTTACATTGCATATTGCACCATAGTGTCCTAAGTTCCCTGATGCTGTGCTATCTGTAATTTTGAGGTGGAGAGGAGGAGCAGATGTGTACAGCATCATCTAACTATTGGAGACTTTTTACATATAAGTGGACATATTATTTGGGCATACACTACCATTCAAAAGTTTGGGGTCACCCAGACAATTTTGTGTTTTACATGAAAACTGACTTTTATTTATCAAATGAGTTGCAAAATGAATAGAACATATAGTCAAGACATTGGCAAGGTTAGAAATAATGATTTTTATTTAAAATAATAATATTGTCCTTCAAACTTTGCTTTCGTCACAGAATGCTCCTTTTGCAGCAATTACAGCATTGCAGACCTTTGGCATCCTAGTTGTTAATTTGTTGAGGTAATGTGAAGAAATTTCACCCCACGCTTCCTGAAGCACCTCCCACAAGTTGGATTGCCTTGATGGGCACTTCTTGCGTACCATACGGTCAAGCTGCTCCCACAACAGCTCAATGGGGTTGAGATTTGGTGACTGCGATGGCCACTCCATTACAGTCAGAATACCAGCTGCCTGCTTCTTCCCTAAATAGTTCTTGCATAATTTGGATGGTGTGCTTTGGATCATTGTCAGGTTGGAGGAGGAAATTGGCTCCAATCAAGCGCTGTCCACAGGGTATGGCATGGTGTTGCAAAATGGAGTGATAGCCTTCTTTATTCAAAATCCCTTTTACCTTGTACAAATCTCCCACTTTACCAGCACCAAAGCAGCCCCAGACCATCACATTACCTCCACCATGCTTGACAGATGGCGTCAGGCACTCTTCCAGCATCTTTTCACTTGTTCTGCATCTCACAAATGTTCTTCTGTGTGATCTAAACACCTCAAACTTCGATTCCTCTGTCCATAACACTTTTTTCCAATCTTCCTCTGTCCAATGGCTGTGTTCTTTTGCCCATATTAATCTTTTCCTTTTATTGGCCAGTCTAAGATATGGGTTTTTCTTTGCCACTCTGCCTAGATGCCAGCTTCCCGGAGTCGTCTCTTCACTGTAGACATTGACACTGGTGTTTTGCGGGTACCATTTAATTAAGCTGCCAGTTGAGGACTTGTGAGGCGTCTATTTCTCAAACTAGAGAATGTACTTGTCTTCTTGCACAGATGTGCACTGGGGCCTCCCACCTCTCTTAATACTCTGGTTAGAGCCTGTTTGTGCTGTTATCTGTAGGGAGTAGTACACACCATTGTAGGAAATGATCAGTTTCTTGGCAATTTCTCTTATGGAATAGCCTTCATTTCTAAGAACAAGAATAGACTGTCAAGTTTCACATGAAAGTTCTCTTTTTCTGGCCATTTGGAGAGAATAATCGAACCCACAAATGTGATGTTCCAGATACTCAACTAGCTCAAAGGAAGGCCAGTTTTATAGCTTCTCTAACGAGCAAACCCGTTTTCAGCTGTGCTAACATAATTGCACAAGGGTTTTCTAATCATCCATTCGTCTTCTAACGGGCTTAGTAAACACAATGTACCATTAGAACACTGGAGTGATGGTTGCTGGAAATGGACCTCTATACACCTATGTAGATATTCCTTTAAAAAACAGACGTTTGCAGCTAGTATAGTCATTTACCACATTAACAATGTATAGAGTGTATATCTGATTAATTTAGTGCTATCTTCATTGAAAAATTGAAAAAACTGCTTTTCTTTCAAAAATAAGGAAAATTTTAAGTGACCCCTAACTTTTGAACTGTAGTGTACCATAAAGACAATCCCTATTAGGATGAATATCCAGCCTACAGTTATTGCATCCAGTATCTATATATATAATTAAAAACACCCTTCCAGAGATTTTGGGACTGAACATTCTGTAAGGATAACACTCACTGAGCTAAGGCACGATTGGAACAATTCAACATTTTAACACAGTTTAATTGGCACACAAATACTGACACTAATAATTACTATAATTTCCAATACTCTGGAGCACTTGGACACATATTTTATTTAGATATTTGCAAATGGGGGGTGTGGATACCCCCAATGTGACCAGCAGCTTGGGGTATAGCAAGTACCTTAATAGCGCCTAGCTGCATACTTATTTACTTAGAAAATGAACCCGCTGCACCTTTAAAAGCTACCTTTAGACCATAAATGAGCGTATACATAAAGAGGAGAATCAACATATGCCACCAAAGTAAATCAGTGAGGCTGCATAAGTGTTTCAGTGCGCAGCATGTATACAGGAGCTGCATCCATGATGGGTTTTATTAAGCTAAAAGGCTCAGTGGATTATGCCACATGGAAATTTGCAATGGAAATGCAACTTAAGTGAAAGAGGTTGAGGAAAGTTACAATTAACCCAGATGACAGTCCAAACCCAGATGATTTATAGAAAGCCATGGGAACAATAGGCCTAAGTGTTGAATAGCTTGTTTATTCTATCATACATGGGAAAATGGCAGCTAAAGAAATGTGGACAGCCCTACAGGCAGCGTATGAGGATAAGGGTCTGATGAAAAGAATTAATCTGAGGCATATATTGTATAATATCAAGTTGAGTGAATGCACAAGTATGAGTGACTACAGTGATAAAATTATGTCCATAGCCCAGCAATTAACATCAGTAGTAGTCCAAGATGATGATGAGTAGATCACCATTGCAATACTACAGAACTTGATACCTGTATTAGATATACTAGAAGTAGCATTTGAGGCTAATACAGCCGCACTATCTACAGAAATTGTCTGATCAAAACTACAATAGTACCAATAACGTGTGCCAATTAAGTGCTTAGAATACGGTACTACACACCAAAAGTGAACAGCCCAGAATATCCAAGCACAAGTGTTATGTATGTCATAAGAGAGGACACAAAGTGTCTGAATGCAAACCTAAAATTGTAAATGCTACACAAAGTAAGAAGTACCACAGAAAAAATAAGTCAGCTTTGAATGTCACAGACTGTAACAGAAAATGTTGTTAGTATGTTGACTCAGTTGCTACAAGACATTTCAGTTGTAATCCTGAGTGGTTCACTACATTGAATATGTGTGATCCTATAACAATCAGGAATGTGCAATGAAGTACTTACAGCTACAAAGGGTTAGGTCACCTTGTCCTTGGCGGGATGGTTACAGGAATATCCATGATTGATACAAAGAAATCAATGTGTGAAAGCTGTATAACAGGCAAGCAATGCCGTTGCCTATTTCTGAAATCAGCAAGTAGAGCTGAATGACCCTTGGAATTGGTGAATAAAGATGTGTGTGGTCCACTGGAAGTTAAATCAATAAGTGGATACAGATATTTTATAACATTCATCTATGATTTCACGAGAGTGACAAACATTTATTTAATCAATTACAAGATAGAAGTGATGAGCAAGATTGCAGACTACAAGAAATCAGTGTAAACTCAAACTGGTTACAATTAAAAGTCTTGAGGTCTGACAATTGAGGAGAATATCTAAACAAAGATGTGGAAATATTCCTAAAGAAGCATTGCATTAAACATCAACTGACTATTGCATACACACCAGAACAGATTTGTGTAAGGACAAGTTACCAATAGATGTGTGGTCTGGAAGAAAGCCCATTATCAAGCATTTCAGAACTTTTGGGTGTATTGCCTATGTACACATCCCCAAAGAAAGAATACGTAAGTTGGATTCCAAATCCATGAAATTTATCATGCTTGGATATTGCCAAAAGAGTAAAGGATGTAGACTCTGGAATCCAAAATACTAAAAAAAAAATTATATTCCAAGAGACAGCACCACTTAAAACAAAGTTGGAATTGGATTGCAGAACAAGTATGTGTAATTGGACATGCCAGCAGCTGGAGGCATATCTGAACCAGAAACTACCAGCGTGGAATCCAACCACAGAAAAAGAACCTTTGCAAGGTCAAACAGTGGAAAATCATCTAGAAGATATTGTGCGGAATTTGCAAATATCACATCCTGTGAACCCCAAAATATCCAGGAGGTAAAGTCTAGAAATGACTGGGATGAATGGAAATCCATAATAGCTAAGGAAACTCTACACCTTAAAGAAACGTTGAGTGAATGGAGACTTATAAAAAAGGAAGACACCATCAATATTGAGTGTGACAATAGAGATGCAATTTATCTATTGTACTGCACCAAGCATCATAGGAGATTCAATCACTTTGAGATCAGGCATCATTTTATTTGTGAGTTTATGGAAATTGGATCTGTTTACATAGATAGTGAGAAAATCCCGCTGACGTGCTTACCAATAGGATTATATCACAGTCATTGGTCATGTTTCTGAAGATATGTGGACTAGAATTTACATTTTGATATGTTCTTGCTTGTCTAACCCTCAAGTTTATTTTACAGGTTGCTGCAACTAAAGCTCTACATAAAAATGTTTGTGTAACATGGAAAAAGCTTGCAGCGAGGGGAACGTTGAAATATGGAGTCAGGTTCTGCTCTGTCTGCATGAATGCATAATCAAAGCATTCTCCTTTACCAAGATGGTCGCCGTTTGGTTTTATGCGACTACGTGGCGCCATATTGTTACTGTGTTTGACCGCCACAGTGAGGCATGAACGCGTTCCACTTAGCTTTGGCGATCCTGAATATATCCACTAGTGTCTACTATTTATAACCTGTGTTCCACTACAAATAACGTAACAGCCACCTCAGAGCCCTGTGTTAAAAGCTCTGGGACATTTCTCAACACCCATGCCCATAATAAATAGGTAAAGGTAAGAATTTAGCATATTTATATGTGTCATTGATGGTCCCGGCAAGACTTGGCAGCCATCATATGCTGGAGTATGCTGGTTATTTTAGAGCTACTGTACAAGTGTGCTAACACTCATGGCTGCCAGAGCATGCTGCCACTTGACACAAGAAAACCTGGGTAAGAGTTGTGGAAAGGCATAGTCCAATTAACCTAGAGGGGAGAAAATTCCTTCTTCATTCCATACTCTTACAATCAGGAAGATTCATTTGCTGCTTTGTTAGGTAAGGCAAACATTTACTCTTATCACTCTACTGTGTCTTACAGTAATGGTTCTTGTAGGAGTGAGTTCCATAGTTACATTGCTCTTACTGTAAGAAATGTTTTCACAGCTAGAGATTCATTTGCTTTCTTCTGGGTGATCACACAAAGGGTGATCTTGATTCCTTCGCATTATCCTGAACAATTAAGTTGCCATAGAGTTAACAGGGCATTAATGTATTTATTCACAGTATTTAGTTAAGTACAAAATATCACAGTTATTTCATGGGGATGCAGTCAGGATCCCAGCAGCCGTGTCTCTCAATACAGGTGCCTGCATCCCGACCGCCGGGATACTGAAGGTAAGTTGGGTTAGGCACTAGGGAGGCAATAATGAAGGAGGGTTAGGTTTAGGGTGCAGGGAGGGGGAAAGGATATGGTACCAAATAGGGAGGGTTAGGGTAGGGAGAGGGGGAGGGTTAGCATACCGAACAACAAGTGTCAGTATGCTAGCCCTGTCCGGGTGCGGGTGCCGGGATTCTGACAGCCGGGATCCTGACTGCATACATCCCATACCCAATCCATTTCATGTATATTATTTGGGCTAGTAATAAACTTATGCATAACGATAAGTATTCATACATCTAGCCTCAATACACCACACAGCGCGACTTGCCTGACATGAGTGAGCAGCCAGGTCCCGTGCTACTCGTGTGCCGATTAATTTGATATTCGACACTTGTATATGGGATGCTATATTGTAGACAGATTCAGAGACTCAGTCGCACACACATATACAAGTGTTGCATATCAAATTAATCAGCACCGTCTGCTGGTGCATTCTTGTTGCATCACATTGTGACTTAGATGAATTTTCTCCACAAATAGACGCAAAAAAGACGATCGGCACTAACAGAGTCTTTTGGGACCTGCCGCGCCAGAGGGGCTTTTTAGCATGCCTGCAGCAAAGATGTATAATAAGAGCACAGCTGTAGGTCTATGGAGATGGCAAAATGAGAGGCACCAGAGATGTGCAGTCAGGGTAGGCAGGGCAGGCAGAGCCTCAACTGTCATGCTCCCTCCCCTATCATATTCCCTGTCATACTCCCTCCCCTACCATATTCCCTGTCATACTCCCTCCCCTATCATACTCCCTCCCCTATTGTATTCCCTGTCATACTCCCTCCCCTACCATATTCCCTGTCATACTCCCTCCCCTATCACATTCCCTGTCATGCTCCCTCCCCTATCATATTCCTTGTCATACTCCCTCCCCTATCATATTCCCTGTCATACTCCCTCCGCTATCACATTCCCTGTCATACTCCCTCCCCTATCATATTCCTTGTCATACTCCATCCCCTATCAAATTCCCTGTCATGCTCCCTCCCCTATCATATTCCCTGTCATACTCCCTCCGCTATCATATTCCCCCTCCTACTCCTTCCCCTATCATACACCCTGTCATACTCCCTCCAATATTATACTCCCTGTCATACTCCCTCCCCTATTATACTCCCTGTCATACTCCCTCCTCTATCATATTCCCTGTCCTACTCCCTCCCCTATCATATTCCCCGTCCTACTCCCTCCCCTATCATATTCCCCGTCATGCTCCCTCCCCTATCATATTCCGCGTCATGCTCCCTCCCCTATCATATTCCCCCTCATACGCCCTCCCCTATCATATTCCCTGTCATACTCCCTCCCCTATCACATTCCCTGTCATATTCCCTCCCTTATTATACTCCCTGTCATACTCCCTCCCCTATCATATTTCCCCTAATACTCCCTCCCCTATCATATTCCCTGTCATACTCCCTCCCCTATCATTCTCCCTGTCATACTCCCTCCCCTATCATATTCCCTTTCATGCTCCCTCCCCTATCATATTCCACCTCATACTCCCTCCCCTATCATATTCCCTGTCCTACTCCCTCCCCTATCATATTCCCTTTCATGCTCCCTCCTCTATCATATTCCCCCTCATACTCCCTCCCCTGTCATACTCCCTCCCCTATCACATTCCCTTTCATGCTCCCTCCCCTATCATATTCCCCCTCATACTCCCTCCCCTGTCATACTCCCTCCCCTATCACATTCCCTGTCATGCTCCCTCCCCTATCATACTCCATCATACTCCCTCCCCTATTATATTCCCTGTCATACTCGCTCCCCTATTATACTCCCTGTCCTACTCCCTCCTCTATCATATTCCCTGTCCTACTCCCTCCCCTATCATATTCCCCGTCCTACTCCCTACCCTATCATATTCCCCGTCATGCTCCCTCCCCTATCATATTCCCCGTTATGCTCCCTCCCCTATCATATTCCCCGTCATGCTCCCTCCCCTATCATATTCCCCCTCATACTCCCTCCCCTATCATATTCCCTGTCATACTTCCTCCCCTATCATATTCCCTGTCATACTCCCTCCCCTATCGTACTCCCTGTCATACTCCTTCCTCTATCACATTCCCTGTCATGCTCCCTCCCCTACCATATTCCCTGTCATACTCCCTCCCCTATCACATTCCCTGTCATACTCCCTCCATTATTATACTCCCTGTCCTACTCCCTCCTCTATCATATTCCCTGTCCTACTCCCTCCCCTATCATATTCCCTGTCCTACTCCCTCCCCTATCATATTCCCCGTCATGCTCCCTCCCCTATCATATTCACTGTCATACTCCCTCCCCTACCATACTCCCTGTCATACTCCCTCCCCTATCACATTCCCTGTCAAACTCCCTCCCCTATCATACTCCCTCTCATACTCCCTCCCCTATCATATTCCCTGTCTTACTCCCTCCCCTATCATATTCCCTGTCATACTCCCTCCCCTATCGTACTCCCTGTCATACTCCCTCCCCTATCGTATTCCCTGTCATACTCCCTCCCCTATCGTATTCCCCCTCATTCTCCCTCCCCTATCATATTCCCTGTCATACTCCCTCCCCTATCATATTCCCCGTCAAACTCCCTCCCCTATCATACTCCCCGTCATACTCCCTCCCCTATCACATTCCCTGTCATGCTCCCTCCCCTATCATATTCCCAGTCATGCTCCCTCCCCTATCACATTCCCTGTCATGCTCCCTCCCCTATCATATTTCCTGTCATGCTCCCTCCCCTATCATATTCCTTGTCATACTCCCTCCCCTATCATATTCCCTGTCATACTCCCTCCCCTATCATATTCCTTTTCATACTCCCTCCCCTATCGTACTCCCTGTCCTACTCCCTCCCCTATTGTATTCCCTGTCATACTCCCTCCCCTACCATATTTCCTGTCATACTCCCTCCCCTATCATATTCCTTGTCATACTCCCTCCTCTACCATATTCCCTGTCATACTCCCTCCCCTATCATACTCCCTGTCATACTCCCTCCCCTATCACATTCCCTGTCATGCTCCCTCCCCTATCATACTCCCTGTCATACTCTCTAGCCTACCATATTCCCTGTCATACTCCCTCCCCTAACATACTCCCTGTCATACTCCCTCCCCTATCATATTCCCCCTCCTACTCCTTCCCCTATAATACACCCTGTCATACTCCCTCCCCTATTATACTCCCTGTCCTACTCCCTCCCCTATCATATTCCCTTTCATGCTCCCTCCCCTATCATATTCCCCCTCATACTCCCTCCCCTATCATATTCCCTGTCATACTCCCTCCCCTAACATACTCCCTGTCATACTCCCTCCCCTATCATATTCCCCCTCCTACTCCTTCCCCTATAATACACCCTGTCATACTCCCTCCCCTATCATATTTCCCCTAATACTCCCTCCCCTATCGTACTCCCTTTCATACTCCCTCCCCTATCATATTCCCTGATACTCCCTCCCCTATCATACCCCCCGTCATACTCCCTTCCCTATCATATTCCCCCTCATATTCCCTCCCCTATCATATTCCCCGTCATACTCCCTCCCCTATCATATTCCCCGTCATACTCCCTCCCCTATCGTATTGCCCATCATACTCCCTCCCCTATCGTATTCCCCGTCATACTTCCTCCCCTATCGTATTCCCTGTCATACTCCCTCCCCTATCGTATTCCCTGTCATACTCCCTCCCCTATCGTATTCTGTCATACTCTCTTCCCTATCACATTCCATGTCATACTCACTCCCCTATCGTATTCCCCCTCATACTCCCTCCCCTATCATATTCCTGGTCATGCTCCGGAGTTTTGATCTTAAAACTGTGTTTTTACTAGAGATGTGCGCAGACCCTCGTGTTTTGGTTTTGGTTTTGGACCTGGATCTCCACTGGTTTTGGATCTGAATCTGGTTTTGGAATTTTTTCCTTGGTGTTTTGTTTTCGTGTTTTGGTTTTTGATCTGGATTTTTTCTTAAAAAATCATAAACAGCTAAAATCACATAAAATGGACCTGTTTTTGTTCCTACAATATAATTAACCTCAATAACATTTTATCCAGTAATTTCCAATCAATTTTGACCACCTCACAATATTATTTGCTTAATCTAGTTAAGGCCAAAAGGTTGCATCCAGCTAGCTGGCTGACTAAGCTAAGTGACACAGTGGGCGGCACTAACATGTGGCAGTTCAGTTTCTAATTTCCAACACAGATACAGTGTGTCATACAGTGTGGGTTGGATACACCGATAGTGCACTTAATGTGACAACAGTGTTGGCTGAGCGGGGTGCTGACGATGTCCTCAGTACATGGAATGGCAGTGCTGCGGTGCTGGCAGTGTCCTCAGTGAAGGGTACCGGTGATGTCGACAGTGCGGCGGTGCCAGCGGTGTCTTCAGTGCAGGTTTGCTGGCTGTGTCTGCAGTGCGGGGGTGCCTGCGGTGTCTTTAGTGCAGGTTTGCTTGTTGTGTTGGCAGTGCGGGGGTGCCAGCGGTGTCTTTAGTGCAGGTTTGCTGGCTGTGTCGGCAGTGCGAGGGTGCCAGCGGTGTTTTTAGTGCAGGTTTGCTGGCTGTGTCGGCAGTGTGGGGGTGCCAGCGCTGTCCTCATTGCAGGTTTGTTGACTGTGTTGGCAGTGCAGGGGAGTTCTCAATGCAGGGGTCGGCGGTGTCGGCAGAGCGGGGTGCCAGCGATCTCTTCAGTGCAGGTTTGCTGACTGTGTCGGCAGTGCAGGGGTGTTCTCAATGCAGGGTGCCGGCAGAGTGGGGGTGCCAGCGTTGTACTCAGTGCAGGTTTGCTGACTGTGTCGGCAGTGCAGGGGAGCTGGTGGTGTCCTCACTGTGGGAGTGTCGGCAGTGTGGGGGCAGCTGACGGTGTCCTCAGTATGTTGGCCAGCAGTGCAGGAGTGTCAGCAGCGGTGGTGTCGGCAGCGGGGTATGCTGCCAGTGGGGGAGCCGGCGGTGTCGGCGGTGTCAGGCGGCGGGGGATGGAGGGCAGCATCTTATTTTCCTCCTTTGTAGTGTTTTCAATGGGCTTAACGCTTATTGGCTGAGAGCCGTGACAGACGGCTCTCTCAGCCAATCAGCATTAAGCCCGATGAAAACAAAACCTCGCGACTCAACAGAGGGGTCGCAAGGTTTTGCCTCAGGTCAGGGATCCGGGGCAGGCAGGGAGATCCGAGATGCGCTCGGATCGCCCCGGATCCCCGAAATTCGGGTGGGTCCGGTTCTCAGGGAACCGGACCAGCTCATCTATGATATAAACAGCTAAAACCACATAATTTGGGCCTGTTTTTGTTCCTACGGTATTATTAACCTTAATTACAATAATTTTCAGGCATTTCTAGGCATTAACCACCTCACAGCTCACAATACTGATTTCACTATTTTTCACCAATATGAGCCAAAGGCTGCAGCGAGCTGGCTGACTAAAGTAAGCAACAGAGCAGCAGCACAAATGCATGACAGTTTAAAAAAATATAGGACATCTATAAAACATTGCCACCCAGCAGTGGCAGACAGGATGGCAGTTTAATAAACTATAATAATGTCAGTCAACAATGCCCCAAATTGTGTCAAATGTAAAGGAAAGAGGTGCAAGATGGAATTTTCCCTCCCACCCACTCTAATGTGGGATATTAAAAAGGACATGCACAGTATAACAAACCAAGCACTGTAGCCACTAGGACTGATGCTTTCGTGGCTGAACTCCTTGGTTTGTTTGAGCCCACAAACCATTTTTTGGAAGGACTTCCTTCGGTTATTAAGGAGGAGGTTGATGATGAGGGTGTTGGTGGTGGAGATTGCATGTGCTGGTCCAAATTGCTGGCAGCTGATACTGGACTGATTGTTGTTAATTTACAAATTATAATTTTGTTAAACAAATTGCATGAACTTGCTGCATTTGACGTAACAGGGAGGAGGTGCCTAGATGGTTAACGTCCCTTCCTCTGCTAACTTTGGCTTTACAAATGGAACAGATGCCTTCACAACTGTTGTCAGAATTTAGGTTAAAATAATTCCACACCCAAGACGTTGCTTTTCTGGCTTTCTTTTTATGATTAGCAAAAACTGCTGCCACTGGTGGCTGATTTACGCAAACCACATACTTATCATCAACATCCACATAGCGTCAGATAGGACACAAATTTCCCCCTCATCCTCCTTTTGCACTTCCTCCACACTATCATACTCATTTTTTATTATTTCACCATCTAACACTAGCACAGCCATCATGGCGTCAGTGATCCGCTGTGAAACTGGGTGACAGCTGTTATACTTACTTCCTCTATCAAAGGACTGTTTAATAGTCAATTGTTTTTTTAAATTGCTTCCGATCACAAATGAGGATGTTGATGATGATGCAGGTGTTGGTGTTGGAGATCGAAGGCGCTTGGATCCCACAGAGAGGGAGCAGGTAGGTGACACTGGACTTCTTACGTTTTGAGTTTTGGACCTTGGCAACATACACTTTGATATTTGATGAATACGTTCCAAGTGACAGAACAAGGAGGAGGTTCCTAGGTAGTTTAGGTCCCTCCCTCTACTCACTCTTGCTTTGCAATGGTTACATTTGGCTTGACAACTGCTGTCCGGATTGGGGTGGAAATAATTCCACACGTGAAAAGTTAATTTTTTTGTCTTTTGCCCTGGCATGACAACAATGGGCTTTGGATTTTTCAATCCATGGGCAACAGCTGTTGCCTTACTTACACAAAGGACATCCTCGGCATCAACATCCTCATCACCAACATTTCATCATCAACATCCTCATCAACCTTAGCACCTTGAACCACCAAAATATCCTCCTCCTCCATGTGCAATTCCACAGAAACATCCTCACTGATTACGTGTGCAAGATGTTGACTTCCCTTCCCCACATTTACAGAGGGCACACAAATGTTGGAACTTGGAGGATCCTCCAGTACACTAGTATTTAGGTCTGGCTCACACATGGCCACCGCGGACACACTTGCACTCTCCTCGGGGATTTGTGATTTCGATTTCTCAGGGCACACAGTTGTTTTGCTATCACAATCAGAACCAGCAGTCTTCATAAAGAAAGGCCAAGGCCTTATCCTTTCCTTGCCACTATGTGTAGTGAATGGCATATTGACAATTTTTTGTTTATCTAAAGGCAAATTTCCTTTCAATTTTTTTTCTTAACTTCAGTAAAAGTAGCTTTACCATATCGATGGCGTGACTTAAACCCTGGGGAATGGGCCTTCATAGAGGACGAGGAAGTTGATGGCCTTGCACTGCTGGCGGCAGCTACAACATGTGGTTCTTGGCCTTGCTCTCCTGTCATGTGACAGCCCTCCATATTTTCTGCGGTCTTGAAGCAGTGTCACAAGCACCAATAGTGTACCAAGGTGCGGTTACAAAATTCACACACGTGCAGTCGTGCGCCCACAGAAAAAAAATTGACAAAAAAATAACACTGTTTTTTTTTTTTGCCGGTCCACAATATGGGCCCAGAGCACAGATTGATGACGACTGGAGTCGGGCAGCACTATGTTGCGTTGCTGACTTGCTAGATCTTGTGCGGTTAAGCCTAACACGCACACAAATATATATTACACCAAAAAAAATATTTTAATTTTTTCGGGGGGGTCCAGAACTTGGGCCCAGATGGACACAGCAGACAGCACCAGCCCAGATGGATCAGCAACAGCCCAGATGGACACAGCAGTCAGCACAGTGACAGCAGTAGCACCAGCCCTGATGGATCAGCAACAGCCCAGATGGACACAGCAGACAGCACAACAACACCAGCCCAGAATGGATCAGCACCAGCTCAGGACACAGCACAGAACAGCACATCACCTCTCCCTAGCAATACACTACCCACCCTCCCTGTTCAGTCTCCACAGCCGGAGTGAAATGGCGCTCGCCGCGTCCCTTATATATAGAGACGAAAGCTTGCGAGCCACGAGATTTTGTCTCTATGGTTTTGCCTCGATTTGAAAGATCCGAGTAAGGCGGAAATATCCGAGCCGGTTTGGATCCGACTCGGATCTACAAAATTCGGGTGGGTTCGGATCTCTGAAAACCGAACCCGCTCATCTCTAGTTTTTACACGTGTATCTCCCCAGCCTTTGAACTCACCGCAAATAACTGAGAGGTACCAGCAGAAAAATCTGTGTTCACATTTTACAGCATAACTGTTTAGGGATCCAGTAAGAATGTGATGGAGCTAATGAAGACTGTCTTGACTAAAAGCTTATTGTACCATGGGGATGATTCTGAGGTGGATGCAGTGTGGATCAGTACTGCGACTTCGGTTGCAGTGGTATGAGTACATATGCTAATGCTGCAGGTGGTGTGTTTTGTAAAATGACGCCCACTGCTGGCTTCCTCATATCCGCTGGCTGTGTTCAAACACGCAGCATAAGATCCACTCCACGTTGGACTGGGTCCATGCTTAAGGGATGTGGACAGCCACCAATGAGGGTGTGGACAGCCACCACAGAGCCTTGGCTTTCCATCAGAGTGCATTGGTCTTGGCCCGTTTATAAATATATAAAGTAAATTCTGAAAGTACATGCATGATACTGTTCCAGATTTCTAACAACAATGCACTGTAGTGAATACACCAGAGTCCTGGGAATGTAAGGTAACATGTATAATAATGAACCACATGATGGTGGTCCTGTCAATATATACCACACTACTGCACTGTACATGTGATAAGGGATACAGGCAGGGCCGTAACTAGAGTAGTGCGACTTGTGGCCAGGGGCGTAGGGAGGTCGGTTCCAGTAGAGTGCAAGCTCCAGGCGCTGAAGGTGTCCAGAGGCACCGGGGGCCGTTGCTTCCCTACTGCAATGTGAACGCTGGCCTCTGAAGTGATCAGAGGCTAAGGAAGCCTCCGATTTCTTCAGAGGCCAGCGTTCCCAGTGATGCAGTGCGCGGGTGACATCATGACATCACCCATGCGTAGAGGAGCCTGTGCGGTCGTGCCTGCTGGATCTAGTAAGATCCAGTCAGCGCGGCAGCAGGAAAAACGGCCCAGACGACGGCCGCGATGGATCAGATAAGTACTGGGGTGGGGGTAGGGGGGGCTCCAGCAGCACTACTTTAAGGGGCACCTATACAGGGGGCACTGCATATGGGCACCTATACAGGGGGCACTGCATACGGGCACCACTACAGGGGGCACTGCATATGGGCACCACTACAGGGGGCATTGCATATGGGTACCACTACAGGGGGCACTGCATATGGGAACCACTACAGGGGGGACTGCATATGGGCACCGCTACAGGGAACATTGCATATGGGCACCATATGCAGGGGGCACTGCATATGAGCACCACTACAGGGGGCACTGCATATGAGCACCACTACAAGGGGCAATGCATATGGGCTCAACTACAGGGGGCACTGCAGATGGGAACCACTACAAGGGGCAATGCATATGGGCTCAACTACAGGGGGCACTGCAGATGGGAACCACTACAGGGGGCATTGCATATGGGCACCATTACAAGGGTCATGGCATATGGGTACCACTACAAGGGGCAATGCATATGGGTACCACTACAAGGGGCAATGCATATGGGCTCAACTACAGGGGGCACTGCAGATGGGAACCACTACAGGGGGCACTGCAGATGGGCACCACTACAAGGGGCAATGCATACGGGCACCACTACAGGGTACATTGCATATGGGCACCACTACAGGGGGCACTGCATATGGGCACCACTACAAGGGGCAATGCATATGGGCTCAACTACAGTGGGCACTGCAGATGGAAACCCCTACAGGTGGCACTGCATATGGGCACCATTACAAGGGGCACTGCATATGGGAACCACTACAGGGAACATTGCATATGGCACCACTACAGGGGGCACTGCATATAGGCACCACTACAGGGGGCACTGCATATGGGCACCACTACAAGGGGCTATGCATATGGGCTCAACTACAAGGGGCACTGCAGATGGGAACCACTACAGGGGGCACTGCATATGGGCATGGCTACAGGGGGCATGGCATATGGGCACCACTACAGGGGGCAATGCATATGGGCACAACTATAGGGGCACTGCATATGGGCACTACAGAAGGCCCTGCATAAGGGGTACTACTACAGAAGCTGACTGGAGTGATACGGAAGGAGGCTGGAAAGCTGGGGCAGGAGGATGGAGAGACGGAGGAAGAAGGCAGAATATATTTATCCCTCCATGCCTCACTGTGATGCTGCCCCTAATCCTTATTTTTACTTCTGTTTACTTGTTTAATCCCATATGGACCCGCCTCCTCCCTGGAACACTTGAGGCGGGGGGGAGCGCCATAGCACGCACGTGCTCCGGACGCCTTGGCTACATGCTACACCTCTGCCTGTGGCATGGCACAAGGAACTGCAGGGCAGGGGGCGCTGTTTGGGCCTGTCAATTTTCCTGATTATTAGGATTCCTACTTGTAGCTTCCTCTTATTTTATCCCCAGCATCTCTTGACCTCCCCTATCTCTTCCCTGGCCCTTCCCCATAAAGCCATGGCCCTTTTTTAGATGCCCTATGTCCCTATTTAAAAACAGGGAGGGGGGGGTTTGGGCAACAAATCTCTCTCTGACACAGGGCACCAGAGTCTAGTTATGGCTCTGGACCCGGCACTGACCGGCCAGTGTCTAAAACTTAATGAGATTTGCATTAGATCTAGTAAAGGTGAATACATGGGATTGTAAAGAAAAAATCAGCTATCTAAGCTCTTACCACTGGGATGACCTAACTGTAAGTTAGTGAATGACTGAAGAGCTGCAATGCCTTTCCAATCAATAGCAGGAATGGTGTCCATTATGTTAAAGCCCACAGTCACAAGAGGAGGGGGCAGAGTTGTGTTATAAACATCTACTTTGAATGGCTGGAGGGCAAATCTTGGTGTAGTTTCTTTAGAAGCGAACCAAGCACCCATGTTCATCTGTAGTCCTGCTCCACAGAGCTGTAATTAGACATTTTGGTGCCTTGAGCCAGCGAGAGCATTGGCGCCCCTCCATCCCTCTATATTGTAAACAGGGACAGTGCGCACCGGAGATGTGCGCACCAAAAAGGGGACGTGGTCTCATGGGGGAAGGGGCATGGCCAAACAATAGTATTTTCCATTCACATTAAGCCACACAGTAGTGCCCTTATTTACATTACACTACATAGTAGTGTCCCTTATACATGTTCAGCTACACAGTAGTAGTGCCCCTTACACATTACGCCACACATTAGTAATTAACCTTACACATTATTTATGACCACAGTAGTAATGCTCCATACACATTATGCCACACAGTAGAATTTCCCCCTTTACACATTATATACCACACAGTAGAAATCCCCTCTTACACATTATGCCACATAGTAGAAATATCCTCCCCCATCCCCCTTACCCTCGCCAGAACTCTCTCCCATACATGGGGAGATGTACTAAGCTCTGACAAGTGATAAAGTGGAGAGTGATAAATGGCCAGCCACTCAGCTCCCAACTGTCATGTTACAGGCTGTGTTTGAAAAATGACAGTTGGGAGCTGATTGGCTGGTGGTTTATCACTCTCCACTTTATCACTTTTCAGAGCTTAGTAACATCTGGCCCTGTACAGTATGCAGTCAGCACTCACCTGGTCATTGATACCTTGACCAGTCACAGAGACTGACGATTGTGTCTGGAGCGGACTGAGGGCGGATTCTGCCTGCTGCCTTGTGTATAAACACACTCTCTGTCACTGTACTAGACGCTGCCTGCGCTCCCAGAAAAAAACAGCTCCTCACTCTTCTTGCCACTGTGGGAGTGTGGAGACTGGAAACTGGTGAGGAGAGATGTCATGATGTCTCTCCTGTACATACAGAAAGAAAGTGCGCTGAGTGTGGAAGCAGGGGAGGCAGAGCTGTTAGTGACAGCTGAGCCAGCCAGCCGGCAGGGCTGCAGTGAATGAGCCAGGCGCACACGCGCACCGCTGCTGATATACAAAGCAGCGGGTGGCCCGACAAATACAAATTGCGGTGTGCGGCCACCCTAGGTACGGCCCTACTGCTCCACTAAGCAACTGACCATCTAATAGAGTAACAACGTATAATGGAACCTGACCACTATAGGAGGGGGTGGATTCTCAGGCAGTGGGGCCCACAGGATTTCCCCTTTACCCCTGTGTGCCAGTCTGACGTTGGATCCACTACGTGAACATCAGGCGGCCATTGGACCACTGAGTAATCCTAAATCCAAAACTACACTGCCAGGGCCAGTGAAACTGCATCGGAGGACGCAGCCACTGGGTGCAGCACAGCCAGAAAACAGGGATGAAACGTCCCGTTTTTTGCAACGCTCCCCTAAACGTCACTCACCTGACGTCTGCAGCCACACTGCGTCCAATATCACATGACCAGAGCTGCACATGCGCAATGCGGCTCCACATCCACAGATACTCTGGATCAGCATCTATGTCAGGTCATATAAGGTTGAAGCTTACAGACATTAAATGAGCATGCTGGGGGCTAATGAGTGTTTATAATTTATACACATATTTGTCCATTTGAGAAGTAATATTGACTGTCAGTGAAATAAAGGAGAAAAGCGCAGTGTTATCTATGGTTTGTAAGATGGTAATCTGCATTATTTATTTATATTATTTACAACATATGTCATCTGCTTTTCTCTTGGTAATGCATTTAGAATGCCATAATGTTATTTGTAGCCCATATTGCAATAAGCTTCTCTAGCTTAGAGTGTCTATGGTGTTGCTAGTGCCTGTTTTTCTGCTTGCTTTCTCGTGGATCTGTGTAGCTGTGTTTGTTCAATGCTCTCATTTAATATTCTTCACAGTCTAACTTCAGGAGTCACTTGGGTATTGTGAGTAAATCAATGACTCTGACCACGTTGCAGCTTGGATTCAAGGACTGCATGTGTGTGTGAGTGTGTGTGTGTGTGTGATTAGAGGGCAGATTTTACAGGGAATGCAGAGAGACTCTCAACAAAACCTAAGAGATCTTTCAAGCTTTGTGTTTCAGCTATTGACTGCTTATAAAGTTAGAACGTCAAAGATGAGCAACAAAGCAAACAGAACAGTATAATACGAGCGTATCTCGCCATGGATGCAGCCTGCCAATGAGCGCAAATGTCAGATGGAGTGGAATAGATGAGTTGTGCCTTCAGGAAAGGGATCAGGAAGGGAAAATTGTGGGAAGGTATATTAGACTTGTCACATATTTTATATCCGTGTAGTCTGCTTATTCAATAAGGATAATGCAAATGACTCCACACCTTAGTGGCAATAATGCAAGGCGCGATTTTAGAGACAAGACAGAGCTGGTATAATGAGATAAATAAGATTATGATGCTAATCAGGTTGTCCTGGTATAACATTTTCTAATTACGATTATGATTAATTTGTCCTGTACTAGCACCTACTGTTCATAATGGAAAACCAAAACAACACTTATTTAAATAGCACTAAAATATTATGCAGAATTGTAGACCTATATATAATGTTTATTTGACATTCACGCAAGATTGACACTCAAATACACCTGACCAATGACCATACACTGATTGTCTAATTAATTTTAAAGGCTATTTCGCAATCTCAATTGACCCCATATATTTTGACTTGCTTTTATAGGATTTTGCTTTGATGCATTGATAACAAACAAACAATATATTAAAAACAGAATCTTGTAAATAAACTTTAAATTACAGATCTAATATATATTATGATTTATGAAGAACTGAGTTAATGTATACAAGAAATGTTTCAAAATCAGGATAATTGCAAATATGAACATTTGCCAGTGAGTGATATAGAATGTGTATTTCACTTCTCTATGTAATAACAACTGGGGGTAGATTTACTGACCTGCAATTTGTCAAAGCCACTGATGATTGCCAGTTTTGACCGGTAGTTAAACAGCAACAGAAAGAAATGCTAAAGTAGACTCGTTTAACATTTATTACAACTATTATTTAGGTGCCGCTTTAAATCCATCGGTAAAAGCCGCCGATCATCGGCAGCATTGACAATCTGACATGTAGGGTCTGTTTCAGAGATTTCTGTAAATCTGATATTTACGCAAATTTCCGATATTTAATAATCTGGCCATGTGCAGATCTGGTCCTGCGACGTCGGCCGAAGTGCTGCAAAAGATTGACATGCTGCTACCGCTTGGGGGCGGCGATTGGGCGGCAACAAGGAACAATACAGAAAATTACATGTCCGAAGTTTACGCAGAAGATCCAATGCTGTGTCTTTGGACTCAGCCTTTGGATCACAGAAGCAGACAATGGGTGTCTTTTTACTTAAGACTCCTCCTGTAGCTTTTCCATATTATTCCATATTAGCTAACGGAAAGCTGTGATTTAGGCCCTTAATACAGTAAATCTACCCCATAGAGCCATTTTACATGTGCATCAAAGACACTAATTTAGCCAGAATATTGGTTTTATAGATATGTAGGTTGTATAATAAAAAATGAATTGAAAAATAAATACAAATTTGCATTTCTAAAGCTAGATGTGTGAACCATTGATCTGTGACAAAAGGGAGCCAAGCAGTGACAATTTTAGTGAAGCAAGTCAAAAAAACAAATATTGCACCAAGCTGCTGTATAAATGCTGGGCAGGGTGCTGAAACAGCAAGAGAGCACCTGAAACTAAGGCATGGAATGAAGCAAGTTGCAGAAAAAAATGTTGTGCTGTGTAAGTGACTGACTGTTGCTGCTGCTGCAGGGCTGAGGGCTGCATTCTGATTGGCTTTCTGAAACAGTGAGAGCCAATCAGAGATAGCAACGTGTCCTGTTGTCTAGCAGCAGCCTAGGGATGGAGTCCGGGGCTAAGCAGGATCACGTCTGAGGCAGACAGAGAGTGAGAGTCAGCCTCCAATGAACCCATGAAAATGCTCTGATGCAGACACAGTAGCCAGGAAGGAGACAGGGGAGGCATAGCTATCAGGATTTATAAAAAAAAGATTTCCATTCGATTGTGGCAAACATCAGACTGCCACCATCAAATGGTAAAAACACTACTATTGGAACAAAAACATTAATGGTTGGTAACCATCGGTTCCACTGAACCTGCATTCCTCCACCGTGAAATGCTCCCTCTCCAGCAGTTTCTGCTTTGCCACATGTCCTTGGGGAATAGGAGGCACCTCCCATGGAAGTCAGCACTGTTCTCGGACAGGGGCACTACAGCGAGGAAGCTCAACAGGAAGCCCAGGAAATATAGGGTACATTATGCAAAAGGAACATTGCTCATCGCCATGTTCGGCAGCTGTGAAGGGGTGCGCATTGAGGCTGTGGAAATATGCACATGTGCCCCAGCACCAGGGACATGCTGCTGATAATGCTTACGGTGGCTGCAATGCAAATCTCTCATCCATGATACTCCTGCCCTTCCCATCGGGAGGGACTTAAATGCAATCCAAAATACACAAGATTAATTTTTCCAATTTGAATTCTGAATTATGAGAAGACCCGAGTCAGGACTTGGTTCTAATCGGAACCCAAAGTAATTCCGAACAGGGACTCTGTTTGACACGGAACCTCTTAGTTTAGGTGTGTTTGCTTTTCTCACAAACCGAATAGCTCATAATAATATAATAATCTAATATAATTAATCTCTCCCACTACTCCTTCTCTCTCTCCCTTCCTCCCTCTCTTCACCTTTCTCCCTATAGCTCTCCTTCACCTTCCTCCCTATAGCTCTCCTTCACCTTCCTCCCTATAGCTCTCTTTCTACTCTGGGGGCCTGATAAAGCAATTGCGATCTTTGCAGATATGGTAATGCAGCAGGAGGCATCACGCCTCCTGTGCATTACTTATCCGAGCTGCGTTGTCCAACGCAGCATCGGATAATCTGCGTAACATCGGCCGGCTAGGGTAACCTATGGGGTCATGCAGCTGGCCACTGCAGTTGAGAGGAAGAGGCCAGGAAATCTCCATCAGCCGATGGAGATCCTGGCCTCTTCCCTCCCCCCGAATGGCGGTGACACACCTCCGTTTCAGTCTCCGACAGGGTGGAGATGTGGAGGCCGGGATTTTCTGCAGAAGCTGCCGGGTGCTGGACACCACCATCTTGGAGCAGGTCACATGTCAGGTTTGACCCAATCTAGTTTGCTTGATTCTCAATGGACTCTGACAGCCAATCCAGCTCAGCACTGGGTATTTAAGGGATTCATGGGAGTTCTAGAGTTGCCAGTGCAACGTCTTACACAGTTATACAGAAATAGTAATAACAGCGCTCCAGAGGAAAATTGAAAGTGTATCTTATTGGGAGCTGCTTGGCAAGCGGGTAGTCCTCCCCGCGTGTTACTTAGAATTGGGAAAAAAAGGGTTTTGTCAAGCGCTACACCTAAGACAATATGTGATATTATGGTATGCTACTATCCCCCCAGTCTGAAATACAGAGGATATTAACATATTCTGAGGGAGAGGAGTATACTGTGTTACTGATTGCCTTCAAAAACACAATCCCGTATAAATGACATACAAATAAAAGGTAGGATAATACTCTGATTTATTTATAAAAAACTGCACAAACTTGGTATAGGTGTTTGTGTAATCAGTATTGGGTGGCAGCGTTGTTAAAATTGAGTAGTGGAATGAATGATTATATAATGGAATCTGTCTTATATATTTGTATGAGGCAGATTGTTTGTGTCTTAAACTATGATAAAGGATAGATAGTCAATAGAGATCACGGCGTCCCGTGATATCTAGGAAATGGATAGTATTCCGGTTGTCTCTGATGGTTGTGATGGTATTTGTGTGAGATCGTTGCCCGGGATGTCTTCGGGCTAGATGGGGGACGAGTGTAGGTCTGACTGGTGTGTCCAGGACCGTGCTACCAACCAGTGTGGATCTGATTGGGAATGCGCTTCATTTGAAGTACACGCCGCTCAATCCAACCTCCAGGATGTGCATGTGTCTTGGGAGGAAGCAAACGCCGGTTCAGGTGTGTGAACCTTATACCGGGTGCTTCCTCCACTGCTGGGATCTTACCTGGTCTGACCACTCATGCGTCGTCCTCCCACCTCCTAGGAAGCCCTCACTGTCTTAATCCTCTGTTGCTGTGCTTCGCTGTCTGTCCTCGTGAAACTCCGGTCTCCGTCTGCCTTTCCGTCTGCGTCCTCCGTCACGTGATCGGGATCCCGAGTGTGTGTTCGCTAGGGTAAATAGCTGCCACTGATTTCCAGGTAGAATGTAAACTCTGATAATGTCTCATCCAACGCGTTTCAGCCCAGATCGGCCTTTGTCAAGGATTACAGTGTGTGTGAGGGGTCTGCCTATAACTTGTAGCTATCCAATCATTGTAGGTGGGTGTGGCTTGTATCCGTACTCAGACATTGTTGGCATTTTGTGTAATACAGGATTGATTGATTGATTGAATGATTGGACATGTGTTTTAAAATCCTAAACTAAACCTCTATATGGTTGGTATCCTATGCATGAAATATTAAAGCAGAAATGAAAATAATGCTGTATGCAATATACACCACTAAATAGCTGGCTGTATATTGTATGATGTGTAACCCTACCTTAATTTGTCTATTCAACTAAGAATACTAGATAAGTGTATGCATTCATAGTATCTTGTTCTATGTTCTGATGTCCTTTTTCCAATATGCATGATTGATTGAAATCACACTGATGATTGTTTATTGGATCATATGGTGTCAAGACTTTTATATTAAAGAATAAAGGAAAAAAATATATTTTTGTAGACAAACATATCTCCTGCTGTGACTATAAATTTAAAGCAGTACATTGGTATTAAATTCAATATTAAGTCCCTGAGGTGTCATATTTTTAGGCGAATAAACTAATTTCATTTCTGCCCTATCTAGGGTACGCGTGTGGTCACCTCCTCTCCAGTTTTGGTGTGGGTGCTCAAGACCCATAAAAAACAGCTCTGATGGGTCTGAATTGTGTTGTTCTTTAAAGTGCTGTGATACACTGTGATTTGAGTAGCCGATTCTGATGTTTCTAATATGCTCATATATTCTGTTTTTAAGGGGTCTAGTAGTTCTACCAATATACTCTAAGGGCTCTATTTATTAACATTATTTTTACTAAAATAAAGTGAAAAAGGGTGTTTTCACACCCTTTTCACATTATTTTAGTATCACCTATAGTTATTACAGGGCAATTGGAGTAGAATTAGTAAAATTCTACTCCAACCCCCAGTATCACTTATTTTTAGTAAAGCAGATCGCATTTCCCATAATTGTAATGGGAAATGTGATCCGACCTAAGTTACTAAAAATAAATTGTAAAAAAATACCGGGGGAAACCCTGTGATAATAACGCCACCTGGAGGTGGCGTTATCCAGGGTCTCCCCCGGTTACCGGGCTCCCACTCTGCTCTAACGGGGAGAGCAGAGGCGGGAGCCGGTACCAGTAATCAGCTATGTGGTCTAAGCAGACCGCAAGCTGATTGCTATAAAAAAAAGAAAAAAAAAAGAAACATTTTTTTTTTTACTTACCTGAATCCAGGGACCGGTGATCGGGCCTCCGGTGATGTCTCCTCTCCGGTCAGCTGGTCTCCCATAGTACACTGGGGCCCGGTCATCAGGTGATCGGGTCCCAGTGCAGTATGGGAGATCACCTGATCGGGAAGCCCGGAGAAGATCACCGGAGGCCAGGAGGATGCAGGTAAGTGTAATGAAGGGACGGGGGGTCGCGGGGGGGAGGGGGTGTTGCGGGGATCCGCGATTGTGGGGGGCAGGGCTTATCGCCGGGGCGGGGATTAGCGTTAGTGGGGGTTAGCAGCAACAGTGGGTCGGCGCATGCGCGGGCTCTTAGTCGCGGTATTTTTTCCGAAAATACCGCGACTAGAGTGCGGATGGGATCCGCAGGGACAGAGCTTTATCGCAAGCTCTGTCCCTGCAAGGGATTTATAGTAAATCCCTGTGATATTGCCTGAATTCGCAATGCGAATTCACTCGGTAATATCACACTACAATCCGCATTCAATATGCGGATTGTAGTAAATAGAGCCCTAAATCACAACTACATCTGAGCAAATAAATGATTCCCTTCGTGTTGCAGGTCATTTCATCCATTATTTTAAATGTCATGTTTGTGGTAGTGGATGTAAATTCAGATATTTTGTTGCCATATTTGTTTGATTTTGTATTTTTACATCCCGCACATCTTCCACAATAGTGGAACCCTTTCTGATGGGTTGCTGGAAACATAGTGGACTGTATAAGAGTTTTGGGTTTTATATGATTCCTGATTAATTTTTTCTTTAGATCTGGGGCCTTTCTATAAATCATATGTGGTGTTTCTGTAAGATGTTTTTTTAGGACTTCATCCTTCATTAGTAACCCCCAGTGTCTTTGGAGGATTTGTTTGATGGCCCTAGCAGAATTGTTGTACTGTGTGATAAATTGGATATGATTATCCATATCTCTTGTTTGCTTCTGCTTATGTGTTAAAAGCTTATGTCTCTCCATCATCGCCACTTCTGAAAAAGCCTTATCAATTGTATTTTTATTATATTGTTTGTCTAGAAATTGTTGTTTCATGAGACCACCTTGTATCATATAATCATTTTGTTGTGAACAATTTCTTTTTACTCTGCAAAATTGTCCTTTAGGAATGTTCTCTAGCCATGCTCTGTGGTGTCCACTTGTGGCTAATATATAACTGTTAACATCCACATTTTTCCTAAAGGTCCTTGTCTGGATGGTGTCATTTTGGATAAATATTTCTAGATCTAAAAATTGGACTGTGGCCTGGCTGATGTTCATCGTGAACTTAAGATTACGGTCATTCATGGATATATACTTGATGAATTCCTCTAATGTGTCCCGTGTACCTTGCCATATGAAAATTATGTCATCTATGTATCTCCGCCATAGGATGAGGTGTTGCCCCGAGTCATGCCCCCCCCATATGCATTCTTCCTCCCATTTACACATGAAGAGATTGGCATAACTCGGAGCAACCCTCGATCCCATGGCGGTACCGGTTGTCTGTAAATAAAAAGTACTGTTGAACCAAACATAGTTGTGGTGAAGTATGAAGTTTATAGAACAGACTAGAAAATTGATTTGGTCTTGATGTAGAGTCGTGTCCTTTTCTAAATAGTATCTGGTGCTGTCAAGTCCTTGCTGGTGTTTTATTATAGTGTAAAGTGAAGTGACGTCACAGGTGATGAGCCAGTAATCAGGTTTCCATGTTATTGACTGTAAGTGATTGATGATTTCTGTAGTGTCTTTGATGTATGATGGTTGATTTTTCACTATGTCTTGTAAAAAAGAATCTGTATATTGTGCTAAATTTGATGTAATAGATTGTATCCCAGAAATGATAGGTCGTCCTGGCGGATTAGCTCGGTCCTTATGTATTTTTGGGAGGTGGTAGAAAACTGGTATGATAGGATTTTTATTTTGTAAGTAATGGAACTCTGCTTTATTGAGTATTCCTATATCCAGACCTTGCTTGAGTAACGTGTCAAGTTCAATTTGAAATGCTTTTGTTGGATCTGATCTTAATGGTTTGTAGGTCTCAGTATCTCCCAGAAGTCTTAGTGATTCCTCAATGTATTGCTTTGCATCTAATATCACTATTCCCCCTCCCTTGTCTGCTGGCTTGATAACAATACTATCATTCTGTTCCAGTTCTTTAAGAGCCCTCCTTTCATTGTTAGTTAGATTGTTATGATTGTTACGGTAAGTTTTATTTTTTTGGCTGTTTTTTATGAGATTATCATTGGTCTCTAATTTCTCAATGTCTTCTGTAACCAATAATTCGAAAGTTTTAATTAAATGATTTTTGTGCTGATGAGGAAAAAATGTTGATTTGGGTTTGAATTGAGTGTGCGTATATTTTGTGTGACCTGATTGGTCTGGATTAGTAGTGTTTCTTACACAGTTAGGCTAGTTCTCTGTGCTCCTTACCTCGTTTTGTTTCAGCATTCCAGGTTGCAGTACTAGGTTGGAGAATTCCTCTGCTACCTGCTCCATTTCTAAAGTGTCACTGCCAGTCGGTCTGTTCTGTCTCAGTCCTGGTGACATATACCACTGCCTTTGCTATGTTACAGAGTATCCTCCACCAGCAACCTCAGCCAGCACCGGTTCCAGGTTTCCTACCACCTCAGCTGCTCCAGGACTGGTGTCCTGCAACTTCCAGTAGGATTTAACTTCATCTGTACCACCATCCTTTGTTTCTTCTGCAAAGGCAGATATATTCATGAACAGATATCCTCTCCGTCCAGCCTCATTCCAATTCCAAGAAACTGCTCATGAGGACCTCCCTGCATCCAGTCCGTGTCCACTTCCTACCTTGGACGTGACAGGGCAGCAGGGGGAAGTTGAGTGTGGGAGTTTTTCTCTTTAATAAGTCTTGTGCCAATATGATTGCATAATCTTTTATCAGCTCTTGATTTTATTAGATAGGATATCCATAGCATTGCAGTGTGCTTTGTAAACTACTGCAAATATGCCATGATCCATTGTATTAGGTTGTTTCTGCATGTGTCAGAAAATAGTGGGTGGGCTGCAAGGGAAAAGTCTGTTTACAAACTTTGGTTGAAACTATCAAAGATGAATAAGTTGTACCCATCAAAATATATACATACTCAGGTGTGAGATCTTAAAGGTAAACAGTTAATATAAGGTATAGTAAGTTTACTAAAGGCCGAGTTTGATATTTTGGTAGTTTTTACCATCAATTTTGTAACCCAACTACTTGCTGAAGGCAAAATCATTGCAAAAACAACGAAATAACCGACTTTAGAACAGAACCACCTATCAATTATTTTACATAGAAAAGTATACAAACTGCAGATTGACTAAGTATCGTTTTGCGAAACCTACCAAAATCAACAAAAAAAAAACAAGAGGCAACCACCAAACAATAGACACCACCCCTTCCCAATTCTACAACCAGCCTCGAGCCTCTGAGTCTGAGCTGGTTTTGGAAAATAGAGGGAAAAACGGCATGGGGTCCCCTCTATATTCCAATAATTAGCACTAGGCTGAACTAGCAGTGGGGCTGATGCTATAGCAGGAGGACTCACTGTAGTGGGTCCCCCTGCCATAATTGCAACCAGACCCAAAATCCTTAGCTCAGGGAGCTACTGCTCCTCATGGCGTCCTCTGTCACGAATGAAAGGTCACTGGGGGACATTCTCCATAGGAATAAATGGGGCCTCGCTAATTGGTTCGTTTGCAGCAGTTCCCATATGGGTCCGACAGACAGCAAATAGTGACTTCCGGCTGTCATGGAGCAGTTCCAGTGGTGAGTAATGGTAACCACTAATCCTAACCCTTTCCTCCCACAGCCTATCCTTAACCATCCCCTAATGACTTCCCTTAGAGCCTATCCCTTACCCTTCCACAGCAGTTCCAGTGGCAAGTAATGGTAACCCCTAATCCTAACTCTCCCCTCCCGCAGCCTAGCCCTAAGCATTCCCTAATGCCTTCCCTTAGTTCCTATCCCTAACCTTCCTGCTGCCTATCCCTATCCTTCCCCTAGTGCCTTGCCCTCCCCTGTCACAGTATAACCCTAACCCTTCCCTTCAGCAGCATAACAGTAAGCCACCCCTTAGTGCCTAACCCTAACCATTCCCTTAGTCCCTAACCCTAACATTCCCTTCCCACAGCATAACTCTAACCCTCCCTTTAGTGCCTAACCCTAACCCTTTCTCCCCACAGCATAGCTCTAACCCTACCCTTACTGCCTAACCCTAACCCTTCCCCCCCACAGCATAACTCTATCCCTCCCCTTAGTGCCTAACCCTTCCCCCCCACAGCATAACTCTAACCCTCCCCTTAGTGCCTAACTCTAACCCTTCCCTTCCACAGCATAACCCTAACCATTCTCTTAGTGGCTAACCCTAACCATCCCATCCCACAGCATAACTCTAACCCTTCACATAGTGCTTAACCCTCCTCTGCCGCAGCATAACCCTAACCCTCCCCTTAGTGGCTAACCCTAACCATCCTCTCCCACAGCATAACCCCAACCCTCCTCTTAGTGGCTAACCCTGACGTCAACATCTTAATTGTCGACATTGTGGTCCTTTACCAAGGACAACTGTCGTTTGTACTGATGATAGAATAAAGTGTTGAGTATATTTTTCTCTTTTTGGATTAAGCCTGGAGAGTGCACTCTTATTTATGTAGATATATATATATATATATATATATATATATATTATATATATATATATGTATGGAGGGCACCTGGGCAAGTGGAACTATTTATTTGAGTGCCGGTCATTGTGGGGTATATATATATATATATATATATGAAAAATGTCCAGAAGGCGCCACAAATGTAAAATACAGAATTTCTTTTATGTGCAACTTATCCCCACACTTTGGAATTCACCTGTTGAGGTAGTGAAATGGAGAACATGGTATCTTCAACGAGGAGATGACCACAGATGGTAGGTCTTTATACAGTCAGGTCCTATAATGAGACCCTTGCATCAGAAGCACCCAGAGAGTAGCACAACAATTTTTCGTGTGAAGTATTAAAAATGTATTTTGATTAAAAAGTAACAGACAAAGACATATACATAAAAAGCTTACTTCAATTAATAATAGAACACCAATCTATATTCCCTGAGCAATGTGACTCAAATAAAAGGGATTTCGTTACTACTATATTTGTTGGTGTTATTTTACCTGGTTCTAGATTCACTCACTGATATACTGTATAACATACAGTGTTGATTTATTAGGCGCAGACCTTCTGTACGACTACTCTATTCACATGTGTTGACCACATCTGAAACAGCCCTATTAAACAAGGGCTTGTCCTTTGTTCCAACATCAAGGTTCAATTAATTGAATTGGAAGATAGAGTTACATAGGCATCAGCGTAACCTCAAATTGCGTGATTATTTTGATAACAATCCTACTACTACAGAGTAGACTCCCTTGCTCCTGTACATCCGTTTAGAGCTATATCCAGCTTTGAGCCTCCTACACATAATAGTTAAATTAAGAATTACATTAGGATGTTGGACACTTCTGTTGCTGATATTGTTAAGAAAGATGTTCCCAGACGTTCTAACTTGTCTAAGGAAGTATTTTCTGCACTACGTTTGCTCAGTACCAACGATGCCATCACTATAAGAAATGCAGACAAGGGTGGCACTATTGTATTACAGGACACAGTGCAATATAAGAAAAAAGATCTATAGGCGGCTCCATGATACCACAGTTTACATTAAATTATATGGGGATCCCACCATATTATATAAAAAGGAGATAGACTTGTTACTCACATCTGCTTATGACAATTCTGTAAATGATGCGGTCACTAGGAAAGCCCTTACAGTTCAGCACTCAAAGGTGCCTCTAATTTATTCATTGCCAAAAATTCATAAGGGCCTGGTGGATCTCCCTGGGAGGCCGATCATTGCTGCCCGTGATTCATTGTTTGCTATTATTTCTAAATATCTGGATTTCTTTTTGCAGCCATTGATCCAGGCTGAAGCTACATACCTCAGAGACACCACAGATTTATTATTTAAGCTGCGAACATTAACCAATCTGCCTAAAAAGGTCCTTTGTGTTGCATAGACGTGATTAGTCCATATACTAACATACCACATGTACTTTTGGATAATAATCCTATGTATGAAGGCCCGGATATTCCATTCTTTCTGGATTTATTAGAGAAGACTCTAACTAGAAATTATTTTTACTTTGATGGGTGCTTTTTTCTACTGACAGAATGCTGTACCATGGGGTCAAATGTGGCAACATTCCCTCCCTGCTCAACTCGACTTATTAATTGCCATAAATGTGGTAGGAATCTCTGTGATTGGCTGGTCAGAAATGATGTTACTAACAGTTGTACAGTTGATACTAAACACTTTCTTTCTAGACCTGCAGGATGCTATAGGTGGCACTGGTTGCACGACCTGTAGCCACATGGAGGTAGGTACCTACATCACGCATCCACATTCAGGATCTAAAATTCCTATTAGACATGTGTTGACTTGCATGAGTAAATTTGTAGTATATGTCATTAAATGCCCATGTGGGTTTGCCTATGTGGACAAGACTGTCTGTACATTTAGGGAGAGGGCAGCGCAGCACAGGTCAGCTATTAGACTTGCCCTTGAAGGCAAAAGTAGCCACTAGCCGGTCGCGCTACAAGTTAGTAGACCATGTACCTTTTATGCTTAGAGGCCACCTGGATATATCATTTAAATACAGTAACTCCGATGGGGCTTAATGAATATTTGTGTCTACCATTTTTTTGATCTTGTTCGGTTTTCTGTAGCTCTGTATATATCTGCTGATTATAGCTCTAGTACGTCATTACTATTTCCCTTCTTTTGGGGGAACAGCTGTATTTGTATGTTGTGTTTATGCATTATTTGGCTATATATGTCTCCATGTGTCCATAATGTTTATATATTATGTTGGTCCCAATTGTCTGTTTGCTATATGTACAACCTAACACCTCGTATATTCTATGTTGTAGTGGTTTTTTGTAGAGATGAGCGGTTCGGATTCTGTGGAATCCGAACCGCTCCGAACATTGGGGATCCGAGTCCACCCGAACCCTGTTCGGGTGTTCACCGCCTGACTCGGATCCCCGTTCGGGGCCGAACGGCGGCCGCCTGATGTCGGATTCTCACTAGAGAATCCGACATCAGGTCCCCTCGCGTGTAGGGCAGAGCGCAGTGATAGCGCTCTGCCCTACACAGACACAGACACACAGCCGCCAGCGGCAGCTGTGTGTTTGTTACAGCAGCCAATGAGAGTTACACAGACTCTCATTGGCTGCTGCACGGAGGGAGCCGGCTGGAGCTCACACATGAGCTCCGTCTTCCGGCTCCCTCCTCAGCGTGTGACAGAGCGGACGGCGCGGGAGCGGGGATACAGGTAAGTTTTATTTTTTTTATTTTTTTACTTGTCAAAGGTCCGGGGGCGCTACTGGGGGGGGGTCTGCACTACTGGGGGGGTCTGCTACTAGGGGGGGGCTATACTACTGGGGGGGCCATACTACAGAGGGGCCTGCTACTGGGGGGGCTATACTACTGGGGGGGGGTCTGCACTACTGGGGGGGGGTCTGCTACTGGGGGAGGCAATACTACTGGGGGGGCCATACTACAGAGGGGCCTGCTACTGGGGGGGGCTATACTACTGGGGGGGGTCTGCTACTGGGGGGGCCATACTACTGGGGGGGATCTGCACTATTGGGGGGCCATACTACAGAGGGGCCTGCTACTGGGGGGGGGCTATACTACTGGGGGGGTCTGCACTACTGGGGGGGGTCTGCTACTGGGCAGGGCTATACTACTGGGGGGGCCATACTACAGAGGGGCCTGCTACTGGGGGGGGCTATACTACTGGGGGGGGTCTGCTACTGGGGGGGCCATACTACTGAGGGGCCTGCTACTGGGGGGGCCATACTACTGGGGGGGCCTACTACAGGGGGGGCCATACTACAGGAGGGGGCCATACTACAGGGGGGGCTACTACTGGAGCAGCCTACTACTGGGGGGGCCTGCTACTGGGGCAGCCTACTACTGGGGGAGCCATACTACTGGGGGGGCATACTACTGGGTGGCATGCTAATGGGGGGCATACTACTGGGGGGGCCTGCTAATGGGGGACATACTACTGGGGGGGCCTGCTAATGGGGGGCATACTACTGGGGAGCATTCAACTGGGGGCACTGCATAGTGGACCGTACTACTAAGGGGACTGCATAGGGGGCACCACTGCTGGGGGACATTGTGTAAGGGACACCGCTACTGTGGGCATTGTGTAAAAGGGTCACTACTGTGGGCATTGTGTAAAAGGGGCACTACTGTGTGTCGTAACATAAATAAGAGACACTACTTTATGGTGTAATGTGAATCAGGCCCTATGTGCGGTGTAATGCTAATAAGATTGTGCACTGTGACTCCTAGGGCCGTAGCCCACTTTGTAAACAAGTACTGTGACTCTGCTGGCCGTGTACCCCACTGGGTGGGTGCACTACTTTTCATTTCTGCCACTGCTGTGTGGCAATGTGTCATAGATGTGCTTTATACTGTGGTGTCTGTGTCGTTGTGCCGCTGCTTTGTCGCTTAGTAACCAGTCAGCTCACTGCAACCTTTGGCCAATAATGTTGAAAACAATATTATAAGCTGTGATATGGTCTAAATTGACTGGAAATTAATGTTATTGAGGTTAATAATACTCTAGGAAGAAAAAAAAGACCAATTTATGTGATTTTAGCTTTTTTTGTCAATTTTTGTAAAAAAATCCAAATCCAAATCCAAATCCAAAGCCAGTCACCGCAGTTTGGCAAATCCAAATCCAAATCCAAAGCCGGACGACGAATTACAACCAAATCCAAATCCAAATCCGGCAAAAATGGTCCGGCGCACATCCCTAGTTTTTTGATACCCGGCTGACTATTGATGTTGTTTACAACATTTTTTTGTGTTTGTATGCATTTATGCTCTTTGTCCTTGATGCATGCCACATGGACTCTTGCTTGATGAGATGTACTCTCTTGTTTTTGTGCCACGCAATTATGATGTTTGTGCATTTGTAATTTGCCTGTTTACTGTTACTATGGGGATATTTTCACTTGGGGTGTCGGTTGGTGCTTTGTGCGCATGTAAGGTCGCCGCATCTGACGTCATGGACGTGCGACGCGTGCGTCATCAGTACGCTCTCTGCTCGTCAGTGCCGTCCTGTCCACATGGCGGGATTCATTGTATGTTGACTATTTAATGTAGGACCTTGATGTTATGTTATATATGCCTTGAAGAAAGATGTAATAAACATCTGAAACGTTGCCTGTTAAACACGATTTCTGGAGTTGTTTATTCCGTGTAGTGCTGCCTATATTGAAATTATATATATATATATATATATATATATATATATACATACATTCAAATGGGATCACTAGTATAATTTCTCTGCATTGGTTATAAGACACAATGATCCCTATGGCTACATCCATTTTCTGAAAAGTATCAGTGTGTTTTCATCAACAAGTAGATCCTACTAACTGCTTTGGGCTCATTTACATTTGGATATAAGTCAGTTCTATGACACGCCTCTCAGATGTAGCAGTACACGCCCACTTTATCACCACGCTCACAGGTGGTGCTTTCACAATCTCCCTGAAATGCTTTTTCAAAAGTAGGCAAATATCTACACAACCCAGTATGTCAAGAAGGCTGAAGCTCATGGGGCAAGCTAGATTTTATAGTTTCACAACATTATGGACAATGAAATGTACTCAGCAACTACAAGCAATTTCCAAATTTGTAGCAAGACCCTAAATATTTGCCTCGGTCGCCTATAATAGTATATCATTATATAAGAGTCTCCAGTGAGTTGTAAAGATTGCCCTGGTACACAATCATAGTAGTGAACCCATGCCAGAATAACACAGATTTCACCCATAGCAGAGTTTATTTTACTACCTACTGTCCATAACCTCACGTTTCAGATATTGTAGCTCAAGGCCACATTGTTTCATGGTGACTCTTGGTAACAGTGAGGAACATATTTATTTATTTATTTTACTAATCAAACTGTGTAATTATGTGGGAGATGTGCTAGCAGAGGTGTTAGTTACCAGATCAAGGGGTCAATCCAGTTACATGCGAAGGGTGCTAGTTGCCAATGCAATGGTGTTCTCGCACCCCTTGTGGACAGATCAGATACTGAATGCATACTTTTGCTCGGAGCCCTATGGGTCTGTGAGCACTTTTATGCGAATTCAGGCTGCCGTCAAATGCTATGTGCTATGCACATTTATGCAAATTCAGGCTGCTATGCAGAGCAGTGGTGTATGCTTCCCCCAACTTCCCCCCACCCTGCGGGTGGGAGAGCGGGACAGTCCCAGAGAAACAGGACTGTTCTGCTGAATGCGGGACAGTTGGGAGGTATGATTGCGTGTAATTGGATTGACCCCCAAATCTCTTCTTTCACTGTCAGTAAGTACACACTGGTAAGCTCTTTTGTGGTAAAACTATTTATATAATAAACTTGTCTTGTTTAACAGTATATGAACATGACAGGTTACCATGAACAACATCATCTAACTTCACCAACTTCCAGACTATTCCAGTAACTACAGAGTACATAACATTAATACAGAGTGACAACACATTCTGCAACAGCACCACCTGCTGTCCCTCCAGTGTATTCACTCAAACTACATTGTCTCAGTCTGTTGCAATATCTCAACAACATGTACAAAACCTTGGAGAGAGACAAAGTGGAGAATGATAAAGTACCAACCAAACAGTTCCTGTCACTTTACAGGCTGTGATTGAAAATGACAGTTAGGAGCTGATTGGTTGGTACTTTATCTCCATCCACCTTCTCTCTCTCAATGGATTATTACATAGACCCCTTTGTCTCCTATAATGTTATCCCACCCACTATGTTATAGGCCCGATTCAGAAGAGTGTGAACCGCCGATGTCGGACATACTGTAGTGAAGCATTTTTTCTGCTACTTTGCATGTGACTAAGTCGCACCGCGCATGCGTTCTGACTGTGTCTGTGCAGAGTCGCAGTTCTAATTTCAGGCGCATACAAGGAAGACTTTATTGAAAATGTTGTGGCTGTTCCTGGGAGATGATAGGGAAAAGTCCTACTGTAGCGCACGCATGGAGATGGTCCATCTTATATGAGTTTTATGGGAGTGTCCCTGGGGTGCCAGTGAAAGTGGTTACATACACAGATGCTCAACCATCACATAGGCAGCTATACAGGGATGGAGAAACTGTACAGTACCTGCCACACGGCTGGTGCAAGTTTCGATGGTGCAACCGATGGTGTCATCTAAGGATGCACCAATCAGCATTGCTGCGTGTGCTGATGCTGACAGCGGGGGTCTCAGGGGTCTATTTACTGTACTAAGCCTTGAATGGAGATAAAGTCAACGGAGATAAAGTACCACCCAATCAGCTCCTAACTGCCATGTCACAGGCTGCATATGAAAAATGACAATTATGAGCTGATTGGCTGGTACTTTATGTCCACTATATCTCCATCCAAGGCTTAGTAAATAGACCCCTCAGTCCTTGCACATTTGGACGCACGGATGTACACCAGGGAAGGAGTTTGTAGCGGCATTAGTATAAAGTCGCAGACTAGATAAAGCTATGGGCACTTCTGCATCAATCTCTGAATCAGGCCCTATGTCTGCTTTTATAGAAGGCTGGAGCAGGTGTTCCGAGACAGGAGGCTGCACCACATCTACTATCACAAAATTGAAGTCTGAAAAATGAAGTAATCTTGCACATCTGTGTAACGACCTAATCAAGACTGCGGTGTAACCTTGCATATCACATTTAATGTGCAAGGAGCAGTGGCGGGCTGGGCCGGGGGGCAGGGTGCCATGTACCCCCCGGGCCGCAGCGTCATGCGGGCCGCGGGCCGGTGCACTCTGTGTCACTGTGACGCAGATTGCACCGCGTGTGTAGCGCGTCCGGTCGGCGCTACACTGACAAACACACAGCCGCCGGCTCCGGCAGCTGTGTGTATGTTGTAAGCAGCAGCCAATGAGAGTCTGTCAGACTCTCATTAGCTGCTGCTGCTGCGCCCACTGCGGGAGCCGCTCCATCTTCCGGCTCCCGCAGTGGGCAATGGGAGAGACGTCATGATGTCATATGACATCTCTCCCATAATGTAGAGCGGCCCGGCCCGGGAGGACAGACGGAGGAGCAGGTAAGGTAAGTGTTGTTTTTATTTTGTTTTTTATATTATGTGTGTCTACTGGGGGGGAGGGGGGTCTGGCACTACTGGGGGCACTACAAAGGGGGGGACTACTACTACTGGGGGCATTACAAGGGGGGTGGGGGACTACTACTACTGGGGGCACTACAAGGGGGAGGGGACTGCTACTGCTGGGGACTACTACTACTGGGGGCACTACAAGGGGGAGGGGACTACTACTACTGGGGACTACTACTACTGGGGGCACTATAAGGGGACTACTACTACTACTGAGGGTACTACAAGGGGGGTGGGGGACTACTACTACTGGGGATTACTACTACTGGGGACACTACAAGGGGGGTGGGGGACTACTACTACTGGGGGCACTACAAGGGGGAGGGGACTACTACTACTGGGGACTACTACTACTGGGGGCACTATAAGGGGACTACTACTACTACTACTAGGGGCACTACAAGGGAGGTGGGGGACTACTACTACTGGGGACTACTACTACTGGGGACACTACAATTGGGGGGACTACTACTACTGGGGATACAAGGTGGGGACTACTACTGGGGGCACTACAGGGGGGGACTACTACTACTGGGGGCACTACAAAGGGGGGGACTACTACTGGGGGCACTACAAGGGGGGGACTACTACTGGGGGCACTACTGGAGGCCTGCATAAGGGTGTTCTCTCCTATGGCACACGGGGGCACTGCATATGGGCACTACGACAGGGGGCTGCCCTAATCTTTATTTTTACCTTACATTAATCCCATATGGACCCGCCTCCTCCCTGGAACACTTTAGGGGGGGGGCGCCGTAGCACGCATATTCTTCGGACACCCTGGCTACATGCTACTCCTCTGCCAGGGCCGCCTGCATGCATTTGCCCCCCAGGCTAAAAGTTGCCAGCCAGCCCCTGGCAAGGAGCCAGAGCCGTAACTAGACTTTTTGGTGCCCTGTGCCAGAGAAAGCATTGGCGCACCCCCACCCCCATCTTTAAATAGGGACAAAAGATTCTACACCTGAAAAAGGGCCATGGCCTCATGGGGAAGAGTCAGGGGAGAGATGGGGAGACCAGGAGATGCTGGGGATAAAAGAAGAGGAAACTACAAGTGAGAATGATAATAAGCAGGAAAATTGACAGACCCAAACAGTGCCCCCTGCCCTGCGGTGCCCTGTGCTATGGCACTGGTCGCGCTACCCTAGTTACTGCCCTGCAAGGAGCATGCCCCAGCTCCCACTGCGCGCACCATGCACACTAGGCATGACGTGCATGCATGCTCCACAGTGATGGGACAAAAGAGGACCGGAAACAGGAAGTAAGTGTAAGTAAGAGGGGCGGAGAAAGTGGCGTAAGTTCAGCAAAGATGCCCGGAGGCAAGTTATAATTTGGTGCCCCCCCATCAAAGCCGCTGACACTGTAATGTAGCAATGTGCATGCAGACAGAATATAGATAGACGAAGACAGCAGCTGATGGTCTGACAAGGAGCTCTCCACTAGTGTATGGTGGCTTCTCAGGTGCCAGGAAGGGGTGCCGTGTGTTGGGCGGCCGTGATGGTACACGCCCTAAGTTGGCTGAATATGTTCTAGACAATGGAGGAGGTGCCCCTTCTGAGCTGGAGCCTGGTGGCAGGCGCCTCCATTGTCTCCCATAGTTTTGCCCCTGGGCGGAGACAGGAGGGGTTTATGCGACTGAGGTGACCCAGCAGGTGCTAGGTCCAGGTCCATTTAATTTCTAGTAGTCTCATATACCCTTATATACTATATGGAGCAGGGCCGGACTGGGACTAAAAAGAGGCCCTGGCATTTCAAGAGCACACAGGCCCACCTCGCGTCAGCATCAGGCTCCAGGCAAAGACTCCTCCCCTTACTATTCATGACCCCTCCCACTTCTTAAAACAACATTCAAGCAGTGGCGTAACAAGGGTATTTAGAACCCAGGGCAAATTTAAAAATGGAGACCCCCCCTATGTGCGCATCAAAAAAATGGATGTGGTCACTCAAAATGACACACACCACTTTCTCATCACTATGAACATGCCTTTCCATATGCACTTTAACTAGTGTTCACTCTAGCTCCGGTGGCAGGCAGGGCGCTGGAGCTAGAGAAGGCACTTCTGTGCGCGCGTGCCCGAAAAGGGGACATGGCCATTGCAAAGGGGGCATGTCTATAAGACGCGTCCCCTTTTCAATGCTCTTGGGGGCGTGCCCGGCACTTACGGACACGCCGGGCATCCCCCTTATATAGTGCCCCACATGCACCAAGAGTCTATTCTCCGGGTCACCGCACATTTCCCCACCCGCGAGACACTGCGACCCGCGGGTGAAGACGGTATCCGCAGGCTGTGAGGGCAGGGTGCTTTTTGCCCTCCAGGAGGGCAGGGCGTCGCGCCCGACTAAAACAGCCTAGCAGGAACGCTACTTAACCCCAGTAGTGCCCCTTATACAGTACCCCCAGTATGCAATGTCCCCAGTTGTGGTCCTTCTGATGCAGGCCCCTAGTAGTGCCCCTTATACAGTACCCCCAGTAGTGGTCCCCTATGCAGCCCCCCACTAGTTCCCCTTATACTGTACCCCCAGTATGCAATGCCCCCAGGAGTGGTCCCCCTTATGCAGCCCCCCATTAGTTCCCCTTATACAGTGCCCCCAGTAGTGGTCTCCCTTATGCAGTGCCCCTTATATAGTGCCCCCAGTAGTAGCCCCCCCAATGCAGTGCCCCAGTAGTGGTACCCCCTATGCAGTGCCCTTTATATAGTGCCCCCAGTAGTAGCCCACCCCCCATGCAGTGCCCCCAATAGTGGTCCCCCTTATGCAGGCCCCCAGTAGTGGTCCCCCCTATCCAGTGCCCCTTATACAGTGCCCCCAGGTGTGGTCCCCCCTATGCAGTACCCCCAGTAGTGGTCCCCCTTATGCATGCCCCCAGTAGTGATCCCCCTATTCAGTGCCCCCAGTATTGGTCCCCCCAGTGCAGTGCCCCTTGTAGTAAGTCCCTTATATTGTGCCCCCAGTAGAAGCCTTCCCCCAGTAGTAGTCCCCAGTAGAGGTCCCCCCTCCTGATACAGTGCCCCCAGCAGTAGTTCCCCCCCAGTAGTAGTGCCCCCCCAGTAGACATCCCCCCCAGTAGTGGTCCCCCCGATGCAGTGCCCCCAGCAGTAGCAGTAGCCCCTCCAATAGTAGTCCCCAGTAGAAATATCCTACCCCCCCCCATGCTGTGCAGATACAAACATGTAAAAAAAAAATACAATTACCTGAAGCCACAGTTTCCGCCGCCGCACGTCAGTCCTCCCGGGCTGGCGCGCTCTGCATTATAGGAGAGATGTCATGATATCTCTCCCGTTACCCACTGCAAGAGCTGGAAGGCGGTACTCATGAGTGAGCTCCAGACCGGCTCTTGCAGTGGGCGCAGCAGCCAATGAGAGTCTGTCTGACTCTCATTGGCTGCTGATTAACACACACATCGCTGCCGCACGGCGGCGATGTGCGTGCAGCAGCCATCCTCAAACCCGGCCGCCACTCGCGTAATGATGTCATGACGGCCCGCGTCATGACATCATCACGCAATGATGCGGCCGCGGCGAGAGGTGAACCCAGTCGGGTAAGCCTGTGCTCACCCAGACCGGCCCATCTGGCCATCGGCCCTTCTGGCATTTGCCAGAAGTGCTCGGTGGCCAGTCCGGCCCTGATATGGAGGAAAATTAAATTATATGGCCATAATGGCACATAAGGCTATATAGCACATACTCACTATCTGGTTACATGTATGACTGTATAGGAGTGTTCTTGCTTTGCTGTGGCCTGTAATGCTATATGGAGATATACTGATCATGTTTCAGCATATGCACTGGAAGGAACACTTGTGATGTATGTACATAGTTTATTTTGCCATGATGTGCACATTATACTGTATTTATATTTTTCACACACTGTCTAATTTAAAAAAAAAATTATATATTTATTATCGATATCACTAATATATTTTCTAAAGCTGTGAAACAAAAGTCTCCAATGTTTATAGATTTTCCTGGCTCCTCTATACCTTGGAGTCTCCCTATGTTAATGAGGGAATATGTAACCCATCAGGTTTGCAGAATGCAGTAGTAACATACACTTTACACTCTTACATAGTAATATTATATTGTATACTTAAATAACTGTATGGTGATAGGATTTATAACCTATAAACAAATAAATGCTTCTGGCAACGAGAGTATAATTATCCCCTGCACACAGACTCTTCCCAGGTGTAGCTTTTTGCAGAACCTGATGAAGACCCCATGGGGCCTCAGACGACATACTGATTTGTCTCCTCCCCCCTCCACTTGTAAAGAAACAACACATAAAAATGTGTTTGAATAATCTGTCCCTGCAGCACCCACTGGCCCCTAGGCAGAACTTAGGTTGACTAATGGATAATGAGGCTTTGTGTTCTAGAACAGATGCTGGCAACCTCTGGCACGCCAGCTGCTGTGGGACAACATATCTCAGCATGCCCTTTAACAGTTTTATCATAATTTAACAGTAAAACTGTGGCTGGGCATCCTGAGATGTGTAGTTCCACAGCATATATATAACAATACTGTAAGGCATATCTATGCTACAACATATATACTATTTGTTAAGCTACATCTGTAGCCACACACAATCTATATTTGTATACGAATTTACATTTGATATGGGGATTGTGCTGTGACGCAGGATATTTCTGTTCATATATATATTTTTTTTAATAATGATTTGAAACAAATCCCACCAATGGAATTATTCCATCAGTTGTCAGGAACATAAGCAGTGTAACTTGGAGATCTCAAATGGGAAAAATAAGGACAACTCTTGGAGAACTCGATGTTTTTGGAAGTCAACATAAGGTACATTTACTAAGCAAGCAGCGCTTCCAAAGCCACCTTGTCTTCATCAGTTTCATCTGCTTGCTTTATACAGGCAATAATATTTAAAATAAATATACCTGGTTTTGTATTTAATAATTATTTCTCCTTTAAATCCAGTGTCCGAAACTGGTGAAAGTAAAACGGTTTTGAAAAGCACAGCTTAGTAATACCTCTTTTCCACCAAAAACCCAGGTCCGACCTGGGTTTTTAGACATGGTTCCAACCCTGGTCAGACCCAGGTCAGAACCATTTACACTGCACCTTTGATCTGGTGTTACTCCCAGGTCAGCCCTGTTCACACTGAACTCAGGTCTGCCCTGCTAAACCTGTGAGGTCATAAAAAGTGGTGGTGAATGCTCCACAACCACCAATCAGCTCATTTTAGGCATGACCCAGGTCAGATAACCCAGGTTGCATCGTTTACACTGCACCATTATCCAGGTCCATCCTGGGTCCAACCCTGGTAGCTACCTGGGTTGGGTTGCTGGGTCACTTGACCTGGGTTATTTTTCAGGGACCCTTTTACACAGCTGCCACCTGGGTAGACCCAGCAAAAACCCAGGTTTTTGCTCTGGTGTAAAAGGGGTATGTTCACCCAAAGGAGCTGGAGACTAGTGGTCAATAGTAAATTGGTGCCTATCAGATACATTATGGGACTAAACTGTTTTACACTCTCACATCATTCACTTTGCACCAAATGCTGTGAGAGTGTAAAACAGTTTTGTAACAACAATAAGTAAAAGTAAATGAAATGTGATACATTTGCTAGTTAGCTAAAAGATCTAAGGGCCCGATTCAGAGATGGACGCTAATACAATCGCAGCTGCATTTTTATACGCAACGTAACTGCGAAAATATGCTGATGTCAGCAAAGATCACCTGAGCATAAATACGACCACTGCTGCCTTCTTACATGCGTGCGTGCGACGACCGCAGGCTCGGGCGCTCTTCTCTCACGCAGAGGGCTCTCGTGCTGCGTATGCACTCGCAGTGGCTAATTATGCATGCCCATATAACAGCGTTTAAATGGACATGCACAGCTGCGTGTTTTTGCCACACCCCTGTCACCACCCCCAAATGCTGACAACCTGTTAATCACTGCGCAATGTATTGCGAAGTGCATCCGTAATCGCAATGTGAACGCAATACACGCGCATGAGCAATGGTAAACAATCGTTTGATCTGCGTATGTAATCGCCATTGTGTTCATCTCTGAATCAGGCCTTAAATTACTAATAAAATATCGAAGCTTTCAAATCATTAATTTTCTATATTAGGGCCATATTTCTTGGTTTACAAAGGTGTCTCAGTAATTTGTATGCAACCAGGAATTTCCTAAATATATAATAATTACATCCATTATCTTTAAATCACACTTGTTATTTTTATTTATAATGGCTTAACTTTCATGTATTATGAGTAGATAATGATTAATTAGGGGCCTATTTATCAAGCATCTTTTTCATAATTATGTAGAAACTGCTGTTTCTGCGTAATCTTTTGAATTGTTGTTATGTACTAATAGACTAATGAATGAGATTTCACAGAAGGCTAATTAGCACTGCAGACCCATTATTATCAATGTGGACTACAGTCTAACTCCTACAGTATGTACCAAACTCTGTTCCCGTAAGTTTATGCCATACTCGGATGGTGTAAATCGCTTTAATCCTATGAAAGCAATCTCGCAGAAGAGTAATCTTACGATCTCTCTCCCGCAGTCTCCGGCAGACTCCAGAATCTGACACTGTGCACAAGCGCAGTGTCAGATTCCCCCAGAGGAGTCTTTCACAAAAGTGTCCCAAAAAATGACACGCAGGGACAGCGGTTACCACTACTGCTATCCCTACAAGTTACAGTTAGTATATAGCTAGGATATTTTCATTCAAAATGATAATATCCATCGCGATATGGACTGATTATTGCAGCGATTATTAATGCACGGGCCCTTTAATCATAAACCCATGGTATAAGCCTGAATCTTCTTGTGAAATATGGGCCTGATTCAGACCCGCTCGCTAGATGCGTTCGCACGCAGCTGTCAGCTGCCAAAGTATGCAAATCCCGTAATTGCACGACAAGACATTAGCACACCCACTATGTCTTGGCGTGCGATCGCGGTTTGTATTTAGGCGCCCACCAGCCTGTCCCAAGACACTCACTTTCCCTTAGTTATGAAACAATCGGTAACATCGAGTAACATCAGACCCATACGCAGCACTTGTGGCTGACCATAACCTACCGCAAGCTCTGCGAGTGCTGCAGTGTGTACTTTAGCCATGTGACGTGTATGCTGACACTACGTCTTAATTATGTACGCCCCTGCAACGGCGTTCAGATGCACAGACACGCCTACGTCTGCACCACCACACCCCCGTTTCCATGGACCATCCCATCACCACCCATAAACGGCTCATCCTGTCACGTTTGTGCACAAGGGGCGATCGCTTCGTGATCGCAGTGACTGATTCGCGCATGCGCACTGCATCTTATACACATGCGCAGATTGCAAAAATTGGCAGGCTACGTGCGAATGCATCCTAGCGAGCAGGTCAGAATCAGGCCCTATGTTCTATAAAGTGTAATGTTACTGTCATTCAGCCCACACTACTCTGCATTGACTGGCATATCGTATATAAATTACTGATTCATTTCTCTAATTTCACTTAGAAGTGATGAGGTGTACTGTAAGTGGAGCACAGCTCTGTTGGTCTTTAATATACCCACTCTCATTATTCAAAACACCTACTACAGTACCTTCATGTTCTTAAAACTGACATGTAGAATTACATTGCAATCTACATCTCAATTATTATAGACTGCCAGTCTTGTTATGTTATACAGTTGGAAACAAAGCCCCAGCTGAACACAGCTGTCTGCTGTACGTTCCAACAAAATGTAATAAAATGCTGAACCCTAATAAAGAATTTGACAAGCTGGCATAGTCAGAGGAAGTGTTTGTATGCCTTATAAAAGCCTTCACCCATAAATCAGGATGGCTTGTTCCAGCTACTTCTGAGTTATGGCTTTCTCTGTTCTGCATGCCCTCCAGAATTATTTGCTGTCAGATTTAGCTGATGATTGAGCACCCGCAATCTCTCTAGTGCATATTACCATGGCGTTAAATAATGCTCAGTTACACGAGTGCCTGCATATAAAATGTCACTTTAGCCTATATTGTAGATAGCAGGAACATATTTACACTTTATTGTTCTACATAAATGATATCACTTTACTATTACTAATGTTTTGTTCAACTTCTCTTTTTCTATATTTTTCAATCAACGTAGGATTTAATAACTGAACGATTTACTTAACATTGGTACAGTATTAACAATAGAGTAATCTGTGAAAGCATGCAATAAGAGTGTTTTATGAAATGTATATGCAACATAAAACACTGCAGTGTGTGTATACTGTATATATATACATATATATATATATTATATATATATACACTTTAGTATTACAATCTGAAGAAGAGATGGTAGAAATTGAGTGTTACAGCATGAGCACCTCTGAGTGTTATATTCCCCTTAACACATGGGGTCATCAGTGTTAAACACTAACATGTATGCTATATATGTATGTTGTTATACAATAACTATACCTGTACTGTGTTTACATATTTACTGTAGTAATCTTTGATTAGACAACACAGATGAATATTTGGATGCTTTATCAAATATAGTAAACATATCATACATTGCAGTTGTGTTAATTATCCCCAGCTACTTTACCGTTCAAAAATATATTTAAACATTGACAAACTACCTGGGTTGCATAAATTACTTATTAAAAGCATTTAAAGTGACCTATAGTAGTGTCTGGGTTAGCTGTGCACTGTGCATGGCCAAACAGAACAGATACCTGATGCTCCCACAGGTGTAGCTGCACATTGCTCACGGCAAGTGACAGTTCCTTACCACTGACCTTGGGCCAGTATATCCCAGCTTATATAGTCTCAGACACCATTTCACTTATCAAAACACAGTAAAGGTAAAAATGCTAAACAGAAGTATATCTAATATTTACCTTGTAGAGTAAGACATATTCACCTGGAGTCTGTGCATGACAATATTGCTGATTCCCAGTTGTGCAGTAATTATCTCCAATGTCATGATGAAGAGAACTTTTCCTTTTTGATCACAGGATCCTTTTTATACTAAAATAATGAAAACAATATCACTCTTCTTGCATAAGCCACCTCCCAGTCCTGCCAGGTTGCCTCCTTGTCATAGTGGCTTGCTTTGATTATTCCAGAGGAATCTGCTTCCAGTAGACTGGAGATGTGTATATGCTCCTGTCTGCTGACTGGACGCTGAAGTGGTGAATGCTGTGAATAAGTTCACTTGTTCTATGCTCCTAGTCAGGGAAGAAATCTGACAGCATTAGCTCCACCTCATTAGGAGACAGGGATGCTGAGGAGCATTGGGAGAGCAGAGGGGAGGAGGTGGAGGCAGGCGCGGAGGAGGAAAGGAGGAAAAAAAAGAAAACAGATGATCTTGCAAATTACAAGCAGAAATAGTTTCATTTATTTTTCCTATTAACCTTTTATTGTTTTAAGCTGATAGCTGTAGATCAATTGCAGTGTTCAATATATGTGAGAACTTCCTGAAATCAAATCTGCACAGTGTCTGCCAGGAAAGGGTTACGGAAGCTGAAGGTCATTGCAATTTTTTAGGGGTAAATGAATGTCAGGTCTTGTTAAACCTCAAACAATTGCAATCTTGGAATTGTTCTCATCTTAGTGATCTCTTTTTATTCTAAAGTAATACCCCTTTCACACTACAAGCATTAATCCGGGTTATTGTACGTGAACGCGCAGCAACCCGGGTTACTGTGCAGTGTGAAAGGGACAGGTTGTAATAAGCTAGGTCGAGAGACACAGCATTTCCACCCTGGTCACGAGAAGGGTTGAACGCGTGTTCAACCCGGCTCGCGGTGCAGTGTGAACAGGTAACCGGGGTTGATGCGACCCAGGACCCGTTCACTGCATAAGAGCTGACACTTGGAGATGAGATCATCTACAAGCGCCGGATCACCACGTGATGGCGGTGACGTCATCGATCCGGCATTAGTGCTGCCAGTCTGAAAGGGGTCGCACCCAGGATGGTCGCGTGAACAAAATCCCGGCTTGGACCCGGCATATCGATGTGAAAGGGGTATAAGGAGAGCTGGGGTTATTCAGTGGTGGCAAGAAAACTGCTCAATACCTGCGTTAATCAATAAAGCTTTTATTTTAATAATTAATAAGTTGTTACTATCCTTGCTGCATATGATCTTTATGGGGAATAATAAAGTATTAAGCAACCAGCAGGAGTAATACAATGCATATGGAAAGGAAAAGGCCCAGTACCTTACATATTATCAATCTCCCTATAAACGGAACAAATTAAACTTCAATTATTAGCTTATCAGCTCCAGAAAACATGGATTATTTTCAACGACGTGGAGTTACAGTACTTATATAATTTTAACATAAGTAACTGTATTTCTCATTTAAGAGTTACATTTGTTGAATACGTGCAGCAGACAAAAAAACACACAATAAATAAAATAACGCTCATATCCTATGGATGCACTGCAGTTCCTTATCAAAGCAGTAGCTTAGGGGCTGTCAAACAATAACCCTCCCTCCTGTGGTCTGTGTAAGTCTCTGTCATTGTGTCCCTCTCCCTCTCCTGTAGCTGTAGCAGGTGCAGCTTAAAGGACTCAAACACATCAATGATAGGAAATGAGAAATATGGGCTTTCTAAATGCCACACCAAAAAGGCGATAATATATTGTGAGTTTTCCCTTGATTACCTGCTTATCTCTCATCCTCAGATCTTTGTATGTCCCACCTGCAATCCCTAAGTCCATAGAAATGAGTTCTGCAGGCATTCAGCGTGCTTGTATGAATAAACATAATCGGGTAATTCAGTGCCATTTGCACAGTCTTTTGACACTGGCAATTTATTTATCATTTCTCAGCCATCTGTTTTCCAATAGATCATTATAATTTTAACCCATTCAGTGACAGGATCAACATTTTGTAATCCCACTGGAACTCAATTGTGATGTGCAAGATATTACCTTATCCATATAATGTAGGATGTTGCAGATGTTGTTATATCACAACCTAAGGGGCAGGTCACATATCTGTTTTACAACTCAGCAATTTGTGAGCCTGAGTACACTCACGGTAACATGGAAGTGAACAGAGAACACTATGCCCCTGTCATACTTTAGTAAATACACTCTGAACAAGCAGAGGGCCTGATTCAGACCCGGTCGCAAGCGCTGAGCGCTCGCAACCGGGTCGATCGTGGCCCACAGTGCATGCGCACGACGGAGCAGGCTCCGTCGTGCGCATGCGCGAGACTCGGCTAGTGACGGCCAATCCGTCGCTCCGGGTCTCGCACCAAAGGGGCGAGTTGTCGATGTTGAGTGACAGCTCACCCCGTTTGGTGGGCGGGCCGGGGGGGTGGCTGCCCAAACGGAGGCGTTCCCGAGGGAACGCTTGCCATTTGGAGACGGCCCCACTGACATCACGAGTGATGTCAGTGGAGAGCTTCCGGCTTTGTTAGAGCTGAAAGCTCTCTGGAGCTTGCGATTAACGAGACCCTACCACAAGGGTCTCGTTGCAAGCCCGATGGTCGCGATGGTCTTGACCATCGCGACCATCATCATGGCAGCTCGCTATAGCTGTGGGTGGTCACCCATAGCTATGTGAGTGGCCAGGAGGCCGCACAAAAAAAACAGCGCCCGCCCTGATTCAGAGCGAGCGCTCGCTTTTTGCGAGCGCCTCTGAATCAGGCCCAGAGTTTGCAAATTTTAATAGCATCTACAGTACTGTATATATGACAGCATACTGTATGTGAACACAAGTAAACGCAGCACACACACAGATCAAGCTCTGCAAACTATGTGGCCTATTGATCAATCTGCAGTAATAAGATATTTTGTTTTAAAAAATGTTTAATAAAAAATGTCTCCAGGTCAGTTGAGAGAAACTCAGTTGACTGGATTTATTAGAGATGTGTGCAGACCCCCGTGTTTTGGTTGTGGTTCTAATTAGGGGTGTGCACCGGCCACTTTTCGTGTTTTGGATCTGGATCTTTCTTCGTGTTTTGGATCTGGATTGGTTTTGCCAAAACCACCCTTACGTGTTTTGGGTTCTGGGTTTTGTGTTTTGGATCTGTATTTTTTTGAAAAAATAGCATAAAAACAGCTAAAATCACAGAATTTGGCTTTTTTTTTGTTCCTACGCTATTATTAACCTCAATAACATTAATTTCCACTCATTTCCAGTCTATTCTGAACACCTCAAAATATTGTTTTTAGGCAAAAATTTGCACTGAGGTAGCTGGATGACTATGCTAAGCGACACAAGTGGGCGGCACAAACACGTGGCCCATCTAGGAGTGGCACTGCAGTGGCAGACAGGATGGCAGTTTGAAAAACGATGCCCCAAAGAGTACATACTGCAAAGAAAAAAAGAGATGCAAGATGGAATTGTCCTTGGGCCCTCTCACCCACCCTTATGTTGAATAAACAGGACATGCACACTTTAACAAACCAATCATCTCAGCGACAGGGTCTGCCACACAACTGTGGCTGAAATGATTGGTTTGTTTGGCCTCCCACAAAACAAGCTGGCAATTAATCTGTCCCTGTACAAACTGGCTCTACAGAGGCAAGATGTCGTCCTCATCCTCCTCATCCACCGATTCCTCACCCTCTTCAGTGTTGTCCTCATCCTCACAGAGTATTAATTCGTCCCAGCTGGAATCCACCACCACAGGTCCCTCTATACTTTCTGGAGGCTGGTCTTCCTGGAAGAATTGATAATTCATTTTGATGAACTCCATCTTCTCCACATTTTGTGGAAGCAACACCTATGCATTTTGCTGACAAGGTTCCCGGCTGCACTAAACACTCTTTCGGAGTACACCCTGGAGGGGGGGCATCTTAGGTAAAATAGAGCCAGTTTGTACAGGGGCCTCAAAATTACCTCTTTTTCCTGCCAGTACAGGTACGGACTGTCTGACATGCCTCTCACCGATGTAATCCTCCACCATTCTGTCAATGGTGACAGTATCATATGTAATGACATGAGACATGTCAGAAATTGTTGGCAGGCCCTTCAGCCTGAACCAGATGTCCAAACTTGGTCCTGTCTGCCCTGTATCACCGCCAGCGGGTTGCTTAGGATACCTAACTTGTTTCCTGGCAGTCCCAGTTGCGGGAGAAAATGAAGAAGGAGCTGTTGATGTGTCACATTCCGCTTCAGCTGACAGTGTTTTCACCAGCAGGACTTTGCACCTCTGCAGGCTTGTGTCCGCTGGAAAGAGACACACCACATAGGCTTTAAACCTAGGATCGAGCACGGTGGCCAGAATGTAGTGGTCTGATTTCAACAGATTGACCACCCTCGAATCCTGGCAAAGCGAATGAAGGACTTCATCCACAAGTCCTACATGCCGGTCGGAATCGCTCCATCTTAGTTCCTCCTTCACTTTCTCCAGCTGCTTCTACAAAAGCCTGATGAGGGGAATGACCTGACTCAAGCTGGCAGTGTCTGAACTGACTTCACGTGTGGCAAGTTCGAAGGGGCTGGAGAACTTTGCACAACACGGAAATCATTCTCCAGTGCGCTTGAGTCAGGTGCATACCCCTTCCTTTGCCTATGTCATAGGTGGATGTATAGGCTTGAATGGCCTTTTGCTGCTCCTCCATCCTCTGAAGCATATAGAAGTTGAGTTCCACCGCATCACAACCTCTTGCTTCAGGTGATGGCAGGGCAGGTTCAAGAGTGTTTGCTGGCACTCCAGTCTTCAGCATGCAGTCGCTGAATGGCGAAAGGGGCCAGAAATTTTTTGGGCCACCCAAAGAGTCTCCTGCACGCCCTTGTCGTTTTTCAGAAAATTCTGCACCACCAAATTTATTGTGTGAGCAAAACATTGGATTTGCTGGAATTTCCCCAGATGTGATACCTGCACAATATTGGTGGCGTTGTCAGATATCACAAATCCCCAGGAGTGTCTAAGTGGGGTAAGCCATTGGGAGATGATTTCCCTCAGTTTCTCTATGAAGTTGATGGCGGTGTGCCTCTTACTGAAACCGGTGATACACAGCGTAGCCTGCCTTGGAACGAGCTGGCGTTTCTGAGATGCTGCTACTGGTGACGCTGCTGCTGTTGCTGCGTAAGGTGATACATCTACCCAGTGGGCTGTCACAGTCATATAGTCCTTAGTCTGACCTGCTCCACTTGTCCACATGTCCGTAAGGGGACATTGGGTACAATCGCATTTTTTATGACACTGTGGACTCTTTTTCTGATGTCTCTGTACATTCTCAGTATCGCCTGCCTAGTGAAGTGGAATCTAGATGGGATTTGGTACCGGAGACACACTACCTCCATCAATTGTCTAAATCCCACTGCACCAATGGCGGATGCCGGACGCACGCCTAACACCAACATAGCTGTCAAGGCCTCAGTTATCCGCTTTGCAACAGGATGACTGCTGTCATACTTCATCCTCCTCGCTAAGAACTGTTGGAGGGTCAATTGCTTAGTAAAATAAGTAGTGCTGTTCCTACTTCCTCTCTGGGGTGATGAACGACTCCCAGCAGCAACAGCAGCAGCGGAAGCAGTAGGCGTAGCAATGCAGGATCCTCCGGAGGAATCCCGGATAGGAGAGGAGTCAGTCATGCCAGTGACATGGCCTGCAGGACTACTTCCAATCCCAACTGAGGAGGAAATTGACGAGGAGGGAGTTGACGGTGTGGTTTGCAGTTGCTTGGATACAACAGGACAAAGGGATTTAGGTGTCCCTGAACTGCTTACGGTCTTAGCCACAGTTTCTGAACTTGACAGTAACTTTTTATGAACGCGCTGCAGGTGACATATAAGGGAGGATGTTCCTAGGTGGTTAACGTCCCTACCCCTACTTATTCCACCTTTACATATGGTACATATGTCAAGACAGTAATATTTCCAGACTAAAGAGGTGGAATGTTTGGTCTTCTGCCCAGGCATGACCGTGATGGGCTTTTTCATCCCACGGACAACAACTGTCTCCCCTGGTGCCTGATTTAAACAAACCACATCACCATCAGAATCCTCCTCATCAACTTCCTCCTCAGCGCCATCTACACCAATATTCTCATCCTATTGTACTTCAACAGTGACATCTTCAATTTGAATATCAGCAACTGGACTGTGGGTGCTCCATCCAGCACTTGCAGAGGGCGTGCAAATGGTGGAAGGAGCCACCTCTTCCCGTCCAGTGTTGGGAAGGTCAGGCATCGCAACCACCGCCACACTTGGACTCTCCTTGGGGATTTGTGATATCTTCTTAGAAGAACGCACAGTTCTTTGCTGTGCTTTTGCCAGCTTAACTCTTTTCATTTTTCTGGGAGGAGGAGGGCTTCCATCGTCATGTGAAGCTGAACCACTAGTCATGAACATAGGGATCGACCTTAGCCGTTCATTGCCACTCTGTGTCGTAAATGGCATATTGGCAAGTTTACTTTTCTCCTCAGATGATTTAAATATATTTTTTAAGGTCATTTTACTGAACTTTGGCTTTTTGGATTTTACATGCCCTCTACTATAACATTGGGCATCGGCCTTAGCAGACAACATTGATGGCATTTCATCGTCTATGTCATGACTAGTGGCAGCACCTTCAGCACTAGGAGGAAGTGGTTCTTGATCTTTCCCTATTTCATCCTCCAAATTTTTGTCCTCCATTTATGTGATATTGATACGTGCGGCTAAGGTGCACACAAACACAGAAAAAAACACTTGATTTATTTGGGCACTTGGGGTTACACAGGCGCACACTTGGCGCTGCTACTTTGTTGATGCTCGTGCGGCTAATGTGCACACAAACACAGAAAAATAAACACTTTTTAAATGTTTTAATTTTGGGGGGCACTTTTGGGGTTACACCACCCTTCAACAGACCAGCCGGCCCTTGACTTATGACACAGGCTTGGCGCTGCTACTTTGTTGATGCACATGCGGCAAACGCGCACACAAACACAGAATAAAAAAAAATTGGGGCACTTGGGGGGAGCACCCCTGATGGACAGAGCATCCCTTGGACAACACTACAACACCCCTTTAGGACTACAGTGAAACAGGAGCCACTGAAGCCCCTCTCTTCTGTCTGCACACAGCTCCTATGGACAACACAGCCTTTATGGGACAACAGCACTGCACAACACAGCCCAGCCAGCCCCATGGACTTTGGACACAACCCTTAAGGACAACAGCAGCACCAGCACAGCAACCCCCACCCGCCCTCTTCACTGTCCACAGCTGGAGTGAAAAATAGCACCGACGCGGGGACCTTGTATAGAATCCAAAACCCGCGAGAATCCAACAGCGCGAGGATGACGTTTTGCCTCGTTCCGGGAACCAAGTCTGGCGGGAAAACCTGAGCCAGACTCGGTTCCCGCTCGAATCCGGGGGGGAACCCGCTCATGCCTAGTTCTAATTCATCATGTTTTGGTTTTGGCAAAATCACCCTCAAGTGTTTTGTTTTGGTTTTCTTTAAAATCGATAAAAAAATTGATGAAAACAGCTAAGATAATGCAATTTGAACGTGTTTATGTGCCCCAAAGTGGTTCCAAACTGGGACTCAGTTTGACTTGGAACCCCTAACTTCGAGTATGTTTGTATTTCTGGAAAATCAAGCAGCACATCTCTAGGATATATAGGGAATGGCACTGACTAACTGCTTCATGGGTCCAGTCTGTGTAGATATGCACATGTATGTCAGATTTATTTAATTTCTCAGCAATACCTTCTAAATGGGTGGACTAAGATATTGGCTGAGCGCCATAACAAAATTTAGGAGAGGGCCAGGCAATTCCAGTCCACCCCTGCAGAGGGTCCAGCGTCTCATTTGTGCCCTGTAGCACGTAGTGGCGGAGCTTTCAAATGGTGGGCCCATGTGCAAAAATGTTCCTCTCTTTTAGACCCTACACAGAGGGCCTGATTCAGACCTGCTCGCGAGCGCTCGCATGCAGGTCAATGTTGGCCCAGTGCGCATGTGCACGAGGGAGCCGGCTCCGTCGTGCGCATGCGTGAGACCCGGATAGCGACGGCCAAGCCGTTGCTCCAGGTCTCGCTACAAAGGGGGTGTGCTGTCGATGGTGAGTGACAGCACGCCCCCTTTGGTTGGAGTGCTGGGGGCGTGGCTGCCCAGAGGCGTTCCCATGGGAACGCCTACCGTCTGGGGCCGGCCCCACTGGCATCACAAGTGATGACAGTGGGAGTGCTCTCGGCTCTGATAGAGCCGAAAGCACTCCTGGGCTTGCGGCAATTAGACCCTACCACAAGGGTCTCATCGCAAGCCCGATGGTCGCGATGGTCTTGACCATCGCGACCATCTTTTTGGCCGCTCGCTATAGCTGTGGGTGGCCACCCACAGCTATGCGAGCGGCCAGGAGGCCGCTCTAAAAAAAGAGAAGGACGGCCCTGATTCAGAGCCTCTGAATCAGGGCCAGAGTTCATAATATGCAACATGGTAGTGCCCCACCTGTCCGTCAAACAATAAAGACAGCATCCCAGTGTCTAAAAATAATATGTGCTCCCCTTTAATCAAATAATTATATCTGTGCCACCTTTAATCAAATAATAATAATCTGTGCCCACTTTAATTAAATAATAATACTCTATGCCCCTTTTAAATTCACCAGTGTCTGGATAGTAGAGGGTGACAGGGAGAGGCAGTCGGTAATGGGCCGCACAATGGATTTTGTGTTTGGACCAGTGGTCGAATTGGGGCAGTATACGGCGGTATGACATACCGCCACTTCCCGCTGCCACTTCATTTTTGCTGTAGAAGATGTACCAGGGTTAGCATTGAGTAAGGGATCCCAGCGTTGGAACAGCAGCGTGTGAAGATATGTCCCGCTGGGGACACACCTCTATTGGCATTGACGGCGCTGTCACGGAGCCGGGAGTTTCGGGTCTCAGCTGCATTGCAGTAGTAAGCAGCTGCAGCAGCAGTGAAAGCCAGCCAATCACGGCTCACAGAGCGCCCGCCAATGAGAAGCTGCCAAGTGGCAGCTTCTCATTGGATCACGGCCGGACACCAAATTTAAAAAGCCTCCCCTTCTTTTGCAAGTGAGCTAGTACGCGAGCCGGGATTGGCTGGTGGCCGGTGGTGACTATACTGCAGTGAAAATGAAGTAGGGACCCAATGCTCCCGGGCCCCTTGCTCTATAGCAGGTAAGAGGGAATCAGAGAGAGGGGCTGGCAGAGGGATTCTGTTAGAGAGAATAGAAGGGGTGAGAGAGGGAGGTGCAGACAGGGAGAAGTGGTGGGGGTTGAGAGAGGAGACTGAGAGGTGCAGGGAGTAGGCACTGGTTTCGACACTATTAGTCCTAAATGTATAAACGACAAGATCAATTGGAACAGTATTACCTAAGGGTTGTGGTACTTACGTTTGTCTCATAACGGGACTTTGGAGGAATGTCTTATGATTTTTTTCTAATATATATTTTTTTGTAATATTTTTTTTTTTATTATTTTCTTAAAACCTATCTCTTGTGTAATCTACTATGTACAAATTTTCTCTTTTTAGTATTCATATGGTATAATTAGATTTTTTTTATATTTTGTCTGCAACAGTAGCATATTTATTAACTTTTCTGAGCACTACACATGTGTTGTCTTTATTGCAGGCCTGCCCCTCCGGTATTCTTTGTTGCTGCCTCCGATGGAACGCGGTTGGGTGAGGGCAATGGAGTGCAAACATTGTGTTCCTATGACAACACCTTCGGCGGGACACGGAAGTGCGGGCTTCCAGGAGGACGGTCCTGAGGATCAGTGGCACAGAGTGGACAAGATGGCTATTCTGGGGGTTCTTAAGTGAGTAACTAGACCTAGGGGGGCCCCACAGCAAAATTTTCATGGGCCCCCCTCGGTCCCTGCCCCCCTCTCTGCTCTCCCACCCTCCCCTCTCCCTGACTTACTTCTGGTGATCGCGTCAGGCTACAGCGTGTGCTGCGCAGGGCAGGCACACCTCCTCTCCTGGTCTGCTCCATCTCTCCTCACTGACTGATGCTAGGAGGAGACGGCCATGCCTCTTCCCAGTATCAGTCAATGAGGAGAGCCGGAGCAGAGCCGACTGGGAGGACAGATGTGACTGCCTTGCGCGGCACACTGCTGGAGGACGTGACCCCGGCTGGCCTGGCACTGTTGGTGCAGGGGGAGAGCCTGGCTATGGAGGTGGTCCGGGCCCCATAGCAGCCGCACCTCCTGCACATACGGTAGTTATACCAGTCGTGTGATTGTATACTTTTATTGTATATGGTCCTGACGAAGGATTGTATACCCCAAAATGTTGATCTTGGAATCCCCTTTTTTTTGCATCTAACAGCCTCTAAGTGCCGTCTGTTCGAGTCTGTGCCTGTAATTGACAGGCACCAGAGCATATTGACATTTTTAAAGAGTGCCGACGACAGAGATATATATATATATATATAGAGAGAGAGAGATATCCCTATATGGACGCATACTGTATATACATTTTTGGACGTTATATATATTAGGGGTGTGCACCGGTCACTTTTCGTGTTTTGTGTTTTGGTTTTAGATCTGGATCTTTCTTCGTGTTTTGGATCTGGATTGGTTTTGCCAAAACCACCCTTCCGTGTTTTGGGTTCTGGGTTTTGTGTTTTGGATCTGTATTTTTTTTTAAAAAAGCATAAAAACAGCTAAAATCACAGAATGTGTGGGTTTTTCTGCTCCTATGCTATTACTAACCTCAATAACCTTAATTTCCACTCATTTCCAGTCTATTCTGAACACCTCACACCTCACAATAGTGTTTTTATGTCCAAAAGGTTGCACCGAGGTAGCTGGATGACTATGCTAAGCGACACGAGTGGGCGGCACAAACACGTGGCCCATCTAGGAGTGACACTGCAGTGGCAGACAGGATGGCAGTTTGAAAAACTAGGCCCCAAACAGTACATACTGCAAAGAAAAAAAAGAGGTGCAAGATGGAATTGTCCTTGGGCCCTCCCACCCACCCTTATGTTGTATAAATAGGACATGCACACTTTAACAAACCAATCATTTCAGCGCCAGGGTCTGCCACATGACTGTTGCTGAAATGATTGGTTCATTTGGGCCCCCACAAAACAAGCTGGCAATTAATCTGTCCCTGCACAAACTGGCTCTACGGAGGCAAGATGTCGTCCTCATCCTCCTCATCCACCGATTCCTCACCCTCTTCAGTGTTGTGTACATCCTCATCCTCACAGAGTATTAATTCGTCCCCGCTGGAATCCACAACCACAGGTCCCTCTGTACGTTCGGGAGGCTGGTCTCCCTGGAAGAGTTGATAATTCATTTTATGAACATCATCTTCTCCACATTTTGTGGAAGCAACCTCCTACGCCTTTCGCTGACAAGGTTCCCGGCTGCACTAAACACTCTTTCGGAGTACACACTGGAGGGGGGGCAACTCGGGTAAATTGCTTCTTTTTCCTGCCAGTACAGGTACGGACTGTCTGACATGCCTACTTGGATGTTGTCACCGATGTAATCCTTTAACAAACAGACGCACGCTTGTCGCTGCTGCTTTAAGGATGCAGGTGCGGCTACAGCCCACACATTTCACAAAGACAGAAAAAAAAAAGAAGAATATTTTTATTGTTTGTGGAGCGCACTTTGAGGGTTACACCACCCTTTAACAGACAGACGCACGGTTGTCGCTGCTGCTTTGAGGACAGTATCATATGCAGTGACAGTAGACTTGTCAGAAACTGTTGGCACGTCCTTCAGTCCGGACCAGATGTCCAAACCGGTCCTTGACTTATGACACAGGCGCATGCTTGGCGCTGCTACTGTGTTGATGCACGTGCGGCTACATCGCACACAAGTCACAAACACATTAAAAAAATAGTTTTTTATTTTTTGGAGCACTTTGAGGGTTACACCACCCTTTAACAGACAGACGCACGCTTGTCGCTGCTGCTTTGAGGATTCAAGTGCGGCTACAGCCCACACAATTCACAGACAGAAAAAAAAAGAAGAATATTTTTATTGTTTGTGGAGCGCACTTTGAGGGTTACACCACCCTTTAACAGACAGACGCACGCTTGTCGCTGCTGCTTTGAGGATGCAAGTGCGGCTACAGCCCACACATTTCACAAAGACAGAAAAAAAAATAAGAATTTTTTTATTGTTTGTGGAGCGCACTTTGAGGGTTACACCACCCTTTAACAGACAGACGCACGCTTGTCGCTGCTGCTTTGAGGATGCAGGTGGAATATAGACGGGATTTGGAACCGGGACACACTACCTCCATCAATTGTCTAAATCCCACTGCACTAATGGCGGATACCGGACCCACGTCTAACACCAACATAGCAGTCAAGGCCTCAGTTATACGTTTTGCTTCAGGATGACTGCTGTCGTACTTCATCCTCATCGCTAGGGACTGTTGGAGGGTCAATTGTTTAGTAAAAGTAGTGGTGTTCCTACTTCCTCTCTGGGATGATGAACAACTCCCAGCAGCAGCAACAGCACTAGGAGGAAGTGGTTCTTGATCTTTCCCTATTTTATTTTTATCAGAGAAAGTTTGGTCCTCCATTTATGTTATATTGATATATACGTGCGGCTAAAGCGCACACAAACACAGAAAATATTTTTTTATTTTTGCTGGAGAGTAGTGCACTTTGTGGGTTACACCACCCTTTAAGAAATGAGCCAGCCGGCTCTTTACTTATGGGACACAGGCGCACGGTTGGCGCTGCTCCTTTGTTGATGCACGTGCGGCTACTGCGCACACAATTCACAAACACAGAAAATATTTTGTTATTTGGTTTGGAGTGTACTTTGGGGGTTACAGCACCCTTTAACGGTCAAGCCAGCCGGCCCTTTACTTATGACACAGGCGCACGCTTGGCACTACTTTGTTGATGCACGTGCGGCTACTGCGCACACAATTCACAAACACAGAAAAAAAATTTTTATTTGGTTTGGAGTGTACTTTGGGGGTTACAGCACCCTTTAACGGTCAAGCCAGCCGGCCCTTTACTTATGACACAGGCGCACGCTTGGCACTACTTTGTTGATGCACGTGCGGCTACTGCGCACACAATTCACAAACACAGAAAAAAATGTTTTTTTTGGTTTGGAATGTACTTTGGGGGTTACAGCACCCTTTAACGGTCAAGCCAGCCGGCCCTTTACTTATGACACAGGCGCACGCTTGGCACTACTTTGTTGTGCACGTGCGGCTACTGCGCACACAATTCACAAACGCAGAAAATATTTTTTTATTTGGTTTGGAGTGTACTTTGGGGGTTACAGCACCCTTTAACGGTCAAGCCAGCCGGCCCTTTACTTATGACACAGGCGCACGCTTGGCACTACTTTGTTGATGCACGTGCGGCTACTGCGCACACAATTCACAAACACAGAAAAAATAATTTTTTTTTAGCACTTGGGGGGAGCACCCCTGACGAACAGAGCACCCCCTGGACAACACTACAGCACCCCTTTAGGACTGGGACACTGCACAGGACTTTGGAGTGGACACAGCCCCTATGGACAACTGACTGCACATCACAGTCCAGCCAGCCCCTATGGACTTTGAAGTAGTGGACACAGCCCCTATTAACAACAGCAGCACAGCACAACACAGCCAGCCCCTATGGACTTTGAAGTAGTGGACACAGCCCCTATGGACAACAGCAGCACAGCGCAGCACAGCACAGCACAACACTACTCTGCACTACACTACACTACACTACACAGCCCAGCCAGCCCTAACTCCCACCCTCCCTCTTCACTGTCCACAGCCGAGTGAGAAAATGGCGCCGACACGGGTACCTTATATAGTATCCAAAACCCGCGAGACTCGGAAGGCGGGATGATGACGTTTTGCCGCGATTTCAGAATCCGAGTCAGGAGGGAAAAGTCGAGCCTGACTCGGATCTGCCTCGGATCGGGGGGGCTCGGGGGGGTTCGGATTTCAGAAATCCGAACCCGCTCACCCCTAATATATATATACATCAGTAATATAACATTAATATAAGCAATGTTACATTATGGGGTCAATGTAATTAGTAGTGCATTTTGGAAAGCGAGTTTTATTTCAGGAAACTGGCATACAGCATAATAATGCGTCCCCCAAGGAATGAGAGATTCAGAAATGCTAATTTGTGGTAGTCGCAGTGAGGATGTGCAACTTTTTTTTAGAAAATGCAACCAAAAAGTGGATTTTTGCACTTTTAATTTATGTATGAAAAATTATAGCAAGCAAGTGTTTTTCAGCAATTATAGGGGTCTATTTGCTAAGCAGTGTTAGGAGACAGAGTGAATAGTGATAAGAAAGTGATAAGGTGCCAGCCAATCAGCTCCCAACTGTCATCTCACAGGCTGTGTTTGAAAAATGACAGTTGGGAGCTGATTGGATGGCACCTTATCACTTTCTTATCACTTTTCACTCTGCCTCCCCACTGCTTAGTAAATAGACCCCAAAGTCTTTCCAGCATTTTGGGGCACAGTAATTTTTCAGTGTTGGAATAAACACTTTTACCTCTCGCAAGTTCAAATTGTCTTCTCCCATCAATACAATACCTCCAAATACCTGTCCACATAATTTACACCTCCACATACCTGTCCCACATCATCATTTACACCTCCACATACCTGTCCCACATCAGTAACACCTCCACATGATGTGACAGGTGTCACATCATTTACACCTCCACATACCTGTCCCACATCATTAACACCTCCAAATACCTGTCCACATAATTTACACCTCCACATACCTGTCCCACATCATCATTTACACCTCCACATACCTGTCCCACATCAGTAACACCTCCACATGATGTGACAGGTGTCACATCATTTACACCTCCACATACCTGTCCCACATCATTAACACCTCCATATACCTGCATACAGGTGTCACATCATTTACAACTCCACATACCTGTCCCACATCATTAACACCCCCACATACCTGTCCCACATCATCTACACTTCCACATACCTGTCCCACATCATTAACACCTCCACATACCTGTCCCACATCATCTACACTTCCACATACCTGTCCCACATCATTTACACCTCCACATTCCTGTCCCACATCATTTACACCTCTACATACCTGTCCCACATCATTTACACCTCCACATACCTTTCCAACATCATTTATACCTACACATACCTGTCCCACATCATTTACACCTACACATACCTGTCCCGCATCATTTACACCTCCACATACCTGTCCCACATCAGTTATACCACCACATAATGGTCTCACATCATTTATACCTCCATGTACATGTCCCACATTGTTTACGCCTCCACATACCTGTCTCACATCATTTACACCTCCACGTACCTGTCCCACATTGTTTACACCTCCACATACCTGTCCCACATCATTTACACCCCCACATACCTGTCCCACATTATATAACCCATTATTGAGCCTAATTCACGTGAAAACGGACATGTCTTTATTGGCCAAATTATGCTATTTAAAGCCCTCTAAGTGCATGATAAATCATTGGGAGGAAATTACCAGAGGTTCTGCATTGTGTCACAACATTTTTACCTTAGAATAAAGATTTTCCTTTCCTTTTTACCTGCTCAGGGGGTGGCACAAAAATTGCGAATTTGCTCTGAAAAATCAGTTGGAATTGAATTGTAAACGTAATTCGCAGTGTGAGTTCGTCGTGAGAACAGCTTGCAGAACCCAACACGCACCTAATTGAATTTGTCCCCTATATGTACTATTATATAATGCCCCTTATTCACATTATGCCACACATAGTGCCCAAAATTCCCATGCCATATAAATGTGCCCCCAATTAGCATTATGCAACACAGTAGTGTGCCTTATTCATGTTACGCCATAGTAGTGCCCCTTAGTCACGTCATGCTATACAGTAATGCTTCTTATTCACATTATGCCACAGTAGAGCCCCTTATTTACTTATTCATCTTCTTCACCAAAACCAGACTGACCACAAGTTGAGGACCCAGGACAGGAACAGTTTAATCTAACCAGCAACTGCTGATGTCAGCCGACTCCTAGACTTTCCATGGCACACATCAACCTAGGAAGGTGAGCAGTGGGTGGGGGGGGGGGGAATGACCGTAAGGACTGGCTAGCAGGGACAGGCAGGATGGATCCTCTCCCCCTTATTTTTGCACTGGGGACATTAGCGACAGCAGGAGGACCACCTCAGTCTTTATATACAGTGCCTGTAATAAAAGACACAGGGATCTCTGGGCACCAAGTGGGGGATATGTGATCATTGTGAGCTCATGAGTGAAAGTGACATGTGGCATTAGAGCAGTCATGTGTGACCTCACCAGACTCGGCATTCAGGCTCCTCCCAGTCACTGGTGCCACGATCCAGGCTCTTAGCAGCAACACCCAGGTCAAGACTCCACTCAGCAACAAGGATACCACCACCATGTTCTCTCCTCCTGTGTGAATAATGCTCAATTCATGCAACATGGGCCGACTGATATCAGGGCCAGGGTAGGAGGTTGGACCCAGCTTAACATTTTTGTTACTGGCCCGTGACTGTTGCGGCGGATGCCGTTGCACTATAATGAGTCAGTCTGACTCATTATTAGTACCTAGCTGGCCTACTGGTAATGCTGTCCACAGTGGGCTCCTTTATTGCGATGGGCCCTGGTACACTGCATTGGCTGCAAAGCCTCTAGTTTCATCCCTGGGTCAGAGGACATGAAGAGGCCCTCTCCTCAGCACAGACCAGTCCAGGATTGCTGACAGCCCGGACTGTCCAAGGCAATCCTGGACAGGTAGCAGCCACTGACAGGTGTCAGGCAAACGGTACTACAGATCACCAATGATAATTATCCAATCAGCGATGGGGGACCTGACGGGCCTCTGTGCGGCACACAGGCTAGGTAGCAGGGCCATAACTAGGGTGGTGCGACATATGTCACGGCACAGGGCACCAGAGGACAGGGGGCGCTGTTCGGCCATGCCTGTCAATTTTCTGTTTATAATTTTCTCTTCCTCTTCTTTGATCCTCTGCATCCCCTGGCTGCCCCTATCTCCTGTGGCTGACTCCCCTGCCATGTGGCCACCTCCCCAAGCACCTTCAGTCACATCATCCTTTATTTAACACACACATTTTAAAATACTGTCATACCTGGGACTGAAACCCACTGCTGATATTTGCTGCATATACACAACAAGCAGCACTCTTTTTATACCTTCAGTCTCTGATCTACACTGCAGGCTTGTGCATGGCTGTTCTGATGGACAAATCCTGTTGCAGGTGCAGCTTCACCAACTCTATCCTACATCTAGAGCTGTTGAGTTAAGGTGCCCATACAGGCATACACGGTGCAATTTTTACACGATTTGGCCATTATCGATCATTCATAATGACCAATCGTGTAAAAAGTGGCGTATTCCAGTGCAATTATTATGCCGTCTCCGGCGTCATGTATCGGCATTGCATATCATCTGAACCTGGAGTAAGATTTCGACCTATCGTGTACGATGTGACACAGTTCGTACGGTGTTTGTGCACATCACGCACGATATAGATGCATGTAGCACTGACCAGCGAGATCAGTGCTACATGCATATGTGTCATTGACACAGAATTACGGATGGGTCAGTGAGTCCCGTCTGTGCTGCTGTGTATTTCAGTGACACAGATGCACGCACGGACCAGGCGATCCGTGCTACATGCATCTGTGTCATTGACACAGAGCACGGATGGGCAGAGCCGTAACTAGACTTTTTGGTGCCCTGGTCAGGAAAGAGCATTGGCGCCCCCTCATTTTTCAAAGGGACATAATGCACCCAAAAAAGGGCCATGGCCTCATGGGGAAGGGCCAGGGAAGAGATAGGAGAGGCCAGGAGATGCTGGGGATGAAATAAGAGGAAGCTACAAGCAAGAATTATAATAAACAGAAATTTGACAGGCCCAAACAGCGCCCCCAGACCTGTGGTGCCCTGTGCGATGGCACCGGCCGCACTACCCTAGCTACGGCTGTGTTTTAAAATTATTTTTTATTTTTTCTGGAGTGAGACTGAGGAATGAAAGATTGAGTTTTCCCAATTTTTATGGTCAGTTCTTGCTTTGTATGAGAAATTCATTTCATTTGGGCAACAGTACACAAACAGAATTTGTTAGGTTTTATACATCTCTACTTACAATACTTATTTCCCACAAAGTAAAGTCCTGCGACACAAAGGTTCCTATAAATTATTTGGGATCCGGAAAGAAATATGGGGTGGATTATATGGAGTCCGCAAACCTCAGATTACATTTTCATCTCATAATTATGATATGTACAATGTAGAAAATACGTTACACAAATTTGCTCTGTTGATTTTTGTACCCTTCACAGTTGTGGACATGATAATTGTAAAGGATAAAATAAATACAACAGGTCATCAAACCTCAGTGAATAGCAGTGGACATTGAGGAATTGTCAATGCTTTAGATGGCTGCAGTTGTAATGCACATTTAAATAGCAAGTTATCATTTCCTGCAATATAACCATTTTATCCTTTGTGGTATATTTTCTCTTTAATGGAATACTTAATGGGGTGTAAAATATCAAGGCATTGTCTTGGTTTTTTCTCATCAGAGATGAAGAAAATAGATTTATATCACTTGTGATGTAGAGAACAAAGGGACTGTTAAGCTGCCACCATGTGCTCTTATCAAATGATTGAGAGTCTTGAGTTCTTCAGAGCAGATGATAATTGTATGAGTGTCTGCTAAGTACAGTATTTTATTATTATTTCAAGAAAAAAAGGAGCTGTCAGGATGTGAGGGAGCCACAAGTACAAGATAGTTTGCTTTTTATATATTTATATGTATTTCAAAAGTTGCAAAAAATCAAGATACATTATGATATTAGATACACTTGGGCTGATTTGCTGCCGAGTCAGCCATGTTACATGTAGGACTAATATTAAATGCTTGTCTATGCTTTGCTGACCACACACATACTGGCCAGCCCTAGTCCTACACTGCATGTTACAGTTGGGCTAGGCTGTGCAAACATCACAAATATGAATCAGGTTGTGCGTTTTACAATGTCCCTCTCCCACAACACAAAATGTTTTTATTTGTAGCTTCAGATATTGACTCAGGGTGGCCAATGCTGAATTGCAGGCACAACCATTCTGCAGACAGATCTTGCGTTGTTTAGTACTACACATGCTCCGCAGTTGATTGCACGCAGCTACAGGTGATTCAGATACAAACACAGCTTAAGGCCCCCATACATCAGAGATTGATTGCAATCAGTCGTGCAATTTGCAATCGATTGTGTATAAAAATCTTTCCCTTTTTCAATCGATTGTGGCATCTCTGCAATCAGCAATCGATTGAAAAAGGGAAAGATTTTTATACGCAATCGATTGCAAATTGCACGATTGCTGCAATCAATCTCTGATGTATGGGGGCCTTTAGCCACATCTCCACTTATAGCTGAATGGGCATGACTGGGTGGAAATGAAGCCTTTGCATGTAAATATAGTGATAGAGTGTTGTGGTCATATAGATGGAACTGGAAGCTATAAAGAGTTGTGCATATGTAGAGATCATTTTGTTCTCAGATCCATCTCTTGCACCAAGGATAGGACTGTATAAGTGCACACTTATAATAACGACGGTTATGAAAACAAGTGTACAGGCTTTTGAGTTGCGACCAAATACACAACTGGACAATAGTTTTAGAACTCTTTTTTTCAGTCTTTATTGAAATTTACACAGTTGAATGTCTACATGTAGTCAAAAAATAAAGCATAGGACAAAATCTTAGAATCATTTTATTTTAACAAAATATAATGTACATATTTGACTCCTCAAAGTAGGCACGTTTTGCAGATATAACTGGCGAACACACTTGTGGCATTTCTTCTACAACGAAACTCAAACATTGTTTGGGAAGTTCTTCTTAACACTATTGCAGAAGTGCCCACATGTGTTGCACTTGTAGGTTGCTTTGCTTTGACTCTTTTGTCCATTTTATCCCAAACCAGCTCAATGGGGTTTCAGCCTGAAGACTATGGTGGCCGTTCCAGCTTGAGAAAGGCTACGGTGGTAGCCGAAACGCGTTGCTGCTCTCCTACAGGAATACTGGGGATTCCACTTTATGTCCAGCTGCCCACTATAAATCAACATTACCTATCATCTGCTGTAAGCTCCACACCATCAGGCTGCTACAGAGACGGGAGCTGACTGCAACCGCAGTGTTTGTTACAACACGTGCCCACTGACTACTAGCTATCACCTGTTATAAGCTTCACGCCGCCAAAGCAATACAGAGACAGGAGCCATCCACAACCACGGTGTTACAGTGTATCAGGCTGTCCCCTTATGCTGTGTCAAAGCCGCCTAACAGGTACAGTCCTAGGCACGAGCCTTCAGTAACAGATACTAACAAGATCCTGTCGATTGGTGTGTATACACGGCAGGGCCGGATTAAGGTCTGTGGGGGCCCCTGGGCAACAAACTTGTGGGGGCCCCTTATGCAATGTCTCCAGTAACAGTGCCCCTTATGCAGTGCCCCCAGTAATGGTCCCCCCTATGCAGTGCCCACTGTAGTAATGCCCCTTATGCAGTTCCTCTTATATAATGCCCCCAGTAGTGGTCCCCCGATACAGTGCCCCCAGTAGCGCCCCATATATAGTACCCCCAGACCCAGTAGTGGTCCCCCCTATGCAGTGCCCCACTAATGGTCCCCCATATGCAGTTCCCACTGAAGTAATGCCCTTATGCAGTTCCCCCAGTAGTGGTCCCCCTATGCAGTGCCCCTTATATAATGCCCCCAGTAGTGGTCCCCCTATACAGTGCCCCCAGTAGTGCTCCTTATAAAGTACCCCCAGACCCAGTAGTGGTCCCCCCCTATTGCCCCCAGTAGTAGCCCCCCCTAAACATTGCCCCAGTAGTAGTCCCCCCCTATACAGTGGGGCCAGTAGTTGTCCCTCCCTATACAGTGGGGCCAGTAGTTGTCCGCACTAAGCATTGACCCTAGAAAACGCCCCCCCCAGTGCCCCCATGAAGCGGCCCCCTATACAGTGACTCCTATAGCGGCCCCTCTATGCAGTGCCCTCTGTAGTGGCCCCCTCCCCTATGCAGCCCCTGTAGCTGCCCCCATGCAGTGACCTCTGTAGCAGCCCCCTCCCCTATGCAGTGACCTCTATAGTGGCCCCCTCCCCTATGCAGTGACCTCTGTAGCGGCCCCCTCCCCTATGCAGTGTCCCCTGTAGCTGCCCACCATGCAGTGACCTCTGTAGCAGCCCCCTCCCCTATGCAGTGTCCCCTGTAGCTGTCCCCCATGCAGTGACCTCTGTAGCGGCCCCCTCCCCTATGCACACACAAACAAAACAAAAAAATCACCACTTACCTGAATCCCTGCTCCTGACGCAGCCACCGCTGCCCGCTCCAAGTCCCGGCTCTTCCACTGCACTATGGGAGAGACGTCAGCGTCATGACGTCTCTCCCATTATCAGCAGATGTGGGGGGGAGCCGGGAGTCGGAGCTCCCTCCGTTGTGCAGCAGCCAATGAGAGTCTGTCTGACTCTCATCAGCTGCTGTAACATACACACAGCTGCCAGCAGCTGTGTGTATGTCATTGTGTAGTGTAGACTGCGCTCACTGCGCGGTCTACACTACACTAGCGGAGGGATCACTAGCGGCGGGTGCAGACAGCGCACCGCTGCTAGTGGGGGCCCCTCTGGGTGTGGGGGCCCAGGGACGACCGCCCCTGTCGCCCCTCCCTCAATCCGGCCCTGATACACGGGACCAGTAATAGTAGATGAGCTGAGGTGACATAAACTGTAACTTTGGGCTATATAAGACGGCAAGTTTGTTATACATTTATTGGATCTGGCTGATAAAAATAGTGACTATACAATCTTAACGTGACGGGCTATTTTTTCTTCACCTAATATCTAATGGAGAGCTGGTTCTAAAGATGCAAACTATTTATGTCTGTCAGAGAGAATCTCCTGGGAATCACCATATAGATACTATTTGTAACAGTATCAGCCATGTGGATCTAATAAAACCACAGTCTGGAACAGGTTACTGGCAACAGTAACATTTGGCTTTTTGTTACTGCTAAGATTTAACTGCTTCATATTGGAATTATCTCTCCCATTTACTAATTCATGAAGAGAGCCTGATCAACTCTTTTTCATATGTAATATTTTTTTTTTATGTAATGGGAATATAATATGCTCATATTGTGAATCTGACTATAGCTACCTATGTAACTGTCATATGAGAAATGATGAGATATCTGTAGACATTGTTTTAATTTATTAATTTTTTATGATTTATGTTTTTGTCTTAATAACTGTCTATTATTGAATACATTTATATATATATATATATATATATATATAATATATATATATATATATATATATATATATATATATATATAGCAGGGAAACAGCGGACGGAACTCCGGGACTTCACAGTATAAAAATCACAGCAAACTGCAACCAGTAGTAGTCAACGTTTCAGAGCTTTAAGCTCTTTTGTCTTGATAAAAGAGCTTAAAGCTCTGAAACGTTGACTACTAATGGTTGCAGTTTGCTGTGATTTTTATACTGTGAAGTCCCGGAGTTCCGTTCGCTGTTTCCTTGCTATATACGAGTATCCCTCTGGAGGGGAACCTGGGCTAGCTGTTTTGATTGTTTATCTGTGCCAGTCTCCAATCGTTCTATATATATATATATATATATATATATATATATATATTCCATCTGGTATATTAATGTCCCAATAAAAGTATTAAAGCGTAGTATACAGTTGTTCTGTTTTTGCAAGTGAGGTTGGCAATCACCTCTTTCTCGTACGCTGCATTATTACTCGATTCTCCTGCTTGTCTAGCGCTAGGTGTTTCTCTCTTTTTTATTCCATGATTTGAAGCCTACTATATTGTTCTTTTCTCAAAGGTAGTTCGGACATTGCTTGGAGTAATGCTTTAGGTTGAATCTTGCTATAGGACGAACCTGTGACCAACTAGACGTAGACCAAAGGGTTTTCCAAAGCGCTGCTAAATGCTGTGGTAGTTCTTTTGGTTCAGGGTGCCAATAACTCTGCGCAAGTCACAGACTCGGTATCCAGCAAAAGGGCCCTAGACCATCATGCTTCCTCCTCCATGTTTGACAGTTGGTGTCACAGATGTTTATTTACTAAGCAGCAGCTTGTATTAGCCACCACTTCCCGTCATGTTTAAGCCCATATTTAAAAAGGCAATGGTTTCAATAGCAAGCCGACACTTAGTAAATAAACTCCACACACTGAAGAACCATCCTTTTGCCTACTCTACTCTACGCGTGTAGCGCAATGCATGTGCATGTTTTGTTGCGCGATCAGCCACAATGATCATGGGCGCATCAGTATTTACAGATGACTGTGCATACATCTGAATCAGAAAATATGTTGTGCGCATGCACTGGTCAATGCGTTCGAAGTTGTTGGATTGAGCATACATAGACAAACGCTCGGCAGTCGTTTCTGGGCGGCGAGTATTAAGACACATGGAGCGGGTGTGTCATTGGCAAGCATTGTGACTTCCATGCATGCTTATAGTGGTTGTACACAGTTGGAATGCCTGTTTCAGACAGATCTCTTGTACTCAGTATGGGGCTAGTGCAAGACCAGATACTATGACAGCTGAAACACGAACTCAAAACTGTGGGGTTGTGATATGAATGCATGAAATAACATGGACGGATAGATATATTCGCATATTTTAGCTCGTAGACTGCAGCAAAGGTGGCAGTATAAATCTATATTGTCTAAAAAGTAACATTTTACCATACTGTAAGTAAATATTACTAAAATCTACATTTTACAGCATTGTGTATTTGACTACATTTTATCAAAATCCCTAAAAAAGAATCTAGAATGCTCTCTTCTGCAAATTGCTCTGCTGTCTTCTTTTCTCTTTGTCTTAGAAGCATTCATAGCAAAAACAGTATGTGTCTGTGAACTCAATCCCCCAAGACAGAAGGTCAAGATGAAAGCTCAAACTGAATTCAAGGATGCTGCAGATATATCTAGCAGACCTGATGCCCCTGTGGAGCCTGCATGCAATAAATCCTCTATGCTGAATTACCAAAAACAGTTGCTGGTTATCGAAGTTTAACTCCACTGGTGACCAGGGATAGCTTGTGTCAACTTGAATTTTGTCCTACAGATCTCATTATTGGTGCTGTTATCACACTGCAAGGAATGTTAAGAGGCCAACAAGAATGTCTTATAAAACTTATTGAGAGCTCCTCTGATAATCATTATTCTCAGATTGTGCTAGTGGAAATGGTCTGTGCTTCACATTATTATACGGCTTTAATCTACTGGTATATTGTATTCATATCTGGTGGAATAATTTTTTTGGGGTGGTCTACAGCATGTGGATAGAGGGCCCCAAGAAACAAAACCATCGAATATAGAGAGACTAAGAAAGCCAAGACATAAATGGTTCCCCTATATCTGTCTGGCATAGTAACGGCTGTGAGGTCACCCTGATATGAAATCCGAATGAATCAATTTCACTCTGATTTGCTGTCGGTCTGTTCCTGTACTACTGTAGAGCTTAGTCTATTATGTGAGAATTCAGCAGGCCATAAACTGACCGATAATCATTCAGATCTGGCCAATGAGTGACAATTTTGAACTGTTAAATGTATGTTAATGCAGATGTGATATGTTACTACACCGGTGAGAATGGGAATATGCTACTACAATGGTAATGGGGGAAGGGGGGGTGTTACTAAAGTGGTGATGGGGAGGATGTGTTACTATGGAGGTGATGGGGAAAATGTGTTACTACAGAAGTAATGGAGAGGATGTGTTACTACATAGGTGATGGGGAGAATGTGTTACTACAGAGGTGATGGGGAGGATGTGTTACTACAGAGGTGATGGGGAGGATGTGTTACTACAGAGGTGATGGGGAGGATGTGTTGCTACGACGGTGATGAGGAAAATGTGTTACTACAGAAGTGATGGAGAAGATGTGTTACTACGGAGGTGATGGGGAGGATGTGTTACTATGAAAGTAATGGGGAAGATGTGTTACTATAGAGGTAATGGGGAGAATGTGTTATTATGGAGGTGATAGGGAGAATGTGTTACTATGGATGTGATGGGGAAGTTTGTTACTATAGAGGTGATGGGGAGAATGTGTTACTACAGAGGTGATGGGGAGAATGTGTTACTACAGAGGGGATGAGGAGAATGTTACTACAGAGGTGATGGGGAGGATGTGTTACTACAGAGGTAATGGGAAAGATGTGTTACTACATACTGTAGGTAATGGGGGGATGTGTTACTACAGAGGTGATGGGGAAGATGTGTTCTTATGGAGGTGATGGTGAGGATGTGTTACTACAGAGGTGATGAGTAGGATGTGTTATTACAGAGGTGATGGGGAGATGTGTTACTACACAGGTGATGGGGGGATGTGTTACTATAGAGGTGATTGGGAGGATGTGTTATTACAGAGGTGATGGGAGATGTGTTACTACACAGGTGATGGGGGATGTGTTACTATAGAGGTGATGGGGAGAATGTGTTATTACGGAGGTGATGGGGAGGATGTGTTACTATGGAGGTGATGGGGAGGATGTGTTACTACAGAGGTGATGGGGAGGATGTGTTACTACAGCGGTGATGTTGAAGATGTGTTATTACGGAGGTAATATGGAGGATGTGTTACTATAAAGGTGATGGGGAAGATGTGTTACTACATAGTTGATGGGGGATGTTTAACTACAGAGGTGATGGGGAGGATATGTTACTACTGAGGTCATGGGGAAGATGTGTTACTACATACTGTAGGTGATGGGGGGATGTGTTACTATGGAGGTGATGGGGAAGATGTGTTACTACATACTGTAAGTGATGGAGGGATGTGTTACTATAGAGGTGATGGGGAAGATTTGTTATTATGGATGTGATGGGGAGGATGTGTTACTATCGAGGTGATGATGAGGATGTGTTACTACACAGGTGATGGGGAGATGTGTTACTACACAGGTGATGGGGGATGTGTTACTATAGAGGTGATGGGGAGAATGTGTTACTACAGAGGTGATGAGGAGAATGTGTTACTACACAGGTGATAGGGAGGATGTGGTACTAAAGAGGGGATGAGGAGGATGTGTTACTACAGAGGTGATGTGGAAGTTGTGGTATTATAGAGGTGATGGTGAGAATGTGTTACTACAGATGTGATGAGGAGAATGTGTTACTACAGAGGTGATGAGGAGGATGTGTTACTACAGAGGTAATGGGGAAGATGTGTTACTACATTCTGTAGGTGATGGGGGGATGTGTTAATACAGAGGTGATGGGGAGAATGCATTATTATGGAGGTGATGGGGAGGATGTGTTACTCTGCAGGTGATGGGGAGGATGTGTTACTACAGAGGTAATGGGGAAGATGTGTTACTACATTCTGTAGGTGATGGGGGGATGTGTTACTACAGAGGTGATGGGGAGAATGCATTATTATGGAGGTGATGGGGAGGATGTGTTACTCTGCAGTTGATGGGGAGGATGTGTTACTTCAGAGGTGATGGGGAGGATGTGTTACTACAGAGGTTTTAGTGCCCCTTCCACAGTTGCATTTTCCCCACACGCCCTCTTGTGTGCCCAAAATGCTGCCAGTACCTCCCTGACATGGCCCATCCACAGCAGCATTTCCACACATACCCCCATTTGCCCCAAATGCCCTCAGTAATTCTGACACATGTTCCCCACATGCCCCAAGTTTCTCCCAGATATGCCCCCTCCACAGCAGTGTTTTCTCCACATGCCCCCTTATTTGCCCCAACTGCCCCCAGTGTCTCCCTAACATGCCCCCTTCCACAGAAGCATGTTTTTAGAAATGTGTAAAAAAAAATCTTATAATAATGGGTTTCTTTGCACCTCTCTCTTTTTGAGTTCTATATAAATGCATAGCCATGAGAATGAGAGAGTACATCCTCTTTCAAACCTATATTTTTTTTACATACAGTATCTGAACATAAAAAACAATTAGCCCTCAGCACGTCTTAAAGTTTTATAAATATAATCCATACTTGTTTATTTCGCATACTCCCAGAAGCAGCATGAAAAGGTGTTCGGTATGATCCCTGCATATGCAAAACTTTGATGGTAGGAACCATCGATGGTATAACATTGCATAGTTTCATACCATTGATGGTTCCTCTTTTTCTTTCTATTGATTGCAAACATCGATGGAAAACACACCGATGGCCATCCCTAGCTCATGCACAAAGACTGTAGTGAGTGAGCAACTCACAGTTGCTGGGGTGAGAGAGCAGTTCCACCAATGAGGAACTCTTCCAATCAGCCTGTGCTGAGCTCTGCCAGTTTGAGCTCAGCACATGCCATTGTGCCAAGACTCATGGGAGTGACTTCTCAGTCTGAGTGAGCTGCAGGGACATCCCCTACTGATCTTTTGTTTCAGCACTTACTGAATGCAGCACAATTTATCCAGCCATGCTCGGTCCTAGTGCCCAGCAGCTGCTGAAGCAGTGTGCTCAGGCTGGGGGACCCCTGAGAGAGGGGAGCCCGAGGCATCGTTTCCCCAATTCCTTAATCTGGCTCTGGCTGCAAAACAGTTTTAGAGCCAGCTGTAAGACTATCAGAGATGCATTTCCTCCAAGCTTCTAGAGTAGCTCGGACTCCACTGCATATGTGAATAACCTGCCTAGCACTGCATTGCACCACACACTGAGCTAGGTTCTCATGTTAGACAGAGTTACTGCCTTGCATTTCCCTACACTGCTGGAACTACTCCACTTGTAGCCAGTGATTAATATTGCTCATCCTCTTCTGTGATGTTATTGCGCATGAGCGGGATACAGCGGGGGCTGCACAGGGTGCACTAGTGCCATCGTATGGCACCACACCACAGCAATAACTTCTGGGAATTGGAACAATAGCATACTGTAGTTACCCCTCAACATTATGACCTGGTCTTCAGCTTTCTCCAGTTAAGGCCGAATTCAATTAGCCACAAAAAGTGCCATTTGGAGAAAAGTTTTCACCGATTTGCACTTTTCACCTATGTAGTGGGGAAGCCCATTTTGGCTTGGAATAGGGTGAATTAACGAATTGTACTATTTACCTTGTATGTAATATCTATCTATTTTCTGTAGGAAAAATGTCTTTTAAATTGTATAGTTGAGAGGTAATTGACTGGCTAGTGTTTACTTATTGCCCTGGGCTCAGTGTACAAGTTGTTAATGTCTGTGGTGTTCTCACTTGAAGCATGGATTAAAGACTGGGGTCTGTTTATAACCCCACAGGGGGTCAAGCTTACAGGCCAACGAGAGACAGACCGACCAGCAAGGTGTCAAATCTTTCTTCTAGCCAGCTGAGCTCCAAACAGGATGGAGTGAGCAATTACCTAACACATGCTCAGGTGACCAGGAGACCCTGTGTTACAGTCACCTAAACAACGGAAGGGTTAAACTATCCCAAGGGGGGGGGGGAGTGACCCAGAGCAGCCTGTGAAAAGGCATAAAAATGTGTGTTTGATATGAAACACGGGACCTTATTCAGACCAGCTCGCTAGGTGAGTGCACTCGCTCGATGCATATGCAAATTTGGCAAGGCAAGCGATCGCATGGCAAGGCATTAGCACGCCCACTATGTCTTGGCGCCCACCAGCCTGTCTTAAGGTGCCCACTTGCGCATGTCATCTCCAGGAAGTGTATGCAACCATCGGATCCATACGCAGCACTTGTGGCTGACCATACTCTACCGCAAGCACTGCGAGCATAATATTCAACCAAGTGACGTGTACTATGACGCTGCCTCTTAATTATGCACACCTCTGAAACGGCGTTGAGATGCTCAGGCACGCCTGCGTTCGCACCTCCTCGTTTTTCATGGCCAGCTCCTGTCACCACCCACAAACGGCTTCTCCTGTCACTCAATCAGCCATGCTGTCTATGCACGGCGAGCAAACGCTTCCCAATCGCTCGGACTGGTTCGCGCACGCGTACTGAAATGCATACACATGCGCAGAATGCAAAAGTCGGCTGGCTGCGTGCGAACGCTTCCTAGCGAGCGGGTTTGAATTGGGCTCACTGTTCAATCTGCAGGAGGCTATTGAAGGATACAGATGATCCCTAATTCGTCACCAGGAAGGCCTCATCCCAGAACCATTTAATCCAACTTGATCCGAATGGTTTGTTGCTCCCTTTTATTATTTTATTTACTTTTCTGGAAAGTGTAAGTTACGGTGTGATTCTTTTTTTTAACATTATTATATTTTTTGTAACTTTTTGTACATAAACTTTGAAGATATTCTTAAATGAAACATTAATTCTAGTTCTGGATCTGTTTTTTATGACCCAAGGCCTCATATGGCTCATGTTACCTATTTTTCTAAGTATTGATTATTGTGTATGCAGGTGAGAGCAGAAGCCCACCTTATGCTTTAGCATTATATTCTTCTTCTGCTGGCGGCAGTTACCAAGTTTAGTTAACCACATGCGCTTAGGTAACCTGTAAAAGTCACGAGAGGCGATTCTCAGATTGGCGTATCTGGAGGGCCGGCCCGCAGGACCGTGACAGCCTGTTTTCAAAGTATCTCCATATTCAATTCCCCGGACTTTTCGCATAGGCAAAAACTCCATAGGCAAAAACAGGCGAAAAAGTTTCTCCAGCAAAAGGGAAAAGTATCACCTAAAAATAGGCGAATGCGGCGAAAACATTGTGGCTCGACTTTTCGCGGCTAATTGAATTCGGCCCTAAAGACTTATGTCAAATACAAACTTCAGGCACCTATGTATTTTAGCATTTGGAATTGTATGACTGCAGGAGTTGGGGAGGAGTATTTTTTGTTAGACTGCATGATAATAGATTAGTGTTTGACAGAAGGAGAGACTGGGTGATAAGATGGAAGAAGTTTGCGTTACTGCTTTAAAATGTGGTTAGAGATAGAATGTGCGTGGGGAACATTATTATATACATATTATTATACTATCTGAACTGATTCAGCTGAGGTTCCATTGTGTGCTGAGCAAATTCTGTTTGGGCAATTTCTTCTGCTCAGACTAGACATGACTATTGCATTGCTCATGATGAATTGCCTGCAAAACTCTAAAACATAGTATTCTGAAAAACAGCATTAATTAATCAGAAATGCCTAATTAGTCATATTGTTTTCCAGCACACAGCTATGTAAAGTGGCTTATTCGGTTTCTCTACAGACTTCATCTTATGCAAAAGTTCAGCAAATACATACTTATATGTAAGATACATCAAGGGCTTCATACAGTTGTCTCAACAAAATCTATTATAAAGTAATTGGTCATTGGAGACAATTCCTGGCATGATGAACAGGTGCCCTTATCTGTATGTCCACCAATTACAATGCATTCCCATAGCCCATCACTAACCTCAAAGCTACATAGTAATTGGCTAATCAACACAAAATCTCTTTATCCTTTCTGAATTAATTCCAGTCGAAAGCAAAGCTTTATTGCAATGTTCTTCTAATACAGAAATGTGTGGTGTCTTTTATTAAATTTGTATATAAGCATTTACTGTACCTTTTAAAAATTGTATGAAGGGTCCTGACAATAATGAAAGATCATGAATGACAATGGGTTGTTTGTACTAAGCATCGTATTCGCGATGCCGTACATTCCACCAATTATGGAGTACATAATATGCCTGTATGTATCTACAAAATCACAAAGGACAGCTCTCCCAGTAAGAGCTATCCTTTGCAACAGAGGGACTTCTATCGGGATTGCTGGGAGGGATCCGATTGGATCTCTCTCAGGGGGAGTTGTGAAGAGAAGCCCATTGGCCCATTGCATTCCGGAGCATAGTTCATATGATAAATGCGGTCAAACCCCCTTAGTACATCCCACTGAATATGATAACAACACTACAGTACATCTGAGTATACATGATCTCCTTTTTGTTTTTGTTCTGAATCTATTATACTAGCTGTAGTACCCGGCATTGCCTGGGCAAGTCTGTGACCAAACGTCATTAAAATTAAATTGAAAGGGGATTTTATATGTGGACATCTGAGTGACGTTTAGCGGCCAATCAACTTAGGTGCAAAGGGGGCGAATTGCAGTTGGAACGGCATAGAAACACTGGCAACAGCAATTCGCCACCCTCGAGGCCCAATCTCACCCCGGACTTGCACATTTTTGCTTGCAGCCCTATGGGGATGAGAATAGAAATGTGCGAGGTACCATAAGTGCAGCATACAACCGCACTTACTCGCATGGGCAAGACCATCACCCCTAATTGGATTGACCTCTTAAAGTAATATTATGATGAACAAAAACAATGGTAGTGATGGTAGAATTTCCTTGTAATGTGGTGCTGCTTTCATCTGCATTGTGAGGTCTGGCAGCTTCTATGAGTAGCAGTCTCGGACAGTATCCACATTAATATATGGCTGCAGACTATCTATAATTAACAGCAATCAGTAGACATGATGGGCCAAATGTAATAGGGTGTCATTTTTTGGACCAGTACAAACTCGCATTTTACTCGCACTTTTAAAAAGTGTGAGTTTGTACTGCAACTCGCAAATGTAATAGGCTGCGAACTTTTCAGCTCGAGGCTACTACATATCCGAGTTTAGGCAAGTTTTGCGACTAGCATTAAAAGGTGCGAGTTATAAAGAAGCCATCACAGATCAGTGAGATGTTCGCAGAACCCCATATTTTGGTTTCTATTTTGGATCTGGATTCATCTTCGTGTTTTGGTTTTGCAAAATCACCCTCAAGTGTTTTTGGTTTTTTGGATTTGGGCAAAAATCGATAAAAAATCGTTAACAATCGATAAAAACAGCTAAAATGTGTTCAGTTTTTAAATCCGAGTTCCGAACTGGCAACAGATCTGACCATGGACTCGGTTCGAATGAGCACACAAAAGTGAATCCAAACCTTGGCCCGGTTCTACTCGGAACCCCTAAATTTGGGAGTGTTCAGATTTCAGAAATCTAGACCCGCACATCTCTAAGAATAACTTTATAGTTATTTTTCTGTCCCTGCCTTCAACTACATACATACTTAAACTCCCTTAGGCCTCTTAATTAATGAAAACATATGTTTCCTTATGTGCCATTTTGGTAGTTGAACTGCCACGTGTTTGTGCCGCCCACTGCTTCCGCTTAGCTTAATCAGCAAGCGGTGCAAATTTTGTGCCTAAACCGGATGAAAACAATATTGTGAGTTGTGAGTTGGTCAAAATTGACTGGAAACGAGTGGAAATTAATGTTATTGAGGTTAATAATACTGCAGGAACAAAAAAAACAAACAAATTATGTGATTTTAGCTGTTATCAATTTTTGGAAAAAAAAATCCAAAACCAAAACACGCAAGGGGTGGTTTTGTCAAATCCAAATACAGATCTAAAACACAAGGAGATACAGATCCAAACCAAAACATGAATTTCCAAAACTTTACATTATCAACCCCCTAGCTACAAAGGCTTTGCGACAGCTTTACCTTAATGGGACTTGATATGTATATATCTATGGGGCCTATTCATCATTAGATAATTATCATTAGGGATAATTATGTTTTGAACTCGCTGCGAGTTCAAAGACTTGTTCGGAGGTATTCATCATGCCTCCTTACCTAAAGTATCACTTCTGAAAAGCTGCTCTTTTGCGGAGTCAGCTTTTCGGAATTGTGACACTTTTCTCATTTATCTAAGCCCTCTCTGCAACCTCTGCCTGTCTCCACGCACCCTGCACGCAGCCCCTGCTCAGTTTCTCCCCCTCTCCCTGCCCACAGACCCTACTCTGTGTCTCCCCTTCCCCACCGGTGTCTGTCCCAGCCTGGCCAATCCTGGCCCCCCCTCTCACCCCCCGCCCGCCGGGCTGTCCGACGCGGCTTCCCTCCCCCTCTCGGGTGTCTCCTGCTGCTGTGTCCCTAGCTTTACCTCCGGTGTCGGCTCTCTTCTTGGCCCTGTCCTCACCCATGCTCCTCCCACCGCTATGTGTCCCTCGGGTTTCCCTGGTGTCCGGTCTGTCCTCACTCCCCCCTTCTCCGCTTCCACTCACCTGTCTTTGCTTGTCTTCTTTCTTCCCGAAGCAGCGTAGTGGATGGGAGGAGGATCACAGGCAGCCAGGTGAGTCACACACAGCCCTGTGGTGCCCCGGGGCTCTCAGCTCCCGGGGGCTCTGCAGTGCAAACACAGCAGGGAGGGATCTAAACAGATCCCTCTGCTGTGGCTGCCATCTAAATGTTCACAGGCTGCCGTGTAAACAGCAGACTGTGAAGATTATCAGGAGCTGACCACCATCTGAAAGTGGCGTTCAGTTACACCATCAAGTTCTGAAAAAAATGCTTTTTCAGAACTTGATACAGTGGCGTATCTATAATGGGTGCAGTGTGTGCGGGACACACGGGTCCCCGAGTCCAGGGGGGGCCCCGCAACACACACCCTGCACCCATATAAGTTTAAACCTACCTGTCCGTGGTCCTGTGTCGGGTGTCAGTGCTGCTCAGAACGCCAGAAAATGGCTGCCGCGGCCATCTTTCCTGCATTCTGCGCATGCGCAGTAGACTCCGGGCGCACTCTAGTGCCCGGAGCCTACTAATGCTCCGGTGGCTGGCCAGCCACATCAGTCGGGTACCGGCAACCAGGGAGAGGAGGGGGCACTGCATAAGGAGTGCACGCTTAAAATGCCCCTGACTTGATGAATAGCACTGACACTAGTAAACAACGGTGCAGCGCTGATATGCACTGTTGTTTACTAGTGTGGGCGTCCGCCCCCCTGGCCTGCCAGCTCTCTCCTTTCTTTTTGCCCTAACTCCTCCTCATTTGCAGAAGACGAGGAGCACTGAGCAGGCTGCCAGGCTGAGCATGTGAAGAAGTTTATTGTATGAAAAAATACGCTGACAGCCAGTGATGATAACTTAAGTCAGCTAATCAAGTTTTGTGTTGTGTAGTGATCTTATGTGAATAATCGTATAAAAATAATTAAACTACTACTGTAGTAATATCATTATTTTTATATAATTATTCACATAAGACAACTGTACCAGCAGAGTAGAGCAGTGGCGTAACTAGGGCAGGGCGAGCGGGGTGCGTGCCCTGGGCGCTGTGGGGCCGCCGGCCACGGTACCGGCCCGCCCTAGTTGGCCAGTGTAGCGCCGACCGCAGTGAGTGCGGTCAGCGCTACACACTTACACAGGACCGGCGCTAGGCTTCCAGCACCGGTCCTGTGCTGCACAGCTGAGCCCCTTCCCTCCCCCTGAGCGCTTGCCCAATAGCGCCAGGAGGAGGGTGGCAGGCGGGCTCAGACTGTGCATAACACACACATCGCCGCCAGCACTGGCGGTGATGTGTGTGTTAATCAGCAGCCAATGAGAGTCAGACAGACTCTCATTGGCCGCTGCTGCTGCACACACATCACTGCCGAGCGGCAGTGATGTGTGTGTGAATCAGCAGCCAATGAGAGTCAGATAGACTCTCATTGACTGCTGCGCGCCCACTGCAAGAGCCGGTCTTCCGTCCGGCTCCTGCAATGGTAATGGGAGAGACATCATAATGCAGAGCGGCCTGGTCCGGGAGGATGGACGTGCGGACGGCGGCGGGAGCAGGAGCGTGGATAAAGGTAAGTATTTATCTTTTGTTTCATTTTAGTGTGTATTTCGGAGGGGGGCGCGCTCTATTACAAAGAAGGGGACTACTACTGGGGGTACTACTGGGGGGATACTACTGTGGGCACTGCTTCAGGTGGGGGGGGACCAGTACTGGGGACTACTACCGGGTGGGGGATACTACTGGGGGCACTGCTTCGGGGGGGGACCACTACTGGGGACAACTACTGGGGCACTGCCTCTGGGGGGGACCACTACTGGGGGGATACTACTGGGGGGGATACTACTGAGGGCACTGCTTCAGGGGGGGACCACTACTGGGGGGGATACTACTGTGGGCACTGCATCGTGGAGGACCACTACTGGGGACTACCACTGGGGGGCGATACTACTGTGGGCACTGCATTGTGGGGGACCACTACTGGGGACTACTACAGGAGGCACTGCTTCAAGGGGGACTCCTACTGGGGGAACTATATAAAGGGCACTGTATAGGAGGGACTACTACTGGGGGCACTATATAAGGGGCTCACTTCTGGGGGCACTGCATAGGGGGGTCCACTACAGGGGGCACTGAAAAGGGAGAACCACTACAGGGGGCACTGCATAAGGGGGACAACTACTTGGGGCACTGTATATGGGGGATCACTACTGGGGGCCTGCATATGAGGGATCACTACTGGGGGCACTGTATAAGGGGAACTAATGGGGGGGCTGCATAAGGGGGACCACTACAGGGGGCACTATGTAAGGGGCACTGCATATGGGGGACCACTACTGGGGGCCTGTATAAGGGGAACTAATCAGCGCCTGCATAAGCGGAACCACTGCTAGGGGCACTGCATAGGGGGGGACTGTATAAGGGGCACTGCCTAAAGGTGCAAATGGAAAGAAATGTTCCCAGTGACAAGAAAGGGTGTGTGTCATGTTGACATGCCCCATTTTTCAGTGGCCACGCCCATTTTTTGCCGCACGCGCCTGCGGCGTGCACACATAGGGGGGGCTCCATTTTCAAATTTGCCCTGGGCTCCAAATACCCTAGTTACGCCACTGGAGTAGAGGGGTTTGGTGTATGCTGCAAAGCATAAATAAAAAAATAAAGTGTATGCAACTTTTAAAAATAATTAACACTGTAGCTGTCATCTTTACTGAGAGTAGAGGGGTGGGGTGGGTTTAGAAGCAGGAACAGGGAGGAATGTGCCTCCCGGGCCAGACCTCTTTAGAATGCATTATGCATTTAGGTTGGCTTGTGGGTGGTGTGTGGGGGAGGGGGAGTAGGCTGAGGTTTTGCCTAGGGTGCTGTGAAACCTTACACCGGCCCTGCCAGTTCTTAGAGATTTACTGAATCAGGTAGAACAACAAGTAGCATATGACACAGGGATAGCACAGGTGTAACATCGCTATGCAGAATATCTAAGTAGCAGCAGCCTGGAGCTTAGGTCATTGCTGGGCATTGTAGTGTGCTGGGTGTGATTGCAGTAAATACATTGATGGATGGTAGCACTGGTGCCATATACACTAACACTGGTAATACACTTGTTGTTTGGTATTGCGGCCCTGTATGCTGTGAGTTTTCTGGATCCGACCATCCCCATGGAAAGCCAGGGAGTAAAGACATGCGGAAATGCCACATATGCACAGTCGCGCAGTCCAGAGGTCAGGCCTGTCTAACTGTCTCCAGCCAGTCCTAGTGACTGCCCATTCAGCCTACCATGTCAGGAGTGCACTTCTTCCAACCATTAGTGTATAACTGATGACAGAAATCTGGGTGTTAGTCCCATAGACCAACATTAGAAGACCACTTCACAAAACCATGCAGTATTACACTAGTCCCTTTCTCTTCCTTTGCATGTTTTGGGGAGAACAATGAAGTTCTACTCTCCAGTATAGAGGATTACAGCATGGAAAAGAAACTTTGTCACGTGATCAAACATCTGCTTTTCAGGAAGAGTCTGTCCAAACAAATGAAGTGTTTTCCTAATGTTGGTCTATAGCAGTGATTTTCAACCTTTTTCAATTCGTGGCACACAAGATTTTAAAATTTTTAAGGCACACCATCAGTCCCTCACGGAAAAAAACACACACATTGGCCCCTATGGGAAAAAAACACAAATTGGCTCCCCACAGGAAAAAGAACAGACATTGCCTCCAGAGCGTACGGCTCTGAATGAGGGCCATTGTTTCCTGACCGGAAGGCTTTCTTTTCAGTCTGTCCGGAACGTCACTTCCGGTTTTTGCTCGTGCGTTCCAGCGGGTGAAATGCACTAGAGCAGAGGTTAACCAGAGTTCATCAATACACTCCCTTAGTCTTTCCGGAGCAGACCGCATAAGACCAAGATCGAGGTTTTAACCGGACGACTCCTATACATTGATCCGTCTGAAATGTTACTTCCGGGTCACGAGTATGCGTTCCAGTAGGTGGAAAGCAGGAAAGCGGGTTCTATGTTTTAAGTAAGTAAACTGTGACTAATTGCATTGTATCTATTACTGCTGATTATAGAGATTGTAGAGATCTGTGTTATTTAATTTTATTCTCAATTGGATTATGCCCCTGCCCATACATGAAATGGGAATGGAAGGGATATTTAAAGAAGCTTGGGAGACCGGTAGAGTACACCTTGATAAAGACCAGGAAGGTCGAAACGCATCTGTGTGGGACTCTACTTCCTATTTATTAACTGTTCTGTCTTTGGATTACCTATGGTTTACCTTGGAACCCTTGTCTCTTTTATCCGGAAGAAGATACTGGGTTTACTTATCATCTACATGGTGACCTATGGTAAATTCCATATGTTCTTTTTTGGACTTGTTTTATGATCGTTTTATTACTGTCTGCTTGGATATGGAATAAATATTTATTATTCATACTACTCGATAAAAATTCATGAGGATTCATTTTTGGAGATAAACAAAGATATCTTTAAGAGCGTTATCCAGTGGGAGCAGAAGTCAGTATGGTATGCTCATCTATAAAAGAAACCTTTATAGCTGCATGTGACAGTGTGAGTTGGGTACGCCCCACTTTATCCTTTTAGACAATTTGGGTGAGGTAGGACAAGGATCTAAGCTTTGAATGGTGCCCTTTTCCCACATAGAGGATTAAAGATACTTTTGTATCTATATCTATAGTGAGTATGGTATGTTGGGTCTCTAACTATGATATCTGACCGCTCGTTATAAGGAAGGTACAACACATTGTTGTTATTTTCTTGTCTTCTTTTCTTCACATACCCACAGTGATGAGAAAAACAAAATCCAAGAAGATTTTCTCTGGAAGAACACCGTCCTATTATGAACATTGAGATTTATAATATCTGCCATATTTTGTGATCTGTAGCGCCAGCCTCTGGGTACCTTTTTTTATTGTAACACCAGGAAGAGGTGTCTTGTAAAAGCCACCACTTAGTAAATAAACCTCACACACCGAGGAACCATTCTTTTGTGATGACCAAAGGATTACAATTTTGATTAATTTGTCCATAAGACCTGCTTCCAGTCTTCAGTAGTCCACTGGCGGTGCTTCATGGCCCAGCAAAGCCTCTTTTATTGCTGCAGAACAGCTGTAATTTCTTAACCCAATTCTTAATCCACTATTTGTTCCCTTTGTTCCACTATTTGTTTGTTTTTTATAAATAAAAAAATTACATTATTTTTCAATGTTTGCTGAAAAACCTAAACTTTTCATTTGTAACCTTTAGCAGTTTACCGTAAAGTTTTGTAAAATGGGGGGGTCACAGCTAGATAGACAGATAGATAGAGACAGACAGACAGACAGACAGACAGATAGATAGATAGATAGATAGATAGATAGATAGATGATAGATAGATAGATAGATAGATAGATAGATAGATAGATAGATATGAGATAGATTGATATTAGATAGATTGATATTAGATAGATAGATATGAGATAGATAGATAGACAGACGGATAAATATGAGATAGACAGATAGATAGATTAGATAGATAGGTAGAGATAGATAGATAGACAAATAGTTAGATTAGATAGATTAGATAGATAGATAGATAGATAGATATGAGATAGCTAGGTAGATATGAGATAGATAGATAGATAAGATATGAGATAGATAGACCGATAGATTAGATAGATAGATAGATAGATAGATAGATAGATATGAGATAGATAGATAGATAGATTAGATAGATATGAGATAGATAGAAATTAGATAGATAAATAGATATGAGATAGATAGATATAGATATGAGATAGATAAATAGATATGAGATAGATAGTTATGAGATAGATAGATAGATATGACACAGATAGATAGATTGGTAGATAGATAGATAGGTAGATATGATCAGGGGCGCCGAGAGGGGGGGGGAGCAGGTACAGTTTACCCGGGCTTCCAGAGGGGCCCGGCGGGGGCCCGGGTCTGGCGCTGCCCCCCCTCACTTCCTCCCTCCCTTTCTCCCTCTGCAGCAGCCCAGCACACAGCGTGTGCTGGGCTGCAGCGGGAGATTGCTTGCGGCTGCTAAGTAGCAGCCACAGCAATCTCCTATGCCTGAAGGGGGGAGCGATCACACTGATCGCGCCCCCCACTGGCTTTGCGCCGGGCTGAGGGTCTCACAGCGCCCCCTCCCCGGCGTGCGGCGCTGCAAAACACTATTTTTTTTAAGGGGGCATGGCCACGCCTTCTGAAATTAGGCCACGCCCCCCCTCTTTACCGGGGCCCCGCGTGGCTCTCTACGCCCCTGGATATGATATCGATAGGTAGATATGAGATAGATATTAGATAGACAGATAGATTAGATAGATAGATATGAGATCCAAAGATAGATAGATATGAGATAGATAGATAGTAGTATCTTGACTGTGCTAATTTGGAGCCTCTTCACGCGCTGCAATTTGGAATATATACCACATTGTGCCAGCTTCCCTCAATGGACTGCGATAGAGGATTTAGGGTCTGAGTCACACGTGGACGCGGCTGCATCTTTTGCTAATGCTATTGCTGACCGTGCGTCCGATTCTGTTCTGCCTATCTGAGCGCTAATGCACGAGATGCCTGCGCTGTACAATGGAATGCATCCTCAGACTTAAATTGTCAAACTGCATACAGCATTGAGACTGCGACTCAGAATCAGTCACTTAGGGGTATATTTATTAAACTGCAGGTTTTTAGAAAAAGAGATGTTGCTCATAGCAACCAGATTCTAGCTACAGATGTAGCCACACTCATCCCTCCCTGGATGGCGCAACTAGTGTGTCTGCATCTATGGCGTGTGCATGTACGTGCCCACTATAGATTGCAATGGGCGAACGCCGGCCGCGAGAGCCGCGCTACGCCGCGATGGGTGTGCCGGTGTGCGCGCATCATGGCAACGATGTAGCCAGCTACATCTGTATTATGTTCTAGAAGGTGCCAGATAAATATTATGGTGAATCTGATTGGTTGCTGTGGGCAACATCTTCACTTATAAAAAACGGCCTTTAGTAAATATACCCCTTAATGTAAATACAAAATTCCTCTTTTATCTTTCATCAGTAGAAATTACCTTTTTGGCTATCAAAAGACACTGCCATCATGTCACAGTCATTTCTGTGCTCTTGTAAACAGGTGTAGGCATGGGCGTAACTACCATAGGTGCAAGGGGTGCAGCTGCTATGGGGCCCAGAGCTTAGGGGTGCCTATCTTCCTAGTTACATGTGTGATATACAGTTAAGGTCCCTGGGTGCAGGCCTGCATGTTTGTCAATTCACAATTTACTTTTAAATAAACTTAGCCAGAAGCCATTAAATCACTGAACTGCATATTTTCTGGCACAAATAACTGGCAATAAGGGGCTCCCTTGACTGTCATGAAAGCAGATGGTACAAGAACACTTTCTTGTCTATTGTATGTGATCTCTGTCTTCCAGACTTTTTTACTGCAGCAGAACTAGGGGTATATTTACTAAAGGTCGATTTTATGTTCGATTTAAATCGACTGAAATCAACATCACTGTGTTTGACAAGCCAAATCGCACATTTACTATCAGTCGTTTTTTTTTATTTCAAAACCGACTACAATGTGTGTCGATTTTTAATAGAGATGTTCTCCAGAAGTCCGAATCTACCTGAATTTCGTGAATCCGGGTAAATCCGAGTCGCGGTTCTAATCTTCTGAGGAGATCCGGGTAAATCCGGGTCGTGGTTGTGATCTTTTTGCGATTCGGAATTCCGGTTTGAAAGACGAATTTCGGGTTTTGGATTGCATAAATTACATGATTTTAGCTGTTTTTCAAACTTTTAATCTATTTTTTATTTAAAAAGTCCAGATGCAAAACCAAAACACTTGAGGTTTTAATAAAGTAAACTTTGTCAGATTTGGATGTCCAATACCACATGCAATGTAAACATCATAAACTCATTGTTATATGCTGGAATACACCCTCGCACAGTGTGAGGGAGTTGTTTGGAGTGAGGAGTTAATGCTTTACAGCAGAGAGGATTCCTGAGTGATTTGTGAGTCTAAACACTGGGCCATACTTACCTACATACCCGGGAGGCTCCCGATTTTTCAGGTAACTCCCCGGACCCCCCTGGAAGTGTAGGCAGATCTCCTGAATCCTGCCCACTTCCTAATGAAGCGGAGAGGATGGGGAGATTTAATGGGGAATTTGCTGGTTCGCGTGGAAGAGGCGGGGCTAAACCTCACGATTTGAGTCATTTTACCCTGCCCCCTCTTCGCTGGTTCACGAATCGCGACCTTTTCTGAGAAAGGGGCGGCCCCATTTACGTCACCAGTCCAGCCCCGCCCCCGAACCGGCTGCTCCCAGAAAGGATGTACATAAAGTCTGTAAGTACAGGCCCACTTACCGGTAAGTCGATAAGTGGGCCTGTTTCAGAGATGGAAGCAATGCTGATATTAATGCAGATCGCGCGTTTGTTTGCCATTGCACATGCGTGTAAGCCACAGTGCACGTGTGCAGTGATTGAATTGTGAATATGCCCACACAGAGGATTCACTTGCAAAGTGAGTGACAGGTAGTCAGCATTTGTGGGAGGTACCAGGGGAAAATACTTAGGTGTGTCTGACAGTTCATACATTGTTTTCAAGGCGTGCATAAATTAGCCACTGCGTCCTTGCTCGCAGCAGGAGATCCCTCTGTGTGTCTGTAAACCTGCTGTGTCTGCAACAGCTTAAACTTAATCATTAGGCTGATGGTCCCCTGATTTGCATTCAATATTTCCAATGTTTCCAGTTTTTTTTGTGAGCAATGGATGTGAGATGCTTTCAGTGGGTGTCTCTAAGCACTGGACTGCAAGCGAGTCACTAACATATTTTAGAAATTGCAATCCATTAGAGATCACCGGGCCACCATCTGCCCCCCTCCCTTACCTGTCAGTGGCAACAGTCTGTGGGGTCTATTTACTAAACAGTGTTAGGAGACAGAGTGAAAAGTGATCAGCTCCCAACTGTCATATTTCAAACACAGCCTGTGACATGACAATTAGGAGCTGATTGGCTGGCACCTTATCACTTTTCACTCTGTCTCCTAACACTGCTTAGTAAATAGACCCTTGTGTTTCCACGATGCTGGGATGCGGTGAGATCAGGGAGATTGCTGCTGATGATCAAACTGTGCAGGGGGGTAGGGGAGGTGCGATCTGATCACACCCCTTCCCCTCTCCCGGATTTGCCCATGACTGAAGGGCACACAGCACCCTGCTGTGGAGCGCTACACACATTTTTTTAAAGGAGGTCTGGCCACACCTGCTTACATAGGCCACGACTCCCATATTACCCAAGCCCGGCAAAGCTCACTGCAGTCCTGGAGATCGCAGCTGCAATGACATTTGCTCCATCTCTGAATTAGGCCCAGTGATTGCTGCAGTTGAGTCTTGTCCTTTTTGTAACATGCTGTCAGTTTGTCTGATTTTTAGTTATAGTTATAGGGGCATATTCAATTACCCGCAGGGTTTACCCCGCTACCAATTGCCGGCCAAAATCCCTGCGGCGCAAGGAAAAGCTATTCAACTAAATAGCCTTTTTCCCACGCCGAAAAATCAGGACTCACGCACGGAAACACACTGATTCCGCGTAAACTGCAGAATCAATGGGGTTTTTGCCCACGCGCGAGCCCGATTTGGTGGTTTTTACATGGATGAGCTGAGAGGTAAAGTCCGAATGCGGAGGACTCGTGTGCTGGGTATCCCCGTTCATTGAATAGGTCCAGCGCGTCAATTACCCCGCAGCTAATTGCATATGCCCATTTGTGTTGTTTTTGTGTATCACCTGCACATTCATGGAATAGATGTGGTGTAGATTAATATATAATTGAGTACTATTCCTGGGTGGTCTCAGCCCTATGTGTGTGCAATCTATAGTTCCCAGGACATTAGATATGCATACAACACTATGAAAGCTATCCTAACTTCATGCTACTGTGACTTCTGGCTGAGAAAGCAGATGTAGGTGTGGCTGAGGGGGATAATTGCTGCCAAGACCTGGGTGAGGTGCATGCTAAATGTAGGCCTCCTTTAATTCTGTCTCCTGGGTCTCTTCAGCCAGGTGGTTATTTGCATACTGTAGAAAAGTGGACAGCATTGAATAGCCATGTTTCCTACAGCCACAGTCCACCACATGGTTGTGTCCCTTTTTTTTATAGCCATCACAATTAAATTCCAGCCAATAGAATGGATTTTAGAACTGAAAATCAACTGTCTATTTATTAGTCTATTATTTTGGTGATTGTCAATTTTGTGGTTAATTTTTGTTCGATTTAGAAACCGACTGTTAGTAAATCTGGGGATCCTGTAGTTGTCTGTGTAAATGTATCAACGTTTGTTCGGTTTTGGTCGGGATTCGGTTGATTATATAGTTGGTTTTGCCTTTAGTAAATCTCCGATTTGCAAAAAACGAATGAAAATCAACTACAAATAGAACAAAAAAACAAAGTCAACCTTTAGTAAATATACAGTACCCCCTATTAACTACAGTATAGTTGTCTAATATATCTACAGGTAACTGCAAAAAGTTCAGGTTCCTCAGTTGTTTAAGCAATTAACACCACATTATACTCAGGGTTGTATAAGAAAAACCCAGTTGTCCATTATTTTGACTAATTTTTAGTTAATTATTTTAATGACAGATCGGTGGTTGTTCGGAGACTTGAGGGGAGATGCATCAATATAGATAAAGAGAGGTCTAAACAGCGTTGTCAAGGTCGATATCCTCAATATAAACGTGTTTCACCTAAACACAAAAATATGCATATACAATATAAAAGAATATATATACTGAGAAAACAGCACACACTTGTGACAAGCAAATGTCAACGTTCTTTGCAGAAAAACTTTTTCTTTAATGAAGTTCTAATTCTTCTTTTTCTTTCATGTAACTCAAAAAGAAGAAAAAATATCATAGAAAAATACTGTCAATATTCATAAAACAACCCCAGTGTGATCATTCCACAAATTAAATATAATACGGTCCGGCGAAACACAGCCCTTCTATTAGATGGACTCTTACAATATATACTTGAAATCTTGCATTCAGCAGGTACTATTCCAAACTTTCAGGAACTGATGAGAACTTTAACATAATTAGCATTTATAGAGTAGAAACAAACGCATTTAGCATAATATGGTCTAACAAAAATATAAAACTCATAAAAATGTACAATAAAAACATGCCATCAAGCAATAAAAAGATAAATAGTTAAGTTGGCTGCCTACAAGAAAAAGACAGTGGACAAAACCTAGGATACTCAATGCATTTCGGCTTTGTGACAAAAGGTCACGGTGTTGAAACGCGTTGTTGCCGGTCGGTCGATAGGGTGTCTGCACACCAGCTGGAGTGGATCGAAGAACTCAGTGCTGTGGGGCAGTAATGCTAATTACTCTGCCAACCATTCTGCTTGTTATTGAGAGCTTTCTGCAGTTTTCATGTACTAGCTCTGCGACACAGACATGGACTGTAAAGCCACTTTCTGTTACTATAGGCAGTCAGCTTTGTTCAATGAGAAAAGGCTTTAAAATATTAAAAATGCATCTGCCCCCTTCCTGTTCAGAGCTTCTGTTTTGTGTGCTGTCACAGACAGCATCTCCTACATGCCCCTTTCATTTATTTTTATTTAAAATACTGGACCATCAAAAGAGCTCAACTGGGGCAAAGACTGATGTGAATGAGTCAAATATTCTTTGAAAATGACTCCCCACCTCCCTCCCTCATCAATGTGCTTTGGAATCCAACACTTAAATAAAATTTACTATGAATCAACCCTTCCTTTCCCTGCCTTCAACTGCATACATACTCCATCTCCCTCAGGCATCTTGATTAATGAAAACATGTTTCCTTATGTGCCATGTTTGAAGTTGAACTGAGACATGTTTGTGCCACCCACTACTGCCACTTAGCTTAATCAGCCAACTAGCTTTGTGCAAATAATCGGCCTAAACTAGATGAAAACAATATTGTGAGCTGTGAGGTGGTCAAAATTGACTGGAAACAGGTGGAAATTAATGTTATATAGGTTAATAATACTGTAGGAACAAAAAAAGCCAAAATTATGTGATTTTAGCTGTTTTTATGATTTTTTAGAAAAAATTCAGATCCAAAACCAAAACACGCAAGGGCGGTTTTGGCAAAACCAGATACAGATCCAAAATACGGAGATACAGATCCAAAACCAAAATACATGGGTAAAAGGTGATGTGGTCTGATTGAAAATATGGCTGGTTAAATTAACAGTTTATATAAAGTAAACAGGAGAAGTTCAATGTAATAAAGTGAGTATTTCTAGAGATGTATTAATATGAAATATAGATTAAAATATAAAAAAAACTACATTATGATATTTGCAACAAAAAAATTCAGTAGGAGAAAGGTATTCAATTCAAACCCTATTGGAAATTACAGCAAAACAATGAAATCATTTATTTTACCTTTGTATGTGTCTAATTAAATTATTTACAGATGAATAACAGAACAATTTATTGTAAAACTTTGATTTTTATAAAGGTGCTTTTTACGCAAGTCTGCTGTCAGAGCTCACTCTTCAGTATGGAAGTATGGAGCACTGAAGTCAATTCTATTTATCTGTGACAGCCTACTCCAAAAACACTAACTTAGGGACACATCCTAATAGCAGGTAGTGTGTAAAAGTGTTGCTTTGAAGGGGTGGAAACAATGCTCTATCTGCCTAGACATGGTACAATCTGAACCAGAGATTGTGTGCAGGGGAGAAAGTGAGAGCATAGAATAATATTTTCCTACTGGTGCACACAGTCGTACCCCTCCTAAACCCACAAGGGCCCAACATCTGGCCACACCGTGGTCCAAGATTCCATTTGGCATCACTAAATGAGTATGAAATTCTTACTAATAAAATAAGATGTGAGCCGACCCCGTGTTTTGGTTTTGGATCTCCCCTGGTTTTGGATATGGATTGGTTTTGCCAAAAACTCTCCTCCCTGTAGTGTTTTCGGGTTTTGGATCTGGAATTTTTCTTAAAAATAAAAAAAACAGCAAAAATCACATAAAATGGGCAATGTTTTGTTCCTACAGTATTAATAACCTCAATAACATTTATTCCACTCGTTTCCAGTAAATTTTGACCACCTCACAATATTGATTTTTTTCATATAGTTAAATGGCCAATAGGTTGCATCCAGCTTGCTGGCTCAAAACTGATTGATATAATTATTAATAGAGTTGAGGACTATGCAAAGATGATGTTTGGGATACCCTTGAGGATTGAAGAATTGATAGTTGATAGTTGGTACAGCCCCTGGCTGTAAAATTGATAATAAATTAATTTAAAAACAATTCATTTGTGCAGCCCCTGGCTGTAAAATTGATGATAAATTAATTAAAAAACAATTCGTTGGGTGCAGCCCCTGGCTGAATAATTAATAAAAAGAAATTCATTGGTGCAGCCCCTGGCTGTAAAATTATTAATAAATTAATTTAAAAACAAATTATTGGTTCCTAAACCAGCCATAACATTAATTTAAAATGTCAGGCAGCAATGCCCCAACCAGCACATAATGGAAAGGAAAAAGGTGCAAGATGGAATAGTCCTTGGGCCCTCCCACCCACCCTTATGTTGTATACAAAACAGGACATTCACAGTTTAACAAACCAATCATTTCAGCGACAAGGACTGTCAATTGTGGCTGAAATGATTGGTTTGTTTGGACCTCCATAAAACAAGCTGCCAATGTGCATTGGACATGGAAATGAAAATTATCCCTTACACAAACTGGCTTTGCATTACAAGTTGTCATCGTCCTCATCATCCCCATCAGTGTGTACATCCTCTTCTTCGCACAATATTAATTTGTCCCCGCTGGAATCCACCATAGGCGCTTCTGTCATTTTTTTATGTAATTGTTGGTAGAGGTCTTCCTCATGGAATTTGTAATTAATTTTAATGAACATCATCTTTTCCACATTTTGAGGAAGTATCCTCCTACGCCAATCACTGACAAGGTTGCCAGCTGCACTGAAAACTCTTTCAGAGTACACACTGGAGGGTGGGCAACTTAAGTAATGCAAAGCCAGTTTGTGTATGGGACTCCAAATTGCCTTTTTCCTGCCAGTACTGAAAGGGACTGTCTGACATGCCTATTAGGATGTTATCTCTGAAATAGTCCTCCACCATTCTGTGAATGGAGACCGTATCACACATAATCACGGTAGAAGACATGTCACTAATAGGCAGTTCTCTCAGGCCTGACCAGATGTCATTTTTTTTGTGAACGATCTGCATGCCCAGCAGGCATTCTGTAAGGAAAATTGAGTTTTTTCCTGACAGCTGCAGAGACTGAAGGAGGAGATGATGGCTTTCACATGCAGCTGCAACTGACAATTTTTTTACCAACAACTCTTTGCATAGTTTTAGATTTTCGGACTGTTGGAAAAAAACTCACAAGGTAGGACTTAAACCTAGGATCCAGAATGGTCGCCAAAATATATTTTTCAGATTTCAATAGATTGATGACTCTTGGATCCTGGTGAAGTGAATCAAGGGCTTGATCCACCAGTCCAACATACTTTGCGCAATCTCTCCATTTCACCTCCTCCTTCAGTTTCTCCAGCTGCTTTTGCAAAAGTCTGATGAGGGGAATGACCTGACTCAAGCTGGCAGTGTGTGAACTAACTTCACGTGTGGCAAGTACAAAGAGTTTGAGAACCTTGCACAACATGGAAATTATACTCCACTGCGCTTGAGTAAGGTGCATTAACCCTCCACGGCCTATGTCATAGGCCATTGTATAGGCCTGGATGGCCTTTTGCTGTTCCTCCATCCGCTGAAGCATATAGAGGGTAGAATTCCACTGAGTTACTACCTCTTACTTCAGCTGATGGCAGGGCAAATTTAACAGTACCTGCTGGTCATGCAATCTTCGACAAGCGTTTGCCAAATGTCTAAAATGTCTGGATATTTTGAGAGCCACCGAGAGCATCTCCTGCACGCCCCTGTCATTTTATAAAAAATGTGGCACCACCAAATTAATTGTGTGAGCAAAACATGGGACGTGTTGGAATTTGCCCACATGTAATGCTCTCACAATATTGGTGGCATTGTCAAAAATCACAAATCCTGAGGAGAGTCCAAGTGGGGTAAGCCATTTAGCAATGATTTCCCTGAGCTTTTCTAAGAGGTTCTCAGCGGTATGCCTCTTAGTGAAACCAGTTATACAAAGAGTAGCCTGCCTCTGTATCAGCTGTCTTTTGGTAGATGTTGCTGCTGCTGCTGGCAATACACCTACCCAGTGGTTTGTCAGAGTCATGTAATCCTTAGTTTGCCCTGTCCCACTTGTCCACATATCAGTGGTAAAGTGGACAGTGGGTACAACGGCATTTCTGAGGACATTAATAAGAATTTTTTAATGTCCTTGTACAGACTTGGAATTGCTGTTCACGTGAAGTGGAATCTAGAAGGGATCTGGTAGCAAGGACACAGGACTTCAATTAACTGTTGAAAACTCAATGCAGTAATGGCGGATACTGGACACACATATAATACCAGCATAGCTGTTATGGTATCAGTAATCTGCTGCGCAACTGGGTAATTGCTGTCATACTTGTTTGCCCTTGCAAACGATTGTTTGACAGTTCATTTTTTTTTGGAGGATAGACTACAAGTAGTATTCCTCCTGGTCCCCTTCTGGGATGAAGATCCACTCACAGCAACAGCAGCAGCAACAGTCGTAGTCATCAAGGCTAGGATAGGAGAGGAGTCAATCATGCTTCGAATAACATTGGATGCAGCAGGACTACTCCCGATGATGAATGAGGATGTTGATGATGCAGGTGTTGGTGGTGGAGATCGAAGGCGCTTGGATCCCACAGAGAGGTAGCAGGTAGGTGACACTGGACTTGTTAAATTTTGGAACTTGACGATATACACTTTAATATTTGATGAATGCGCTCCATACGTAACAAGGAGGAGGTTCCTAGGTGGTTTAGGTCCCTCCCTCTACTCACTCTTGCTTGGCAATGGTTACATATGGCTTGACAACTGTTGTCCGGATTGGGGTGGAAATAATTCCACACGTGAGAAGTGGATTTTTTTGTCTTTTGCCCTGGCATGACAACAATGGGCTTTGGCTTTATCAATCCATGGGCAACAGCTGTTGCCTTACTTACACAGAGGACATCCTCGGCATCAACATCCTCATCACCAACATCTTCATCATCAACATCCTCATCATCCTTAGTGCCTTCACCTACCAAAATATCCTCCTCCTCCATGTGCAATTCCACAGAAGCATTCTCAATGACTAAGTCTGCAAGATGTTGACTGCCCTTCCCCACATTTACAGAGGGCACACAAATGTTGGAACTTGGAGGATCCTCCAGTACACTAGTATTTAGGTCTGGCTAACACATGGCAACCCGTGGACACACTTGCACTCTTCTCGGGGATTTGTGATTTCAATTTCTCAGGGCACACAGTTGGTTTTCCGGAGCTGTCTTACTCTTAACTTTCAATTTTTTAATGGTACCACCACCACTACTACTACAAGCAGAAGGGCTATCAGAACTAGCAGTCAACATAAATAAAGGCCATGGCCTTATCCTTTCCTTGCCACTTCATGGAGTGGATGGTATATTGCCAATTTTTTGTTTATCTAAAGGCAACTTGCCTTTCAATTTTTTTTTCTTTACTACAGTAAAAGTAGCTTTACCATATCCATGGCGTGACTTAAGCCCTGGGGCATGGGCCTTCATAGAGGATGAGGAAGTTGACGGCCTTGCATTATCATGATGACTGCTGGCGGCAGCTACAACATGTGGTTCTTGGCCTTGCTCTCCTGTCATGTGACAGCCCTCCATATTTTCTGCTGTCTTGAAGCAGTGTCACTAGCACCAATAGTGTAGCCAAGGTGCGGTTACAAAATTCACACAGTGCAGTCGGGCACAAACAGAAAAATAATAGACAAAAGACACAATTTTTTTGTTTGTTTTTTTCGGGTCCAGAACTTGAGCCCAGAGCACAGATTGATGACGACTGGAGTCGGCAGCACTAGGTTGCGTTGCTGTATCTTGTGCGGCTAAGCCTAACGCGCACACACGCAGAAAAAAAATTCATAAAAAAAGACACTATTTGTTTTATTTTTTTTTCGGGTCTAGAACTTGGGCCCAGCACAGATTGATGACGGCTGGAGTCGGGCAGCACTAGGTTGTGTTGCTGTATCTTGTGCAGCTAAAACACACACATAGAAAAAAAAACTACAAAAAAAGACACTATTTGCTTTTTTTTTTTTTAGGGTCCAGAACTTGGGCCCAGGGCACAGATTGATGACGACTGGAGTCGGGCAGTACTAGGTTGCGCTGCTGTATCTTCTGCGGCTAAGCCAAACACAAACACACACAGAAAAAAATTAGACAAAAAAAGACACTACCAGCACAGGTAAGTAGTAGTACCTCTCCCAGCCCTACACTACCCACCCTCCATGTTCAGTCTCCACAGCCGGAGTGAAATGGCGGCTGCCGCGGGGTCCCTTATATACAAAGAGATGAAAGCTCGCGAGCCGCGAGATGTTGTCTCTATGGTTTTGCCTCAGTTTGAGATCTGGGGCCAGCGGGGAAACCGAACGCACGTTCGGTTCTTGCCCCGGATCTCAAAATTCGGGTGGGTTCGGATCTCTGAAATCTGAACCCGCTCATCTCTAAAAATAATCCACATCATTGGGAGAATATTCTAATAGCAGCTGATGTCTGACATAAAGAGATATGACAATGGGGGGCAATGGCTGCAGTCCGGGGGGGGGGCAAACATTTTACAGTAGGCAAATAAGGGCCAAAAACAACTGATGTTTGCTTGTCCTGTAGTCTTTAAAGGAAAAAACAGTAGCATAAAATTATGTGACAATAATCTCAACAATTCTTTTGGTTAAATTATGCCTGATAAAGGTTTCTGTTATTCCTCCGTACATGCTAACTCAAGGGGGTGACTTTCCTATGCAGTTGTTTGCTCTTTGTCACAACCTAATCAGTATGATATACCGCCGGCCGCATGGTAAAATTCCCAACAGCGGAAGCGCGGCAGGGGTGAAGATCCTGAAGCTAATAAGGGAAATAAAACTAACCCTATTCTATCCCATAACCCTCCCTTAGGGGTGCCTAATCCTAACCTCCCCCAAGTGCCTAAACCTAACCTCCCCTTGCAGTCTAAATTTAAGTCTCCCGGGGGGGGGTGCCTAACCCTAACCCTGCCTTCCTTTAGCCAACCTTCCCAGGGAGCTGCCTAACCCTAAGTTCCCCCCGGGAGCCCCTAACCTAACCTCTTCCCCGTGGCTGTTCTTCGTTTGGTATGCCAGGTGTCGGGCTCCTGGCATAGATCTAATGACAGGTGTCGGGATTTCAACGCCTGTCATTAGTACCTTGCCGGGATTTGACAGTCGGGAAGTCAGAGGTCGGCATTTCGACCATCGGCTTCCTGATTGCACCCCATCACAACAAGGGAAGGGAATCATCACACTTCAATTAGATCTACAGAAGGGCTCTTGGAGGAGATATAGGGGTGTATTCATCATTACATAATTATCATTCGTGATAATTATGTTTTGAACTCACTGCGAGTTCCAAGTAGCATTCAGAGGCATTAATTTTCCCCTCTATTTATGTTGTCTCCCTCCCAGCCCGCAGTTTCTGCCCGTGTCACCTCTCTTCCTACCCACAGCATCTGCCCCGTGTCTACCCTCTCTCTACCCACAGCCTCTGCCTGTATCCTCTCTCGTTTTCTCATCTTCCTGCCTGCTACCTGTCCCCTCTCCCTGTGCTCCTCTTCCCGCAGCCTGGTCCTTCCAGTATATATATAATAGAGATGTGCACTGACCCTCGTGTTTTGGCTTTGGATCTGGATCTCCCCTGGTTTGGGATCTGAATCTGGTTTTGGATTTTTATCCTCCGTGTTTTGTTTTCGTGTTTTGGTTTTGGATCTGGATTCTTAAAAAATCATAAAAACAGCTAAAACCACATAATTTGGGCCTGTTTTTGTTCCTACAGTATTATTAACCTTAATAACAATGATTTTCAGGCATTTCTAGGCATTTTTAACCACCTCATAGCTCACAATATTGATTTCACTATTTTTCACTAATATAATCCAAAGGCTGCAGCGAGCTGGCTGGCTAAAGTAAGCAACAGAGCAGCGGAACAAACGCACGGCAGTTTAAAAAAATATCAGACATCTATGAAACATTGCCACACAGCAGTGGCAGACAGGATAGCAGTTTAATAAACTATAATAATGTCAATCGGCAGCAGTGGCGGACTGGGCAGGGGGGCAGGGTGCCATCTGCCCCCCGGGCCGGTACAGTGTTTGCATTCCACGGCCGCCTGTCAGGCAGGCAGTCGCAGATGATACTTCAGCTCCAAGTCCGACAGTCTGCTGCCAAGCCACGCTGCTAGAGAGGTCTGAGACTAGCTACAGAGGCTAATAAAAAATGGCTGCCCCCATGCAAAGCTACAAAGAAATAGCCACTGTCGACCAATGGGGAGCCAGGTTTCCTTTCCCAGGAACCCTAGAGGCTAGAAAGTGGAAAAAAGGGGGCGGGGCTTGTCGGGGAATCTGTCAGGGAAGAGGAGCTGAAAAAGAAGTTTGATCGATGTCACCCAGGAAAGAGAGAGACAGAGAGGGCAGAGGTGAGTAGTGATCCAGAGTGCAGGAGATCCTGTACTACCTGTCTTCTCTACACTTTTAAAAACCAGGTAAGTGAAGGGTGGAGCTAATATATAGTAGAGATGAGCGGTTCGGATTCTGTGGAATCCGAACCGCTCCGAACATTGGGGATCCGAGTCAACCCGAACCCTGTTCGGGTGTTCACCGCCTGACTCGGATCCCCGTTCGGGGCCGAACGGCGGCCGCCTGATGTCGGATTCTCACTAGAGAATCCAACATCAGGTCTCCTCGCGTGTAGGGCAGAGCGCAGTGATAGCGCTCTGCCCTACACAGACACAGACACACAGCCGCCAGCGGCAGCTGTGTGTTTGTTATAGCAGCCAATGAGAGTCACAGACTCTCATTGGCTGCTGCACGGAGGGAGCCGGCTGGAGCTCACACATGAGCTCCGTCTTCCGGCTCCCTCCTCAGCGTGTGACAGAGCGGACGGTGCGGGAGCGGGGAATCAGGTAAGTTTTATTTTTTTACTTGTCAAAGGTCCGGGGGCGCTACTGGGGGGGGGTCTGCTACTGGGGGGGCTATACTACTGGGGGGGCTATACTACTGGGGGGGCCATACTACAGAGGGGCCTGCTACTGGGGGGGCTATACTACTGGGGGGGGTCTGCACTACTGGGGGGGGTCTGCTACTGGGGGGGGCAATACTACTGGGGGGGCCATACTACAGAGGGGCCTGCTACTGGGGGGGGATATACTACTGGGGGGGGTCTGCTACTGGGGGGGCCATACTACTGGGGGGGATCTGCACTATTGGGGGGCCATACTACAGAGGGGCCTGCTACTGTGGGGGGGGCTATACTACTGGGGGGGTCTGCACTACTGGGGGGGGTCTGCTACTGGGCGGGGCTATACTACTGGGGGGGCCATACTACAGAGGGGCCTGCTACTGGGGGGGCTATACTACTGGGGGGGTCTGCTACTGGGGGGGCCATGCTACTGAGGGGCCTGCTACTGGGGGGGGCCATACTACTGGGGGGGCTTACTACTACTGGGGGGGGCTGCTACTGGGGCAGCCTACTACAGGGGGGGCCATACTACAGGGGGGGCCCATACTACAGGGGGGGCTACTACTGGGGCAGCCTACTACTGGGGGGGCCTGCTACTGGGGCAGCCTACTTATGGGGGAGCCATACTACTGGGGGGGCATACTACTGGGTGGCATGCTAATGGGGGGCATACTACTGGGGGGGCCTGCTAATGGGGGGCATACTACTGGGGGGGGCCTGCTAATGGGGGGCATACTACTGGGGGGCATTCTACTGGGGGCACTGCATAGTGGACCCTACTACTAAGGGGACTGCATAGGGGGCACCACTGCTGGGGGACATTGTGTAAGGGACACCGCTACTGTGGGCATTGTGTAAAAGGGTCACTACTGTGGGCATTGTGTAAAAGGGGCACTACTGTGTGTCGTAACATAAATAAGAGATACTACTTTATGGTGTAATGTGAATCAGGCCCTATGTGCGGTGTAATGCTAATAAGATTGTGCACTGTGACTCCTAGGGCCGTAGCCCACTTTGTAAACAAGTACTGTGACTCTGCTGGCCGTACCCCACTGGGTGGGTGCACTACTTTTCATTTCTGCCACTGCTGTGTGGCAATGTGTCATAGATGTGCTTTATACTGTGGTGTCTGTGTCGTTGTGCCGCTGCTTTGTCGCTTAGTAACCAGTCAGCTCACTGCAACCTTTGGCCAATAATGTTGAAAACAATATTATAAGCTGTGATATGGTCTAAATTGACTGGAAATTAATGTTATTGAGGTTAATAATACTCTAGGAAGAAAAAAAAGACCAATTTATGTGATTTTAGCTTTTTTTGTCAATTTTTGTAAAAAAATCCAAATCCAAATCCAAATCCAAAGCCAGTCACCGCAGTTTGGCAAATCCAAATCCAAATCCAAAGCCGGACGACGAATTAGAACCAAATCCAAATCCGGCAAAAATGGTCCGGCGCACATCCCTAATATATAGTGTGTGTGTGTCTATCTATCTATTTATCTATCTATCTGTCTGTTTATCTCTCTCATATTTATCTCTCTCAATTTTGTCGGATTTCTCCTCGCATCTCCAGGGGGGTGCGAGAAGAAATCCCTTAGCACGACCAAACAGGACAGTGAATTAAATAGCTTTGGGAGCTCCCTCCCGAGGCTATTCAACATCGCTTTGAATTGAATTCCCCTGCATGTGTGTGGACTTAGGGCCTGATTCAGACCCGCTCACTAGATGCGATCGCTTGCTTCCAGCGTATGGAAATTTGGCGACGCTCGCAGGGCAAGTCATAAGCACACCCACTATGTATTGGCGAGCGATTACTTTTTGTTTGTAGACACCCGCCAGCCTGTCTTAATACGCCCACTTGCGTACGTCATCTCCAAGAAGTGCAAGAAACCATTGGTACATTGAGCACCACGGATGCGATCGCAGCGCTTGAGGTTGACTATACCCTGCCGCAAGCACTTCGATCACTTCAGTGTAGATTTCAAGCAAGTGAAGTGTCCTATGACGCTGGCTGTTAATTATGCACGTCTCTAAAGCGGCGTTGAATTTCTCAGGCACGCCTGCGATCGCACCTCCACTCCCCCGTTTCCAGTGGCCTGCCCCAGTTACCATCCACAAACAGCTTGACCTGTCACTCATTCAGCTGGGCTGTCTGTGGTTGGCGAGCGAGAGTTTCCCCATCGCTCATACCAGTTTGCGCACGCGCAATACGAAGCGTACGCATGCGCAGATTGAAAAACATTGCTCGCTCCGAGCAAGCAGCCGCTTGCGAGAGGGTCTGAATCAAGCCCTTACACCCGTATTCAATTAGAGGTGAAAAGTCGGAAAGTTCTTGACTGTCTGACTTTCCGCCTCATTCGCCTGTTTCAGAGGCGAATTCATTCCGTGCGCGCTCCCGTTTTTCGCCTAATTCAATTGCAAAACAGGCGATAACGGAAATAGGCGAATGCGGAACAGGCTAAAAGTACTGTCAGAACATAGGGAATCAATATAGATGTGTAGTAATAAGACTATTTTGGGTACTTAAGTCGTGTAAATTGCTTGCTATTAGCGTCTTTGTAAAAGCAGTGAAGAATGGCATAAAGCAGTATTTTTTGGTGAAAATAAGTAGTCCTGTCAAATATGGGGTACTTGAAAATGGGTACTAGCATATTTTTATGTCTCTAAAGTGAACCTTTTAAAAACTTGAAAAATCCACCTGCGGCATGCACCTGCAATCCCCAAAACACCTGACCCATACTTGGGGACCCCCAAGAAGCCTATTTCACTAGTTTTTATGCTTGTCCCCCCACTTTTTAAATTTTCACTCCAAAAATGACATGTCTTTTTGGGGGTGTTCTTAGGTGTTTTTTTTTTTTGTAGATTTGTCCTTTTGGGGCTGTCCCAAGGGATCTGAGTCATTTCCCCACATTTGCACCCCAAAATAAAGATTCTGCACTTCTTTTCACCTACTGTTCATTGGAGATACTTTTTTACTTAATTCAATGCATCGAGTTCCTGCTTAGGCGAAATAGTCATGGAATTGAATTAGGCAAAAAGTTTTTAGACTATATTTTCCCCAAAAAACTGGTGAAAAAGGCTTTTCGCCTCTAATTGAATATGGCCCTTAATGTGTCTGTATGTATATAAATATTAGTATTCCCACTGGGTACTTTTAGCAGTATGTCCTGCCCATTTTGTTAACTGTGAAATGCATTCTGCCCGTTTTGTGATTGATGAATTGCGCCCTGCCTTTTCCAAGTCAGACACACACACTGTGGGACGAAGCTTTAAGGGAAAGTGGAACAAAGGGCCGGGCGCAGCTACTCATCCCAGCCCCCAGGAGACGCATACAATAGATGGTATTTATTTATAGCTCTTTGTCATAACAATTTTACCCTCATATATTTCATTTGCTATTTAAACCACGTGCACATTATGGAAACCATGCCACCAGCATTGTTGTCACGCCCATTTTTACATTGCATTCGCTAGTAGAAAAACTGGGCCACTTGCTTGTGTCTGCCCCCCAGGCTGAAAGTTGCCAGCCAGCCCCTGATCGGCAGTGCCCCAAATTGTGCCAAATGTAAAGGAAAGAGGTGCAAGATGGAATTGTCCCTCCCACCCACTCTTATGTGGGATATTAAAAAGGACATGCACAGTTTAACAAACCAAGCACTTTAGCCACTAGGACTGACACTTTCGTGGCTGAACTCCTTGGTTTGTTTGGGCCCCACAAAACATATTTTGGAAGATCTACCTTCAATTATTAAGGAGGAGGTTGATGATGAGGGTGTTGGTGGTGGAGATTGCATGTTATGGTCCAAACTGCTGGTAGCTGATACTGGACTGCTTAGTATTAGTGATGAGCGGTTCGGATTCTGAGGAATCCGAACCGCTCCGAACAGGTGGAATCCGAGTCCACCCGAACGCAAGTTCGGGTGTTCCCGCCTGACTCGGATTCCACCTCGAGGCCGAACGTCACCCGTCCGGCGTCGGATTCTCGCGAGAACCGGGTGACGTTCGGCCTCTATAAAAAGGCGCGGCGCCCGGCAGTCGGCGCCATTTCGCGTGTGACGCGTAGTTAGGTAGTGCACTGTCTGTGCTAGTGTTAGATAGATTAGAGTAGGCAGTGTTCTTGCCGCTCTGTGGCTTTACTGGGCATAAGCCCTTTGTGTGTGCTCCGTGACTGGGCATAATAAGCCCACTGTGTGTATGTGTACTCACTGAATTATACAAGCTCCGTGATTGACAACTGACAGGGCATAGCCCACTGAGTGTATTATACAAGTTCCGTGACTGGGCTTAGCCCACTGAGTGTATACAAGCTCCGTGACAGGGCATAAGCCCACTGAGTATTATACAAGCTCCGTGACAGGGCATAGACAACTGTGTCTATTATACAAGCTCCGTGACAGGGCATAGCCCACTGAGTGTATTATACAAGCTCCGTGACAGGGCATAAGCCCACTGAGTATTATACAAGCTCTGTGAAAGGGCATAGACAACTGTGTCTATTATACAAGCTCTGTGACAGGGCATAGCCCACTGTGTCTATTATACAAGCTCCGTGACAGGGCATAGCCCACTGAGTGTATTATACAAGCTCCGTGACAGGGCATAAGCCCACTGAGTATTATACAAGTTCCGTGACAGGGCATAGACAACTGTGTCTATTATACAAGCTCCGTGACAGGGCATAGTCCACTGTGTCTATTATACAAGCTCTGTGACAGGGCATAAGCCCACTGAGTATTATACAAGCTCCGTGACAGGGCATAGCCCACTGTGTCTATTATACAAGCTCCGTGACAGGGCATAGCCCACTGAGTGTATTATACAAGCTCCGTGAAAGGGCATAAGCCCACTGAGTGTATACAAGCTCCGTGACAGGGCATAGCCCACTGTGTCTATTATACAAGCTCCATGACAGGGCATAAGTCCACTGAGTATTATACAAGCTCCGTGACAGGGCATAGCCCACTGTGTCTATTATACAAGCTCCGTGACAGGGCATAGCCCACTGAGTGTATTATACAAGCTCCGTGACAGGGCATAGCCCACTGAGTGTATTATACAAGCTCCGTGACAGGGCATAAGCCCACTGAGTATTATACAAGCTCCGTGACAGGGCATAAGCCCACTGTGTCTATTATACAAGCTCCGTGAAAGGGCATAGCCCACTGTGTGTATACAAGCTCCGTGACTCCAGTTCATAGTGATAAAGTAATATGGATCACTAGAATGAACCGAGAGGAGAGCAGAAACAACATGTAAATGCTAGCATTGCAGCGGCTGGAAGTCCATCACTTTCATCTAAAGCTGATGCTCAACGGCGTAGAGGCTTTAAAAACTTAGGGAACCTGAAATCAAAAAATTTAGATTTCACAGGGGTAAAGACAAAAAAAAAACCTCTAAAGACTACTACTATTGCAGAGAAACAGAAAATTGGCAATATACCATTCACCACACGTAGTGGCAAGGAAAGACTCAGGCTTTGCCCTTTATTTCTGAGTGGTGGTTCTGCAACTGCCAGTGAGGCATCTTGTGCCTCTCATGATGATAAAAGCCCTTTTCAATCAGACTATAGAAGTGTGAAAAAATTTAAAACCAATAAGGCAGTAGAACAAACTGTGTTTTTTGAAACACAAATGTCAGAAATCCCTGAGGAGAGTCTAAGTGGGTCCACGAGTGGCATTTCTATGTGTAAGCCTGACCTTTCAGAGAAGCCGCCCTCCACAGTTTCTTTTCCATCTGTAGTTGTGGGGATGAGCAGTATTGCCGAGGACATAGAAATTGAGGATGCCACCATGGAATTGCAAGAGGATGAGAGGAATATATGTGCAGCTGACGCTGGCACTAATGAGGATGTTGAGGATGAGGATATCATTTGTACAAGTCAGGCACCAGTGGAAGCAGCTCTTGGCCAAGATAAGAAGGCCATTGCCATGCCTGGGCATAGAACCAACAAATCCACATCTTTTGTGTGGAATTACTTTTACCCAAACCCTGACAACGTTTGTCAAGCCATTTGTAGCCTCTGTGAGACCACAGTTAGTAGAGGTAGGGACGTTAAGCATCTAGGAATCTCTACGCTATTACGTCATCTGCAGCGAACTCATGACAGGTGTTTGATAACAGAAACTACTGCAAAAAAAATAACAACAAGCAGTCCAGCATTAGCTAGATGCCTTCTCTCTACTAAATCCCAGCACCTGCAATCTCCGCCGAGAACACCTTCCTCCTCAATATCCTCAGGAATGATCAGTGGTAGTACAACATCCAATTTGTTAGTGCTAAGTCACGGTGACTCCTCCAATTTCCAGGACACCTCAGAAGAAACTGAATCTTTGAGCGCTAGGCCTGCTGCTGCTGCTGCTGGTGGATCTTCATCCCAGAAGTGGACCAAGAAGACTACTAGTAGTATACCAAAAAAACAATTGACTGTTAAAGAATCTCTTGCAAGGGGAAGCAAGTATGACAGCTCTCACCCTGTCACACAGCGGATCACTGACGCCATGACAGCTATGCTAATATTAGATCTGCGTCCAATATCCTCAATTAATGCAGTGGGATTTACACAGCTAATTGAGGTCATGTGTCCCCGGTACCAAATTCCATCTCGGTTTCATTTTACCCGAAAAGCCATTCCTCGGCTGTACCAGGACGTTAAACAGAACCTAATTATTGGTCTGCAAAATGCTATTGTACCCACTGTCCACTTAACCACAGATATGTGGACAAGCGGTAGTGGACAAACTAAAGATTACATGACTGTGACGGCCCACTGGGTGGGTGAATCGCCTTCAGCAGCAGCAGTATCTAACAAACAACACCAGCTCATTCAGAGGCAGGCAACTCTGTGCATCACCGGATTCAATAAGAGGCATACCGCTGACAACCTCTTAGAAAAACTAAGAGATGTCATAGAAACATGACTTACCCCACTTGGACTCTCCTCAGGATTTGTGATTTCTGACAATGCTACAAATATAGTGAAAGCATTACAGCTGGGTGAATTCCAACACATCCCCTGTTTTGCTCACACAATAAACTTAGTGGTGCCGGGTTTTTTAAAAAACGACAGGGGCGTGCAGGAGATGCTGTCTGTGGCCCGAAAAATTTCGGGACATTTTCGGCATTCAGCAACAGCGTGCAGGAGATTGCAGCACCTGCAAGAGCAGTTTAATTTGCCCTGCCATCAACTGAAGCAAGAAGTGGTGACGAGGTGGAACTCAACCCTGTATATGCTTCAGCGGATGGAGGAGCAGCAAAAAGCCATCCATAGCTATACGACAAGCCATGACATTGGGAGAGGAGGGGGAATGTACCTTACCCCAGCACAGTGGAGAGTACTTTCTGTCTTGTGCAAGGTGCTCAAACCATTTGAAGTTGCCACTTGTGAAGTGAGTGCTGACACTGCTAGCTTGAGTAAGGTGATTCCCCTGATTTCGCTTTTGGAAAAGCAGCTGGAGAAATTGAAGGATGATATTAAACAAAGTGATTCCGCAAAGTATGCTGGACTGATAGATCAAGTCCTTTGTTCGCTTCGCCAGGATCCACGGGTGGCCAAGATCTTGAAATCTGATCATTATATTTTAGCAACCATTCTTGATCCTAGGTTCAAGTCATATGCTGTGTCTTTCTTTACAACTGTCCCAGATCTTAAAAGAACCAAAGCGCTCCTGGTGAGCAAGTTGGCAGCTGAAGTGACACATGGCACTACGATGACGTCTCCTCCTTCGGTTTCTCCAGCAGCAGCCAGAAAAAAATGCACCTTTTCCAAAAGACCCAGTGGTGATGCAGATAAGTCAAGTCAACATTTTGACATCTGGTCGGGTCTAAAAGATTTGCCCAACACCAGTGACACCTCTACCGCAACTCCATCTAATACGATTACCATCCAAAGAATGGTGGAGGATTATTTTCAGGACACCATACACGTAGACATGTCACAGAGTCCCTTCAAATATTGGAAGAAAAAAAAGGCAATTTGGAGACCCTTGTATAAACTGGCTTTGCATTATTTAAGCTGCCCACCCTCCAGTGTGTACTCGGAGAGAGTTTTCAGTACAGCCGGGAACCTTGTGAGCGAACGACGAAGGAGGCTACTTCCACAAAATGTAGAAAAAATGATGTTCATTAAAATGAACTGGAAATTTCACGAGGAAAACCTTTCCCACCAATCACGTCACAGTACAGATACTTCTGTAATGGTGGATTCCAGCGGGGATGAACTGATATTGTGTGAGGAATCGTATGATGTACACACTGATGAGGGTGAGGATGGCAATGATGGTGACAACATGCCACTGTAGACCTGTTGCCTTTAGTAGATTGGAAGATTTTTTTGTGGGGGCCCAAACAAACCAAGCACTTCAGCCACAAAGTGGCAGTACCTGTCGCTGAAATGCTTGGTTTGTTAAAGTGTGCATGTCCTTTTTAAGATCCAACATAAAGGGTGGGTGGGAGGGCCCAAGGACAATTCCATCTAGCACTACCTTTCATTTCTGCCACTGCTGTGTGGCATAGTTTCATAGATGTGCTTTAAACTGTGGTGTCTGTGCCACTGCGCCGCTGCTCTGACGCTTGGTCACCAGTCAGCTCACTGCAACCTTTGGCCAATAATGGTGAAAACAATAATTTAAGCTGTGAGGTGGTCTAAATTAACTGTAAATGACTGGAAATTAATGTTATTGAGGTAAATAACACTCTAGGAAGAAAAAAAAGCCCAATTTATGTAGTTTTAGCTTTTTTTACCAATTTTGGCAAAAAATCCAAATCCAAATCCAAAGCCAGTCACCGCAGTTTGGCAAATCCAAATCCAAAGCCGGACGACGAATTAGAACCAAATCCAAATCCGGCAAAAATGGTCCGGCGCACATCCCTACTTATTATTAATTTATAAATTATAATTTTGTTAAACAAATTGCATGAACTCGCTGCAAATGACGTAACAGAGAGGATGTACCTAGATGGTTAACGTCCCTTCCTCTGCTAACTTTGGCTTTACAAATGGAACAGATGCCTTCACAACTGTTGTCAGAATTTAGATTAAAATAATTCCACACCCAAGACGTTGCTTTTCTGGCTTTCTTTTTATCATTAGCAAGAACTGCTGCCACTGGTGGCTGATTTACGCAAACCACATCCTTATCATCAACATCCACATTAGCGTCAGATAGGACACAAATTTCCCCCTCATCCTCCTTTTGCATTTCCTCCACACTATCATCGACATTTTTTATTATTTCACCATCTAATACTAGCACAGCTGTCATGGCGTCAGTGTTCCGCTGTGAAACTGGGTGACAGCTGTTATATTCCTCTATCAAAGGACTGTTTAATAGTCAATTGTTTTTTTAAATTACTTCCGATCACGAATGAGGATGTAGGTGATGATGCGCCCGTCTCTGAATCAGGCCCTGTGTTCTGAATATTGTGGCTGATAATTGGCTCTGTGCAACAGGGTCTTATTGAAAAATGTTTCTGACAATAGGAGTTATCTGTGTGCATTGAGGATAGAATAACATGACTTGCAATGGAGTCTCTGCAGTGTGGCCCTTCCAATGAAGTATGACTTCGCAGCTAAGAATAGGATTTTGCAATTACGTGAAATAATCAATATAGACATGGATATAATAAAACATGCATAACAGGATACAAGCAAGTACAAAGACGTGGATGCTTATTTCACAAACACATCAATACACATACTGTATCTTTACAGGAGCAGAACATTTCATACAGAAACATGCATGTATTCAGATTTACAAAAAATACCAAATAACTTGAACACAAACACACAGCAACAGGAGAAAATGCAGTCAGGAAGCCGATGGTCAAAATTCCAACCACCAGCTTCCCAACTGTCTAATCCCGGCAGGGGTCTAATGACAGGCGTCAAAATCCCGATGCCTGTCATTTAGCCTATGCCAGGAGCCCGACGCCCGGCATACCGATCGAAGGTAAGCCGGGAGCAGACAGCCATGGGGGGGAGGGTTAGGTTAGGGGCTCCCGGGGGGGACTTAGTGTTGGGCACCCCCCTGGGAGGGTTAGGTTTAGGCTAGGGGAAGGGGGGTTAGGGTTAGGCACCCCCGGGGGGAGGTTAGGGTTAGGCACTTCCCCGGGAGACTAAGGTTTAGGCTGCGGGAAAGGGTGGGTTAGGTTTAGGCACTTACAGTGGAGGTTAGGGTTAGGCACTTGGGGGGGAGGTTAGGGTTAGACACCCCTAAAGGAGGGTTAGGTTAGTTAGTACTTACCAAAACAGCTGTCGGGATCTTCACTGGTGTCGGTCTTCCAGCATCGGGATTAGCTGGGTGTTCCATACCGATTCCATGTACGGTGCTCCTGATTCTTATGGATACAAGAGTGGCCTGCAGGCTTGCAATAATGAACCAAGTGCAGTACATCCAATGCCCCTGATTCTGATTTGATATTCATAAATCCAGTAATTGTGATGCAATATTAAATAGAAGTCACTCATAACAGGCTCCATGTCTTGGGAAGAGGAAAAACCACCAACACCATTCTTGGACGGTAGGCAATAAAAAAAACAAGTGTTATAGGAAGAGTCTATCTTGCTTGTCTGGCTGACAATCTGATCTGCTGCTCTCTAAGTTCCGATGATCTATAAGAGCTGTTACTGGATCAAGTGCTCCATTCAGAGAAGGCATATGTTATTATAGGTAATATAATTATTGGTTTCCCAATATCATGGTTTCTTTCTGCTGATGACGTCAGTTGGGGTTATTAGGCTGTAACAGGCTGCAAAGTCTAAAAAATATTTAAAGACAAAGAGACTGCACTTCAGGGATATGTAAAGGAAATAAGAAACCAACATACAGAAAGGGCAGTAAGCAAGGGAGTTCCATCTCAATACAAGAACCTCTAGTTGCTGGGGAACAGGTCACACAGTCATGCACTGTTATTTTCCAGCCTGCAGGAAGCTCTGCTTATAAAGTTATTGTAAACATACTGTAAATGTCAGTTATCCATATTCTGTGGCATACCAGTAAAATATATGCCAGCCAATCATTGTACATGTCAAAATGCCCGAGCCTACCATCTATCACATGGACACGTGTTTCTCTCATGTAAGCAATATATGACTTGCACCCCTTGACTTATGATATTAAGATTGCGTATGAACTTCCCTGTCTATTCATTGGAAAAAGCATAACAAATTTTGCAAAGCATATTTATCAACATGAAAATAACAATCAGTATAAATATATCCAATATAAAAAGCGAAGTACCTGATATGATAATTTGTCCCAAATAAACCACCCTGTAATAATTGTGCTACGGTATATTGCTTTGCTTTTATAATTATTATTATTAATCAATGCAATTTGCAATACACATTTTAATAATCTCTCTGATTCTCATGGACATATGTACCATAAGTCTGCTCTCCTCTTTGGCTAGGAATACACCATATGGGGTAACTCTCTCACTGTCACTTCTCACTAAGGACTCGTTTTATTAACCCTTCTCCATTGCAGAAAAATTCCACTTTGTTGCTTAAGGGAAGAGCTCAGCGAGCGTTTATCTAATTCATTGTCAGTCTCAGACATGAATTATATTATTACTATTCTGATGAAGCATATCTGTGAATAAAATACAAAGAGGTAAACAGTAAGCCCTCAGCTTTCCGTTATGGGTTTTTCATTCTGAACTGTTTATTTGCCCTCATATGTCAGGTCCAGGGGGGTATCTACCCATTGGCCAGGATGGCACTCGCCAGGGGCGCCGACCAAAGGGGGGGGCGCCGTCCGGCAGTGCCACCAGCAGCCAATGGGTGGACTAGTCCCCTGGCCCCACAAGTGTAGGGCAGACTGCAGTGAGAGCGGTCTGCCCTACACAGTTTACAAACACACAGCTGTCAGCGGCGGCTGTGTGTTTGTAATAGCAGCCAGCCAATGAGAGTCAGACAGACTCTCATTTGCTGCTGTATCGTCCGCGGAGGGAGCCGGCTGGAGCTCACTCATGAGCTCCGTCTTCCGGCTCCCCCCACAGCATGTGATGGGAGAGACGTCATATGTCATGACGTCTCTCCCATGCAGTAGAAGAGCGGGCCAGGAGTGACTCAGAGCGGACAGCGGCCGTCGCGTCAGGAGCGGGGATCAGGTAAGTTGTATTTTTTCTGTGTGTGTAAGCCTGGCACAGCAGGGGGGGCACTGAAATAGGGGGTGGCCACTACTGGGGACACTGTATAGGGGTGCCCACTACTGGGGGCACTGAAATAGGTGTGGCCACTACTGGGGGCACTGTATAGGGGTGCACGCTACTGGGGGCACTGTATAGGGGTGGCCACTACTGGGGGCAATTTAGGGGGGTGGCCACTTCTGGGGGCACTGAACAGGGGGGACTACTACTGGGGGTACTGTATAAGGGGGGACTACTACTGGGGGCACTGTATAGGGGGAACTACTACTGGGGACTACTACTGAGGGTACTGTATAAGGGGGGACTACTACTAAGGGGAACTGTATAGGGGGGACTACTACTGGGGACTATTACTGGGGGCACTGTATAGGGGGGACTACTACTGGGGGCAATGCAGCATTGGGGGCACTGTATTGGGGGGACTACTACAGGGGCACTGTATAGGGGGAACTACTACTGGGGCAAGTCAGCATAGGGGGATTACTACTGGGGGCACTGCATAGGGGGGGCGCCAGTCCACTACATTGCCAGAGGCACTTGGATCCCTAGATACACCCCTGGTCAGGTCATACTGTCTCATCTACATAGACATCTCTTTCACTCTGAGAATGTGCAGCCTGTCTAAAATCTCTCCCTGCTTATATAGCTTCTGTCTCTTAACATAAAACCTTGCTTTAATGTCTTTCCTGTTCCCAACACCCCCTCCCACACAGACTTAACAGGTACAAATCTCTGTGTAGATTTGGACACATGCCTCTAATCTTAAGTACGTATTATGGATAAGAATTTCCCATGAGTACCCATCTCTTACATGTTTGACATAAGGGGTGTACAAAGGGATTTTGGGGGGAGGAGTGGGGTCACAGTTACATCTGTAAACCCTGGCGTCTCTATCAGATATCCTGTTTGTTGCCATCACCCACCATTTTCTGCATGGCATTAGAAAAACTGTACCTATTAACCCAGGTGTGAGGTATAATAAAACCAATTTATGCACTTTGTTCTACTCCACTGCAAAATTCAATGACATTCTGAGAGATATGTATCAGTTATTATTGCTTGTACATGATGACCAAAGTGGTGGCTTTCATAGAAAGGTTGTCTTGTCTCAGTCCTGAGCAGGTGTCTATGGCTGTACATGTTCTTCTCTGGTCCCATGTGCAAGGGATCACTGTCAGCCATTGGCCATATACCGTACTTTTAGGTACTTTTCTTCATAGAGGCTTACGTAGGTCCTGCATAAATTGTGCAGATGATTTTTCTCAATGCTCATTGTAATATATAGGTGTTGAGTCTGAGCTTTTCCTCTGCCATTCCTCCTACTGTATCTGTTATGTGACGTCACTATTGGGTAAGATTGAGGTGAGGCAGGGTAAGATCACTGTGAGGCAGGGTAAGAGCTCTGTGAGGCAAGGTAAGAGCTCTATGAAGCAGGGTAAGAGCTCAGTGTGGCAGGGTAAGAGCTCTGTGAGGCAGGGTAAGAGCTTTATAAGGCAGGGTAACATCTATGTGAGGCAGGGTAAGAGTTCTGTGAGGCAGGGTAAGAGCTCTGTGAGGCAGGGTAAGATCTCTGTGAGGCAGGGTAAGAGCTCTGTGAGGTAGGGTAAGAGCTCTGAGGCAGGGTAAGATCAAGGACTGTGAGGCAGGGTAAAATCACTGTGAGGCAGGGTAAGATCACTGACTGTGAGGCAGGGTAAGATCACTGACTGTGAGGCAGGGTAAGATCACTGTGAGGCAGGGTAAGAGCTCTGTGAGGCAGGGTAAGATCACTGTGAGGCAGGGTAAGATCACTGTGAGGCAGGGTAAGATCACTGACTGTGAGGCAGGGTAAGATCACTGACTGTGAGGCAGGGTAAGATCACTGTGAGGCAGGGTAAGAGCTCTGTGAGGCAGGGTAAGATCACTGTGAGGCAGGGTAAGATCACTGACTGTGAGGCAGGGTAAGATCACTGTGAGGCAGGGTAAGATCACTGACTGTGAGGCATGGTAAGATCACTGGGACTGATTCAGAGCCGGACGCTCTGACCAGAGCGCTCGCTCTGAATCAGGGCCCTCCTACATGAAAATGGAGCGGTCTCCTGGCCGCTCGCATAGCTGTGGGTGATCACCCACAGCATATGTGAGCGGCCAAAAAGATGGTCGCGATGGTCAAGACCATCGCGACCATCGGGCTTGCGACGAGACCCTGCGGTAGGGTCTCGGTGACCGCAAGCCCTGGAGTGATTTTGGCTCTATCAGAGCCAAAATCACACCCACTGACATCACTAGTGATGTCAGTGGGGCCGGACCTAGATGGTAGGCGTTCCAATGGGAACGCCTCCGTCTGGCAGCCACGCCCCCGGCATGCCCCAAAAAGGGGGCGTGCAGTCAGTCACCATCGACAGCACGCCCCCTTTGGTGCGAGACCCGGATCGACAGCTTGGCTGTCGTTGTCCGGGTCTCGCGCATGCACACGACGGAGCTACCTCCGTCATGCGCAGTGGGGTAACATCGACCCGCTTGCGAGCATCCTGCGCTTGCGAGCGGGTCTGAATGACCCCCACTGTGAGGCAGGGTAAGATCACTGTGAGGCAGGGTAAGAGTTCTGTGAGGCAGGGTAACATCTCTGTGAAGCAGTTGGGGGATGTAGTCTTCTATATAAATTTTTATCAGTCTGATTTAGCAGTGAAAGCAATGGCGATTATGGATACATATCAAGCGATTGTTTGTCATTGCATATGCGTATAAGCCCCTCTGTGTGTGCGCAGTGATCACATTGCGATTACGGACGCACAGAGGAATCCATCGCAAAGTGAGTGAAAGGCTGTCAGTGTTTGGAGGGGGTGATGGGGGGGGGCGTAAAAACGCAGGCGTGTCTGTTCATTTGAATGCCGTTTCATGGGAGTGCATAAATTAGCCACTGTGGTTGCTTACACAGCATCAGAGCTCTCTGCATGCGAAGAGACTTGCAGTGTTCACAATTGGTCAGACTTGTAAAGCTGTGTGACTGCCTGATGTGCGTCGAAGGTACCGATGTTTACACAGAAGAGCAACATTGGACGGATATGAGAAAGCAGCAGAGGGCATCTTTGTCGGCTGTGCTTTGGCAAGCATTAACATATTTTAGCAACTGCGATCCATATGCGATTGCAGGCGTCCACTGCTGGCTCAGGCCCCTTGTGCCCTATATAAACCTTCCCACTCTCCTAGTTGAATCACAAAACAAATCTGTACTGTAAATATCAGTAATCCCCATTATGTGGTATAACAGAAAATCAGTGTTAACCGTAGTAATATGGAACTGAGTGACCTCCCCTCACCTCCCCTCCACCCCTTATATAATGTAATAACACATCAATGCATACCCATTTAAACAAGAGAAGAAAATATTCTTTTAACAGTCATTTTCTGTTTTCTGATTCTCAGTTGTATTTTGAGTGACACCCACCAGCTACTTTCCCATCATCCTGAGGAGGTTGGTGCCTTCTGGACGGACCTGAACCTGTGATGAACTTGTGTTAAAGTGATGCAGAAACAAAATAAATTAAATCGATGATATCTAACAACTGTCATGTTAGATATCAACATTATAGAAACAGTATGCAGAAACTTGTATGTTGGTATACAAACTGGGACACCCACAGGATTTGCTTCACACTTATTTGGCAGGATTATGGACATTTCAATTAATATTAAACAGATATAACTAATTTGTACATTCATGTGAAGTAATGTTGTGTGTACTTAGCACCTTCAGATGATGCCCAGGGTCTATTGGTATCTGTGAAGTTGATCCCTTCTATCCCCTCATAGGGGAACATCTGTTTAAACTCCTCATCGGAGAAAAATTTATTTTTTATGGGTGGACATACGTCTGTCCTTGCAGCAGCTCTCCTCTCTGAAGCTATCCTTTCCTTGACACTATATTTAATATCCAAGAACCACTTCCTCCAATTGTCCATGTCCAGCTTCTGTATTATGCTTGTCTGTATTCTTTGTCTGACAATTTTGTTTGTGCTCCATGTGCTACCTTACCATTGGACTATCTCTTGCAGCTTTCTGTTCACCCTGACAATTCCAATCCCAGAGGTACTGTACCCAGAGCTTGAAGGACCTGGTAACATCGAAGTACCATATAGCACTTTATGAGAATGACAGCTTGCTTTAAGTGAATACCTAATGAAGCAGTACTAGGGATCTCATTATCTCAAGAGGTATTGCCTACCAATAAAAAAATAACAAAAAACAGCATTGCAGTCAGACCACAACACAAATGCTTAAATTGCCCCTTTTGATTTTGTAATTATATTATTAATATACTATAATAATAAATATTAATAAACACTTAATGTATACATACATATACATTTATAATCATTCCTATAGTGTTCAGATAAAATGAAGACGTAGGAACCAAAACAAAAATCTCAGCCAGATGTAAATGATTAAACAGACAAAATGTCAGTAACAGCTGTCATGGACACCACTAGTCTGCCTCCAACACTCAGCAGGCCACTGATTGTTGACCTTCCTAATTAGAATTCTTAACAGTACCCAGCTGAGCTCAGCCTCAGGATAGAGATGACAAAACACCTCTCTCAGGTGTTATCACTAATTTCCAGCACGATGTCTCAAAGGCATCCGGATGGAAGATCTACAGTGACTAGATAGACAGCCAATAGGTTGATACCAGAATGATCGACAGGCAATATGTTGACAGGGCAAAATGGCTGACATGGACTTAGGTCAACAGGGTCAAATGGTGGTCAACATGGTTAACAGGTTGCCACACAAATGGTCAACATGTGTTTTTCATGATTAATAATGATTGTAAGGGTTAGGTTTAGGGTAAGGCACTTTGCAGAGGGTTAGGGTTAGGATGTGGAAGTGAACGGTTAGGGTTAGGCACCGGGGGGAGGGTAAGGGTTAGACACAAGGATTAGGATGAGGACTAGGGTTAAAATACAAAAAAGTGTCAACCTTTTCTGTGTTGACCATTAATGTGTCAACATTTTGAATCATTGGACCATTTGACCCCATCAATCTTTTAATTGTTGACCATTTGACCCTTTCAACCTTTTGACCCTGTCAACCATCTGGTGTCGACCTATTGACTGTCTATCTATACACTGTTGATCTTTTATACCACACCCAACATATGCGGGGAATCACCCATCAGCTTGCCACTATAAGAACCTGCTCAGTACACTGCTCTAGTACATGAACATCTATTGTTTTCTACAGAGGTGCTCTCAACATTGGAACTACCAACAGAGGTCAATGTAGAGTGGCAGTTCCATGACATTTAAGCTAGTGCCAGGTAACTGCTGGCCAAATCCTCCATAGCATACAAAATGACGGCCAACAAAAAGAGAAGGAAGGGCCCACATTTGGGCTGCAGACACAAAGTCTGGTTGTCAACCAGGAAGATTTGTTTCTGGGTACCCTCTATGAAACTTGCTCCTAGGTTCATTGGTCCCTTCCAAATCACCTAGGTTATCAATCCATTGGCATTTCGGCTGAAACTACCAGACTCTCTGTGAATCACCACTGCTAAATCTACTTCTCTTCAACAACTACTCCTCCCAGGATATGCTACCACCACCGGTTACAGGAGGAGCATGAAATCATGCAGGTTTTAGATGTCCACAGGTACAGAGGCACCCTGCAATATCTGATAGACTGGAAAGGATACGGTCTGGATGAGGACATCAGATGTCCATGCTCCACAGACTAAATTCCTGAGATATTTCTCCCATAAAAGGTTTTGTGGCTGTCCAGTGGCCACCCTTTTGAGATTGGGTACTGTCAGTACCAGCAGTCATGGACAGCATTGGCCTGCCTCTAACAGTCAGCAGCAGTGATGTGCGGTGAAGTCAATGGCTGAGTAGGCACACATGTAGATTGGTCTGAGTGCTGGAAGCCTGTCTCACCCCCTAGTCACTGTAACTCTCCCCTCACTACACTAAGCTTCAGTGCCCATTGTTTCTCCTACCTGCATCACTGTGTCTTCCCTTGCTGCTGCTGACTGAGATCTGATCTCTAAACATAAAAGAAAACTATTACAGCACTATCAATAAAAGGTATTAATGCGGCTTGATAATGTCAACAATATTGTAATGTAATAAGTTTAAATTAAAACATATAAATAAACCATACACATACTGTATAATTAAATATATAATTTCACTTTTAAATTTAGCAGCAACTATAGGACTGCAGATTTTAATGTCTTTTCTTGAAAGGAGAGATTTTTAAAAAGTCAATGAATGCCAGTTTTTTAAAGGTGAAAAGGAAGTATTTTTACTAGTCCATTATAGGTCCTATCAGGCTTTAGCAAGATGTCTTCGCAGATGCTGTGTGGTTTCCTGGAGTCCTAGGCTGGATCTCTAGATCCAGATCTCCGATCTCTAAACACTGCAGTGCACTTCCTGGTCACATGACACATCCAAGGTGTTTATCAGTGCTCAAGGCAGGCCCCCATACTCAGAGGCATGCCTCTAATAGCTCTCTGTGCAGCTTACTGCCCCAGCTCTGCAAGCAGTACAGAAGCGAGGCTGAACTGTTACAGCCTCATGTCTCGTCTCCCTGCAGTCCCAGAGAGCTCCACAAAGCTGGTGAGTGTTAACTATAAAAATTATTACAATAAACAAAGAAGATGTTTATAAAGCCCCATATACACTGGGCGATGTGTGTACTGAGCAATGTCGGATGCGGCAGGCCTGACGGGGGTTCTGGCATCGGTAAGTACGTACACACTTACCGATGCCGGCAATGTCGAACGAGGGGGGCCATGCTGCATCGCTAACGATATCCCCAGATTGAGCTGCATGTACAGACGACTGGGGATATCATTAACGACACATGGGAGCGCGCATCATTAATCACATAGTGCATACACACTGGACGATTTGAATGACATATCGATCAAAGATGACGTTATCGTTCAACAATATCGTCGAGTGTGCACGGGGCTTTAGTTATAAATATCTACCTACCCTGACTGCACGTTCCTGCTCAGCAGGTCACTGATTGCTGACCTTCCCAATTAAATCCTGCTCAGTGCACTCCTCCAGTGCCAGAGTATCTATTGTGTTCTACAGAGGTGTTCCCGCTCCAGGAATATACACTGCAGTACAGTTTTTTTTTTTCAGTGTTGCTTAAACTCTGGTGTTCGGTTTCTGCAGTGTTTGCAGGCAGAATCAGGGGCGTAAATGTAATGAGTGCAGGGTGTGCGGTGCACACCCTGCACCCATGTTATCTAATGCTTACCTCTATGAGGTCCCGCGACAGGTGTCTCAGCCCTGCACAAAACGCAGGAAAATGGACGCCGCGTCCATTTTTCTGGTGTTTTGCACATGCAGTGAGGACACCGCCGGGAAAATGGCGGGCGTGCCAATTCCCCGGTGACCTGTGCAGTAGACTCTGGGCACACTCGAGTGCCTAGAGTCTACTGATGCTGCGGTCGGCGGTCAGTCTGCTGCCGGCCACCGGGGAGAGAAGAGGGAGCCCCGGACGGGGAATGAACATGGGCCCACAGTGGGAACTAACTACACTGGGCCGTGATTCCTGGTGAATTGCAGTGGGGATTTTAGACATCACACCTGGGTTTTTGTTTGTGCCAATTCCACCTGTTTGCATTTATCTGCTTTGTGTTATTGCAACATTCTCTGTTGATCTCACTGCACACTACACTCTGGGCCTGATTCAGAGCCGCTAGCTAGATCTGATCGCTCGCACGATGTGTATGCAGATTGCGTAGGCAGCGCTACCACACAGCAATTCATTAGCACGCCCAGTATTTCTTAGAGAACACTCACATAGGCCCTGATTCAGACCCGCTCGCTGCCGGAGTCAGCTCGCAGGTCTGAAGGGCGTTTTTTGTTTTTTCTTGTCCGGCCTTTTGGCCGCTCGCTAAGCTGTGGGTGACCACCCACAGTTATTGCGAGCGGCCAGGTGATGGTCGCGATCATCGGTCTTGCGACGAGACCCTTGTGGTAGGGTCTCATCTGCCGCAAGCCCCAGTGAGCTTTCGGCTCTAACAGAGCCGGAAGCTCACTACTGACATCACTCGTGATGTCAGTAGGGCCGCCCCCACACGGCAGACGTTCCTTCAGGAACGCCTCCGTTTGGCAAGCCACGCTCCGACCCGCCTACAAAACTGGGAGAGCTGTCGATAAAAATCGACAGCTCCGGGGCTTGCATGTGCGTACTGCCCGGCCATCGACCCGCTTGCGAGTACTATACGCTTGCGAGCGGGTCTGAATCAGGCCCTTAGTGTATGCAGACACCCACCAGCCTGTTTTAACACGCCCTCTTGTGCACGTCATGTCCAGGAAGTGTATGCAACCATCGGTACATTGGATGCTATCGCAGCGCTTGAAGTTGACCATACCCTGCCGCAAGCACTGCGAGCACTTCAGTGTAAAAATTAGGGATGTGCAGGCTCGGATAGGTTCGAGTTTGCACGTGGAGTTCGGATGTTTCCCTCCAAAAAAACGGAACTCAGAACGAGGCAAAACGTCATCTTACATGGACGAACATCATCATTCCTGGTCTTTTGTCCAGGAATGATGATGTTCGTCCATGTAAGATGACGTTTTGCCTCGTTCTGAGTTCTGTTTTTTTGGAGGGAAAAATCCGAACTCCACGTGCAAACTCGAACCTATCCGAGCCTGCACATCCCTAGTAAAAATGAACCAGGTGACATGTACTATGATGCTGTCTTATAATTATGCACACCTCTAAAACGCCGTTGAGATGCTCAGGCATGCCTGCGTTTGCACCTCCACTCCCCCGTTTTTAATGACCAGCCCCTGTTACCACCTACAAACGGCTTCCCCTGTCACTCACTCTGCTGGCACTGCATAGGGGCACTACTGGGGGTACTGTATGGGGGCACAGTATAAGGGCACTGCATAGGGGCACTACTGGGGGTACTGTATGGGGGCACTACTGGGGGTACTGTATGAGGACACAGTATAAGGGCACTACTCTCTGGGGGCACTGCATAAGGGGAGCTCCTGGGGCCGGGCATTGTATAAGGGTCACTACCGGGGGCATTGCATAAGAGCAATTTCTCTGTGTACTTCAGTCAATATGTTTAATTACTTGAGAAGCTTTGGAACCTACTGTACAAGTTGTGAGGTTGGAGAGAACCAACAAAGTCTCACCTCAATTTCTGGTGTAATGTAATTTATTTGTGGTCCACAATGTAGTAAAATGTTCTGTTTCTACCATGACTTCAGCGGCGGGCTGGGCCGGGGGGCAGGGTGCCATCTGCCCCCCCCGGGCCGGTACAACTGTGCAGCATTAGGGCCGGCCGGTCCTCTGCCAGGCTGCCTGTCTGGCCGGCTCACATCAGCCCGCCGGACCGGCTCACATCTGCTGGCTGTGCGTGCGCTTACAGGGTTTGCCGGAAGCTGTGATCTGCGCCGAATAGCGGCACTTCCGGGTGCTAGAAGGAACCGCCAGGGACAGCTGCAGCGGCGGCCGGGCGGCACAAGCGGTAGTCGGACTGGTGAGTGCTACATCCCCTAGTCCGGAGGAGTATCCTCAGTGCCGGTAGCTGTTTCTCTCTCTGGAGGGGGAGGAGGAGTGATTGTTGCCCACCACTGCTGGGACACCGTGTACTCACCTCCCACCTCAGTGCCTCACACCTCCCACATAACTGCCTCACACCAAACACCCTGCTCACTGCACCTACTGCATATTTATTCATCCACACTGCCTTTACTTGTTTATATATATATATATATATATATATACACACTAAATATATATATAGCACTTGTAGTTGCCTTACCTTACCGCAAGCACTGCGAGGACTTCTGTGTAAAAACAGGCAGGTGACGTGTACTATGCCGCTGGCTGTTAATCATGCACGCCTCTGAAACAGCGTTGAAACACTCAGGCACTCCTGCGTTCGCTCCTCCACTCCCCTGTTATTAGCGTCCTGCCCCTGTTACCACCCGCAAACGGCCTTTCCTGTCACTCATTACACTGTGCTGTCTTTGCTGGGCGAGCAAGCGGATTGCGATCGCTCTGAGTAGTTCACGCACGAGCAGCACGTTGTGTGCACATGCGCGGTTGATTACCATCGGCCGCGTACGAACGAGCGGCCGCTTGCAAATGGATCTGAATGAGCTCCTTAATCCCAAAAACAACATTTCCACTGCATTTCAGCCCTGTCACAAAAGGACCAGCTGACATCATGTCAGTGATTCTCTCCTTAACACAGGTGAGAGTGTTGACGATGACAAGGCTGGAGATCACTCTGTCATGCTGATTGAGTTATAATAACAAACGGGAAACTTTAAAAGGAGGGTGGAGCTTGAAATCATTGTTCTTCCTCTGTTAACCATGGTTACCTGCAAGGAAACACGTACAGTCATCATTGCTTTGCACAAACAGGGCTTCACAGGCAAAGATTATGGCTGCTATTAAGATTGCACCTATATCAACCATTTATTGGATCATCAAAACTTCAAGGAGAGAGGTTCAGTAGTTGTGAAGAGGCTTCAGGGTGCCCAAGAACGTCCAACAAGCACCAGGACCCTCTCCTAAAGTTGATTCAGCTGCGGGATCGGGGCACCACCAGTGCAGAGCTTGCTCAGGAATGGCAGCAGACAGGTGTGAGTGCATCTTCACGCACAGTGAGATGAAGACTTTTGGAGGATGTTTGAGGTATCTGGAAAAACGCTTGTCCGGAGAACGAAAGGTGAGCGCTGCCATCAGTCCTGTGTCATGCCAACAGTAAAGCATCCTGAGACCATTCATGTGTGGGGTTGCTTCCAGCCAAGGGAGTGGGCTCACTCACAGTTTTGCCTAAGAACATAGCCATGAATAAAGAATGGTACCAAAACATCCTCCAAGAGCAATGTCTCCCAACCATCCAAGAACAGTTTGGTGACGAACAATGCCTTTCCCAGCATGATGGAGCACCTTGCCATAAGGCAAAAGTGATAACTATGTGGCTCGGGGAACAAAACATCAAAATTTTGGGTCCATGGCCAGGAAACTCCCCAGACCTTAATCCCATTGAGAACTTGTGGTCAATCCTCAAGAGGCAGGTGGACAAAGAAAAACCCACAAATTCTGACAAACTCCAAGCACTGATTAGGCAAGAATGGGCTGCTATCAGTCAGTATGCGGCCCAGAACTTGATTGACAGAGCTAGACCCACATAAAATCCAGAAAAGGCTGACTGGACTGGGGTGGGGGGAGGGGGGCGGTAGGCTCAGGGTTGAGAAGTGGGACACGACAGTGATGGCTGGCAGTACTAAGAGGGAGACGCACAGGGCAGGGAAGTTTGGCTGGTCTAGGAGGGGACAGGGAAGGCTGGCTGGACTAGGGGGGAGACTCAGGGCAGAGAGGGGGGGACTGGGTAGGGAGGGCTGGCTGGAATGGGGGAGGTCGGACAGGGATGGCCGGCTGAACTAGGGGGGAAACGCACAGGGCAGGGAGGGCTGTCTGGACTGGGGGGTGGGGCATGGCAGGGAAGGCCATCACCACTAGGAGAGGGACAGGGAAGGCTGTCTGGACTCGCTGGGGAGGCTCAGGGTAGAGAGGGCTGGCCTGAACAGGAGGGAGAGCACAGGGCAAAGTCAGGCACTATGTGGTACCTAGATTGCGGTTCTTCAGTTGGCAGCCGGAATCATACATGCAGAGTGGCACTGTGACTGGAAGCTGCTGCACCCACCGGCATTCCACATACGGTGCTGGGCCCGAGCCAATCAAAGCTCGCGGACCGGCAGCCAATCAGGAGCGTCCGCTCCTGATTGGCTGCCTGTCCGGGAGCTTTGATTGGATGGCGCCGAGCGCGAGCCAATCAAAGCTCGAGGACCGGAAGCTAATCAGGAGTGGACAGCTCTAGCTGTCTCGCGGCCGGCACCATATTTGTAACTGTAATACAGCAGGCACTGTCAGGTATTAAATCATCGGTGCAGCACCGCAGCTACCCGGGCCCCCCTCTGTCTATGTTCTCTCCGGGCCCGGGACTCCAGGCCGGGCATTCCCCCCCTGATGGCGGCCCTGTGTAGCAGTAGTAGCTTATTATTCACAGTCCAGGGAATTCTGCCAACTCAGTTCCCAGATTTAGATACTGGCCTCTCACTGTAATTACAAAGTCCATGGCCATCCAGACAGTTGCAGCATCTCCTCTCAGCAGTGTCAGACTGGGGCATGAAGGGCCCACCGGGAAAATGTAGAGGTAGGGGCCCATGCTTAAGTGTTGTGGCCATCCATCTGAAAGGTAGTTTCTATAGAAGGGAACCAAGCCCCCATGTTGATCAGTGGTTCTTCTCCTCTAGGTAATTGAATGTCTAATAGAGTAACAATCTATAATTTGAGATCTGGAACCTGACACCTAGAAGAGGAGGGTGGGCCCACAGGCAGTGGGGCCCACCGGGGATTTCCCCTGTACCCCTGTGGGACAGTCCAGCCCTGCCTCTCAGTGTTGGATGCCTTTTGGATTCCTGGACCTCATTGGACATAAAATACTCTCTTGCCACCTGGTTTCAGCTGGACATCAGACACAACCTGGACCCCTAAACACTACATGCACCAGATACACACTGATTATGTACAAGGATCACACTGATATCTCCAGCTGTCCCCTTCCAGCCACATTTCTCACTCCTCTGTCTCTCCCTCAGTGCCAATGCACGTCCTTCACAATCATCTGGGGGATGTGTCCCTCCACTTCCCCTGGTGTCAGACTGCATATTCTGGGGTAACATAAAGAGGGGTATTCAATTTGAAACGTAAACTTTGCCGTCTATGCGTGTCAACCTTTTGCCGGCGATAAAGTATCTCGCGCCCCCACTTATACCCGTATTCAATTTGAAATCGTCGAAAACGGCACCCGGCGAAAGTGAAATCAGCGAAAACTTCGCAGATTTTTTGGGAAATCACCCTAACACCCCCAAAAAGATTACATGGGGGATCACTCTGGATACCGCCGATTAACCCTGCTGAAGGTTTTTGGGGTCTTTAAACGGGCTCGATAGCTGCTATTTTGGGGATTTGGGAAGGTGGTGAAGAATAGTATTTAGAAGGTTTTTTTGCTTAAAATAAGTAGTCCCAGCAAATTTGGGGTACTTGAAAATGGGGGTGAGCATATTTAAAAGTTGCTAAAGTGAAGTTTTAAAAAACTTGAAAAATCCACCTGCTGCAAACACCTGCAATGAAAAAAACACTTGGGGCATACTTGCGGACCCCCCTAGATTGTAGTTCGCTAGTTTTTAAAATGAAAGTGCTTTTTTGGGGTCTTATGAGGTATTTGTTTTTAATTTTATCTTTGGGGGACTGTCTGAAGGTTGCAGGATGGTTTCCAAAATGTTGCACCCCAAAACCCCAATTCTGCACTTTTTTTTCGCCACCCATTTCTTGGTGATACTTTTTCGCAGGGTCGAATGCAATATACTTTTCGCACCGGCGAAAAGTTTTCAAATTGAATACTGTATAAAAGTAAAAGTGGCGAAAATGACGTCATCCGAGCGAAAACATTGCAGAAACTGAGTTTTCGCTTCATATTTAATACCCCTAAAAGAGTAGATGCTGTATGTGGCGCTGTTATCTTAACTAAAACACAATTAGCTAAAAAAAACTATTGAAAGTTGAAACCATGTCCAATGATACATACACACAAACACGCACCCTCTGTATGAGCTGATGTCTCTATATAGTATAGTCACCTATAGTATGCAAAGAAGAAAAAAATACACAATAGAGACTGCACTGATGGAATTGTGTATTATTGTGCATAATAACAAGCCTGTCGTTTGTGTGTGCGCATACTGTATATATATATATATATATATATATATAAATATATACATACACAGTACTTGTCAAAAGTCTGAGCACACCCCCTGAAATCGAAAAGAAGCTTGTTTATCGTACAGTCTGCTACTTGTGTATGAATGGAGTAGGGGTGAGCGGGTTCGGATTTCTGAAATCCGAACCCCCCCGAGCCCCCCTGATCCGAGTCAGGCTCGACTTTTCCCGCCTGACTCGGATCTGAAATCGAGGCAAAACGTCATCATCCCGCCTTCCGAGTCTCGCGGGTTTTGGATCCTATATAAGGTACCCGCGTCGGCGCCATTTTCTCACTCGGCTGTGGACAGTGAAGAGGGAGGGTGGGAGTTAGGGCTGTGTAGTGTAGTGTAGTGTAGTGTAGTGTAGTGCTGCTGTTGTCCACTACTTCAAAGTCCATAGGGGCTGGCTGTGTTGAGCTGTGCTGCTGTTGTTAATAGGGGCTGTGTCCACCACTTCAAAGTCCATAGGGGCTGGCTGGACTGTGTTGTGCAGTCAGTTCTCCATAGGGGCTGTGTCCACTCCAAAGTCCTGTGCAGTGTCCCAGTCCTAAAGGGGTGCTGTAGTGTTGTCCAGGGGGTGCTCTGTCCATCAGGGGTGCTCCCCCCAAGTGCTAAAAAAATAAAATATTTTCTGTGTTTGTGAATTGTGTGCGCAGTAGCCGCACGTGCATCAACAAAGTAGTGCCAAGCGCGCGCCTGTGTCATAAGTAAAGGGCCGGCTGGCTTGACCGTTAAAGGGTGCTGTAACCCCCAAAGTACACTCCAGTCCAAACCAAAAAAAAAATTATTTTCTGTGTTTGTGAATTGTGTGCGCAGTAGCCGCACGTGCATCAACAAAGTAGTGCCAAGCGTGCGCCTGTGTCATAAGTAAAGGGCCGGCTGGCTTGACCGTTAAAGGGTGCTGTAACCCCCGAAAGTACACTCCAGTCCAAACCAAAAAAAAAAAAATTTTCTGTGTTTGTAAATTGTGTGCGCAGTAGCCGCACGTGCATCAACAAAGTAGTGCCAAGCGTGCGCCTGTGTCATAAGTAAAGGGCCGGCTGGCTTGACCGTTAAGGGTGCTGTAACCCCCGAAAGTACACTCCAGTCCAAACCAAAAAAAAATTTATTTTCTGTGTTTGTGAATTGTGTGCGCAGTAGCCGCACGTGCATCAACAAAGTAGTGCCAAGCGTGCGCCTGTGTCATAAGTAAAGGGCCGGCTGGCTTGACCGTTAAAGGGTGCTGTAACCCCCAAAGTACACTCCAGTCCAAACCAAAAAAAAAAATTTTTTCTGTGTTTGTGAATTGTGTGCGCAGTAGCCGCACGTGCATCAACAAAGTAGTGCCAAGCGTGCGCCTGTGTCATAAGTAAAGGGCCGGCTGGCTTGACCGTTAAAGGGTGCCTTGACCCCCAAAGTACACTCCAGTCCAAACCAAAAAAAAAATTATTTTCTGTGTTTGTGAATTGTGTGCGCAGTAGCCGCACGTGCATCAACAAAGTAGTGCCAAGCGTGCGCCTGTGTCATAAGTAAAGGGCCGGCTGGCTTGACCGTTAAAGGGTGCTGTAACCCCCGAAAGTACACTCCAGTCCAAACCAAAAAAAAATAATTTTCTGTGTTTGTGAATTGTGTGCGCAGTAGCCGCACGTGCATCAACAAAGTAGTGCCAAGCGTGCGCCTGTGTCATAAGTAAAGGGCCGGCTGGCTTGACCGTTAAAGGGTGTTGTAACCCCCAAAGTACACTCCAGTCCAAACCAAGAAAAAAATAATTTTCTGTGTTTGTGAATTGTGTGCGCAGTAGCCGCACGTGCATCAACAAAGTAGTGCCAAGCGTGCGCCTGTGTCATAAGTAAAGGGCCGGCTGGCTTGACCGTTAAAGGGTGCTGTAACCCCCAAAAGTACACTCCAGTCCAAACCAAAAAAAATAATTTTCTGTGTTTGTGAATTGTGTGCGCAGTAGCCGCACGTGCATCAACAAAGTAGTGCCAAGCGTGCGCCTGTGTCATAAGTAAAGGGCCGGCTGCCTTGACCGTTAAGGGTGCTGTAACCCCCGAAAGTACACTCCCGTCCAAACCAAAAAAAAAATTATTTTCTGTGTTTGTGAATTGTGTGCGCAGTAGCCGCACGTGCATCAACAAAGTAGTGCCAAGCGTGCGCCTGTGTCATAAGTAAAGGGCCGGCTGGCTTGACCGTTAAAGGGTGCTGTAACCCCCAAAGTACACTCCAGTCCAAACCAAAAAAAAAATAATTTTCTGTGTTTGTGAATTGTGTGCGCAGTAGCCGCACGTGCATCAACAAAGTAGTGCCAAGCGTGCGCCTGTATCATAAGTAAAGGGCCGGCTGGCTTGACCGTTAAGGGTGCTGTAACCCCCGAAAGTACACTCCAGTCCAAACCAAAAAAAAAATTATTTTCTGTGTTTGTGAATTGTGTGCGCAGTAGCCGCACGTGCATCAACAAAGTAGTGGCAAGCGTGCGCCTGTGTCATAAGTAAAGGGCCGGCTGGCTTGACCGTTAAGGGTGCTGTAACCCCCGAAAGTACACTCCAGTCCAAACCAAAAAAAAAATTATTTTCTGTGTTTGTGAATTGTGTGCGCAGTAGCCGCACGTGCATCAACAAAGTAGTGCCAAGCGTGCGCCTGTGTCATAAGTAAAGGGCCGGCTGGCTTGACCGTTAAAGGGTGCTGTAACCCCCAAAGTACACTCCAGTCCAAACCAAAAAAAAATTTTTTTTCTGTGTTTGTGAATTGTGTGCGCAGTAGCCGCACGTGCATCAACAAAGTAGTGCCAAGCGTGCGCCTGTGTCATAAGTAAAGGGCCGGCTGGCTTGACCGTTAAAGGGTGCCTTGACCCCCAAAGTACACTCCAGTCCAAACCAAAAAAAAAATTATTTTCTGTGTTTGTGAATTGTGTGCGCAGTAGCCGCACGTGCATCAACAAAGTAGTGCCAAGCGTGCGCCTGTGTCATAAGTAAAGGGCCGGCTGGCTTGACCGTTAAAGGGTGCTGTAACCCCCGAAAGTACACTCCAGTCCAAACCAAAAAAAAATAATTTTCTGTGTTTGTGAATTGTGTGCGCAGTAGCCGCACGTGCATCAACAAAGTAGTGCCAAGCGTGCGCCTGTGTCATAAGTAAAGGGCCGGCTGGCTTGACCGTTAAAGGGTGCTGTAACCCCCAAAGTACACTCCAGTCCAAACCAAGAAAAAAATTATTTTCTGTGTTTGTGAATTGTGTGCGCAGTAGCCGCACGTGCATCAACAAAGTAGTGCCAAGCGTGCGCCTGTGTCATAAGTAAAGGGCCGGCTGGCTTGACCGTTAAAGGGTGCTGTAACCCCCAAAAGTACACTCCAGTCCAAACCAAAAAAAAATTATTTTCTGTGTTTGTGAATTGTGTGCGCAGTAGCCGCACGTGCATCAACAAAGTAGTGCCAAGCGTGCGCCTGTGTCATAAGTAAAGGGCCGGCTGCCTTGACCGTTAAGAGTGCTGTAACCCCCGAAAGTACACTCCAGTCCAAACCAAAAAAAAAATTATTTTCTCTGTTTGTGAATTGTGTGCGCAGTAGCCGCACGTGCATCAACAAAGTAGTGCCAAGCGTGCGCCTGTGTCATAAGTAAAGGGCCGGCTGGCTTGACCGTTAAAGGGTGCTGTAACCCCCAAAGTACACTCCAGTCCAAACCAAAAAAAAAATAATTTTCTGTGTTTGTGAATTGTGTGCGCAGTAGCCGCACGTGCATCAACAAAGTAGTGCCAAGCGTGCGCCTGTGTCATAAGTAAAGGGCCGGCTGGCTTGACCGTTAAAGGGTGCTGTGACCCCCAAAGTACACTCCAGTCCAAACCAAAAAAAAAATTATTTTCTGTGTTTGTGAATTGTGTGCGCAGTAGCCGCACGTACATCAACAAAGTAGTACCAAGCGTGCGCCTGTGTCATAAGTAAAGGGCCGGCTGGCTTGACCGTTAAAGGGTGCTGTAACCCCCAAAGTACACTCCAGTCCAAACCAAAAAAAAAATAATTTTCTGTGTTTGTGAATTGTGTGCGCAGTAGCCGCACGTGCATCAACAAAGTAGTGCCAAGCGTGCGCCTGTATCATAAGTAAAGGGCCGGCTGGCTTGACCGTTAAGGGTGCTGTAACCCCCGAAAGTACACTCCAGTCCAAACCAAAAAAAAAATTATTTTCTGTGTTTGTGAATTGTGTGCGCAGTAGCCGCACGTGCATCAACAAAGTAGTGCCAAGCGTGCGCCTGTGTCATAAGTAAAGTGCCGGCTGGCTTGACCGTTAAAGGGTGCTGTAACCCCCAAAGTACACTCCAGTCCAAACCAAAAAAAAAATTATTTTCTGTGTTTGTGAATTGTGTGCGCAGTAGCCGCACGTGCATCAACAAAGTAGTGCCAAGCGTGCGCCTGTGTCATAAGTAAAGGGCCGGCTGGCTTGACCGTTAAAGGGTGCTGAAACCCCCAAAGTACACTCCAGTCCAAACCAAAAAAAAAAATATTTTCTGTGTTTAGCCGCACGTATATATCAAATCGATATAACATAATTGGAGGACCAAACTTTCTCCGATAAAAATAAAATAGAGAAAGATCAAGAACCACTTCCTCCTAGTGCTGAAGCTGCTGCCACTAGTCATGACATAGACGATAACATGCCATCAACGTCGTCTGCCAAGGCCGATGCCCAATGTCATAGTAGAGGGCACATACAATCCCAAATGACAAAGTTCAGGAAAATGACCTTGAAAAAAACATTTAAATCAGCTGAAGAGAAACGTAAACTTGCCAATATGCCATTTACGACACAGAGTGGCAAGGAACGGCTAAGGTCGATCCCTAGTATGTTCATGACTAGTGGTTCAGCTTCACATGACGATGGAAGCCCTCCTCCCACTAAAAAAATCAAAAGAGTTAAGCTGGCAAAAGCACAGCGAAGAACTGTGCTTTCTAAGAAGATATCACAAATCCCCAAGGAGAGTCCAAGTGTGGTGGTGGTTGCGATGCCTGACCTTCCCAGCACTGGACGGGAAGAGGTGGCTCTTTCCACCATTTGCACGCCCCTGCAAGTGCTGAAAGGAGCACCCACAGTCCACTTGCTGATATGCAAATTGAAGATGTCACTGTTGAAGTACAACAGGATGAGGATACTGGTGTAGCTGGCGCTGAGGAGGAAGTTGGCGAGGAGGATTCTGATGGTGATGTGGTTTGTTTAAATCAGGCTCCGGGGGAGACAGTTGTTGTCCGTGGGATGAAAAAGCCCATCACGGTCATGCCTGGGCAGAAGACCAAACATTCCACCTCTTTGGTCTGGCAATATTTCTATCCAAATCCGGACAACAACTGTCTTGCCATATGTACCATATGTAAAGGTGAAATAAGTAGGGGTAGGGACGTCAACCACCTAGGAACATCCTCCCTTATACGGCACCTGCAGCGCGTTCATAAAAAGTTACTGTCAAGTTCAGAAACTTTGGCTAAGACCGTAAGCAGTCCAGGGACACCTAAATCCCGTTGTCCTGTTGTATCCAAGCGCCTGCAAACCACACCGTCAACTCCCTCCTCGTCAATTTCCTCCTTAGTCAGGATCGGAAGTAGTCCTGCAGGCCATATCACTGGCATGACTGACTCTCCTATCCGGGATTCCTCCGGAGGATCCTGCATTGCTACGCCTACTGCTGCCGCTGCTGCTGTTGCTGCTGCTGGGAGTCGTTCATCATCCCAGAGAGGAAGTAGGAACACCACTACTTTTACTAAACAATTGACCCTCCAACAGTCCTTAGCGAGGAGGATGAAGTACGACAGCAGTCATCCTGAAGCAAAACGTATAACTGAGGCCTTGACTGCTATGTTGGTGTTAGACGTGCGTCCGGTATCCGCCATTAGTGCAGTGGGATTTAGACAATTGATGGAGGTAGTGTGTCCCCAGTTCCAAATCCCGTCTAGATTCCACCTGCATCCTCAAAGCAGCAGCGACAAGGGTGCGTCTGTCTGTTAAAGGGTGGTGTAACCCTCAAAGTGCGCTCCATAAACAATAAAAAAATTCTTCTTTTTTTTTCTCTTTGTGAAATGTGTGGGCTGTAGACGCACCTGCATCCTTAAAGCAGCAGCGACAAGCATGCGTCTGTCTGTTAAAGGGTGGTGACACCCTCAAAGTGTGCTCCACAAACAATAAAAATATTCTTCTTTTTTTTCTGTCTTTGTGAAATGTGTGGGCTGTAGCCGCACCTGCAGCAGCGACAAGCGTGCGTCTGTCTGTTAAAGGGTGGTGTGTCCCCGGTTCCAAATCCCATCTAGATTCCACTTCACTAGGCAGGCGATACCGAGACTGTACAGAAACGTCAGAAAAAGTGTCCTCAGTGTCCTGAAAAATGCCGTTGTACACAATGTCCACTTAACCACGGACATGTGGACAAGTGGAACAGGGCAGACTAAGGACTATATGACTGTGACAGCCCACTGGGTAGATGTATCACCTTACGCAGCAACAGCAGCAGCGTCACCAGTAGCAGCATCTCAGAAACGCCAGCTCGTTACAAGGCAGGCTATGCTGTGTATCACCGGTTTCAGTAAGAGACACACCGCCGACAACCTCTTAGAGAAACTGAGGGAAATCATCGCCCAGTGGCTTACCCCACTTAGACTCTCCTGGGGATTTGTGATATCTGACAACGCCACCAATATTGTGCGGGCATTACATCTGGGCAAATTCCAGCACGTCCCATGTTTTGCTCACACAATAAACTTAGTGGTGCAGAATTTTCTGAAAAGCGACAGGGGCGTGCAGGAGACGCTTTGGGTGGCCCAAAAAATTTCTGGCCACTTTCGCCATTGAGCGACTGCGTGCCGAAGACTGGAGCGCCAGCAAACACTCTTGAACCTGCCCCGCCATCACCTGAAGCAAGAGGTTGTGACGCGGTGGAACTCAACCCTCTATATGCTTCAGAGGATGGAGGAGCAGCAAAAGGCCATACAAGACTATACATCCACCTATGACATAGGCAAAGGAGGGGGTATGCACCTGACTCAAGCGCAGTGGAGAATGATTTCCGTGTTGTGCAAGGTTCTCCAGCCCTTCGAACTTGCCACACGTGAAGTCAGTTCAGACACTGCCAGCTTGAGTCAGGTCATTTCCCTCATCAGGCTTTTGCAAAAGCAGCTGGAGAAAGTGAAGGAGGAGCTAAGACGGAGCGATTCCGCTCGGCATGTGGGACTTGTGGATGAAGCCCTTCATTCGCTTTGCCAGGATTCCAGGGTGGTCAATCTGTTGAAATCAGACCACTACATTTTGGCCACCGTGCTCGATCCTAGGTTTAAAGCCTATGTGGTGTCTCTCTTTCTGGCCGACACAAGCCTGCAGAGGTGCAAAGACCTGCTGGTGAACACACTGTCAGCTGAAGCGGAACGTGACACGTCAACGGCTCCTTCTTCATTTTGTCCCGCAACTGGGGCTGCCAGGAAAAAACTTAGGTATCCTAAGCAACCCGCTGGCGGTGATGCAGGGCAGGCAGGACCAAGTTTGGACATCTGGTCCGGACTGAAGGACCTGGCAACAATTTCTGACATGTCTACTGTCACTGCATATGATACTGTCACCATTGACAGAATGGTGGAGGATTACATCGGTGACAGCATCCAAGTAGGCATGTCAGACAGTCCATACCTGTACTGGCAGGAAAAAGAGGCAATTTGGAGGCCCCTGTACAAACTGGCTCTATTTTACCTGAGTTGCCCCCCCTCCAGTGTGTACTCCGAAAGAGTGTTTAGTGCAGCCGGGAACCTTGTCAGCGAAAGGCGTAGGAGGTTGCTTCCACAGAATGTGGAGAAGATGATGTTCATCAAAATGAATTATCAGCTCTTCCAGGGAGACCAGCCTCCAGAAGGTACAGAGGGACCTGTGGTGGTGGATTCAAGTGGGGACGAGTTAATACTTTGTGAGGATGAGGATGTACACACTGAAGAGGGTGAGGATGACATCTTGCCTCCGTAGAGCCAGTTTGTGCAGGGACACATTAATTGCCAGCTTGTTTTGTGGGGGCCCAAACGAACCAATCATTTCAGCCACAGTTGTGTGGCAGACCCTGGCGCTGAAATGATTGGTTTGGTAAAGTGTGCATGTCCTGTTTATACAACATAAGTGTGGGTGGGAGGGCCCAAGGACAATTCCATCTTGCACCTCTTTTTTTTCTTTGCATTATGTACAGTTTGGGGCCTAGTTTTTCTAACTGCCATCCTGTCTGCCACTGCAGTGTCACTCCTAGATGGGTCACGTGTTTGTGCCGCCCACTCGTGTCGCTTAGCATAGTCATCCAGCTACCTCGGTGCAACCTTTTGGACATAAAAACACTATTGTGAGGTGTGAGGTGTTCAGAATAGACTGGAAATGAGTGGAAATTAAGGTTATTGAGGTTAATAATAGCATAGGAGCAGAAAAACCTACAAATTCTGTGATTTTAGCTGTTTTTATGCTTTTTTTCAAAAAAATACAGATCCAAAACACAAAACCCAGAACCCAAAACACGGAAGGGTGGTTTTGGCAAAACCAATCCAGATCCAAAACACGAAGAAAGATCCAGATCCAAAACCAAAACACAAAACACGAAAAGTGGCCGGTGCACACCCCTAGAATGGAGTAGAATAAAAATAACAAAATATATTATTCCGTACTGATGCAACCCGGGAAATCGAAAGAAATGTGTAAAAAAATTAATATACTACAGTAGCCGTGCCGCTTATACTCATAATAAATGCCCACGGTAGCAATGCCACTTATACAGTATATATAATAAATACCCACAGTGGCAGTGCCACTTATACACATAATAATGCTACACACATGCAGTACACACACACACCACCACATATACACATACACACACAGTACACACACCATTCATATAGTACTACTTATCAAGTAGCCATTATAGAACACTTTACACAGTACCCGGCTTTATGAGGCAGCAGCAGCAGCTCCTCATGTAGTCTGGGGGTGGAGCTTGTGAGTGTGAGTGACAGGCTCAGTCAGGACCCAGGATATGGAGAGAGCTGAAGGGAGGTACGGCCACCACACTGCCTGCACGGATCTGAAAGGGAGTTCAGGACTCAGGTGAGAGTGCTGGAGCCGGAGGACGGCTGCTCTCAGTGTGTGACAAGAAACATTTTTTTCCTGTCAAAACCTGGGGCTGCAGGTCCATCCGTCCCATTGTTAATCCGGCCCTGGTGTGAGCGCGAAGTGATTGGAAATAATCTAACGTTATCAACGTGTGGTTGTGCTGCTTTCTTATGTTCCAAATTGTCAACAAGTTTCCTGAAAGCTCCAGTTAGTCAAAAATGGCCAAAAACAACTGTGAGTTAAGTGTGGAAACACATGCTCAAATAATTGTTTTGAGGGAAGGTTATTCTTTGCGGCAAATCCACAAACGGTTGAAGGTATCCGTTGGGGCCGTGCGTCGGGCTATTGAACAAAAGTCAAAAAACGGTCAAAATGTTACAAGAAAATGAACTGATCGTCCAAAAACAACAACTGTTCGTGAGGACAACTACATTGTGACTTCTATCAAGCGTAGCAGACATTTGACTGCTCTGGAGATAGGAAGGGAGTTGTGGAAAAGTCTTTCCCAGCATGTGTCCGATAGGACGGTGGCCAGGCGCTTGCAGGAACATGACCTTAGTGGTAGGGTTGCGGTAAGAAAACCACTTCTACATGCTACAAACGTAGCAAAAAGGTACACATGGGCTAAGAAGCATAAGGTTTGGACTGAGGAACAGTGGAAGAGGGTGCTTTGGACCAACGAATCGAAATTTGTTCTTTTTACCTCGCATCGCCGGGCTTTTGTGCGTCGTTGTCCAGGTGAGCGCTGTCTCCCAGACTGTGTAGCGCCAACAGTTAAGCATGGAGGAGGCAATGTGATGGTTTGAGGATGTTTCGCAGGCAACCAAGTTAGTAACTTAGTCAGAATCTACGGAATAATGGATCAAAAGGTGTACCACAACATATTAGTGCGTCATGCGATTTCCTCTGGAAGGCGACTTGTGGGTCAGAACTTCGTTTTCCAACAAGATAACGATTCAAAACATACGTCCAAGTTGTGTACTAATTATTTGCAAAAGAAACAAGACACTCAAGTCGTAACAAAAATGGAATGGCCATCTCACTCACTGTTTCATCCATCAAGCTTTTGTGGGAAGAACTAGACAGGGAAGTCCGAAAACAGATGCCTACCAACACTGAGGGCCTCTGGGAGGCTCTTCAAAGCTGCTGGAGTCGAATGGATCGCCAAAAGCTGGAAAAATTAGTAGATAGGATGCCAAGGATATGCAAAGCGCTTATCAAAGCTAAGGGTTGTCACTTCAATGAAAGTAGACTACCTAAAACTACCTAAATAAACTTGCCTAAAAGTCAAAACAAGTATTTTTTTTGTTTCCTTATTGCTCAAACAGTTGTTTATTTTGTAAGCAAAACCAATAAAACAGGTTTTATTTCGTTACTGTGCAGTTAAATTGAAAATTCCTTAAAATATACTGGTGTGCTCAGACTTTTGACAAGTACTGTATGTATATAAATAGATAGATACAGGGGAGTCAGAACTATTTTAATTGTGGGGGCAACATAAAATCGTTCAGAAGACCGCCCCTCCGCTCCCTCCTTCCCTCCCACCAACTTACCGAGGCCGCAGATGATTAGGGGCTGTGCTTTGTAGCAACAGGCTGCACTGACCCTACACTGCACGGAAGATGAGATGTAATGTGCAAATCTTTAAGTCAAAAGACCGCACATTACACCTCCTCCTCCATGCAGTGCAGGGGCTGTGCAGCCTATTGCTATAAAGCACAGCTCCTGACCATCTACGATCCCTGCACTTTTCAAATGTTTGGGGGGAGGGTTCCCCCCATTCTGATGCCCTTGTGTATATATATATATATATATATATAATCATAATCATTACATATGGGGCTGTCATATATACTCTTTCCAAGGATTATCCAGCACACATTGCTATAATTTTCTATTTATTACTTATGTATATGGCTAGTACCTATGTTTTTGTGTATTTTTAATTCTAATTAAAAAACAATTCAAGCTCTCACACAGTACCATATTTTATATACAGTATATATTTTTTTAAATCATCATTAGCATATTATCGCTCATATTATAAATCCCAATACACTGTCTCCCCAACACAGTCGCTCTAGTTTTTTTTTTAACATATTTTGGGGTGCTTTTGTCTTCCTATAGCCATGCATTAAAGGTTCCCCAAACCATGTGAGCATCGTTATGTGAGCACTGGGACCATGTGTAATGGAGCGTACACACGGTCAGATTTGTCAGACTTGTCAGATTTGTCAGATGAACGACTGAACGATTGAACGATTTGAACGATTTCACCAAAGTTTTGAACGATTTGAACGATTGAACGATTTTTGACTGCATTAAAATGAATGGAATCGTCCAAGTCTGACTGCAAACCCATCAGATGTCAGATATCGTTATCTGACAAACGGGAACGCGCATCGTTGATCGTCCATCGTTCAGGCATGTCAGATATGAACAATTTTCCTTCAGATATGAACGACTGAACGATTTTTAAATCATTATCGTCCATATCTGAAGAAAAAATCTGATCGTGTGTATGCACCATTACACTCACACGTTTTTGTGAGAACATATCTATTCACTGCTGGAAATTACATTCTATACTATTCCAGATGCAGCTTTTCTTGGACTTTCTCAACCAAACTATGCTTCCTCAGCTCTCTTAGGTCTCTTCTTGGTATCTTGGTGCTTCAGTTGATGGAGGCGGAGCTGGAATAAAAACAGCCCAATGGGAGTTGTTGTTAGTCCTTCAGCAAAAGGTGCATGCTTGCTTTTTTGACCTTGCCTTCTACTCAAAGGGAACACACAGGTCATTGCAGGTACTTGAAAGTGTATAGCCACACATCATAGACATAGGGGTCTATTTACTAAGCTGTGTTTGGAGATAAAGTGAACGGTGATAAGGTACCTGCCAATCAGCTCCTAACTGTCATGTCACAGGCTGTGTTTGAAAAATGGCAGTTAAGAGCTGATTGGCTGGTACCTTATCACCGTTCACTTTTAGGGGTATTCAATATGAGAGCGAAAAGTCTGTGCTGGACTTTTCACTCCACATCGGAGATTTTCCAGGGATAAAGTATCGGGTGCGCGCCTGCTTTATCCCCGTATTCAATATAAAAGCTACGAAAACGGGAACCTGCGAAGTGGGATCTGCGAAAAAACATTTCCTGGAATAAATTGTAGGACCCCCCTAAAGCTGTAAAAACATGGGGGATCACTATGGGTACCCTCGTTTTAGCCTGCAAATGAAAGTCGGGGGTTTTAAATAGTGGCTGCAGGTGTTTTTTTCCCGACATTGAAGAAGTGATGCAGAAGAGCACTTAGGTTTTTTTTTTCGTTTTTTTAAGTGGTCCCATCAAATTTGGGGTACATGAAAATGGGCACTAGCATATTTTTAAGTCCCTAAAATCTGCAAATATGCACTTGCCACATACTTGCAGAATAGCCCTGAACCTAGGGCCTGATTCAGAGCCGGACGCTCTGACCAGTGCGCTCGCTCTGAATCAGGGCCCTCCTACCTCAACTTGGAGCGGCCTTATGGACGCTCGCATAGCTGTGGGTTACCGCCCACAGCTTATGCGAGCGTCCATGATGATGGTCGCGATGGTCAAGACCATTGCGACCATCGGGCTTGCGACGGTGAGCCCTGCGGTAGGGTCTCGCTGCCGCAAGCCCTGGAGTGATTTTGGCTCTATCAGAGCCAAAATCACTCCCACTGACATCACTAGTGATGTCAGTGGGACCGGCTTCAGACGGTAGGCGTTCCCATGGGCACACCTCCGTCTGGCAGCGACGCCCCTGACATGCCTACCAAAGGGGGCGTGCTGTCAGTCACCATCGACAGCACGCCTCCTATGGTGCGAGACCCGGAGCGACGGAGAGCCCGTCGCTAGCCGGGTCTCGCGCATGGGCACGACGGAGCTCCCTCCGTCGTGCGCATGCGCAGTAGGGCACCATCGACCCGCTTGCAAGCATCCTGCGCTCGCGAGCGGGTCTGAATGACCCCCCTATTTCCCTATTTTTAAACAATTTTTTCCCTTTTTTTTTTTTACCCCAAATTTTCAATCATTTTTTTGGGGTGTCCCTATTTTTTTTTAAAACTTTTTTGACGCAGTTTATTTTAAAATGACATTCCCAGGGATGCAGGCTATTTTTTTTAAGCCTGCACCCCTAAACCCCAATTCTGCACTTTTTTTCGCCACCTACTCAGTGGTGAAAAGTTATCCCCGTTTTTCTTCAAAGACTTTTCGAACCTGCGAAAAGACTTTGAAATTGAATATGGTGTAAAACCAAAACCAGCGAAAATGACATCATCGGTGCGAAATTATCGCAAAAATTTACTTTTCGCTCCATATTGAATACCCCTATTTATCTCCTAACACAACTTAGTAAATAGACCCCATATAATTTAAAGGTCTTATCAAGTTACCAAGTTAACCAGCAAAAATTTAGATAGAATGAAAAATGTATTAATAAAGTAATTGTAGAGATGTGGTTCGAGTTAGGAGAAGCATCATTGTATATGTCTTTTTAATTATTTGATCTCTGCCGATATAAAAATATACAGGAATTTAATTTGCATTCAAAGGGCTCATAGTAAAAGCAGGGTAGTGGGACAGCTCTTGAAAGGTATTCTAATAGAAAGTAAATTATGTGTACTATCTTGTATGCACTACTAGACATAGTGGAATAATTACATATTCTGACTAATTTACACCAGGTATAGCAAAATTAAAATAAACTACACACACTCTTTATACCAACCCCACAAATCATCTTACTGCATCTGTTTTCTTGTCCCGCCTCTGAATATAAATTACTTTAACACACCTAGCAACCTAGCATGGACTTCAAAAGAAAACCTGTCTCCAGGCACAGCTGGACACCAATAGGCTAGTCTGCTAAACATACTGTATGTGTTAAAATACCTGAAGAGAACAAAAAGCAGCAGATATCTAATCTATTTTAGATAATTAAAAAATACTATTTCTAATGTAGCTAAAAAATATATAAAACCATAGCTATGTATAGCAAGCTTATGCACTCAAATAATGCAAATCAGCAACCCATAGCATCAGGTAGATAGAAAGAAATAGTTTATCTGGGAACTCATTCATCTCTGTATAGCAATGTTTTGCATCATTCTAGAGATTAATTTATGAGAATTAGATTTAGCATACAATTCTACAATTGCCCCCTACACAAGAAAGTTATGTAATCTTCTAGGTTTAAGGCATAAACAACATGGGCTATCCCAGTTATCAGAAAACAGGGGCAGAAACCTGCCAGCCATTCAAAGGAGAGTTGGGGATCACATCAATAGAGATATGTGGTGTATGTTTTAAAATGAATTGCAATTGATCAATTGTATATTGAGAAACTGAACCGATTTCTGGTTGCTCTCCAAACTAGCAGAAGATACAGTCCAATATGATATATTTCCTGAATGTTTTTTCTTTTTAATTTAAATAGCTATACATGTATTTTCTATTTTTATTCTGACCTTTTTATTATTATATTTTTTCTAACAAAGCATTGTGGTCTTTTTGTAAATAAAGAGTTTTCTTTGTTAGTTTGTTCATATATGCCCTGCTATTTTTTTTAAAAAGAAGATTTTGATAGCTTAAGCTACTTTAAAGCTATTATTGTTATGGTTAGAGTTTTTGCTGTAAATGTAATAGCCTGCAAATTGTAGGCATCGGTGACTTCCCTGTGAGTCTGGCCAATGTTTTAAAGTAGCAACCATTCAAAAGGCAAGCCAGGATAAGGTTATTAGAAGTATGAGTGTTTACTGCCTTTGGAGAAGTGAAGAGTAGGATCAGTTATACCAACAGTGCCCACTCCGTGAATAGGGGGGTAAAGTTAAGTAAATTAGAGATGGTGTAGTGTTGTACTTGTTTCCAAAAATGTTTCATAGTTGGGCATTCCCACATACAATGGAAAAGGATGCATCACTGCATCCACATTTGAGACACACACTAGACCTAGCCACAGCAATGAGCTAGCAGTAAGGCAGTACTCACTGTTACACTGGTAGAGGAGGAGCATGAAGCGGAGCTTGTAGCACAGCAGGGTTTAGGCAGATCACCAGCTGGTGACTGTCTCAGGTATGAGGTAGCGGTGCAGGATCTGGAACAAAGGTGACAGGTCGCTGGACTCTGGAGCTAAGGGGGAGACGTCCGCCCCCCACTTTGTCACTCATATACAGTAAGCAAGATGGCGCCATGTATGCCAAGTAATAGTACTGGTGGCCATCCCAGTAAGGAAATGAAGCATCATCACCGGACGAGCCATATTGGAGGCTACACAGTAGTGCTCTCCACTTCTAATAGAAGGGAAAATAAGAGCTTTTATAATGAAAATTAAATTAAAAATGTATTTTAGAAATCATGGCAGAAAATCAGCAAAATAACATTTATGTTGGTGTAGACCTTAGCTATGCCAAGAGATAGGAATCCGCCTACATTCCCAGTTGCAGTCTGTCTACTATCTCTCATTACTGTATGTGGGCATAAACACATTGCACGGAATCAGTATGAATGACTGCCAGGCCGCATGGTTCAAATCCCGACGCTGGAAGACCGGCAGCAGTGAGGATCCCGACAGGGGATTTAGGTAAGTAAAACTACCCCTGTCCCCCCCAACCCTCCCTTAGAGGTGCCTAACCCTAACCTCCCCCCCTAGTGCCTAACCCTAACCCCCCTAAGAGCCTAAACCCAACCCCTTCCCTGCAGCCGAAACCTAAGTCTCCCGGAGGGTTCCTAACCCTAACCTCCCCCCCACGGCTGTCCGCGCCCGCCTTCTGGCTTACCTTCGTTCTGTATGCCGGGCGTCAGGCTCCCGGCGTAGGGATAATAGGCATTGGGATTTCAATGCCTAACATTAGACCCTTGCCGGGATTAGACAGTCGGAAAGCCGGCGGTCGGCATTTTGAGCGTCAGCTTCCTGACTGCATCCCCATTGTACAGTGCTAGGTAGAGCTGTACATATAGGAAGATGTGCAATGAGTATGTTGTATCTCCAAGACAAATGCTCACATACTGTAGTACAATGGCACAATTTATTTAATCTTTTAAATAAGTTTTGCAGTTGAAGTTCATTTATCTCCTAGACCAGTGGTTCTCAAACTCGGTCCTCAGGACCCCACACAGGTCACGTTTTGCAGGTGTCATGGCAGGTGCACAGGTGAAATCATTACTCACTGACACATTTTAAAAGTTCCACAGATGGAGCTAATTATTTCACCTGTAATTCTGTGAGACCTGGAAAACATGCACCGTGTGGGGTCCTGAGGACCAAGTTTGAGAACCTGTGTCCTAGACCATCTCCTGAAAGGATGTCACTGTGAAGCTTATTTATCAATAGGCCGATAAAGTTGATTTATAAAAAGTTACCGTATCTCCACAATTTCTGAAACCATATCTCCGACACAGCTGAGTGATTTGGGTTAACTGACTTCTTTGATATAAGCATGCGTAAGCCACGTAAACCCTCATGTTTTATCTTCTCAAAATATGCGATATCCTGAACAGTACAGTTGCCTCCTGCTGTGTACATGGTGAGAGAAACACTTAACACATCCACGCTGGGCCCAGGTTGCCGGGTAACCATGCCATTTGCGTTAGACATACCTTAGGAATTCTTGTATTCTATGTGGTACAACATCAGCAGATAATTACATACACAGTGTTGTACAAAAGGCATGACGCATGACTGGAGCAGCATTGTAACAAATACATATAGCTAGTTTGTCTGAAATATTATTTCCAGTCATGGCCATTTGAATAAATAAATACCCTGTCAGAGAGTGTTGTCACTTGCACATTAGCCTCAAGGTAAGTCCTTTGTGGTAGAGATCTGAATAATACGATTCACAGTTTGTGTCTGAGTACAAACACAATAGATGCCCTATGCTGAGAAGAACGCGTCTCATGGCTGGTCTACCCCTATCCTTACGCTTGGTTTCATACCCATCATCATTATGAGTGCGCACTTGCATCAGACCTATCCCTGCAAGAGAGATCAATTTGAGGTCAGACGTATTTATGTTTATTCTCAACTCTGCATAGCCTGCAGCTAAACATGTGCAAACATACACCCACAAAACTAACTAGCGTTCAACTCTAGCAACCATGTGCTATTCATTTCCTCCAATGCATGCATTTGCTATTAGTGCTGTTAATTCTTCAGTAGCTTTATGACTCAAGTACATCATTTTATAGAGCTTCTCTGCGGCATTTAGTGTTATTATATTTTAATTGGGACAGTTTGAGAGTTATGCTGGGTACACACTGGCCGATATATTGGCTGATCAATTGATCGGCCAATATATCGTGCCCCCGTCGGCCAGTGTGTACAGACGATATGTCTGTGAACGACATAGTTCACAGACATATCACATTGGCTGTGGTGCACAGCCAATGAACAGATATGTCTGCAGACATATCTGTCCAACGGCAAGTGTGTACGGGTGGTCAGCCGATCGCCCGTACACAGGGGTGCAGAGAGGGGGGGGAGCCGTGAGCGGGTACTACTTACCCAGGTCCGGCACAGCTCCCCATCCACAGCAGCCCAGCACATGCTGCTGTGTGCTTGTCTGCACTGGGAGACTCTCCGAGGCTGCTAAATCAGCAGCCCGAGCAGTCTCCTATGCCAAAGGGGGGGAGCGATCATGCTGATCGCGCCCCCCTTTGGCTGTGCGCCGGGCTGAGGGGCACACAGCCCCCCTCTCCCCAGCGCGCAGCGCTGCGTCAGAAATGTCTGGGCTTTTTTCTGAAGGGGGCGTGGCCATGCCTCCCGCGAGTAGGCCATGCCCCCTACCCGCCCCCCAGTCTGGCTCGACCCGCTGCAGCAGTTAGCTTAGTTAGAGATAGGCAGATTACTAATTTCTTTACAAATTCACTTGGAAATTGTCCCTAGGTGTGTTTAAAATAAGCATTCCTAATAGAGATATGCGGTTTGGTTTTCCTAAAATACGAACACACCCGAACTTAGGGGTTCCGAGTCTAATCGAGTCCCAGTTTTGAATCACTTTGGTGTTCCAATTCAAACCGAATCCCTGTTCAGTTCTGCAGTCAGTTCAGAATTGGATTAAAAAATTAACTTGGGTTTTGGATTGCATGTGAAAAGGTCCAAGGGCCTCATTCAGAGGCGGTCGGAGGATGCAAGCGGTCGCTCAGAAACTGAGCGGCCGCTTGCATCCTGACCGCCCGCCTCTGTTTCGGTCGTTAGGCTGTGGGTTTACACCCACAGCTCTAACGACCGCTCGGGTGATGGTCGCGATGGTCTCTGACCATCGCGACCATCGGTGCTTACGGCGAGACCCTAGGGTAGAGTCTCACTTGTCGTAAGCCCCGGAGAGCTTCTGGCTCTGTCAGAGCCGGAAGCTCTCCACTGACATCACTAGTGATGTCAGTGGGGCCTCCCCCAAACGGTAGGCATTCCCATGGGAACGCTTCCGTTTGGGCTGCCACCCCCCCGGCCTGCCTTCCAAACGGGGCGAGCTGTCAATCAACATCGACAGCTCGCCCACTTTGGAAAGAGACCCGCTACGACCGGCGCTGGCGGTCGTAGCGGGCCTCACGCATGCGCACGAGGGAGCCGATTCCCTCGTGCGCATGCGCACTGGCCAAACATCGAGGCGGCCGTGCGGTCGCAGACCGTACGGCCGCCTCTGAATAAGGTGAATAAGGTCCCAAATGACATTATATTAGCTGTTTTATCGATTTTTTTATCGATTTTTAAGGAATCCGAATCTGAACCAAAACACTGCAGAGTGGTTTTACCAAAACACGATATTGAATTAGAACCCAAGCCAAAACACGAAGACCAGCTCACATATCTAATTCCTAAATATTGTAACAATGTAGCAGCAACAGAAAAATTTAAATTTTCATGTGCTCATTACTTAAAGCACGCGAATGCTAGCATAAGCATGAGAGAAGATAAGCACCCTGTTTTTTATTGTAGCAGTACTGGTTAGAACTGGGTTTGTGGCCGCAGTCATGTTATGGGTATTTGTATTGAGTCAATCAGAGTTTGACAGCCTATCAGGGACCTGTTTAGGTGGGCTCTGTTTAGGGTTATCAGTGCACTGGGAGGAGTCAGCTTCCTCTTTTCCAGTTGTGATCTCCTCTGGATAAGTACCTCAGTAACTCAGTGTCATAATATTTATTAATTATTCTTGCCACTGCTTGTTTTTACCTTCATTTACTATCCCATATATATTCTGCCTCTCCTATCTTGTATCTCCTCTATTATTTTCATCCCACCCGTGTATCCCCACCCCCCACACACTCCTCACCTCCCTCTGCCGGCTCTTTCCCGTCTGCATTTACTTGATAACCCCCCCTCCTGTGCCCCATCCATTATGCCGCGTCCGTGCCGCAATGCTCCCCCCCCAGCGGCTGGTCGATGCAGCCAGGCCGCTTGCGGTGGCCGCCGCCTCTCCTTGCTTACAGCGCGGGCCCTGGCGTCCTCGCGCCTTCACCGACGGGCCTCCAGGTTTGGCTGGCCCGCGGTGGGGGACCGTCTTCAAGAGCCTCTCAGTCTCGAGGGTTTGGCGATGGGAGCGTTGTCGCGGTCACCGTAGCTCCCGCCGTTGGCCCTGCCCAGCAAACAGCGGTGGCCATTTTAAATGTGCAGGGCCTTTAGGGCCTCTAGCCTTGGCAGCCGCCTCTCCTCACACATGCGGGGCACGTGCACTGCACCCGTGCACTTGTCCTCCGGGCCGGCGGCACCCGCCGCGCCCGGACCATTTGTTAGTGCACCCGCTCTTTCCCCATCCAGCCGGCAGGCATGGCTGGTGCGAGCGGGTGCTGCATCAGGCCCCCACCGCTCACCAGCCGCTTCCATGAGGCCGGGCAGCGCGGTGTCCTAAGCCCCGCCCCCACAAGTAGCGGGCGCCATATTAGGTGTCCTGAGCCCCCATTGCTGCGAATGGCGCCGTGCGGCGCACACACTGCACCCGCGCGCGTGCCCTCTGGGCCGGCGACACCCGCCGTGCCCGGAGCGCTGGTTAGTGCACCCGCTCCTTCCCCATCCAGCCTGCAGGCATGGCTGGTGCGAGCGGGTGCTGCATCGGGCCCCCCTCGCTCACCAGCCGCTTCCATGAGGCCGGGCAGCGCGGTGTCCTCAGACACTGCGCTAAGCCCCGCCCCCACAAGTAGCGGGCGCCATTTTAGATGGCCTGAGCCCCCATAGCACTCAAATGTCACCCTCCACTGCTCCATTAGCGGGGAAGGTTTTTTTGCTGCTGACCCCTGCCAATGGGCACCCCCTTTCCAGGGGTCAGCTACTTGCCAGCACAGCTGGGTTGAACTATTCACCAATGAGCCACATTGCCGTGGACAGCCATCATAGTGATTCAAACCGCAATACCCCGTTAATCCAGCAGTTCTCATACCCAGGTTTAGCCCTTTTACCACCTGTCACCAGCGTTCCCATCAGCGGTTTGGCCCACCATAAATTTTCAATAGGTATTGCGCCGCCCGCTGCACATTGGTCCCCATATTTTGGTCAGGGTTTTAGCCAGCGGACACTTCCTGTCTTTTCCCAGCGATTTATTAACCCTCAATTGCCCCATGCTCTGGGCCATTATGTACCGCAGGTTCTACACCCTTCGTGTGATCAGTAGTTTCTTTCCACTTCGGCCGTACATAACCCTTACCCGTAATTTATCTAGCAGGTGCCCAGGGACATTTTTACAGCCGAATCCCACCCTACAACCCCCCTTGCCTCTGGTCCCGCCACCTGTCAGGCTTTCCACCTCTCCGCAGCCCACCCAAATTCATCCACATCCCCCTCTGTCTGCCCGAGCCGGAACTCCCATCCCTGTTGCTTTTTCAGCTTCAACTTTGTCCATTACTAATGTTGATGTCCCCAGTTCGCAGAGCATCTTGTCACTAGCGTCTTTGGCTCCTGCTGCCAATGTCACGGAGGACTTTCCGGCTTTATCGATTCAAGTCGTGGTGGGCACATCTCACAGCGCAGGACAGGAATCAGTTTCCACGGTCGGGGCCGCTACCCCATCGATGTCTGGAGCAGGTGAAATCACTTCGCCACATAACACTGCCACGTCATCACACTCTGAAGTCTCATACGATTCATCTGGCTCAAGCGAAAAACCGCACAGGCTCACGCGTTATTTTGTTCAGAAAAAAAAAAAAAAAAAGGGAAGCGTAAGAGCACAAATAGATTCCGTAGTTATGCAGGCAGCTCGGTTCCGGATGCATCAGGCGATGCAGTTCATTGCTCTAATACTGCGTTTTTGCGGGGGTTAGATAGGTTTGTTAAGAGGTTTTTATTGATGGTTTCGTTTGCCCGTTGTTCGTCCAATTTTTTGTTTCGGCCAAAGGAACATAAAGTCAGCTAGGGATTACCCAGTGGTTGTGAGGAAAAAATCGTTTCCCCTTCGGGTGTTGTTCCTAAAAGGAGGCCGGTAAATTCTGGTTGATCCAACACCTGTTCTATCCGGAGGGAGAGTCCGTTCACGACGCTCTAGATCCAGGCGAGTGCAGCGTCATTTATCAATCTGTTGAGGATACCTCTACGGTGGGTGCACGAATTCGGTGAGGGAGCCCCATTGGCGAAGAGTGACAGAGTAAGTTTTTCAGGCTGATTCTTTCAGATACATGGGTTTCAAAATTGATGCGTCATATTGTGTGGATAAGTGTTTGCCAATGATATTCTCCATTTCCTGCTCCTTTTTCGAGTGTTTCAGCTCTTTCCTACAGTGGTGCATTCAGCCAGGTTCAGGGCAGTCAAGTATAGCCCATTATTTAGATGAATTCTTATTGGTAGAGAGGGCCACAGCAGGCATAAACAATAATAATAATAAAAAAAAAAAAAAAATAGTGAACTAGTTTGAATAGTGAACTCAAGGTCGACATGCGCTTATGATGCACTTTTTGCAGGATTTTAACGGGGTTCGGTTTTTGGTTGCCCAAGCCAGTGGGCTTTGGATTTTGGGGCCTTTTTTGAGGGTCAGTATTGCGCGGAGGCTTGGCCACAGGATTGGCGAGCTGCCGGTTTTACAAGCAATATGCTCCTCCTCGAGTTGTTCCCAATTGTAGTGGCCATAGAGATCTAGATGGCGCAGCTTAGTAATCGGAGCATAATTTTCTGGTGTGACAACCTGGGGGTGGTTCAGGCCATTAACGCGTTCTGGAAGTTGAAAACGAGTTAGCGGATGCTTTATCTCGTGTCCACAGCTAGCGATCATGGTTTACCATGACAGGCTCATGTCTGGCAGAGCATCAGGTCGGCATCGGCAGACTCGCTCTGAAAGCGTTGGTGCCGGGTACCCTAAGGTCCTATACGGAAGCGTGGAACTCTTTGCTGGCTTTCATTAACAAAATAGATGTGAGCATTGGTGGTTCAGTGGTAGAATTCTCGCCTGCCACGCGGGAGGCCCGGGTTCGGTTCCTGGCCAATGCAGCCATGGTTTCATGAACAAGGACGGTCAAAAGCAGCAATGTCCGATGCTTTGGCAGGCACTTCATATTTTTCACAATTGCGTGTCTTGGTAGACCCAACTAAGTCATTTATTCTTTCCAAAGCTCTGAAGGGTTGGGCGTAAGAACAGGCGCATTCAGACGATTCTCGTAGGCCAGTAGGTACCAGTTTGTTAAGGAATAGCGGCTTGGCAGCGGCAGGTGTGGTCCTTGGAGATTATGAGGCGATGTTGTCAGTTTGGCGTTTGTTTTGGCATTTTTCGGGGCGCTGCATGTAGGTGAACTGGCAACTGCTAGTAAGAAGTCAGTGCGCACAGGAACTTTGTTGGAGAATGTGATTATGATATCGGACTCGATTTTGCTGAAAATTCTGAGATCAAAGACCGACCAATTAGGTGGGGGACATTGGTAGTCAATTACTGAGCATCCGGACCCGAGCATATGCCCCGTGGCCATAGCTAAGCTTTACAACCAGCGGCGTCCGCGAAGGGGGTTGCAATGGCTAGTGCATGGGGATCTTTCACCGCTCTCGCGTTTTTCAGTTCACAGCAATTTTTAAGCATTATTTGATAGCCCTTGATTTGCCGGTGGGCATTATGGCGCACACTCATTCAGATTTGGTGTGGCCACTTGTGCAGCAGCAGCGGGTTCTTCCAGCGAGGCAATCAGGCGATTGGGTCGGTGGAAGTCTTCCGCTTATAAAGGTTATGCTAGAGGTGACAAGCTGCCTAAGTAGATAGCGCTTCAATGCGAGTTTGTTTTTTGGGAAATCCAGTGCCTTAAGCTACCCGCCGCTAGGGGGGATTGGAGCTCTTTTCACCTTTTGCCCTCAATGAGGTTTTGGTGTTGTTCACCTCCATCTGGGTCACTCAAACAACTCAGTTTTCCCTCCCTGGTTGGTGGTGAAAATGTTATGGTGTTTGAGCAATACTGTTCCTTTAAAAACTTTTTCCTTACAGGTCGTGGTAGGGTACTTGATAGGGTGTGGATTGTGGGTCGTTCATATGTGTATTGGGCTGGCAGGCACCCCCTTGCTCGAGAGACCCCCTGTACTGTCCGCTGGATTGGGGTGCGCGGTGTCAGATGGAATGGCTTTTTGACTCTTCTCTGGGATTCAGAGAAAAAATGGGGTGCCCCAGACTGCTTGGTCATCCATCTGGGAGGCAATGATTTGGGCACGTGTAAAGGTGTAGAGTTCATCATTGCTATAAAGAGAGACTTGCAAATAATTGCTCAGCATTGGTCACAGGTTCAGTTGGTTTGGTCTGAAGTCATTCCCCGTAGATTTTGGAGAGGAGAACAAGGAGGTGCAGCTTGAGAGAGAGTGAGGAGACAACTGAATGCTGCGGTGTCTTGTTCCATGGAAAGTCTCGGGGCGTGCTATCAAACACCCCCGTCTCCGCTATGAAGAGGTTGACTTCTCTAGATCAAATGGAGTGCATTTGGTTGGGGAAGGTTTGATCTGGTTTGTATCAGTTCTTTTGGCTGGTATGTGAAGCAGCTAGCAGTCCTAGTTAGCTGGTGGCGGTACGTCGTCAGTGGACCCCGTATTTGGCGGAAAGCAGTGCTCCTCGGCGGCTCAATATAGTGCAGCTGAACTTGGCTAGCATCCCCCCTTTGAGGAGGCGAGTCGGTCGCTGCCTTAGGGGAGGACCAGGTCTCCATCTTATGGAGGGATCAGCACTTTGCTAGATAAGGGGAGGTGGTACTACTCGAGATAGCTCGCACTTGGGGGTGGAATCTCCACCCCCATCTTAGTAATACATTCCGCTTATGGGCTGTAGCCGAGTTAGCACTGCTTTTTCGCCACCATGCTCGATGCTATTACAGATCAGTTACAATTCAATGAAATAAATTTGGCTGCGACCTCTTTATTGCAAATCTATTCAGTTGTCAGTGTCGTTATTTTAGATGTTAAGTTTAAGTTAAGTATGGTGAAAATAATAAAACTATGGGGGACTTAAAGCACGCGAATGCTAGCATAAGCATGAGAGGAGATAAGCACCCTGTTTTTTATTGTAGCAGTACTGGTTAGAACTGGGTTTGTGGCCGCAGTCATGTTATGGGTATTTGTATTGAGTCAATGAGAGTTTGACAGCCTATCAGGGACCTGTTTAGGTGGGCTCTGTTTAGGGTTATCAGTGCACTGGGAGGAGTCAGCTTCCTCTTTTCCAGTTGTGATCCCACCCACCCACCCTGCAATTTGAATCGGCTTGGGCCGATGTTATTCGTTGGAGTGTTATTCTTTGTTTTCTTCCAACAGGTGAGGCGCAGCTGGCGGAAAGCAGTGCTCCTCGGCGGCTCAATTTAGTGCAGCTGAACTTGGCTAGCATCCCCCCTTTGAGGAGGCGAGTCGGTCGCTGCCTTAGGGGAGGACCAGGTCTCCATCTTATGGAGGGATCAGCACTTTGCTAGATTAAGGGGAGATGGTACTACTCAAGATAGCTCGCACTTGGGGGTGGAATCTCCACCCCCATCTTAGTAATACATTCCGCTTATGGGCTGTAGCCGAGTTAGCACTGCTTTTTCGCCACCATGCTCGATGCTATTACAGATCAGTTACAATTCAATGAAATAAATTTGGCTGCGACCTCTTTATTGCAAATCTATTCAGTTGTCAGTGTCGTTATTTTAGATGTTAAGTTTAAGTTAAGTATGGTGAAAATAATAAAACTATGGGTGACTTAATTGCATTTAATATTTCTTGGTAAGTAAATACTTCACACTAAACTGTTCCTATCATAGTGCTGCAACTGAACGTGGCTCTTGAGATGCAGATGATGAAGTTAAAGGAGTAGAGATAGAAAGGAGTGACAATTTTATTTCCATAACACAAAATACAATTAATTTTAGCCTACTTCATCAAAGATACAATTACACGGAAGGACTATATAGAAAATTATATTAAAATAAAAGTGGTAAAAATAACTACCTACCACATGCATTTATATTCATTGGTATATTATTGTGACACAGCAGGCAAGAAAACAACTTGAGTATAATCACTTTAATTTGCTGAGCTGTGCAGCGCAGGGTAACATCTCCCATTATTCTAAGATCCGCATTTATTTTTAGTGTTGTAAAAAGTGCCATAAAAACCTATTTTTAGCTGATCTTAAACAGAACAGAATAGAGCTTGTTATGGAGGATTTTGTCATGTCTTGAAGGGAAGACAATGGGAGGTCTTGTCTTATACAGTAACAAACCATCTGGCTCTTTATTATGAGCATTTATTTCAACTACTGACTTTGCCATTGGGAATATTTAATGCTATTCTATGACAAAAGGCAACATTTGGATGTTTTAGACTTGGGGCTGGGAAATTCTGGAGAGGTAGACAGATGAATAAAGGCCCCCAGGAAGTTAATTGATTCAACGTCTCTATAATAGCAGTCATGATATGGTAAAGAGAAAACAAGTTGGATGAATGCATTTTTATTTAGTTAGATAGGATTACACACATCAATTATTTATATAAACTATTTAAATAAAAAGCTCTCTTTCATTAGCAGCATTAATATTTTAAGATTTAAAATATCTATAAAAGTGAAGAAGCCAGAGCTTTCATTAGCACAGATTAGACTGCTATACATGGACCAGATTGGATGTAAACATCTACATTTTGGAGAAAATTGCATGTGCATCTCTAAAGAAAGACCAGACTGGGAGCCTGATTCAGAGCCGCTCGTAAGCGGCCGCTCGTTCGCTCCAAGCAATGTTCGCACATCTGCGCATGCGTATGGGTCGTAATGCGCATGCGCCAACCAGTGTGGTCGGAAAACGTGTGTTCGCAAAATTGCGAGCGCCTGCTAATTTGAGTAACAGGATGAGGCGTTTGTTGGTGGTAACAGGGGAAGGTGCTTGAAAACGGGGAGTGGAGATCTTAACGCAGGCGTGCCAAACGGTCAAAACGGGCATTTTAAGGGTGTGCATAATTAACAAAGCAGCGTCATCGACCACGTCACTTGGTTGTTTCTTAGCCTGAACTGTTCGCATGATTGCGGTAGGAAAATCCAACCACAAGCACTGCGAGCAGTTCAGACGCCTTTCGATGTACTCGATTAATCAAATAAATAGCGGAGATGACGTAGGATGCGAGCGGCCAGGGGGCGTCTTTACAAAATAGTGAGCGCATGTTTCGTTCGCTCGCTCGCTCAGACATAGAGGCGTCAGCAGACCGCAAAGAGCGAGCGCTCAATTTAAATAGCCGGCCCCTTTTTCTGAACGAGCGAGCGCAAATAGTGTCTGGCTCTGAATCAGGCCCTGGATGTCAGCTTGTACTCTTTGGACTGGAGCGAATGTGGACATCTACACTTTGGACAAGATTGGATGTGAATCTCAACACTTTGATCTGGATTCAATGTAAATCTCTAAAATTTGGAACAGATTGGATGCTAAATTCTACAATTTGGACTGTATTGGGTGTGGATATTCAACACTTTGACCCACAGTAAATGTTTTGGTTTTATATTTTGGTTTTGGCAAAACTACCCTCATGTGCTTTGGTTGTGGATTTCATTATAAATGGGCAGAATAAAATATGGCTTTCACCCAGCTTAGGCCTGACTATGAATTAATGTATGAATTAGGCAAGTGATATCATAGAAGAGGCTGCCGATACCCTATACAAACCATATGAAGGTCATTCAATGGGCTTCCACCAATCAACAAATTAGAGGAACACCATTACTAGAACTGACTACAGGTGATAAACTGCACATCGCCCACATATTATATCTCTGCAGACTGACGTACTATTCCCACTGTCTTGGCATCATCACACACCTCCAAAGCCACGTACTGTTCTACCTAGTATTTTCTGCACCAAAAATAGAATTGAGAAGTAATTTATCTATGTATAGTTACACAGCGTGAGCAGCAATACTCTCCCACATCACTACTGTCTTTTTTTATTGAATGACCTGATTTCTACTACTGACACTACTTGAAATCTCCATTGGCTATATTTGTGTAATAAAAAAATGCAATTAATCCTCCCACTGTTTTTGAGGCAGGTACTGCAGCAGATATTGGAGATATGGGGACTGCAATAATATGTTTTTTGAAGCTTGGCCCATTACCTAATGCCATTTTGTTGGAGTTGACAATTATAGCATATGGGCTTCAGTGCTACAACTTTTTGAAGATCCTCTCCGGTAAGCACCATTTGCACATGTACAGTATGGCCTAATGCAGGGCTTGACAAATTTTTCAAAAATCTAGGAGCCAGGATTAAAGACCAGTGTTCCCCCAAAAAAATTACAGGAGGGAGTGAGGAGCACAGCTCTGTGTGTTATGCAACTGTTATACACACTATACTAGTCCACAAAATGGTCACAGTTGAATGGCTACAGTAAAATGGAGGCCCCCTCACTGCTCTGCACAGCTCCACCACCCATCCTCCAGTAATAATGGACCACATTTCACATAAAACAATAGTGCCAAAAAATACAACAAAATCCCCCTCCCCTCGTGGTCACACCACTATCCCTCTGAAGCCGCTCCGCAATCCCTGGCCATGCATAGACCCTACTAGCAGAGAGCTGTATGCAGCCGGAGATAGGAGACAGTAGACAGCCGGGACGTACAGGAGGATCAGTGTAGACTGGGACAGACAGCAGGGATCAGAGCAGGCCGGGATGGAAAGGAGTTGTCAGCACAGGCCGAAAAGGACACAGGCACAGCAGTCACCGCTGGCAACACTCAGCACATGCACTCCTGTGCATGATATGAATACCGCAATACTATAGGCACGAATCTCCGCCAGAGCTGATGAGGATCTGCTTCCTCTCTCCCTGCAAAATCTAGTATCCAGGCAGCAAAATCTGGTAGCCATGGCGACCTGGCCCCCGGGATTTGTCGAGCCCTGGCCTAATGACTGCGCATGCACCTGGGAAGAGCCCCTGTACGGAAGCCTTCCCTATGGAACAGTAAATAGCCCTGAAAAAATTTAAAATAGTGATAAGAAAAGATAATTTTCAGGGCTTGGCCACATATTTTAATAAGTAGATAATAAATAGATGTCATCCTTCACAACTCTTTTTATTTGTGGGTGTTGGCCACCCTTGTGTGTCCACACTATCAGTGGCATAGCAAGTGCACACTGCTTATTTATTTTTATGTAAAAAAAAGTTAGCAACGACTCATCAAACAGCCACATTACTCTAAATGTAATTTTCTATTACAGAAGTGGTACTGACACCAACAAATCAATGGGCTTTCCAATGATAATACTATATGATTACACATTTTATTTTTTCAACAAGAACTGAGTTGTTTTTGTTTGTTTTTTTGGCTGGGGGGGGGGGTGGCGTTGTTCCGGCACCTTATATTTCTACAGCTGCTAGAGAATATCTGATGCTGGACTGCACACAATAGAAAAAAGAACACAAGAATACCAATAGGAAAAACAATTGCCTGAGGATACAAGGTCATACATACTTCTAAATTAAAGTTAACTATTTATTTTACTTGTTTTTTCAACATCTGTGCCAATTTTGTTGTCTGATGATTTTTTTATATGATGTAGTGAATTTTAATAATTTTTTCATTTATTTTCGTATATTGTCTGTTAGGAAATGGTATTGAATGCCGCTGGATCTATTCCCGGCGGATGAAAAAACTACGTCAGAAGGCCGAAGCATGAAGATCCCGACTCTGCCCCCTAACCCTCCCTTAGTGGTGCCTAACCCTAAAACTCCTGGGGTGGTGCCTAACCCTAACCCCTCCTCCCCCTAGCCTAACCCTAACCCTCCCCGGCTCTGCATGCTAAGATTCTTCGCTTACCTTCATTCGGGATGCCAGCCGTCAGCATTCGGCATCTGGCTAAAGATAAGCGTCGGATTTAGATGTCTATCTTTAGTACCAGGTCGGGCTTCCAGCGTCGGGATTCCATCAGCCGGCCTTCCGGACGCCGGTAATTGAACTGCATCCTGTCTATTATCGTGAAAACTGTCATTCAGTTACAGATTTTATGTCTGTGGATTTATATTTGGATACCATTTTCTGCATTATGGATTTTTGAAATAAAAACAAATAATTTTATCAATCCATTGGATGAGCAGTATATCATTTATAGATCATTTACTAAGTAAAGAATTTTACTATCTATCCAAATATTGCGATTGACATTCATATATTATTACCGCTAGTATCTACCTTTTCGAGTATTTATTTTATAGATTATCAGCATAATATCCACAGAGTAACCACAGAGCATAAAGTATGCAAAAACTCAGAAAGAGTGATGCAATCCCTCAATTTGTAACCTTTCTGCATGGTTGTCTTTAACTATAGTATTTATGCACTGTACAGTATAGTGGTTAATTATATGAGTCCTCCTATAAATGTTTTCATCTCAATGAGCACAAGTTCCTCTAATTATTTTCCACACTGGGCTCAGTGTGATCCTTTCATGTCTTCCAGTTTGAAAACATTAGACCTACATGTTTAATTTGTAATGTGCATTTACTTGGGTCTGAGTATATTATTGAAGTCAATCTTCATTTTTGGCTCATCAATGTGCACCCTGTTTATTAGTCAATTAAACCATCAGAATTTCCATAGCAGAAGGTCATACATGAAATAATGTTGTGAGGGGCAGTTACCTGTCCTCTCCTGTGATTATAGTAGTGAGATCAAGGTTCATAGGCAAACGCAGGGGGGTTTCCGTCTGCCTGGAAACCCCCCCCCCCCCTCCCCAGCCAACACCATGACCACAATAGAAATAGTAATGTAATAGAATTTTACTAGTGCTGCATGTTCTTCACAGTATCACAAATGAAATAATTAGCACCACCTGTGCAACTTTTAACATGTATCAGTCAGTAATAAATAACCTGTGCACCAACTAGGAGATCTGGAAAACATTCACTGTTAGGGATGTGCTACTATAGAGCCCATTATGTACATATATGTCCAGGCAGTGCTAGGTTCTTCTGCTGCTCCTCTAGGCTCCCGGACTTGCTCCCATGCTCTGGAATGGTGCACGCATCTAAAATAAATACGTTCTGCTCAGGCAGGATGGCCCTACTGCCGCATGTAATGGCTTACTGTGATCTCTGGTCCTGTATATGCTGGACTGATGACACACAAAACACCTTGTATGACGCATATTAAAGCTGGATAAGTGCTAATTCTGCCCTCTTCATGGACTGGCCACACTCACTCTAAAATCAAGCATTTGGAAACCCCCCTCTAGAAATCCTGCGTTTGCCACTGAGGTTGTATGTGACAAGTGCTCTTTAGTGATGAAAGGAAAGGAACCAAGGTACATTTTTCACAGTAAGGCTCACCTGAGCCTTTGTGATGTGTGAAAGTGTTAATCTAAACCAAATGGGCACCCCAAAAATTATTACAATTTCAACTGATTTTTAAACCACTCAGATCTGGATTTGTATATTCTTTGCTTGCTCCCTAACTTATCTCACAATACAATCACAACTTAAATTAATCAGAGTAAACTAAACAATTCCCTGTTTTTATGGTGTGTTTATAATAGCCAGGGTTAACTGGCACTTTGACTTATTAAGAAAACAAAGACAGACTATTAATACATGGAGTTTAATATGATGAAGAAACTCACAATGCTTATTGTATGAAAAAAATTATAAATGACATACAGTATATATTTACAAAACAGTTGGAATCAAATACAATAAAATTCGTACAGTAAAACACTAAATGTATACAAAGAAAACAGAACAGAAAATAATTGGGGGGATAGTGGGATGGTGGGAGGGGAGGGTAAGGTCACCGTATTCAGAATAAACTGATGGTGGTAGTTTAAAAGGAAGCCAAATCATATTACCCAGGATGGTGGGTTGAAAACACATAATTTTTATATTCCGTGGTGGATTTATATTCCAGCCATGGGAACCAAATATCGGTGAAAGTAGAGGGCTTATCAGTAGAAGAGCTTAAGAGGTCTTCCATGGACATGTAGTAATCGATCCCCTGGAACAAATATTTACAAGAGGGAGGTGTGCAGGAATTCCAGAGTAATGAATTAACTGCCCTGGCCGCATTACTAAGATTGCGTAGCAAGGAGTTTTTATAGGGCCCTAATATGGTATGTGAGTGATTAAGCAGCCAAAATGCGGGATCATCAGGGACGGGGGAGCCTAGAATTTGTTGCGAAATGGAGATAACCTCAGACCAAAATTTAGATAATCAAGGGCAATCCCACCATATATGTCGTAGAGATCCTTGGGCTGAAAGACATCTGCAACAGGAACCAGATATCGTTGGGAACATGGCATGGAGTAGGGAAGTAGGGAAATGACCAGCAATAGGCGCTCCCGCTGGTCGTTTCCGACATCAATCATCGCCCGAACATGCTGGTCAACCTGACGATAATATCAGGCTGAGTATGTTAGGGGATGATTGATGTGCCTACACTGAACGACTGAACGTTCAGTGTAGGCACAGCACAGAGTGTGAAACAACTGCACAATGTCGTAATCGTGCAGTCATTTTTTGGTCTGCTAGTGGATGTGCCCCTTAAGAGGCTGTGACTTTGCCTGTGGTGAGCCTAATTACCATCTATGTGGTTCACCTGTACTTCCACTATGCTATAAGGAATCCTTAATCCACGGCAGTGTAATTAACCTGTGGTCTCCCAGCTCTGATTCAGCATTGCTTCACTTCTGTTTCATCTCTGACTCACCACTAATCACCTGTGTGTTGTATAGCTCAGCCCATACTGAGTGAAGCTCAATTTGTTATCCTTCTGGTGCAGTTCTGTTTGTATTTGCTGCACTAACTTTCTATGCCATTCTACTCCTGTGTAATCAGCATCTCAAGTTGCACTGGAATTCCAGCTTGTTCCAGTGTGCTGAATCTGTGCTACACCTGTGAAAAGTATCCACCTGTCCGCTCAGGTAATATCAGCTGTTCCTGCTTCCCTGGTTCTGTTCCAGATTATTCCATAGCTACCAGCCATTCTGGTGTCCGGTCCTGTCTTCATTAGAGTGCTCCCAGACTACAGAGAAAACCCGGTTCAAGCCTGGTATATACTTCTGCCAAGATCAGTCACTCAAGTGTCCTGGACTACAGAACCAAGTTAGAAGAGTGCTTTATTATTATCAAGTAACAACCCTGTTCAGCCTGGTTAACCTACTGCTACACTTTTTTCTGCTACATACATCATACCATCAACAACACCGACGTCTAGGGTGTACGATCCGGCATCTCTCTGCCAAGGCTTGGGTTCGATTCCCGGTCAGGGAAGCATGTCAAGAGGTATCCTCAGGCCTGCCAGCTTTGCTTACACACCTCCCACTTCTCAAACAGACATCTACCCGAACCCGGTTCCACAAACAAACACAAGTGTGATACCCAAAGACAAGTTCACATAGCAATTGGGAATATATAATGTCACAACCGCCGAGATTTGCATTGCTGCTTCGCAAATCAAAATAACTGCGTATAAAGACGCAGCATCGGTCACAGATCAGTTGATTGTCGGTTCTGAGTAACCTATGGCTACTCAGAATGGCTGCAGGAATGGAGATGCTGGAGCATTTTCAATTGCACATGGGGTCGTAGTCTGCGAAATGCCCCCAAACGGTCACAAGACGCTTCCCATTACCTCACACAAACACTCCCTGACTGTCATTTACACTGCATCCAAATCCTCGCTGTGACCATAGGCGGTAATGAAACTTGACGCATACGCAGTGTGACTTGGATCATTAACATAAGCATCAGCATTACATCCAACTCTGAATAAGGCCCTAGATGCCAGTGACGTGCGGCGAGGTCAATGGCTGGGAAGGCACACAAGAAGATGGGTCAGATTGCTGGGAGCCTGTTTCACCCCTGACTTACTGTAACTCTCTCCTCACTATGCTAAGCTTCATTGTCCATTGATTCTCCTACGTGCATCACTGTGTCCTCCTGTTGCTGAGCTCCGATCTCTAAACACTGCAGTGCTCTTCTTGGTCACGACACATCCAAGGTGTCCATGAGATCTCAAGGCACTCCGTCCAACCTCAGAGGCATGCCTATATTAGCTCTTTCTGTGTAGCTTACTGCCCATGGTGTGGCCCCATCCCAAGCTCTGCAAGCAGTATCTGATTATACAGAAGTGAGGCTGAGCTGTTGCTGCCTCATCTTTTGTCTCCCTGCCGTCCCAGGGAGCTCCACAAAGCTGGTGAGTGTTAACTATAAAAATGATTACAGTAAACAAATAAGATGCTTATAAGTTATATATATCTTCTTTGTATTATTCTAATCATTTTTATATCAAATGGCAGGTGAAGCTCTGCCTCCCCTGCTTACCCTGACTGCACATCACTGCTAAATGCAGTGCAACCACACTGCATGTATAATTCATATAAACTAGTTTAATTGCCCAGTCATTTTGTTTATATTATTTTGCTAATGCACTGTTTTACACACCTGATTGTACTGTAGGTCTCCAGATATGGTACCTGGGTTGATTTACACTATAGTTCCCTTGATTTATAGGCTGTCTGATCCGCCTCATGATTCCAAAATTGGATGGCCATTTCACCTAAAGATCAATGACATCCTGCTACTGATAATAGATGTGTGGTACCCCAAGTCCACGCCTTAGCATCCTTTACACCAAACATGGGTAGCTACAAGGAACAGGTTCAAGGGATCAGAGGGCCAAACCTGATAGCGAGTGTTCACCATTTTGCAGGCACAATGCCCACACAATGAAGGAGGGTCCAACGCTATTTTATTTTGGATTTAAAGGTTCACAGTGCTGGCCTTACGAGAAACTGTAGTTACACAAAAAACACCGTCCTTACAATATAAAACAGCTTTTAATTAGAATGTTCAATAACAAGCAGGTTATTGTAGTACTTGTAGTGCACCACAGTAGTTATGGGAAAAAGTATTTTCAGTGTAACAGCATACTTTAAGTTTCAACAAAAACCCTAGTAGGAAAGTTCCTGCCCAACAACCTTGGACATTACAGTTAAACAGTGTGGGGCTAAATGGTACAGCTCTCAGAACCTCACGACTCAAGTAATGCCTCTACCTTCCCAGACTTTTAACCTAAGGGGTAGGTAACACAGCAGCAGAGAATAAAAGTGACTGGATTGTCTCTGCAGAGGCTCTTCTGTCACCTCAGTTCAGCCACACCACCGCTGGTCTGATGTAAAACACTGCACTGGGCAGCGCTCTGTCTCCAGGATCTGCAGCTGGGCAGTGCCGGATTAAGGGGGGTGCCCCGGGGCCCACACACACAGGAGGGCCCCCACACACAGGCCCGGCGATGGAGGGACTAGGGCACAGGTGTACTGCTGCCTGTGTTGCTGCATGATCAGCAGGGCACCAGTAGGTACCGGTACATGGACAGTTCTTGGAGCCGCCGTAACTTTATTGCATCGGTCGGTTCAATAAAGTTTGTTTTGTTTAATTGGTGCAGCGCACTTGACGTCATTACATCAGGCAGCGCTGCTTCCGGCCTCTGAAATAGATTAGGCAGTGGAGGAGCCATGGGGAGCAGCTGGAAAACACGGTAAGTGTGGGGGCTGGGAGCTGGGGAGACATTGTAGTTGGGAAACACAGTGCAGTTTGCGAAGCAGGGGTCTATAAGGGTGCCACCTTTGGGGCACTGTGACCATTTTGGAGGGGGAAAAGGTTAGGGGTCAATTTATTACAGGGGACCATCACAACTTTGTTGACCCGGTGCCCCCCCAAGCCTTAATCTGGCCCTGCAGCTGGGGGTCTTCTTGCTGCACTTTGGATTCCGGTTCCTTCTTCTAGCAGGCTCTGCAGAGGGTATTTGTCTCCATGCAGTACTCCTTCGGTCTCCGGTCAGCGGGTGCTCCTATCAGCAGTCAGCAGCAGCGCAAACACCTTGGCAAGGTCCTCCTCTCCCAGGGCACTCTCCTTCACAGCTCTGTTCCAGTCATTGGGTGTTCCTCAAAGCAGTCAGCTGCATCGCAGTCTCCTCGATGGGGTCCTCCTCTCCCAGTGCATGTAGACAGGGGTCCTCTCAGGTCCTTACAGCCAGGAGTACACCATCTGGGCTGTCTTTCTCTGACAGCAATGCGCCTCCTCCATAATCTGACATCCACAGCAACCGGGTACGTTTATGGTGCTCACAGTCAGGGGCCCCCTCCGTCAAGGTCCTCACTTTGGGGTTTTCATGGGTCTTTCAGCAGGGCTACTCAATCATTGCCTGCGTCCAGTGGGACTTCCTGCAGGGGTCCTTGCACCAGCTTCACACAGTCAGGTTCCTCTCCACTGTGGCAGTTCTTCTGATCAGTGCCACAGCCGCTGACCCAGTGACCTCTCCAACAGGCTCCAACCTCCTGGCCTCTGGGCACCCTCTCTCCCCGCAGGACCACTGTTCCTGCCGGGCCCCTCTTAAGGGGGGTATCCACTAGACGATAAAGTTGAACGATAATGATAAAATCGTACGATAATCATTCCATAATAACATCGTTTGCAAATCGTGCAGTAATTGTTTTTAACAATGTACGATGCGCGCTCCCGCTGGTCGTTTGATCATCTCCTCCATCGACTGAACATGCAGGTCAATTTCACTTGATTGCTTACAAATCGTTTACACATCGTTTACACATTGTTTACACATCGTTCATGCTGAACGATCAAACGATGAACCACTGTCTGACCACTATAGCTGAAAGCTCTCAATCACAGATTAAAACAACATAGTTTATTGTTAGAACTTTTGCAAATCTTTTGCAAATCTTTTATTGTTCAGAGTGGAAGATCATATTTCAAGGGAAACTTCAAGGGAAAATCGTTAAGAGGTTGGACAGGGATAAAATCGTCTAGTGGATGCCCCCCATTACTCTTGGATGCTACATGGCTGAACGACTCTACAGGTAGGTCTCCACCTGTCCTCATTGACACCTCATTGACATTGACTCTTTTTATATGATCGGCAGCTGCAGTGTCTGTCTCTGCTCCCAGGTCCCTTACTTCTCACTGGCTTCGAGCCCTAGCAGTGTTGGCCCACAAGCTCCTCTTCCCCGCAACTCTGTCCTCCAATAGGTACAGGAATTTTTCCCGGGCTGAGTGTTGTTGCTGGTTGGCACAGGGTTATTTGCCCTGTCAGCGCCGGCTCAGTGACAGCCAGGCTGACGGGGTCAGTGAAAGTTCAGCTCCTCATTGTTATAGGAATACATGGGGCATATGGAAAATAATAATAGTGATAATAAAATAAACTACAGGGGTTGCAAGCTATTCAATTATGGGTACCTACATACAGTATTTGACAGCTGGGGGATTTTGTGTGACCCTTTCTAATACTTGGAGCTCCCTCCTGGCGCTATTCAAATTGCATTGAATTGAATCGAGCCCTATATTGGTATGGCATTAGGTATTAATAATAACTTATTTTTTTGTCTGGTCAGAACCAACCACAGTAACACAACCCTACACACCCACTTCAAGTCAAAACTTGTTTTCCTGTAATCAGTAACGTCTTCCTTGTGTTTTGTCTGTACACCTTTTGCCTCGCATGAGGAATCTTCTCTTTCCTGCCCTAAGGATATTTCCGGCACATGGTGCATTCCTAATCTGGACAGATTATCCGATCATTTGATGTTTTATTTTTCCCTAGAACATACAATCTGTAATTCTCAGACCACCATTCACAAAGGCTTCTTTCACAAACAAGAACTCCAAGGATAGCAATATTTGTCTTGACGTCTGTGCTGAATAAAAGCACTACACATAAAACAGCCACATGTCTTGTGCATAGCTTGCCTGGAACAAAACATGTATAATGCAAGTTCACCATGACGGCCATGTTTTGATTTAAAAAATAATCAATTCAATTGTGTTTTTTACATAGAGAACAGAAAGGTAACTGTTGTTTCTGTGTGCTGTGTGCTGGGCTGCTGTGAGGGAGGGGTGGGACCCGGGCCCCTCAGGAAGCCTTGGCCCAGGTAATTGTACCCACTCCCCCTCCCTCTCGGCGCCCCTGAGTGCAGGAGGCAAGTGTTTAGGACAAGGAGATCTGCTGGCAGACTTACAATATGCAGTGTATCCGACAGTGTCAGTGTCCAGAGGTTCCCACAACACAGAGGTTCCAAATACCCTAGTGGCGTAACTAGGGTATTTGGAGCCCTGGGCAAATATTAAAAAGGAGCCCTCCCCCCATTTACACGCCAAAAGGGCGTGGCCACATGCCACAAGGGATGTGGGCACTGAAAAATGGGGCATGTCAACATGACACACACCCCTTTCTCGTCACTCTGGGAACAATCTTTTCCATTCCATATGCACCTTAATGCAGTGCCCATTATACAGTCCTCCCTATTCAGTGCCCCCAGTAGTGCCCCTTATACAGTACCCCCAGTATGCAATGCCCCCAGTAGTGGTCCCCCTTATGCAAGCACCCATATTGGTGCCTCTTATACAGTACCCCAGTAGTGGTCCTCCTTATGCAGGCCCCAGAAGTGCCCCTTATACAGTGCCCCCAGTAGTGGTCTCCCTTATGCAGCCAGGCCCCCCATTAATGCCCCTTACACAGTGCCCCCCCCTGTAGTGATCCCCCTAATGCATGCCCCCATTAGTGTGCAGTGCTCCCAGTAGTGATTCCCCTTATGCAGCCAGGCCTCCATTAGTGCCCCCCCAGTAGTGGTCCCCCTTATGCAGGCCCCCATTAATGTCCAGTGCCCCCAGTAGTGATCCTCCTTATGCAACCAGGCCCCCATTAGTGGTCCCCCTTATGCAGGCCCCCAGTAATTAGCACACAGACATACACACACAAAACATAAAATCAGGCTTACCTGAATCCCCGCTTCTGCTCCGTCTCCGTCCTCCCACTCGGTCCTGCTCACGAATGAGCTCCAGCCCGGCTCTTGCAGTGAGCGCAGTAGCCAATGAGAGTCTGTCTGACTCTCATTGGCTACTAAAACACACACATCGGAAGTGGGCAGAATGCGGGAGAAGTGTCTACCCTTCCGGGGGTGCGGGGGGTTACCCGAAAAATCGGGAGCTTCCCGTGACTTCCAGGAGGATAGGCATGTATGCCTAAATGTTTTGATCAAAATGCGAAGCAATACCTCATACTGTATTCCTCAGATGCAGCAGCAAATCACAAGAACCTGAGCTGGGCGTCTTTTTACTACAGACACCTCGCTTTTGTATATTTTAGCACAGCCGCCATGTACAAAGACTCATTCGCTGTGCAATATTGTCCATCTCTGCACCAGGCTCTATGACACCTTTCCTTTCTGTTATTAAAGCAAAAATACATACGGTAATTATTAAACAAAAATGTAAGTACACAAAACTATATAATAAATGTCAATAAACTTTGTCAGAACCTGTCAATTATATAAACTTTACTGTTGGTATAGTAGCTATTGCTTGCTGACATTGTGGTGCAGAACAATTGAAAATGAAATGGGAACCAACACTTCACTCTGATTAGGTAAAACATCACCATGATTACATATCTTTCCTCCTGCACTGCACCGTAACTAGCATTCGGCGACTGGTGCCGCCACACAGAGCGTAGTGTTCTGTAGACTGCGTTGCCAACCACCCACTGTCCCTGTATCTGGCTAGCAGGATGCCTGGAATGGCACCCTGCAGCCAGAAACGCAGATGCAGTGCCGCTCCAAATGGCAAACTGCAGCCATAACAGTCCCTCGGAGCATCCTGCGGATGCACCGGGCAGCGCTGTTGTTCTGGTCACTGGCGGCCTTGCCCCTCATGAAATAACATCATGACGTCATGCGCTGAGTGGGCAAGGCCGGCACCAGGCGCCATAACTCTAAGTTTTGTCACTGCACTTGGCTATATTAATCACAGCTGCAAGACAACTCCAGACAGGATACTAGGTCGTCCTGTGGAATTTTATTTATTTTATATTATGGCAGCCTCAGCAGCACAAGAAAACCAGGGCCGTCTTCGCAGGATTGATTTGCCTGGCTAAAGCAATGCATTTGGACCCCTACCTATCCATTCAAGGGAATACAAATGTAAACGGTCAATAAAATAAACCTTTAGATTATTGGTACTTTCAACAAAATCAATGTTTAAACTAGGGGTGAGCGGGTTCGGATTTCTGAAATCCGAACCCCCCCGATCCGAGGCCGATCCGAGTCAGGCTCGATTTTTCCCGCCTGACTCGGATCTGAAATCGAGGCAAAACGTCATCATCCCGCCTTCCGGGTCTCGCGGGTTTTGGATCCTATATAAGGTACCCGCGTCGGCGCCATTTTATCACTCGGCTGTGGACAGTGAAGAGGGAGGGTGGGAGTTAGGGCTGGCTGGGCTGTGTAGTGCAGTGTAGTGTTGTGCTGTGCTGCGCTGTGCTGCTGTTGTCCATAGGGGCTGTGTCCACTCCTCTAAAGTCCATAGGGGCTGGCTGTGTTGTGTTGTGCTGCTGTTGTCCATAGGGGCTGTGTCCACTCCTCCAAAGTCCATAGGGGCTGGGTGGACTGTGTTGTGCAGTCAGTTGTCCATAGGGGCTGTGTCCACTCCAAAGTCCTGTGCAGAGTCCCAGTCCTAAAGGGGTGCTGAAGTGTTGTCCAGGGGGTGCTCTGTCCATCAGGGGTGCTCCCCCCAAGTGCAAAAAATAAATAAAATATTTTCTGTGTTTGTGAATTGTGTGCGCAGTAGCCGCACGTGCATCAACAAAGTAGTGCCAAGCGTGCGCCTGTGTCATAAGTAAAGGGCTGGCTGGCTTGACCGTTAAAGGGTGCTGTAACCCCCAAAGTACACTCCAAACAAAATAAAAAAATATTTTCTGTGTTTGTGAATTGTGTGCGCAGTAGCCGCACGTGCATCAACAAAGTAGTGCCAAGCGTGCGCCTGTCTCATAAGTAAAGGGCTGGCTGGCTTGACCGTTAAAGGGTGCTGTAACCCCCAAAGTACACTCCAAACAAAATAAAAAAATATTTTCTGTGTTTGTGAATTGTGTGCGCAGTAGCCGCACGTGCATCAACAAGTAGTGCCAAGCGTGCGCCTGTGTCATAAGTAAAGGGCCGGCTGGCTTGACCGTTAAAGGGTGCTGTAACCCCCAAAGTACACTCCAAACAAAATAAAAAAATATTTTCTGTGTTTGTGAATTGTGTGCGCAGTAGCCGCACGTGCATCAACAAAGTAGTGCCAAGCGTGCGCCTGTGTCATAAGTAAAGGGCTGGCTGGCTTGACCGTTAAAGGGTGCTGTAACCCCCAAAGTACACTCCAAACAAAATAAAAAAATATTTTCTGTGTTTGAGAATTGTGTGCGCAGTAGCCGCATGTGCATCAACAAAGTAGTGCCAAGCGTGCGCCTGTGTCATAAGTAAAGGGCCGGCTGGCTTGACCGTTAAAGGGTGCTGTAACCCTCAAAGTACACTCCAAACAAAATAAAAAAATATTTTCTGTGTTTGTGAATTGTGTGCGCAGTAGCCGCACGTGCATCAACAAGTAGTGCCAAGCGTGCGCCTGTGTCATAAGTAAAGGGCCGGCTGGCTTGACCGTTAAAGGGTGCTGTAACCCCCAAAGTACACTCCAAACAAAATAAAAAAATATTTTCTGTGTTTGTGAATTGTGTGCGCAGTAGCCGCACGTGCATCAACAAAGTAGTGCCAAGCGTGCGCCTGTGTCATAAGTAAAGGGCCGGCTGGCTTGTCCGTTAAAGGGTGCTGTAACCCCCAAAGTACACTCCAAACAAAATAAAAAAATATTTTCTGTGTTTGTGAATTGTGTGCACAGTAGCCGCACGTGCATCAACAAAGTAGTGCCAAGCATGCGCCTGTGTCATAAGTAAAAAGGCTGGATTTACTGTTAAAGGGTGTTGTAACCCCCAAAGTACACTCCAAACAAAATAAAAAAATATTTTCTGTGTTTGTGAATTGTGTGCTCTGTGGCTGCACGTGCATCAACAAAGGAGCAGCGCCAAGCGTGCGCCTGTGTCCCATAAGTAAAGAGCCGGCTGGCTCATTTCTTAAAGGGTGGTATAACCCACAAAGTGCACTACTCTCCAGCAAAAATAAAAAAATATTTTCTGTGTTTGTGTTCGCCTTAGCTTTCTCCGATAAAAATAAAATAGGGAAAGATCAAGAACCACTTCCTCCTAGTGCTGTTGCTGCTGCTGGGAGTTGTTCATCATCCCAGAGAGGAAGTAGGAACATCACTACTTTTACTAAACAATTGACCCTCCAACAGTCCCTAGCGATGAGGATGAAGTACGACAGCAGTCATCCTGAAGCAAAACGTATAACTGAGGCCTTGACTGCTATGTTGGTGTTAGACGTGCATCCGGTATCCGCCATTAGTGCAGTGGGATTTAGACAATTGATGGAGGTAGTGTGTCCCCGGTTCCAAATCCCGTCTAGATGCCACCTGCATCCTCAAAGCAGCAGCGACAAGCGTGCGTCTGTCTGTTAAAGGGTGGTGTAACCCTCAAAGTGCGCTCCACAAACAATAAAAAAATTCTTCTTTTTTTTTTCTCTTTGTGAAATGTGTGGGCTGTAGACGCACCTGCATCCTTAAAGCAGCAGTGACAAGCGTGCGTCTGTCTGTTAAAGAGTGGTGACACCCTCAAAGTGTGCTCCACAAACAATAAAAATATTCTTCTTTTTTTCTCTGTCTTTGAGAAATGTGTGGGCTGTAGCCGCATCTGCATCCTTAAAGCAGCAGCGACAAGCGTGCATCTGTCTGTTAAAGGGTGGTGTAACCCTCAAAGTGCGCTCCACAAACAATAAAAATATTCTTCTTTTTTTTTCTGTGTTTGTGAAATGTGTGGGCTGTAGCCGCACCTGCATCCTTAAAGCATCCGCCATTAGTGCAGTGGGATTTAGACAATTGATGGAGGTAGTGTGTCCCCGGTTCCAAATCCCGTCTAGATGCCACCTGCATCCTCAAAGCAGCAGCGACAAGCGTGCGTCTGTCTGTTAAAGGGTGGTGTAACCCTCAAAGTGCGCTCCACAAACAATAAAAAAATTCTTTTTTTTCTCTTTGTGAAATGTGTGGGCTGTAGACGCACCTGCATCCCTAAAGCAGCAGCGACAAGCGTGCGTCTGTCTGTTAAAGAGTGGTGACACCCTCAAAGTGTGCTCCACAAACAATAAAAATATTCTTCTTTTTTTTTCTGTCTTTGTGAAATGTGTGGACTGTAGCCGCACCTGTATCCTTAAAGCAGTAGCGACAAGCGTGCGTCTGTCTGCTAAAGGGTGGTGTAACCCTCAAAGTGCGCTCCACAAACAATAAAAAAATTCTTCTTTTTTTTTCTGTCTTTGTGAATTGTGTGGGCTGTAGCCGCACTTGCATCCTCAAAGCAGCAGCGACAAGCGTGCATCTGTCTGTTAAAGGGTGGTGTAACCCTCAAAGTGCTCCAAAAAATAAAAAACAATTTTTTTTCTGTGTTTGTGACTTGTGTGCGATGTAGCCGCACGTGCATCAACACAGTAGCAGCGCCAAGCGTGCGCCTGTGTCATAAGTCAAGGGCGGTTTGGACATCTGGTCCTGACTGAAGGACGTGCCAACAATTTCTGACAAGTCTACTGTCACTGCATATGATACTGTCCTCAAAGCAGCAGCGACAAGCGTGCGTCTGTCTGTTAAAGGGTGGTGTAACCCTCAAAGTGCGCTCCACAAACAATAAAAATATTCTTCTTTTTTTTCTGTCTTTGAGAAATGTGTGGGCTGTAGCCGCATCTGCATCCTTAAAGCAGCAGCGACAAGCGTGCATCTGTCTGTTAAAGGGTGGTGTAACCCTCAAAGTGCGCTCCACAAACAATAAAAATATTCTTCTTTTTTTTTCTGTGTTTGTGAAATGTGTGGGCTGTAGCCGCACCTGCATCCTTAAAGCAGCAGCGACAAGCGTGCGTCTGTCTGTTAAAGGGTGGTGACACCCTCAAAGTGTGCTCCACAAACAATAAAAATATTCTTTATTTTTCTGTCTTTGTGAAATGTGTGGACTGTAGCCGCACCTGCATCCTTAAAGCAGCAGCGACAAGCATGCGTCTGTCTGTTAAAGGGTGGTGACACCCTCAAAGTGTGCTCCACAAACAATAAAAATATTCTTTATTTTTCTGTCTTTGTGAAATGTGTGGACTGTAGGCGCACCTGCATCCTTAAAGCAGCAGCGACAAGCGTGCATCTGTCTGTTAAAGGGTGGTGTAACCCTCAAAGTGCTCCAAAAAATAAAAAACTATTTTTTTTCTGTGTTTGTGACTTGTGTGCGATGTAGCCGCACGTGCATCAACACAGTAGCAGCGCCAAGCGTGCGCCTGTGTCATAAGTCAAGGGCCGGTTTGGACATCTGGTCCGGACTGAAGGACGTGCCAACAATTTCTGACAAGTCTACTGTCACTGCATATGATACTGTCCTCAAAGCAGCAGCGACAAGCGTGCGTCTGTCTGTTAAAGGGTGGTGTAACCCTCAAAGTGCGCTCCACAAACAATAAAAATATTCTTCTTTTTTTTTCTGTCTTTGAGAAATGTGTGGGCTGTAGCCGCACCTGCATCCTTAAAGCAGCAGCGACAAGCGTGCATCTGTCTGTTAAAGGGTGGTGTAACCCTCAAAGTGCGCTCCACAAACAATAAAAATATTCTTCTTTTTTTTTCTGTGTTTGTGAAATGTGTGGGCTGTAGCCGCACCTGCATCCTTAAAGCAGCAGCGACAAGCGTGCGTCTGTCTGTTAAAGGGTGGTGACACCCTCAAAGTGTGCTCCACAAACAATAAAAATATTCTTTATTTTTCTGTCTTTGTGAAATGTGTGGACTGTAGCCGCACCTGCATCCTTAAAGCAGCAGCGACAAGCATGCGTCTGTCTGTTAAAGGGTGGTGACACCCTCAAAGTGTGCTCCACAAACAATAAAAATATTCTTTATTTTTCTGTCTTTGTGAAATGTGTGGACTGTAGCCGCACCAGCATCCTTAAAGCAGCAGCGACAAGCGTGCGTCTGTCTGTTAAAGGGTGGTGTAACCCTCAAAGTGCGCTCCACAAACAATTAAAAAAATTCTTCTTTTTTTTTCTGTCTTTGTGAATTGTGTGGGCTGTAGCCGCACTTGCATCCTCAAAGCAGCAGCGACAAGCGTGCATCTGTCTGTTAAAGGGTGGTGACACCCTCAAAGTGTGCTACACAAACAATTAAAATATTGTTCTTTTTTTTTCTGTCTTTGAGAAATGTGTGGGCTGTAGCCGCACCTGCATCCTTAAAGCAGCAGCGACAAGCGTGCATCTGTCTGTTAAAGGGTGGTGACACCCTCAAAGTGTGCTACACAAACAATTAAAATATTGTTCTTTTTTTTTCTGTCTTTGAGAAATGTGTGGGCTGAAGCCGCACCTGCATCCTTAAAGCAGCAGCGACAAGCGTGCATCTGTCTGTTAAAGGGTGGTGTAACCCTCAAAGTGCGCTCCACAAACAATAAAAATATTCTTCTTTTTTTTTCTGTGTTTGTGAAATGTGTGGGCTGTAGCCGCACCTGCATCCTTAAAGCAGCAGCGACAAGCGTGCGTCTGTCTGTTAAAGGGTGGTGACACCCTCAAAGTGTGCTCCACAAACAATAAAAATATTCTTTATTTTTCTGTCTTTGTGAAATGTGTGGACTGTAGCCGCACCTGCATCCTTAAAGCAGCAGCGACAAGCATGCGTCTGTCTGTTAAAGGGTGGTGACACCCTCAAAGTGTGCTCCACAAACAATAAAAATATTCTTTATTTTTCTGTCTTTGTGAAATGTGTGGACTGTAGGCGCACCTGCATCCTTAAAGCAGCAGCGACAAGCGTGCATCTGTCTGTTAAAGGGTGGTGTAACCCTCAAAGTGCTCCAAAAAATAAAAAACTATTTTTTTTCTGTGTTTGTGACTTGTGTGCGATGTAGCCGCACGTGCATCAACACAGTAGCAGCGCCAAGCGTGCGCCTGTGTCATAAGTCAAGGGCCGGTTTGGACATCTGGTCCGGACTGAAGGACGTGCCAACAATTTCTGACAAGTCTACTGTCACTGCATATGATACTGTCCTCAAAGCAGCAGCGACAAGCGTGTGTCTGTCTGTTAAAGGGTGGTGTAACCCTCAAAGTGCGCTCCACAAACAATAAAAATATTCTTCTTTTTTTTTCTGTCTTTGAGAAATGTGTGGGCTGTAGCCGCACCTGCATCCTTAAAGCAGCAGCGACAAGCGTGCATCTGTCTGTTAAAGGGTGGTGTAACCCTCAAAGTGCGCTCCACAAACAATAAAAATATTCTTCTTTTTTTTTCTGTGTTTGTGAAATGTGTGGGCTGTAGCCGCACCTGCATCCTTAAAGCAGCAGCGACAAGCGTGCGTCTGTCTGTTAAAGGGTGGTGACACCCTCAAAGTGTGCTCCACAAACAATAAAAATATTCTTTATTTTTCTGTCTTTGTGAAATGTGTGGACTGTAGCCGCACCTGCATCCTTAAAGCAGCAGCGACAAGCATGCGTCTGTCTGTTAAAGGGTGGTGACACCCTCAAAGTGTGCTCCACAAACAATAAAAATATTCTTTATTTTTCTGTCTTTGTGAAATGTGTGGACTGTAGCCGCACCTGCATCCTTAAAGCAGCAGCGACAAGCGTGCATCTGTCTGTTAAAGGGTGGTGTAACCCTCAAAGTGCGCTCCACAAACAATTAAAAAAATTCTTCTTTTTTTTCTGTCTTTGTGAATTGTGTGGGCTGTAGCCGCACTTGCATCCTCAATGCAGCAGCGACAAGCGTGCGTCTGTCTGTTAAAGGGTGGTGTAACCCTCAAAGTGCGCTCCACAAACAATAAAAAAATTCTTCTTTTTTTTTCTGTCTTTGTGAAATGTGTGGGCTGTAGCCACACCTGCATCCTTAAAGCAGCAGCGACAAGTGTGCGTCTGTCTGTTAAAGGATTACATTGGTGACAGCATCCAAGTAGGCATGTCAGACAGTCCGTACCTGTACTGGCAGGAAAAAGAAGCAATTTGGAGGTCCCTGTACAAACTGGCTCTATTTTACCTGAGTTGCCCCCCGTCCAGTGTGTACTCCGAAAGAGTGTTTAGTGCAGCCGGGAACCTTGTCAGCGAAAGACGTAGGAGGTTGCTTCCACAAAATGTGGAGAAGATGATGTTCATAAAATGAATTATCAACTCTTCCAGGGAGACCAGCCTCCAGAACGTACAGAGGGACCTGTGGTTGTGGATTCCAGCGGGGACGAATTAATACTCTGTGAGGATGAGGATGTACACAACACTGAAGAGGGTGAGGAATCGGTGGATGAGGAGGATGAGGACGACATCTTGCCACCGTAGAGACAGTTTGTGCAGGGACAGATTAATTGTCAGCTTGTTTTGTGGGGGCCAAAACGAACCAATCACTTCAGCCACAGTCGTGTGGCAGACCCTGGCGCTGAAATGTTTGGTTTGTTAAAGTGTGCATGTCCTGTTTATACAACATAAGGGTGGGTGGGAGGGCCCAAGGACAATTCCATCTTGCACCTCTTTTTTTTCTTTGAATTATGTACTGTTTGGGGCCTAGTTTTTCAAACTGCCATCCTGTCTGCCACTGCAGTGTCACTCCTAGATGGACCACGTGTTTGTGCCGCCCACTCGTATCTCTTAGCATAGTCATCCAGCTACCTCGGTGCAACCTTTTGGACATAAAAACACTAGGTGTGAGGTGTTCAGAATAGACTGGAAATGAGTGGAAATTAAGGTTATTGAGGTTAATAATAGCATAGGAGCAGAAAAACACACAAATTCGATGATTTTAGCTGTTTTTATGCTTTTTTTCAAAAAAATACAGATCCAAAACACAAAACCCAGAACCCAAAACACGGAAGGGTGGTTTTGGCAAAACCAATCCAGATCCAAAACACGAAGAAAGATCCAGATCCAAAACCAAAAGACGAAAAGTGGCCGGTGCACACCCCTAGTTTAAACATAAAAAACATGATGTAAAGCGAGGATGACAGACTCTACCTTCCTCCTCTCCAGCTCACAGTGCAGTTCCTGCTTTGCACTGCACCTTTGATGGGGCCCAGGAGGATGTTCTCTCTGTGTTCCCCTTGATCTGACTCTATGGCTGCTAGCTGGGAGGCAGGTGGAGGATTGTGTGTAATTCACAATCAGAGCTGACTGTGATCATCTTTTTCAACTTGCCTCTCAGCCGGCTGGTCTATGCATGGTACGAGCTGCCACACACTCCATGTAGATGTCCCCGGCCCATCCCGCACCTGCTTGAAGGCCCCTAGAATCATGATGCCCTGGGCAACTGTCCAGTGTGCCTATACATTAAGATGGTGTTATGAAACACCCCTGTATATGTATAAGACCCCTAGAGCCTCCTGCTGAGATCTTCAGCCTATATCAACAAGTAATTCCCATAGAGTTGAATACACTCACCGGAGCTTAGGCTGCCCCCAGGACTAAAGCTCCGGCAGTAGGGACTTATACCATACAGGGGTGATCACAGGATATTGGGTGGAGTAGTATGAGAAATTTAAAATGGTCAGGGTAATTGCAGAATCAGAACCAGCATCCACAGGGTTAATAGCCGGACAGTTAGTCCAGATAGCAACAGGTGATTTAGCAGACAGCAACAATAATCCACAGAGCAGGACTTGCAGGTGTAGTAGCAGCACAGAATCCAACACAGGATATATATATATATATCAGTGTTCTCCCCAGAATTTTTTTCCAGCCGGGTGGCATCCAAAAGTAGCTGGCTGGGGGCCTTCACAATTATGCACACTCAGGGAAATCCCAGACCAGTCCAGCCCGACATGTCTCAGGCTGCTCCCCCACTGGCTCTCAGTCAAAAGTGCCCATTATGCAGTGCCCCCTGTATTTGTGCCCGTTATACAGTGCCCCCTGTAGTTTTACCCTTTATGCATTGCCCCCTGTAGTTTAGCTTTGCCCTTATGCAGTGCCCCCTGGCTGAAGTAGTGCCCCTATGTAGGGGCACAGGTCCTTTATGTAGTGCCCCCAGGCTGGCCCCTTATTCAGTGCCCCAAGGTTTAAAGTGTCCCTTATGCAGTGCCCCCAGGCTGGCCCCTTATGCAGTGCCCCCAGGCTGGCCCCTTATGCAGTGCCCCAGGCTTAAATAGTGCCCCCAGGCTGCCCCTTTATGTAGTGTCACAGGCTGGCCCCTTTATGCAGTGCCCCCAGGCTGGCCCCTTTGTGCAGTGCCCCGAGGCTGGCCCCTTTGTGCAGTACCCCCAGGCTGGCCCCTTTGTGCAGTGCCCCCAGGCTGGCCCCTTTATGCAGTGTCACCAGGCTGGCCCCTTTATGCAGTGTCCCCAGGCTGGCCCCTTTTTGCAGTGCCCCCAGGCTGGCTCCTTTATGTAGTGCCCCAGGCTGGCCCCTTTATGCAGTGCCCCCAGGCTTAAATAGTTCCCCCAGACTGGTCCTGGTCCCGGCCCAGCACTTACCTTTACTTGCTGGCTGGTCTCCCGCTCGCCACTGCTGCTGCCGCCGTGCGCTGACTGGATCTAACTAGATCCAGCAGGCACACGGGGCAGGCTCCTCACATTGCGGGTGACGTCATGACGTCACCCGCGCACTGCATCACTGGGAACGCTGGCCTCTGAAGTGATCGGAGGCTTCTTTATCGGGCGGCAGGCTGTTTCTGCCGGGCGATGTGCCCGCAGAAAACAGCCTGGGGAGAACACTGCATATATATATATATATATATATATTATCCACAGGGTTAATAGCAGGATAGCTAGTCCAGCTAGCAAACAGGTGATCCAGCAGACAATAATAACAATCCACACTGCAAGACTCATGGGGCCCTACTATCAGCGATGGATTGCCGTGTCCCACGATGCTGCAACCCGGCATCGCAGAAATCCAACATGTTGGATTTTTACGATTTGACGATCGCGATCAAAAACTTATCACAATCGTCAAATCGGGGACATTTAACATGTAATATTTCAGCGATCCTGCGACAGATCGCTGACCATCGATGTTGGCCGCCCGGCGTTTCCTCCCGGCAGATCTGCATTTCCGATCGCGTCGCAGGATCGCGGAAATACCAGTCAGATGTATGGGCACCTTTAGTTGTAGCACAGAATCCAATACAGCATATATATATATATATATATATATATACACTTGTGCAAGGCAGATATTTGAATATGCAGAAACACTACAGCAGAGATGATATTCTCTCTATCAGCATATGTATGCAAGGCAGATATTTGTATTTGCAAAAACAGCAGAGATGATATTCACTGTGTAGGTTTGGTAATACTTGCATTTGGTAGAAACAATAATTAAAGTTCCACAAGAACGTAGTAAAGTGAGGGCCTGATTCAGAGCCGATCGTAAGCGGCCGCTCGTTCGCTGTGAGCGATGTTCGCACAACTGCGCATGCGTATGGGTCGTAATGCGCATGCGTAAACCAGTCATTGCGGTCGGAAATCGAGTGCTCGCAAAACAGGGAGGGGCTGCTAATTTGATTGACAGAATGTACCGTTTGTGTGTGGTAACAGGGGAAGGTGCTTGAAAACGGGGGAGTGGAGATCCAAATGCAGGCGTGCCTAATGGTAAAAAGGGCGTTTCATGGGAGTGCATAATTAGTAAAGGAGCGTCATCGACCACGTCACTTGGTTGTGTTTTAGCCTGAACTGCTCGTAGTGATTGCGGTAGGATAAACCTACCACAAGCACTGCGAGCAGTTCAGATGCCTTTCGATGTACCCGATTAATCTAATAAATACTGGAGATGACGTGTGATGCGAACGGCAAAGGGGCGTCTTTACAAAATAGCGAGCGCATTTTTCGTTCGCTCGCTCAGACATAGAGGCGTCAACAAACCGCAATGAGCGAGCGCTCAATTTAAATAGCCGGCCCCTTTTTAGGAACGACCATCCGCAAATAGCGTCCGGGCTCTGAATCAGGCCCTGAGAACAGACTTGGCTGGGCATATACAGAGCAGGAGACCAGAACAACGTTACACATGGAATGGACCATTCAGCAACACAAGATATAAGCTATCACCGGCAAGGAATGCTGGGAGTGACTGTAATATAACAGGAAGAGAGACCAATATAAGCCATCCTCTTAAATTGTAATGCAGCTGAACTGACACACACTGAGAGCTTGAATGCAGACTGGCAGCAGCTGAATGCTTCCACAATACTAACAGCTTCCCTGCTGCCTAGCAACAGCCAGGACTAAAAACTGTCAGAAATCCTGGCAGCGGATCATAACAGATGGCCCTGAAAAAAAAATCTTTTATGTTCTTCCTTAAAAGGATAAGTTTCAGAGGTCTGTTTGATTATCAACAGTTGTCAAAAAATTAAACCAAACAGCAAAGTGCAAGAAGTGCAGAGCTGTTTTAAAAACTTTGGGCAGTTCTACAAAAGGTTTACCAAGGTTTGCTATGAAAATAAAAACAAAATTCTTCAAATAAATTATCATTGTAAAGAGGTTCGGGGATTTCTAATGAATTTGATGAATGGACCTCTATTGCTAATAAAAGACACATGAATATTATCTTACATGCCCAAAATAAATACTGGAATTTTGGTCTTGTTAGAGTTCACGTATCGTTGAGTGTGGAAAAATGTGTTTGCATTTTTTTAAAAAATGCTTAAATTAGTTTAAATTGTCACTTGAAAATTACATTGTTGCAATTGTCACATATGGTCAAAATCTGATGCTACCAGCTGGAAGCTTGTAGTAGTTGAAAACCAGTTGTGTCTTCCAATTTGTGATGTTCTCTACAAAAAAGGTGCAACTGGATATTCACAATCTAAAAAGGCTTCATCCATAACAATGGCTGAAACGTCCTCCTCTTATATTGTTGTCAACTATGATGATGATCATCATGTAACTCTACCTGCTACAGATGACGATGATGGCAATACTGTAAAGCTGGCCACACACCTAAAGATTATCTGTCCAACCAGCCAACTAGTTGATTGGTTCGAATGAAAACCTGGTAAGGTATGAAAGCAAATGACAATCAGTAATTTGCTCCCAAATGCCGGAAATGGACAAAAACTGTTGTTTGAACAAATTGTTTAGATCAAACATTTAACAAACTTGTCTGACCAACCATTTTCATCTGTTTTCTGGCATTAAGGAGCAAATTGCTGATCATCAGTTACTCCCATACATTACCAGATTTTCAGTCCAACCAATCAACTAGTTGGATGGTTGGACAGATGGCCAGCTTAAGTCTGACACAAAGTTAAATAATATCGCAGCTGAAGTCATGTACATTGACTTCAGCTGCGATATTACTTCAAGCCTCGAATTAGAATAATATTTTTTACCTATCCGATGAAGAAAACAAATGAAATTGTGAAACAGGTTCAGAAAATTGCTGTAATGTTCAAAAAGGCCTCCGAACAAAAAATGGTGCAATTCTACAAAAATATGTGAAATCCGAGAAAGGTATAAAGGTACATTGTCACTAATAGTGGATTGCAAACTTAGGGGGAACTCGCTGTTGTTGATTCTCGACGCTTTCTCGCGTTAAAGACCCCCATTCAAAAAGCACTGATTGTTTTGAACGCTATTTTTAAATCTACTTGTCGAAAATGTGGATGTACTGACTCCAATAAAATTAGCAGTAGCTGTAGAAACGTTGTGTCAACAGAATACAAAGTAGTAAATGTCAGATGCCTTTCTAAAGTTTTAAATGTCTTAAATAAATCTGCTTTTGCAAATAATGTTTCATCTTGAAACGCGTCGACACCCACCACAACCTTACCTTTCAAACTCCCAAATGAGGGCCGAGGGCTATGGCACATTGCCAAAACAGCTCAAGTGCACCTGTCATACGTCGTGCAGCTATTCCTCCTAACAGTGGATGCCGTGCTGCGCTCATCTCTCTCCCAAGTATTGGAGATTAAATGACTCAATGTCCATACCTGAGATCAGTGCACAGGTCATGTTGAACACAGCATGTGTTTACCCTCGGAGCCGACTATTCTTAGAAGCTACCATCGAGATGCAGCTCAGTCCCCTTGTCACCCACTGTGAAGTCCAGAGATCTTCAGTGACACATTTTTTTCACTATCCGAGGAAATCTTCTAACCTTGGTACACAGATTACATTGGAGGACACTTTTATCCCATAAACTCAGTTTTGTTTCAAACTTCACGGTAACTATTACAGGTAAAATTTGAGTCCAAGGTGGCACATATTAGAGCCACATATACTTTTTTATTTTGATAATCCTCTATGTTTAGACTTGGAGTGTGTAAAGGTTATTTAATTCATTACATATTTACTAATTTGCTTTCAGACACAAGCTGCCAATGTTTTCAGTCTGTGCATGGTTCCTGATGGTTACCGCTGGGAGACACAGAACAAATTTAGATGCAGAGAGAGGAAATTTTGGTGGCATTTCTGGATGGTAACAGGGGTCTTTCTGGATGCGGGCATGTCATGGGCATGTCGCAGTCAGCAACAGTAACATGCTTTGGGGCTAGCTTGCACAGCTGTGGAGTACCATAGGCAGGGAGTGTGTATGACTGTGTGATGTATCCCGGAGAACAATATTGCACCAAATAGGTAGTGACTGTGGAGTAGAGGGTCTTGTGCAATGATACCCTGATGCATTTCTTCCTGGTATCAGGATCTCTTCAGAAACGTGTTGCCACAGTATATATTATAAGGGCACAGTCATGTACCACAAGTACCACATGCTGGTACTTGGAGAACCACAAGTACCAGCAAGCAGAGCATTACGGGCCCGCTGGTACCTGTAGTTCCACAGCAAAAACAATATTAAAAAAACCACAGAACACACACACCGTGGAAAGTAAAATTTTAATAAAACATACATGCACGCACACATGTACATACGCTATCTCACATACTCTCCTATGTATCCATAGGGTACCTGTAATAAAAAATCCATACTCACCTCCTCCTATGCGTGGATCACGTCCTCTTCGTTCCAAAGGAGGCAATCCAGGGTCTTGGCAAAATAAAAAATACGCATTTCCCGAGCCACGGACATTAGTACTGTCCCCGTCACGGGATTTCATTATTGAAATCCCGTTGTGGATCACTCATTGGCTAAGAGAGGTAAGCCTTCTGCCTCTCAGCCAATGAACGGTTCTCACCATTGACTTCAATGTAGGGCCTCAGCACCAATTTGAAATTCAAAGATGGCCACCGCGAGTCAATCACGGCTTGCGATGTCATAACCCCGCCCCCTCAGCTGGCATATATAAGCCAGGGAAGGCAGCGGAACGACAGTCCAATGGCAGAGGGGCAGCAGTGAAGACTGCCGAAGAAATAAGATGCAAAAGAGCTTAAAGGCCGCCGCCCTCCAGATGAAGGTGGAGAACAATAAAATATTAAAACAAATGGTGTCTGTTTATTTTTTTTATATATATATATTTCTTTTACAGGGGTACTATAGGTACCAGCGGGCCCTTAATGCCCCGCTTGCTGGTACTTGTGATTCTCCAAGTACCAGCTTGCAGGGGAGGCTTGCTGGGGCCTGTAGTGCTACTGCAAAAGACAATATTTTAGCTCTTTATTTTGCACTACACTTTACAAGGTCAACCCGGCACCCACTGGCCAGGGGTGCTGGGGATAGCCCCGGGCTATTAGCCTGGGGTACCCTGATGAGGGACCCCTGTATTGGGGGGTCCCCAGCCTGTGCTGACTAGTGGTCAGGGTTGATGCTTCAGCCGGGGGGCCCGGTGAAAGGGCTCCCCTGGCTGTGGCATTAGTCCCCCACTAGAAAAAGTAAAGTGCTGGTTCTGGTAAATACAGAGGTACCCTATGCATTTTTCTCCTTTATTTCCAGAACCAGGACCTGCTGGCTGCGCTGCATAAGGGGGTCCCCTATGTCATTTGTCCCCATATTTTGGCAACCAGGACTGAATCTGAATAGCCCAGTGCTGGTTGTGCTTAATACAGGGGACCCCTACGTTGTTTGTCCCTTGTATTCAGCACAACCAGTACTGGGTCTGCAGAGCCCAGTGCTGGTTGATCTTTAGGGGCGGGGGGCATGCTATTTTTTTAAAAATAATAATTTTAACACTTTCATTTTTTTAAACATAGCAGCACAGACGGATCTCACTGATCCGTCCATGTATCTGTGTTTATTTTTATCACACACCGATGCAGGTATCACTGATATCCTTGATCCGAGCCTGCATCGGTCGCGCCACCAACGCCCCCTACCCCTCCCCCGGCAGCAGCTAACGCTCGCTTCCTCCCCCGAGGAGTCCCACCGCCGCTACCGACTACACTGGCCAGCCATCTTTGTGCACTCAAGTGAAGTCACAGTGAGTACACCTGCTGAAGGCACTAAATGAGGCTACACAAGTTGAAGCTTCCTATCTATATAATGGCGCATTCATGAGGTAATAGTCTAAAAACTGTAACTTTCTAATTTACCTGAACCCTAAAAATCACCTACCCTGGAACAATAGCTACCTAATAAAACAAACTCCAAGTCTAAGTTCGCCCTGTACCCTGACTTATGCCTTCCCAAAAATCCCCCATAGAGAACAGCAAAAAAGTAGTCCTAATTGAGAGTGTCAGAAAAAACTGGCAGTTGGAACTTTAGATTACTCCCAAATCCTCATTTTTTGTTTTTGCCTTGAAAGTTGGCATGCAGCACCAAGCGACAGTTCTACCAGCCCATGCCAAATTTCAGCTACGTAACTCCAATAGCTTTTGAGATGTAACCCCTTAAACACCATGCCCCCCTTTGGGAGTTATCTATGGGTGAATTCTGTTTTTTGGGGACCCCTACGTCGTTTGTCCCCTATATTTTGGCAACCAGGACTGGCTCTGATTAGCCTGGTGCTAGTTGTGCTTAATACAGGGGACCCCTACGTCATTTGTCCCCTGTATTTAGCACAACCAGCACTGGGGCTCCAAAGCCCAATGTTGGTTGTGCTGTGGGAGCACGTCATTTCTTTTTTATATTACACGTTAATTTTTTAACAGATGCATGGATGGAGCTCACCGATACGTCCATGCATCTGTGTCTTATTGATTTGATTTTCTCAGGTGCATGCCCAGCACCAGTGAGTCCCTCTGTTGCTTCTGTGCACGGCCCTATTGCTGCCACAAATTTATACAGATGGGTGGACTACAGTGGTGCAGATAGGGAAGGACAAAGTTAAGCATATGCGTGGAAAACAGTGGTGCAGATGCAGGGGAGACAGAGTTGCGTGGCACGGTTTGGAGAACAGAGCGATGTGTACGGGGGTACAGAGTGGCATGGATACGGGAAGACAGAGCAGCGCAGATGGGTAAAGACAGATTGGTACGGATGAGGGAATACAAACTAGCACAATGGGAGAACACACATCAGTAGAGATTGGGAAAGACAGATTGGTGCGGAAAGGGGGGAAGACATATTGCCATGGTTGGGGGGAGGGGCAGAGTGGTGTAGATGGAGGAAGAAAGAGTGGCACAGATGAGGGGAAGACAGAGTGGTGTGACTTGGGGGAGGGTGGTGGTGCAGATGGAAGGAAACAGAGTGGCATGGATGCAGGAAGACAGGGCGGCGCGGATGGGGAAAGACAGATTGGTGCGGATGAGGGAATAAAGAACAAGCACAGTTAGGAGACCACACAGCTGTAGGGATTGGGAAAGTTATAGCAGTATGGAGGCGAAGATAGTGTACATGCATAGACAGAGTATGATAGTCTTAGAAATTAGGCAGCTGAATGTGTATTCTGAATGAGATGGATGTATGGAGTGAGAAGGATGTTGGAACCCAGTGGGGTTGTTGTGGTAAATGGGAAGATTGTGGGCACTGAGTGGGATGTGTGTGCCACATAACTGCTCAGACCTCAGTTGCATAGACTGCATGTGTGTATTCCAATGAGCACACAATTGTGTGAATTAGCAGCTCCACCATTTTGGGAGTGACAGCAATCTCACTCTGAGAGTGCTGAATCTGCAGTTAACCCCAGGGTGTGATGGCATACCATATCTGTATTGCGCAAGGAACACGTCCATTGGGGCGTCAGCCTTAGTGATCAGAATTTCATTGCTTTTTTAAGTTTGAGAGTCACAAATTTAGGTTTTGTGTAATTTCAGATCATGTCTAAGAAGCCTTAATGGGATATGTGAAACCGTAAGATTTTTTGACTATGGAATTAATTTTATATTTAGTTCTAATACCACTTCCACCTCAGTGCCATTGGATATTATTGTCCCCTTTTTTACCCATTAACAGATGCCCATAATGTCCCAACTTTCATGAGACAGTCTGAATTTGCTGGCCACAAAATGTTGACCACATTTACCATGAATAAATGTTGAGAGGAAAGGTCATTAAGACAGGAAATAGTACTGCATTTGCACTTGCTCAGATTCTTAACCATTGGACTATGGTTCAGAATCAGCAGGCTGTTTCCTGAACCAAACGGCATGCCCAGAGACACATATATGCTTGTCTGTAATAGGTGCCTGAGGACTAGTTAGCTACACCTGATTGGCTAATTACAGACTCACCTCTGAAGCTGATCGGTTGCATTGATTGTGCATACTGCTATAGACCAGTGATTCTCAAACTCGGTCCTCAGGACCCCACATAGTTTATGTTTTCCAGGTCAACCACCACGTGCACAAGTGTATTCATTAATCACTGACATAACAGGTGGACTTAATTATTTTGATTGTGTTTCTGAGAGGAGACCTGGAAAACATGCACTGTTTGGGGTCCTGAGGACCGAGTTTGAGAACCTGTGCTATAGACAACTTCTCCAAGGACCCCAGTTACACCACCCCATCTACCATCCCAGCTACTTTGCTCCATGGCTATGAACGGATAAGTATTATTTTTCACTACAAGCACTAGGTGGAGGAAGCTATGTCTGCAGACCACTCACACCATACTCTGCCATACTCTCCCACAACAGCTGTGCATACTAGTGCACTCCATACAGGTTTTCTCATCTCAATCTGTCCACACATGCACATAAACTGTATATTTATGTTAAAACATTTGTTTGCCGAATTATAGAGTATTGAGATGATTGGGGAAGAAGAAGGTGACCACAAGGCCTTGTTCTGCTTAAAAGTCTTAGAAGCTAAGTTAAGTAATGGTGCATACACACGGTCAGATATGTCAGATTAACGATTGAACGATTTGCAAATGATTGAACGATTTTTGACTGTATTAAAATTAATGGAAATCGTCTAAAACTGACTGCAAACACATCATATGTCAGATATTGTTATCTGACAAACGGGAACGCGCATCGTTCATCGCTGTACACATGTCAGATTTTCCTTCAGATATGAATGATTGAACGATCTTTAAAATAGTTATCGTTCAGATCTGAAGAAAAATCTGACCGTGTGTATGAAAACAATAACAATGCTTTTTTATTTCTGGAACTGATAAGCTGTAAAATCCTTTAGCTCATTACATATTAAAGTTGTTTTTAACTTCCACTCTGTTGAGGTCTTCAGCCAGTGTCAGATGTTCCTTTTGTCTTCTTTTCCATTCAGCAAAAATGTGACTGCCTCCATTCTAGGATTTCTGTCTCTGGGAAGTGACTTCAATAAAAGAGTGTCCTTGAAAATCACGTTACGAGTCTGACAAGTGGGCTAAGGAAATAGAGGATTAAATCAATATATATTGTGTCAAAGTGAATAACTTTGCATATATGTCATTGTCTAGCAGTCTTCTTTTCCAGCTAGCAGGCTCCAGAGTGTAGCTGTAATGGGGCCTTGTAGAGAAGCAGAGTACATCACCTGCTCGGATAACCTGTATCTAAGGGAGGTGGGAGGCGTCAGCCTCTGGAGGAGGAAGACATAGATTTGATGCATGTAAACAGGCTATAGTTGGAAAGGAGCTTAGAGTTTTAAATGCTTGTATTTCCTATGGATTGGGTGGTCAATGAGGGACAAGCTGGTCTAATAGAGAGATAATCTGTCTCAGCAGAAACGTAACTAGGGTTTTTGGCGCCCAGGGCAAATTGAAAAATGGTTGGGTCAGCCTGTGCACCAAGGGCCAAGGAATAGTTGTTTGGAGTGTGCCGCAAGTAAAAAAATGGTTTTCCCCCTTAGTAACAATTAAATATTCAACAAATTACTGTGCACTGCTCTTCTGAAAAATAAATATGTGGTATGTACTAACACCACGTAATGAGTTGTAGCTAACAAGCTCTATACTGTATATCCTTGCCTAGAGGCTATGGGTACGTCCTTATCTATTAATGTGGATACATCAAGACTAATGTAAATATCAAGGAAAAACCTTTACTGATAAATTATAACATGTGAACAACATACATGAAAATTACCGGATAAAATATAAGATAAATTAAACAAATATGTACAACACAAGAACATACATTTCTAGACATTACCCACCCAATTATCCCAGTCTTTTACTACCTTCCAAAAATTCACAAGAACCAGACACAACCGCCAGGCAGACCGATTGCGATTATATCTGGAATTAACTCATTAACATCAAACCTTTCCCAGTACAAAGACACATTCTTACAGTGAAGGATCAAAGGGCCTGATTCAGAGCCGCACGCAAAAAGCGTGCGCTCGCTCTGAATCAGTGCAGCCGCATGTTTTTTTAAATCCGGCCTCCTGGCCGCTCGCATAGCTGTGGGTGACCACCCACAGCTTTTGCGAGCGGCCAGGTGATGGTCGCGACCATTGGGCTTGCGACGAGACCCTTATAGTAGGGTCTCGTTCCCGCAAGCCCCAGTGAGCTTCTGGCTCTAATAGAGCCGGAAGCTCACCACTGACATCACACCACTGACATCACTCGTGATGTCAGTGGGGCGCCCCAAAACTGCTGGCGTTCCTTTGGGAACGCCTCCGTTTGGCAAGTCACCCCACCAACCTGCCTACCAAACGGGGCGAGCTGTCGATCAACATCGACAGCCGTCCCTTTTGGATGTGAGCGCCAGAGTGATTTCTCGCTCGCTCCGGGGCTCACGCGTGCGCACTGCCTAACAATCGACCCGCTTGCGAGCGGGTCTGAATCAGGCCCAAAGATCCTACCTTAAAGACACCACCAACATCCTGAACATTTTGATAAATGTCACACGGCACAACGATTTTTGACTGGCTACCAGTGATGTGACATCACTGTGCTCGGTGATCAGGCACACACAAGGTTTGGCAAGTACAAAACACTATTTGCAGATGCAGAGATACCGTCACATCAACAAGAATTTATTATGGAGACATCCTCCACATTGAATACACTTACAGTCAATACCGGCATTGGACTGCATCACCTGCAACCATTTGTCTACCTGGTCACATGACCTAGAAACAAACAGGAAGCGGAACAAGCAGCGAACACCAGGTCTGAACAGAAGGAGCAGAGACTACGGAGCAGAACGGGCATCCACAGGAGGAATGAGGATGGTGGTTGCAGCGGTGAAGACAAGGTGAGTTTCCTGAGTGTGGAGGAAGTTCCCGGCTAAGGGTTTGACGACCTGAACCGGAGCGGCTCCCTCCCCAGACAGTTGCTCATCCTCATTTTAAGATCCAGCGGTGAGTGGCTTATCAAAAGACACACCGCCGCTCGATCCATTTTGTGGATAGCAAAGTTCGGGGTCCCTTAGCAGACACCCTAATACCCGTCCAACTCCCGCCCTGAAGCTAACCCGGGCAACGTTAACAATAACACCCAACAGAGTTTCTGCACGTTAATTTGAAACACTTATCCGAGCAAGGGGACCACGGGACGCCATGGTTCATTCCCTCCCGAATCCACAATGAAGATTGTCCTATAATTGACTACTCAATATTACATTTAATTTTTGCAAATATCAGAGAGAGCATTTCGGCACTATATTTGGGTAATTTATCTTATATTTTATCTGGTCATTTTCATGTATGTTGTTCACATGTTATAATTTATCAGTAAAGGTTTTTCCTTGCTATTTACATTAGTCTTGATGTATCCACATTGATACATAAGGATATACCTATAGCCTCTAGGCAAGGATATATAGAGCTTGCTAGCTACCACTCATTATGTGGAGTTAGTACATACCACATATTTATTTATCAGAAGAGCAATGTGCAGTAACTTTTTTAAATATCAAATTGAAAAATGGCGCCCCCCCCCCCCCAAAAAAAAAAAATGTATTTAACAGCATGATAGAAATTAGTGTTCACTGCAGACTGGGGGCAAGGCAGGGCAATGAGGCGGGGGTAGGGCTTCCCAAAGGCGCATGTGTCCTCGTGAAACCTCCCCAATTCATCACTCTTGGGGACGTGCCCAGCACTAAATCTATTTTAGATTTAGATGTATAGTAAAGTTTACTTAGGTAATATTATGAGTTTACATATGTTAGGTTAGTGTGCCCCATGATCCACATAAAATACTGTACATTGAATAAGCCAGGTCCACATAAAATACATTGAATAAGCCAGGTCCCCATAAAATACACTGAAAAAGCCAGTTCCAAATAAAATACATTGAAAAAGACAGTTCCACATAAAATACATTGAAAGAGTCAGTTCCACATAAAATAAATAGAAAAAGCCAGATCCACATACTGTGGATCTGCTGTGTGTGAAATGTTATAGGGGGGTATGCATTACCAGAGTAGGGCACCTGTAACCTCCAAAAAGAGCACACTGTAGTTTCTGATGACTGAGCAGTGGATCCTAACGGTGGTGAACATACAGCAGATCTCCCGAGGCAGACCTATTGCTTACCCACCGGTGCTACAGCTACGCCAGGTGAGTACAGGGTACATGCCAACACTGTGCAGGAGAACCAGATGGCTCCCAATGACTGCTGACCCACTGCAGCAACGACTGTGGCCCAGCTGTCTCTGAGGTCCATTTAGCAGAGTCACTGGCCACCCGTCTGATCCCTTCCACTACTACCACCCACCGTTGACCGCTGTCACACTGCGGCAAGCGGTACATTCCCGTACTTCTGTAGTTGTTACCAGCAGAGTCCCAATATACTCACCTAGCTGCCAAAGCAGAGGACACAGAGGCTAAGGTAACAATACCGGTGGACTTTCTGTACCAAATTCCACAGGAGAACATTTGATATGTACTTTACTTTTACCAGGAACAGCTACAGTGAACTTAGAACTGAATTGATCTCACTATTTACCCCTCAGCTTCTCACCCCATACCAGTGTTACCTTTGTCTTTGTATATCCCTACATGTCTTTTTAATATGCCATTATTACTCCTTTTAATATTTTTGTTTAGACAACATATTCATGAAATTAATTATGGAATCTTCACAGAATTTTCTCTTCACATAATTTGACATTAACCTTATATGGCAGCATATTTAATACATCACAAACCATTCTAATTAGGCGAGCACTATCTGTAACATATAATTTGCCGAAGAGGTACACTTCTAATGCCATATTGCAAATACTAGGTGAGAAAATAGACAAAGAGGTACGTAATAATGCAAAGTATTATAACGTGCCTAATGTCAGTCCAGTACAGGCGCGCAGGACACTGTACACTGCCCCACCTGGTGGTGACAACTCACTCTGTTGTTAAATTGAGACACGTGCCAACACACAATCCTCTCACTCACCAAGCCACTCATTAGGAATGATGGGAGATGCGTCTGCACAACAACTGCAGCTTGTGCTCCCCCACAGCCCATGTGCACGACTCCACAAGACCAGCTATAACAAACATAACATCCAGCTCCTGCCACGCATTTAACCCCACTGAGAATATCTACTCAGGTGACCAAAGAGAGACAGGAGAAACAGGGTAAAGAACAAGGGGAGAAAGGAGGAAGAATGGGGAGACGGAAGGGAAGAGAGAAGTACAGGGGGAGACGGGAGAGAACAACAGGGGGAGACGGGAGAGAACAACAGGGGGAGATGGGAGAGAACAACAGGGGGAGACGGGAGAGAACAACAGGGACACGGGAGGGAACAACAGGGGGAGACAGGAGAAAACAACAGGGGGAGACGGGAGAGAACAACAGGGGGAGACAGGAGAGAACAACAGGGGGAGATGGGAGAGAACAACAGGGGGAGAAGGGAGAGAACAACAGGGGGAGACGAGAGAGAACAACAGGGGGAGACGGGAGTGAACAACAGGGGGAGACGGGAGAGAACAACAGGGGGAGACGAGAGAGAACAACAGGGGGAGACAGGAGAAAACAACAGGGGGAGACGGGAGAGAACAACAGGGGGAGATGGGAGAGAACAACAGGGGGAGACGGGAGAGAACAACAGGGGGAGACGGGAGAAAACAACAGGGGGAGACGGGAGAGAACAACAGGGGAAGACGGGAGAGAACAACAGGGGGAGAAGAGAGGGAACAACAGGGGGAGACGGGAGAGAACAACAGGGGGAGACGGGAGAGAACAACAGGGGGAGACGGGAGAGAACAACAGGGGGAGACGGGAGAGAACAACAGGGGGAGACGAGAGGGAACAACAGGGGGAGACAGGAGAGAACAACAGGGGGAGATGGGAGAGAAAAACAGGGGGAGACGAGAGGGAACAACAGGGGGAGACAGGAGAGAACAACAGGGGGAGACGGGAGAGAACAACAGGGGGAGACAGGGGAGAGCAACAGGGGGAGATGAGAGGGAACAACAGGGAGAGACAGGAGAGAACAACAGGGGGAGACGGGAGAGAACAACAGGGGAAGACGGGAGAGAACAACAGGGGGAGACAGGAGAGAACAACAGGGGGAGATGGGAGAGGACAACAGGGGGAGACGAGAGGGAACAACAGGGGGAGACAGGAGAGAACAACAGGGGGAGATGGGAGAGAACAACAGGGGGAGACGGGAGAGAACAACAGGGGGAGACGGGAGAAAACAACAGGGGGAGACGAGAGAGAACAACGGGGGGAGACGAGAGAGAACAACAGGGGAAGACGGGAGAGAACAACAGGGGGAGACAGGAGAGAACAACAGGGGGAGACGGGAGAAAACAACAGGGGGAGACGGGAGAGAACAACAGGGGAAGACGGGAGAGAACAACAGGGGGAGACAGGAGAGAACAACAGGGGGAGACGGGAGAAAACAACAGGGGGAAACGAGAGAGAACAACAGGGGGAGATGAGAGGGAACAACAGGGGGAGACAGGAGAGAACAACAGGGGGAGACGGGAGAGAACAACAGGGGAAGACGGGAGAGAACAACAGGGGGAGACAGGAGAGAACAACAGGGGGAGACAGGAGAAAACAACAGGGGGAGACGGGAGAAAACAACAGGGGGAGACGAGAGAGAACAACAGGGGGAGACAAGAGAGAACAACAGGGGGAGACGGGAGAGAAAAACAGGGGGAGACAGGAGAGAACAACAGGGGGAGACGGGAGAGGACAACAGGGGGAGACGAGAGGGAACAACAGGGGGAGACAGGAGAGAACAACAGGGGGAGACGGGAGAGAACAACAGGGGGAGACGGGAGAGAACAACAGGGGGAGACGGGAGAAAACAACAGGGGGAGACGAGAGAGAACAACGGGGGGAGACGAGAGAGAACAACAGGGGAAGACGGGAGAGAACAACAGGGGGAGACAGGAGAGAACAACAGGGGGAGACGGGAGAAAACAACAGGGGGAGACGGGAGAGAACAACAGGGGAAGACGGGAGAGAACAACAGGGGGAGACAGGAGAGAACAACAGGGGGAGACGGGAGAAAACAACAGGGGGAGACGAGAGAGAACAACAGGGGGAGACGAGAGAGAACAACAGGGGGAGACGGGAGAGAACAACAGGGGAAGATGGGAGAGAACAACAGGGGGAGATGAGAGGGAACAACAGGGGGAGATGAGAGGGAACAACAGGGGGAGACGGAGAGAACAACAGGAGGAGACGAAAGGGAACAACAGGGGGAGACGAGAGAGAACAACAGGGGGAGACGAGAGAGAACAACAGGGGGAGACGAGAGAGAACAACAGGGGGAGACGGGAGAGAACAACAGGGGAAGACGGGAGAGATCAACAGGGGGAGACAGGAGAGAACAACAGGGGGAGACGGGAGAGAACAACAGGGGAAGACGGGAGAGAACAACAGGGGGAGACAGGAGAGAACAACAGGGCGAGACGGGAGAGGACAACAGGGGGAGACGAGAGGGAACAACAGGGGGAGACAGGAGAGAACAACAGGGGGAGATGGGAGAGAACAACAGGGGGAGACGGGAGAGAACAACAGGGGGAGACGGGAGAAAACAACAGGGGGAGATGGGAGAGAAAAACAGGGGGAGACGAGAGGGAACAACAGGGGGAGACGGGAGAGAACAACAGGGGGAGACGAGAGGGAACAACAGGGGGAGGCAGGAGAGAACAACAGGGGGAGACGGGAGAGAACAATAGGGGGAGACGAGAGAGAACAGGGGGAGACGAGAGAGAACAACAGGGGGAGACGGGAGAGAACAACGGGGGAGACGAGAGGGAACAACAGGGGGAGACGGGAGAGAACAACAGGGGGAGACGGGAGAGAACAACAGGGGGAGACGAGAGGGAACAACAGGGGGAGACGAGAGGGAACAACGGGGGGAGACGGGAGAGAACAACGGGGGGAGACGGGAGAGAACAACGGGGGGAGACGAGAGGGAACAATCCTCTCACTCACCAAGCCACTCATTAGGAATGATGGGAGATGCGTCTGCACAACAACTGCAGCTTGTGCTCCCCCACAGCCCATGTGCACAACTCCACAAGACCAGCTATAACAAACATAACATCCAGCTCCTGCGACGCATTGGACCCCACTGAGAATATCTACTCAGGTGACCAAAGAGAGACAGGAGAAACAGGGTAAAGAACAAGGGGAGAAAGGAGGAAGAATGGGGAGACGGGAGGAAAGAGAGAAGTACAGGGGGAGACGGGAGAGAACAACAGGGGGAGACGGGAGAGAGAACAACAGGGGGAGATGGGAGAGAACAACAGGGGGAGACGGAAGAGAGAACAACAGGGGGAGACGGGAGAGAACAACAGGGGGAGATGGGAGAGAACAACAGGGGGAGACGGGAGAGAACAACAGGGGAAGACGGGAGAGAACAACAGGGTGAGATGAGAGGGAACAACAAGGGGAGATGAGAGGGAACAACAGGGGGAGACGGAGAGAACAACAGGAGGAGACGAAAGGGAACAACAGGGGGAGACGAAAGGGAACAACAGGGGGAGACGAGAGAGAACAACAGGGGGAGACGAGAGAGAACAACAGGGGGAGATGAGAGGGAACAACAGGGGGAGACGGAGAGAACAACAGGAGGAGACGAAAGGGAACAAAGGGGGAGACTAGAAGAAAGAAGACGGGGAGACGGGAGAAAAGGGAAGAATGGGGGAAGATGGGAGGAAAGAGGGAAGAACGGGGGAGATCGAAGGAAAGAGGGAAGAACGGGGGATATGGAAGGAAAAGAGGATGGGTCAAAAATAGTAATATTTATATTAGGGGTGTGCACCGGACACTTTTCGTGTTTTGTGTTTTGGTTTTGGATCTGGATCTTTCTTCGTGTTTTGGATCTGGATTGGTTTTGCCAAAACCACCCTTCCGTGTTTTGGGTTCTGGGTTTTGTGTTTTGGATCTGTATTTTTTTGAAAAAAAGCATAAAAACAGCTAAAATCACAGAATTTGTAGGTTTTTCTGCTCCTATGCTATTATTAACCTCAATAATCTTAATTTCCACTCATTTCCAGTCTATTCTGAACACCTCACAATAGTGTTTTTATGTCCAAAAGGTTGCACCGAGGTAGCTGGATGACTATGCTAAGCGACACGAGTGGGCGGCACAAACACGTGACCCATCTAGGCGTGAAACTGCAGTGGCAGACAGGATGACAGTTTGAAAAACTAGGCCCCAAACTGTACATAATGCAAAGAAAAAAAAGAGGTGCAAGATGGAATTGTCCTTGGGCCCTCCCACCCACCCTTATGTTGTATAAACAGGACATGCACACTTTAACAAACCAATCATTTCAGCGCCAGGGTCTGCCACACAACTGTGGCTGAAATGATTGGTTCGTTTGGGCCCCCACAAAACAAGCTGGCAATTAATCTGTCCCTGCACAAACTGGCTCTACGGAGGCAAGATGTCATCCTCATCCTCCTCATCCACCCTCATCCTCACAGAGTATTAATTCGTCCCTGCTGGAACCACAGGTCCCTCTGTACGTTCTGGAAGCTGGTCTCCCTGGAAGAGTTGATAATTCATTTTATGAACATCATCTTCTCCACATTTTGTGGAAGCAACCTCCTATGCCTTTCGCTGACAAGGTTCCCGGCTGCACTAAACACTCTTTCGGAGTACACACTGGAGGGGGGGCAACTCAGGTAAAATAGAGCCAGTTTGTACAGGGAACTCCAAATTGCTTCTTTTTCCTGCCAGTACAGGTACGGACTGTCTGACATGCCTACTTGGATGCTGTCACCGATGTAATCCTTTAACAGACAGACGCACGCTTGTCGCTGCTGCTTTGAGGATGCAAGTGCGGCTACAGCCCACACAATTCACAAAGACAGAAAAAAAAAAAGAATATTTTTATTGTTTGTGGAGCGCACTTTGAGGGTTACACCACCCTTTAGCAGACAGACGCACGCTTGTCGCTGCTGCTTTGAGGATGCAAGTGCGGCTACAGCCCACACAATTCACAAAGACAGAAAAAAGAAGAAGAATATTTTTATTGTTTGTGTAGCACACTTTGAGGGTGTCACCACCCTTTAACAGATAGACGCACGCTTGTCGCTGCTGCTTTAAGGATGCAGGTGCGGCTACAGCCCACACATTTCACAAAGACCGAAAAAAAAAGAACAATATTTTAATTGTTTGTGTAGCACACTTTGAGGGTGTCACCACCCTTTAACAGACAGACGCACGCTTGTCGCTGCTGCTTTAAGGATGCAGGTGCGGCTACAGCCCACACAATTCACAAAGACAGAAAAAAGAAGAATATTTTTATTGTTTGTGTAGCACACTTTGAGGGTGTCACCACCCTTTAACAGACAGACGCACGCTTGTTGCTGCTGCTTTGAGGATGCAAGTGTGGCTACATCGCACACAAGTCACAAACACATTAAAAAAATAGTTTTTTATTTTTTGGAGCACTTTGAGATTTACACCACCCTTTAACAGACAGATGCACGCTTGTCGCTGCTGCTTTAAGGATGCAGGTGCGGCTACAGCCCACACATTTCACAAGGACCGAAAAAAAAAGAACAATATTTTAATTGTTTGTGTAGCACACTTTGAGGGTGTCGCCACCCTTTAACAGACAGACGCACGCTTGTCGCTGCTGCTTTAAGGATGCAGGTGCGGCTACAGCCCACACAATTCACAAAGACAGAAAAAAGAAGAATATTTTTATTGTTTGTGTAGCACACTTTGAGGGTGTCACCACCCTTTAACAGACAGATGCACGCTTGTCGCTGCTGCTTTGAGGATGCAAGTGCGGCTACATCGCACACAAGTCACAAACACATTAAAAAAATAGTTTTTTATTTTTTGGAGCACTTTGAGAGTTACACCCCCCTTTAACAGACAGACGCACGCTTGTCGCTGCTGCTTTAAGGATGCAGGTGCGGCTACAGCCCACACATTTCACAAAGACCGAAAAAAAAGAACAATATTTTAATTGTTTGTGTAGCACACTTTGAGGGTGTCACCACCCTTTAACAGACAGACGCACGCTTGTCGCTGCTGCTTTAAGGATGCAGGTGCGGCTACAGCCCACACAATTCACAAAGACAGAAAAAAAGAAGAAGAATATTTTTATTGTTTGTGTAGCACACTTTGAGGGTGTCACCACCCTTTAACAGACAGACGCACGCTTGTCGCTGCTGCTTTGAGGATGCAAGTGCGGCAACATCGCACACAAGTCACAAACACATTAAAAAAATATATATATTTTTTGGAGCACTTTGAGAGTTACAACACCCTTTAACAGACAGACGCACGCTTGTCGCTGCTGCTTTGAGGATGCAAGTGCGGCTACAGCCCACACAATTCACAAAGACAGAAAAAAAAAGAACAATATTTTAATTGTTTGTGTAGCACACTTTGAGGGTGTCACCACCCTTTAACAGACAGACGCACGCTTGTCGCTGCTGCTTTAAGGATGCAGGTGCGGCTACAGCCCACACATTTCACAAAGACAGAAAAAAAAAGAACAATATTTTAATTGTTTGTGTAGCACACTTTGAGGGTGTCACCACCCTTTAACAGACAGACGCACGCTTGTCGCTGCTGCTTTGAGGATGCAGGTGGAATCTAGACGGGATTTGGAACCGAGGACACACTACCTCCATCAATTGTCTAAATCCCACTGCACTAATGGCGGATACCGGACGCACGTCTAACACCAACATAGCAGTCAAGGCCTCAGTTATACGTTTTGCTTCAGGATGACTGCTGTCGTACTTCATCCTCATCGCTAGGGACTGTTGGAGGGTCAATTGTTTAGTAAAAGTAGTGATGTTCCTACTTCCTCTCTGGGATGATGAACAACTCCCAGCAGCAGCAACAGCACTAGGAGGAAGTGGTTCTTGATCTTTCCCTATTTTATTTTTATCGGAGAAAGTTTGGTCCTCCATTTATGTTATATTGATATATACGTGCGGCTAAAGCGCGCACAAACACAGAAAATATTTTTTTATTTTTGCTGGAGAGTAGTGCACTTTGTGGGTTACACCACCCTTTAAGAAATGAGCCAGCCGGCTCTTTACTTATGGGACACAGGCGCACGCTTGGCGCTGCTCCTTTGTTGATGCACGTGCAGCCACAGTGCACACAAGTCACAAACACAGAAAATATATATTTTTTTGTTTTGGAGTGTACTTTGGGGGTTACAGAACCCTTTAACGGTCAAGCCAGCCGGCCCTTTACTTATGACACAGGCGCACGCTTGGCACTACTTTGTTGATGCACGTGCGGCTACTGCGCACACAATTCACAAACACAGAAAATAATTTTTTTTTTGGTTTGGACTGGAGTGTACTTTGGGGGTTACAGCACCCTTTAACGGTCAAGCCAGCCGGCCCTTTACTTATGACACAGGCGCACGCTTGGCACTACTTTGTTGATGCACGTGCGGCTACTGCGCACACAATTCGCAAACACAGAAAATAATTTTTTTTTTGGTTTGGACTGGAGTGTACTTTTGGGGGTTACAGCACCCTTAACGGTCAAGCCAGCCGGCCCTTTACTTATGACACAGGCGCACGCTTGGCACTACTTTGTTGATGCACGTGCGGCTACTGCGCACACAATTCGCAAACACAGAAAATAATTTTTTTTTTGGTTTGGACTGGAGTGTACTTTTGGGGGTTACAGCACCCTTAACGGTCAAGCCAGCCGGCCCTTTACTTATGACACAGGCGCACGCTTGGCACTACTTTGTTGATGCACGTGCGGCTACTGCGCACACAATTCACAAACACAGAAAATAATTTTTTTTTTGGTTTGGACTAGGGATGTGCAGGCTCGGTTCTACTCGGTTCCGTTCGGTTCTTTTTACCGAATCTTAATGGCTATCCAAAACTCGTGACAGCTGAAACCCAATAAGATCCGGTAAAAAGAACCGAACGGAACCGAGTAGAATCGAGCCAGCACATCCCTAGTTTGGACTGGAGTGTACTTTCGGGGGTTACAGCACCCTTAACGGTCAAGCCAGCCGGCCCTTTACTTATGACACAGGCGCACGCTTGGCACTACTTTGTTGATGCACGTGCGGCTACTGCGCACACAATTCACAAACACAGAAAATAATTTTTTTTTTGGTTTGGACTGGAGTGTACTTTCGGGGGTTACAGCACCCTTTAACGGTCAAGCCAGCCGGCCCTTTACTTATGACACAGGCGCACGCTTGCCACTACTTTGTTGATGCACGTGCGGCTACTGCGCACACAATTCACAAACACAGAAAATAATTTTTTTTGGGGTTTGGACTGGAGTGTACTTTTGGGGGTTACAGCACCCTTAACGGTCAAGCCAGCCGGCCCTTTACTTATGACACAGGCGCACGCTTGGCACTACTTTGTTGATGCACGTGCGGCTACTGCGCACACAATTCACAAACACAGAAAATATTTTTTTTTTTGGTTTGGACTAGGGATGTGCAGGCTCGGTTCTACTCGGTTCCGTTCGGTTCTTTTTACCGAATCTTAATGGCTATCCAAAACTCGTGACAGCTGAAGCCCAATAAGATCCGGTAAAAAGAACCGAACGGAACCGAGTAGAACCGAGCCTGCACATCCCTAGTTTGGACTGGAGTGTACTTTCGGGGGTTACAGCACCCTTAACGGTCAAGCCAGCCGGCCCTTTACTTATGACACAGGCGCACGCTTGGCACTACTTTGTTGATGCACGTGCGGCTACTGCGCACACAATTCACAAACACAGAAAATATATTATTTTTTTAGCACTTGGGGGGAGCACCCCTGATGGACAGAGCACCCCCTGGACAACACTACAGCACCCCTTTAGGACTGGGACACTGCACAGGACTTTGGAGTGGACACAGCCCCTATGGACAACTGACTGCACAACACAGTCCAGCCAGCCCCTATGGACTTTGAAGTAGTGGACACAGCCCCTATTAACAACAGCAGCACAGCACAACACAGCCAGCCCCTATGGACTTTGAAGTAGTGGACAACAGCAGCACTACACTACACTACACTACACAGCCCTAACTCCCACCCTCCCTCTTCACTGTCCACAGCCGAGTGAGAAAATGGCGCCGACGCGGGTACCTTATATAGGATCCAAAACCCGCGAGACTCGGAAGGCGGGATGATGACGTTTTGCCTCGATTTCAGATCCGAGTCAGGCGGGAAAAGTCGAGCCTGACTCGGATCGGACTCGGATCGGGGGGGCTCGGATTTCAGAAATCCGAACCCGCTCACCCCTAATTTATATAATAGTAAAATAGTATTAGTAAAATCTATGTTCTAAGACCTATACTCAACTAGCAATTACAATAAGCTATATCAAACCAGTGACAATAGAAATGTAAAAAAAAGACCATATACTGTACAGTAGTTAAAATGTGCATGATACTTATTTTTGCAAACTAAAATGTGAGAGTCCAAAGATGGGTACACACTGGAGCTCATTCAGACCCGCTCGCTAGATGCGATCGCTCGCTCCGAGCGTATGGAAATTCGGCTAAGTGATGTCAAGGCAGCCACTCGCAGGCCAAGTCATAAGCACTCCCACTTTTTGTTTTTAGATGCCCACTTGCGTACGTCATCTCCAGGAACTGCATGAAACCATTGGTACATCGAGCAGCATCGAATGCGATCGCAGCACTTGAGGTTGACTATACCCTGCTGCAAGCACTTCAGTATGAAATTCCACCAAGTTACGTGAACGCTGCCTTGTAATTATGCACGCCTCTGAAACGGTGTTGCCACACTCAGGCACGCCTGCGTTCGCACCTCCACTCCTCTGTTAGTAGTGCCCTGTCCCTGTTACCACCCACAAACGGCCTCTCCTGTCACTCATTCAGATGGGCTGTCTATGCTGGGCGAGTGAGCCCTTCCAGACCACTCGCAGTGGTTCATGCACGCGCATTCTGATGCATACACATGCACTGATTGGAAATATTGGCCGCGAACGAGCGAGTGGCCACTTGCGAGTGGGTCTGAATCGGGTTCACTGTACGATGTGTGACCCAGCCAAGGGTGTGATGCAATGTAATGATACATCGCGCCGTACACACTGCACAATTCAGTGTATGACTGCGCCATGTGTCGTTACATTCGGCATTTATTGCATTGTCCCATCTGCTTTGCAGCACAGCTTAGGGAAAGGATGCAAATAACGACCATTGTACCAATTCTGTTGGTCGCAGGATTGAGATGCAATTGTTGTCGGCAAAGTTGTTTATTGCTCAAAGTCTTGAAAAAGACTTGTCCTTCAGATTGAAGCGGTACATCAGCATACAGAAATCTTAACAGCAGTTCTCTTCACAAAGGATATACAGGGTTGTACATTTTCACCAGGCACGAAGCCTTCTTTTATGCCACTCCAATATACATTACCACAGGGGGTAAGTCCACCCTGTGGTCTCCAACCAATCACCTTAAGTGCATGACCTGTGCATGTGCTGGCCACATGCACGTTTAACATTGTCCTCTATGGACAGTGGGGAGTGGTCACTGCTCTGTGCCTAAGCCCAACTGGTGTTTTAGTCACCACCCAGGAGTCAGCTCGTCTAGGGCCGGGGGAGGTATCCCTCCAAAACCGACTTCCAGGAATCTGCTAAGGGACCAAGCTTGCCATCTCTGCATGAATCTGAGCTCCAGAGATGGGCTAGCCGGGTCCCAGGGCAGGGCTTCCTGGCCACAGAAGGGAAGCTCTTTTGGAGCTCCCTGAACACAATTAGCTGGCTGCATTGGCCAGCTTCCTATGCACCTCCTCATACCATACCAGGCATGAGGCTGCATAGGAGGATATTTTATTCCTTCTGGAAGAGGCTGGAGGATCCAGCAGCCCACCGAGGACTCTGGATCCCCTGGCCGTCCAGAGAATCACAGGTAAGTGCATTTTACTTTTAAATTATACGCTTTAACTTAAACACATACAGTAAATATATACAATGAAAATACATTGTGTTTTTACATATACACCAAGCCTGTGCCCTGCACCAGGCTGTTACACACTGGAGCACTGTAGCACAGGACCTGCTTTCCTGGCTCAGTGCTGCACATACCACTTTAAATGCATTTATTTTTATTTATTATTTTACTGTGCCCAGCGCTCAGCACTAGACTCCCTTATCCCTGCAGTCCTGGACTGCTGGGTTCAGTGCTGGGGCTCTCTCAGTGCTGGGGGTTACCAGGAGCTTGCTTGCCTGGTCCCCCAGCACTACCAGCCCTCACTGCTTAGCCACAGCCTCCATAGCTCCTGGGGCTGGCAGCACCACTGACCTCCCCGGTGCAGCTCACCGGAGGTTTAGCCTGATGACGGGCTGCCTGCACGGCCAAACGGGGAGCCGATTTGCCCATTCCTCCCTCCAGTGTGCGGCACTCAATTCTGCCACCCTTTAATGCTGGGGCACCCGGAGTTAAGCTCCCGGTCCCCAGCAGCCGGCATACAGCCCCGTTCTGCTCCCAATCCCCAGCGTCAGGGCACAACACCGCACAGGGAGCCGGCTTCCCCCGGTGTAATTATTCAGCCCTGCAGTGCGGGACAGTGATCCTGGCTGCAGCGGTATCCTGTCACCTTGGAGCGCTGGGGAGCTGTGAGCATTGCTCCCGGTCCCCAGCAGGCAGCACATAGCCCCAACATTTCCAGAGGTGGCCCGGGGGGCTGTAGCGAAACACACAGCCCCCGGCCCTCCGGCGCAGAGCACCTCACCGTGTAGCTGGGGCACTGGGAGCTGAGCCCCCAGCGGTCAGCATCCCGCCCTGCCCTCCGCTGTCTGTCCGCAGTAAGCAGCCGGCACAGAGGGACCAGCGTCGACCCTGTGGAGCTGGGGGCGCCGGGAGCCAGACTCCCGGTCCCCAGCATGGAGCCCTCCTGTTGAACCGCTGCAGCCACTGGAGATGATCCGGGGCTGTGGTGCCAACATACAGCCCCCACCCCGACACGCCGAGGGTTAACAGCCATCTCCGCTCTACCGGAGCTCACCTCCGGCAGCATGCAGTGCTTCAGCACACGACGCCTAGTGCCGGTAATACATTTAAATATGGCACCTAGTGCCCATTGATCATTTAAAAATAGTGCCGCAGCATGGGGGGTTAATCCCTTCAGTGCCGCGGCCGCCATTAAACACGTGGGGCCAGCCTCCGGTCACACTGGGTTTAACCCAGCTCATGGTGCAGTGTGAATGGGTAACCCAGGTCGATGCGACCCGGCTCCCGTTCACTGCATAAGAAGAGCTGGCTCTTGGCGGGTCAGGCCACCAATCTCAGAGTGGTCTCAGCTGGGTTACACCCGGGATGGACCGGTGTACAAAATCCCGGGTGCAACCCGGCATTGCAGTGTGAAAGGGGCAGTGGCGTAACAAGGGTATTTGGAGAAAAATAGAGCCCCCCTATGTGCGAGTGTCAAAGGCGTGTGCTGCGGAAAATGGGCGTGGTCACTTAAAAATGGGGCGTGTCAACATGACACACACCACTTTCTCGTCACTCTGAACATTCCTTTCCATTCCATATGCACCTTAATGCAGTGCCCCCAGTAGTGCCCCTTATACAGTACCCCCAGTAGTGGTCTCCCTTATGCAGGACCCCAGTGGTGCCCCTTATATAGTGCCCCAGTAGTGGTCTCCCTTATACAGGCCCCCAGTAGTGTCGTTATACAGTGCCCCCAATAGTGATCCGATGCAGTGCCCCCTGTAGTAGTCCCCCCAGTGGTGCCCCAGTACACCAGTAAAGGTCACCCCATGCAGTGCCCCCCTGATGCAGTGCCCCCAGTAGAGGTCCCCCCCGATGCAGAGCTTCCAGTAGCAGTCCCCAGTAGATGTCCCCCCCTTAGGTGTCCCTCCCAGTAGTAGTCCCCCCCATTAGAGGTCCCCCCATCTGATGCATTGCCCCCAGTAGTGCAGACACACAAGTAAAAAACCTGAATCCCCGCTCCATCTCTCCCACAACCCACTGCAGGAGCCGGAAGGCGGAGCTAATGAGTGAGCTCCAGCCCGGCTCTTGCAGTGGGCGCAGCAGCAGCCAATGAGTCTGTCCGACTCTCATTGGCTGTGCCGGGACAATGTATGTGTAAATGCACTGGCTAGTCTGAGCCCGCCTCCCACCCTTCGCCTGGCACTATAGGGTAAGCGCTCAGGGCGAGAGAAGGGCGCGGTTGTGCAGCACAGTATGGCCTTGTGCGCAGGGAAGCCTAGTGCCGGTCCTGAGTAAATGTGCAGTGCTGACTGCACTCGCAGTGGTTGGCACTACACTGGCTAATTAGGAAGGGCCGGTACCATGGCCAGCGGCGTGGGGGCAGAGGCACGAGCCCCGTTGGCCCTGCCCTAGTTACACCACTGGGAAGGGGTATTAAATATCATAATATATATATATATATATTTATGTATGTGTGTGCGTATAATATATATATATATATGTGTAACTATATATATATATATATATATATACACACACACACACATTTCAACAAACTTATAGGGCCAAATGTAATAGGGTTAGAGTTTAGAATATGTGTCAGTTTAGCAGTAACCTCTCACACTTTTTAAACTCGGCCAATGTAATAGAGTCCGAGAACATGCAGAGGTTTCCCATTTTGAAGATAAAACTTGACCAATGCGACAGGTTACTGCTAAACTCTCACCCTATTACATTTGGCCCATAGAGAGAGCTGTGTAATCTAACAGTTTATAAGAATGTATTTCAGTAAAACTTATGTTTTGCTTACTTACCAGAGTACAGTCTCCCTTTTCTTGATGGGGCATGTTGTTGGGGTTTGGAGTCAGTGAGGCCGCCCACTGAGCCAGTATGAGTCAGACCCTGGCCACCCGAAGGAATTAAAAAAATAGGCTAAGACATTAATAGTGGCAAAGTTTAAATGATGTGGCCACACAGGAGCAAGGGGCGGTGCCCCTCCTCAGCTGGACTGCTGCAGCGCCCAGAGCACATGCCCTGCTTGCCCCGTCCTGGATATGCCACTGGCGATTTAATACTAACCTTAACTCCAGGATATGCAGCATCTGTTCTTATTTTAGCAATAACTGTCCAATGGCCAAAACAAATATTAAGGGGGAAAGGGGGCATCCTTGTCGCGTGCCATTAGATATAGGGAATGTATCTGACAGAAAGTCATTGCTAAAGACCCGATGTGCAGGAGAGCTATATAAAGCTAAAATATATGTGAGAATACAATCCGTAATATAAATTTAGAAAGGACAGCTTGCATATATAACCTGAGATGTTTCTTGTGCCTGGGTCCTTGTAACTGGGGGGACTAAGCCTTCTAGAGTGATAAAGCACCAATCAATGAGATCCTGTCAGGTTATAGGCTGTGTTTGAAAAATGACAGGAGTTTATTGGTTGGTGCTTTATCACTCTCCAAGGCTGAGTACATCTCTCCTTAGGTATCTGGGTGCCTTGTGCTTGTGTCTGGGGATGAAAACGGACCAGATTTTCCATCCCACCAGACAGATTTGACAGATATCTGCCAGACAATTGTATAGTGTATGTCCAGCATTAGTGTTCTTGCGCTATACAGCATGACTAATGCTGGGCATACACTATGCAATTATCTGTCAGATATCTGTCCAATCTGGCTGGTTGGAATGAAAACCTGGTAATGTATGGGAGCAAATAACAATAGAAATTGCTCCCAAACACTAGAAAACGGACCAGATTTTCCTTTCCACTAGATAGATTTGACAGATATCTGACAGATAGTTGTATAGTGTATGCCCAACATTAGATGCTGTGTCTCGGATAGCCAGTCTCAGACTTTCACACCGCACAGTGGGCTTGATTCGTAGATACACACAAATCCTGTGGTGACTGCGTCTTTGTACGCAGCAACTGTGTGAAATAAGCAAATGACGCAGATTTGTATTGAGACGTCCGCAGACGGCTTCGCAGATCCAACCCATTGCGTACAAAGATGCAGCATCGGATGCAAATCAGTCGACTCCCGAAGTTCTGAGTAACCCAATGGTAGCGTAGAATGGCTGTCTGAACTGAGATGCATTTGCAACTGCGTACAGTATCACAGTCACAGGCTGAGACATGCCCTAGAGACGGTTGTGACACACCTGCATTTGAGTTGCCACCCCCGGCATTGCATCCATCTGTGAATCAGGGCTAGTGGGTTTTTTTACATTGCAGTTGCACACAAACAGGATTGCACGGTCAGAGGGCTTAGAATTTGTACTTTTCTCACAATCATTGCAGTGTAAATGTGTAGAATGTTGAAGGACGCATGGTGTGGCACAGTCATATTGGTCCCCAACCTATTGCCTTATATTTAGATTAGTGGGCCTGATTCAGAGCCGTTCGCTATTTGCGGTCGTTCGTTCAAAAACAAGGGGTGGCTATTCAAATGATCCGTTCGCAAATAGCAGTCTGTTCACACCTCTAAGTCTGAACGAGCGAGCAAAACATACGCTCGTTTATTTGTTAAAAATGTCCCCTGGCCGCTCGCACCATACGTCATGTCCGCTATTTATTAGATTAATCAAGTACATCGACCAGCGTATGAACTGCTCGCTATTCTTGTGGTTGGTTTTTGCTACCACAATCTTGCGAGCAGTTCTGGCTATAAAATAACCCAGTGACGTGGTCAATGACGCTGCTGTTTTAAATATGCACACCCATAAAACGCCCGTTTTGACCTTTAAGCACCCCTGCGTTCGGATCTCCACTCCCCGTTTACAAGCACCTTCCCCTGTTACCACCCACATACGCCTCATTCTGTCACTCAAAATAGCAGGCATTCGCTATATTGCGAGCACATGAATTTCGGCCGCACTGACTGGTTCGCGCATGCGTATAACGATCCGTACGCATGCGCAGATGTGCGAACATCGCTCGGAACGAGCGTACTGCCGCTAGCGAGTGGCTCTGAATGAGGGCCAGTGTCCTTATCGCACTGCTATAGCACACAAATCCACTAGTACAGGGTTTGCGTACCTTGTGCTTTTATCACATTAACAGTGTGAAACAGACACAAATGCAGTAAAAAGAATACTGAACAGCAGGATGCATGGCGTGGCTTAGTCACATTTTTCGTGGTGCAGCAAACAGGGCTATTTCACACGATTTGAGGATAGGTTAGTGAGAACACATCTGTAACTGGAAGAGTCACTTACCTTATAACAAATGTTAGTGTTGCTTAGAATTTTCTGTATTAAGCGCTTTCCCTGGTTGTCAGTGGTGGTGTATTTCCCTTACACCAACCTCTGTACTGCCCTTAGGTCAACCACCTATATGCATATATGCCTACCCTCCCGGAATTTGCGGGAGGCTCCGCTCCCGATTTTTCATGTAACCCCCCCTGCACCCCAGGAAGGGTAGGCATTTCTCCCACATTTCTGCCCACTTCTTAGTGAAGTGGGCAGAATGGGGAGCATTTCAGCGGCGATCGCAGGTCTCCGTGTAGGGGGCGGGGCTTAATGAGGTGATTCTTCATGAATCGTGTCACTTGGACCCGCCCCCTATTTTAATGCAAGCCAATCACGGCAATTTGCAGCGAGGGAGCGGGGCTTAATGACGCGAATCGTCAGGTCCCGCCCCCCCGTCGCCACCCTCCTGCTTCTCTTACCCGGGCTTCTCCCGGGAAGAGAAAAAAAAAGTAGGCAAGTATGCCCATATGGCATTAGCCGCTTTGTGGCAATGGAGGCATTATCACCAGAGAGAGATTTTCTGACCTCTCTCAGGCAACTTCCATCCTCCTCGCCGGGCCTAATAGTTACGCCTGTGAGTTGTCAGGAAGAGCGGTGAAGCAATAGCTAATAAATACTAATTAACATGTTTTCCTTGTGCTTCTCATTGCTTCCATAGAGTTTGTGTTTGGAAAATATAAATGCATTTAAAGAACAGATTAGATTTATTTTATAAATATTTGAAATTCTCCATTGATTAAAAATAAGTTTTAATGAAGGAATAGAGCATTTATTATTTATTCTAATCTAGCAGGACAGTTATTGTGGCAAACACTGGAAATGCCTGATTAGCACGGTCAGACAATAAACATAAACATGGTCAGATGCAGTTATCTTCTGTTCATATTTACTCTCCATCCCAACCAACAGCTGATACATCACAGGATCCTTCTGTGCCCATACATGCTGCAATTTGCAGCCAATCAGTTTAAAAAGGTTCATTGCCAGTTAGAATTCCTGCGCTCTCTTACTGGACTTACTGTAATTGTCTATCTACCTCTTTGTGGTATGATAACTTATAAAAACATACTGTTCATTGTGCTGCTTTAGGAGCAAATTAATGCTGGGTACACACGGGACGATGTACAGCGATAACGATATTGCTGTCTGATCATCCTGCACTCTCCCTAGTGTGCTGGATGAACGATATCGATCATCCCATCCAGCACACCACCAACGACGGGCCAGCGACCCTCCCTATGTAACGTGGACGATATCGTCCAGGTCGGCCTGCATGCACAGCCAATGGACGATATCGTTATCGTCCTAATGTGCCATCGCATCGCTGGTCGTTTGAGGGTTGGAAGGCACAAAAAAATTAACGATCTGAACGATAACAATATGAACGATATTTTAATGAACGATAACAATATCGTTCATATTGTTATCGTTCAGATCGTTCATTAAAATCGGCACGTGTGTACGCACTTTAAGACTGCGGAAAATGCTCATTAAATTTGTAAGTATTGACCAAAATCATAAAAATAAGCTGAAGAAAATGTCTGAGGGACAAACATTTCCCAGGATAGAAGAGAAGCTCTATTCAGTTACTAGAAATCCACTGAGGATGAAATTAGAACCTGTCTTTGATCTGGGCTGCAGTTGAACTAGTTACTCCTGTGGCCACACAGTATAGATTGTCTACTTCTTTCTATTTGGGTTACAGAATTTTCATAACCTGAGGCTTGGTGGTCTGATGTTCTAGCTCAGTCATGTGCTCTGCCTAGGGAGACAGAGAGCATGTGCTTGGGAGTCTGAATTACACCCTATGAATCCTCCTAAAATACTATTTTAAACAAATAGCAACTTTTTCTTTATTTATGCAAAATAAATATATATGTTCTTGTTTTCTGCTTAACTACATGTGATTAGCAAGCAGTACGTGCAGCTAAATGGATGGAAATTGGGTAAAAGGTTGTTTTTGTTGTTCCAACGAAAATTCTGTCTAACAGTAGATTTAGTAATTATTGGTTATGTTTAAATGCATTGAAATGAGCACATGGGATATGATTTTATGATCACCATTTCATATGGTCCATCTTCATAGAGGCAGAATGGCAGACTTGGTGGGCCTGCCCTCTGGGAGGTCCTGGAGGGGGGTGTCCCAGGAGAACTGTGGGGGTGTGGTGGTCAGGGGCGCCGAGAGGGGGAGGAGCGGGTACAGATTACCTGGGCCCAGGGCATGGCAGGGGGCCCAGGCCGCTGGAAGCACACCGCCGGTTTTTTTTTCAACTTTTTTTTTTTTTTTTTTAATAGCCCCTTCTCCAACCAATCATCGCTGTCAGAGGGAGCCGGCGCCCACTGACAGCGATGGTTGTCACGGCCATGATCACACACTGTTTGTGTCAATTGTACACAGTGTGTCACTGCTTACATGCTCCAGCCGCGCCGCTGCAGAGCACTCACGAGATGATGACGTCATCATCTCGCGAGGCTCTCTTCACCAGAAGGCAGCGTGGCTCCGTGCGGCAGCAGCGGGCGGGGCCTGAGGGGTTTACACAGATAGAAGAGGTGAGCGTGGGGTGCGGTGTGGGCATCCATGTTTGTGTGGCGCAGGGAGGCAGCACTGAACTGACAAGGGAGAGGATGACTGGCTGCACTGAAGGTAAGAGCCTGAGGGCGCCGCCGCCACTGACTGTCTCTGCTGTGCTGTGAGTCTCAGAGCCACCGTCTGTGACTGTCCATCTATTGCATATTAGATATATATATGTATATATTTAATATATGTATACAGTGTGTGTGTGTATATATATATATATATATACAGTATATACAGTCAGGTGCATAAATATTGGGACATTGACAGAATTTTCATATTTTGGCCTCTATTCACCACAACAATGGCTTTGAAATGAAACAAACAAGATGTGCTTTAACTGCAGACTTTCAGATTTAATTTGAGGGTAATTACATCCAAATCAGGTGAACGGTGTAGGAATTACAACGGTTTCTAAATGTGCCTCCCACTTTCTAAGGGGCCAAAAGTAATGGGACTATCAACTCAAAAGCTATTTCATGGACAGGTGTGGGCTAGTCCGTCGTTATTTAATTATCAATTAAGCAGGTAAAAGGTCTGGAGTTGATTCTAGGTGTGACATTTGCATTTGGAATCAGTTGCTGTCGACTCTCAATATGAGATCCAAAGAGCTGTCACTATCAGTGAAGCAAGCCATCATTAGGCTGAAAAATCAAAAACAAACCCATCAGAGAGATAGCAAAAACATTAGGTGTGGCCAAATCAACTGTTTGGAACATTCTTAAAAAGAAAGAACACACCGGAGAGCTCAGCAACACCAAAAGACCCGTAAGACCACGGAAAACAACTGTGGTGGATGACAGAAGAATTATTTCCCTGGTGACGAAAAACCCCTTCACATCAGTTGGCCAAATCAAGAACACTCTCCAGGAGGTAGGTGAATATGTGTCAAAGTCAACAATCAAGAGAAAACTTCACAAGAGTGAATATAGAGGGTTCACCACAAGATGTAAACCATTGGTGAGCCACAAAAACAGGAAGACCAGATTAGAGTTTGCCAAACAACATCTAAAAAAGCCATTACAGTTCTGGAACAACATCCTATGGACAGATGAGACAAAGATCAACTTGTACCAGAGTGATGGGAAGAAAAGAGTATGGAGAAGGAAAGGAACTGCTCATGCTCCAAAACATACCACCTCATCAGTGAAGCATGGTGGTGGTAGTGTCATGGCGTGGGCATGTATGGCTGCCAATGGAACTGGTTCCCTTGTATTTATTGATGATGTGACTGCTAACAAAAGCAGCAGAATGAATTTTGAAGTGTTTCAGGCAATATTATATGCTCATATTCAGTCAAATGCTTCAGAACTTATTGAACGGCGCTTCACAGTGCAGATGGACAATGACCCGAAGCATACTGCAAAAGCAACCAAAGAGTTTTTTAAGGCTAAAAAGTGGAATGTTATGCAATGGCCAAGTCAATCCCCTGACCTGAATCCGATTGAGCATGCATTTCACTTGATGAAGACAAAACTGAAGAGAAAATGCCCCAAGTACAAGCAGGAACTGAAGACATTTGCAGTAGAGGCCTGACAGAGCATCACCATGGATGAAACCCAGCATCTAGTGATGTCTATGCGTTCCAGACTTCAGGCTGTAATTTCCTGCAAAGGATTTGCAACAAAATATTAAAAAGTGAAAGTTAGATTTAGGATTGTTTAGTTTGTCCCATTAGTTTTGGCCCCTTAAAAAGTGGGAGGCACATATAGAAACCGTTGTAATTCCTACACCGTTCACCTGATTTGGATGTAATTACCCTCAAATTAAATCTGAAAGTCTGCAGTTAAAGCACATCTTGTTTGCTTAATTTCAAAGCCATTGTGGTGGTGAATAGAGGCCAAAATATGCAAATTCTGTCAATGTCCCAATATTTATGCACTTGACTGTATATATATTAGAGATGAGCGGTTCGGATTCTGTGGAATCCGAACCGCTCCGAACATTGGGGATCTGAGTCCACCCGAACCCTGTTCGGGTGTTCACCGCCTGACTCGGATCCCCGTTCGGGGCCGAACGGCGGCCGCCTGATGTCGGATTCTCACTAGAGAATCCGACATCAGGTCTCCTATTGTGTAGGGCAGAGCGCTGTGATAGCGCTCTGCCCTACACAGATACAAACACACAGCCGCCAGCGGCAGCTGTGTGTTTGTTACAGCAGCCAATGAGAGTCACACAGACTCTCATTGGCTGCTGCACGGAGGGAGCCGGCTGGAGCTCACACATGAGCTCCGTCTTCCGGCTCCCTCCGCAGTGTGCGACAGGCTCAGCAGAGCGGACGGCGCGGGAGCGGGAAATCAGGTAAGTTTTTTTTTTTTTTATCTTGTGAAAGTTGTGCAAGGGCCAAGGGCGCTACTGGGGGGGGTCTGCTACTGGGGGGCTATACTACTGGGGGGTCTGCTACTGGGGGGGCTATACAACTGGGGGGGTCTGCTACTGGGCGTCCATACTACTGAGGGGCCTGCTACTGGGGGGGGCTATACTACTGGGGGGGTCCGCTACTGGGGGGGCCATACTACTGAGGGGCCTGCTACTGGGGGGGCCATACTACTGTGGGGGCATACTACTGGGGGGGCTTACTACTACAGGGGGGCCATACAACAGGGGGGGCCATACTACAGGGGGGCTACTACTGGGGCAGCCTACTACTGAGGGGGGCCTGCTACTGGGGCAGCCTACTACTGGGGGGGCCATACTACTGGGGGGGCTGCTAATGGGGGGCATACTACTGGGGGGGCTGCTAATGGGGGGCATACTACTGGGTGGCATGCTAATGGGGGGCATACTACTGGGAGGGCCTGCTAATGGGGGGCATACTACTGGGTGGCATGCTAATGGGGGGCATACTACTGGGGGCACTGTATAGGGGACCCTACCACTAAGGGGACTGCATAGGGGGCACCACTGCTGGGGGCATTGTGTAAGGGACACCGCTACTGTGGGCATTGTGTAAAAGAGGCACTACTGTGGGCATTGTGTAAAAGGGGCACTACTGTGTGTCGTAACATAAATAAGAGACACTACTTTATGGTGTAATGTGAATCAGGCCCTATGTGCGGTGTAATGTGAATAAGATTGTGCACTGTGACTCTTTGGGCCGTAGCCCACTATGTAAACAAGTACTGTGACTCTGCTGGCCATACCCACTGGGTGGGTGCACTACTTTTCATTTCTGCCACTGCTGTGTGGCAATGTGTCATAGATGTGCTTTATACTGTGGTGTCTGTGTCATTGTGCCGCTGCTTTGTCGCTTAGTAACCAGTCAGCTCACTGCAACCTTTGGCCAATAATGTTGAAACCAATATTATAAGCTGTGATATGGTCTAAATTGACTGGAAATTAATGTTATTGAGGTTAATAATACTCTAGGAAGAAAAAAAAGACCAATTTATGTGATTTTAGCTTTTTTTGTCAATTTTTTAAAAAAAAATCCAAATCCAAATCCAAATCCAAAGCCAGTCACCGCAGTTTGGCAAATCCAAATCCAAAGCCGGACGACGAATTAGAACCAGATCCAAATCCGGCAAAAATGGTCTGGCGCACATCCCTAATATATATATATATATATATATGTGTGTGTATATATATATATGTGTGTGTATATGTGTGTATATATATATATATATATGTGTGTGTGTATGTATATATATATATATATATATATATATATATAATGCATATGAAAGTCCCGGCACTCCTTAAGCCCCAAGCTGGGCTAATACCTTGCTCCAGGTGCCCTCAGTGAGGCGGAGATCACTCCCCTCTGTATAGTCCACAGCAGGTACAACAGGTTCCACAACAGGGTGAAAAAACGTGTATTTAATTCAACGTTTTGGGATACGGAGACCCCGTCTTCAGGAACACACAGAAGACGGGGTCTCCGTATCCCGAATCGTTGAATTACATACACGTTGTTTCACCCTGTTGTGAAGTCTCCTGAGTGCCGCTGTACCTGCTGTGGACTATATATATATATATATATATATAAAATATATATATTTTACACACATATTACATATAGAGGGGTATTCAATATGGGAGTGATAAGTCCGTGCTGGACTTTTCGTTTCACATCGGAGATTTTCCTGGAATAAAGTATCGGGCGCGCCCCCGCTTTATCCCCGTATTCAATATAAAACCTATGAAAACGGGAAGCTGCAAAGTGGGATCTGCGTAAAAAAACAAAATTTTCCTGGAATAAATTGTAGGACCCCCCTAAAGTTGTAAAAACATGAGGGATCACTATGGGTACCCCCGTTTTAGCCTGCAAATGAAAGACGGGGATTTAAATAGCCGAAGCAGATGTTTTTTCCCGACATTGAAGAAGTGTTGCAGAAGAGAACTTAGTTTTCTTTTTTAGTTTTTTTAAGTGGTCCCATCAAATTTGGGGTACTTGAAAAGGGGTACTAGCATATTTTTATGTCCCTAAAGTAAGTTTTTTAAAATTCTGCAACTATGCACCTGCTGCTAATAGCCTATTCTAGAAAAAACCTGCCGCATACTTGCAGAATAGCCCTGAACCTATTTCCCTATTTTTCAACACTTTTTGCCCAATTTTTTTTTTTGTCACCCCAATTTTTTAATTAATTTTTTGGAGTGTCCTTATTTTTTTTTTAAACAGTTATTTTTAAAATGTCATTCCCAGGGGTGCAGCCTATTTTTTTTTAAGCCTGCACCCCTAAACCCCAATTCTGCACTTTTTTTCGCCACCTATTCAGTGGTGAAAAGTTATCCCTGTTTTTTTCGAAGACTTTTCGAACCTGCGAAGTCTTTGAAATTGAATACAGTGTAAAACCAAAACCTCCGAAAATGACGTCATTGGTGCGAAAACATCGCAAAAACTAAGTTTTCGCTCCATATTGAATACCCCTAATACTTATATAAATATGAGACATATGAGTATATTTATATAATAAGTATAAATGATATATCACATATACATATCTAGAATATATCACTTTTATATGACAAGTATTTATCTAAACGTGTGTAAAATATGTGTATAATATATATTACACACATATATATATATATATATATATATATATATATATGCAAGGTCCAGTGCATGCTGCTGAAATAGTTAAATACAGTGGGATGGCGGCACAGATTAGTAATGCTGTTTCTCATAAAGGCCTGAAACATATCTTGTAATGCTGCAACGAGTCTATTTCTAATCTGGAGTGCCGCCATCCTACTGTATTGAGATATATATATATATATATATATATAATATATATAATTATATGACCACACCCCCTCCATGGGGGGGGGCTGGGAAGTTACAGTACCGGGGCCAAGGATTTCTCTTGGCAGCCCTGGTGGTGGTGCCTTAAATTGCTTCTTCATGACCCCAGCCCTGCAGTGAAATGCCACAACTTGCTTTGCAGCAAGCGAGTCACGATGATGCATTTCACAGCAAATGGCTTCATTACGGTCCTGTCCTGCCCACAAGAGCTCCTCGAAATTTTGGGAGTTTACCAGAAATTCAGAGAGAGTAGACAAGTATGATAGAGGCAATTTACAAAGTAATATTTCAAGTATTGTATATAGATAATTAGACAGAAGCAACCTAAAATATATTTGGTATGTTATTATTCGGTCTTACATTTCTTTCCACCAATGCTGTAATGACCCTAGTCAGAAAAAGATAAAATATATAAATACGTAAAATGTCCAAAATGATTTTGGCTTGTATCTGTTTTGGAACCCAGGTTCAAGTAGTGATATGCTCTGAGTATTTCATATGGCAAGCATGTAGTACTGTATGCTCACCTGTATAGTGTAACAAACTGTAACAAAATCACTTATTCCAATGGGTGTAGTAGGTATTACCATCGGACGCATGTCCGGTGGTTCAAATCCCGACAGCGGCAGCCCGGCAAGGGTGAAAATCCTGATCGTCCCTAAGGTAAGTATCGCTAACCTAATTACCCCCCTAACCCTCCCTTAGCGGTTCCTAACCATAATCTCCCCCCAAGTGCCTAACCCTAATCCCCCCTCTAAGGGCCTAAACTTAACCCCCCCTTCCCCGCCGCCTAAACCTAAGTCCCCCGGGGGGGTACCTAATCCTAATCTCCCCCCGAGGGTGCCTAACCCTAACCCCCCCCTTTCCCTAGCCTAACCCTAACCTCCCGGCGGGGTGCCTGACCCTAAGTTCCCCCTGGAGCCCTAAACCTAAGCCACCCCCCCCCCCGCGCGGCTGTCCGCGCCCGGCATCACTTCGATCGGGGTGCCAGGCATCGGTCTTCCGGCGTCTGGTTAATGACAGGCGTCTAGATTTGGACGCCTGTCATTAGTACCATGCCGGGATTAGAACGTCTGGAAGCCGGTGGTCGGGATTTAGACCGTCGGCTACCAAACTACATCCCATTCCAATGTATGTATGTATGTATATATAATTATATATATATATATATAATGAAGGTAATAGTCTGGCACTCAGCAACACATATAGGTAGAAGTGGCTCCGATGCCTATCATAAACATGTGTATATCGTGGAAACTAGAGGACGGCACTCAAGGAGACTAAACACATGATCAAACTGCTACGAGTGTGTAGTCGCTGTATCGTCCATGAAGGGGCTTAGGCCGCAGTATATAAAGGGGGTTTCCTTCAGTGGGTGCTGCAGCTGCTGTGTCCCTTGTCCTGTCAATTAACTGTGGCTGCTGCATTGTTATTATACTGTCCATCAGGCTAGGACTGCAGCAGTCCATAAAGGGATGCTGTACTGTCCGGGGGGGGGGGGTGCACTGTCAATTAGGGGTGCTTTTCCAAAGTTTAAAAAAGAAAAAATTAAGTGTGTGCGCGTTAGCAACTTAGCTGCGCTATTATTGTTCGGTGACACTGCCGCAGTTTATCGTCCTCGTATTTGTGACTCTGCAGGTGGTCTGTCAGCAATCGGCAGGGGTGCTTTGCTGTCCATAAAAAAGGGGTGCTGTCTGTGTTGTTCATCAAGGGACTCGTTCAGGGGTGCTCTTCCGCAGTTTTAATACATTAAAAGTGATCAAAGATGACTTTTAGGAACTAAAGAACTTGATCTTAGATTGATCTTCCATCATAATTTTTTTTTAAGAATCAAAACATTAAAATAAATAAATTAATAACTAACCAATCCTTCCATCCTTTCCCTGTCTTCAGTCCATAAACATATTCCAACTCCATCAGGCCTCTGACCTAGTCAAGAAAACATTCTAGGTTTTTAAACTTCCTAGGGGTCGTATAGTTTATTAAACTGCCATCCTGTCTACCACTGCAATGCCACTCTGTGCCGTGTTGGATGCTGAACTGCCACATGTTAGTGCTACCCACTACTGTCACTTATTTGGGGTAAATATGAGTAACCTCATATTTCGTCACGTACCAATTGGCGTAAGCAGAACCAAATTCGAGCCCCATAGCTGTCCCAGCATTCTGCACATAGTAGGAGCTGCCATACTGAAAATGGTTGTTGACCAATTCTGTAGAGATCAATTCACAAATATAGTCAATTGGTGGACCAACAAAGTCATATTGTAACAGAGTGTCTCTTACCACCTCTACACCCTCTTTGTGTGGTTTTTCCTTGTAGAGCAAGGAGGCGTCCATAATAGCCAAGAGTACACCAGATGGAAGTGATTTTATGTTCTTCAATTTCTTTAAAAAATCTGGGGTATCTCTTATATAGCTCTTAGACTTTGTCACCAAGGGCTGTAATAAGAAATACACATATTGTGCTATGGGTTGCAGAACCGAATTTCTTGCAGACACTATCAGTCGCCCAGACGGCTGTTCGAAAGACTTGGGAATCTTTGGGATGCTGTAGAAAATGGGGCACACTGGGTGCTCCACTGCCAACAACCTAGCCAAAGACTCATCAAGCCACCTATGAGTTGTTCCCATAGCCAGTAGAGCATCAATTTTGCTTTTAATCTCTCATACATCGGGTTATACTCCAATTTGGTATAAGTACAGTATCAGTGCAGCTTAATTGTTGCAAAATGTCAGCATTGTACTAAGTGTAATCTAAAACCACCACAGCTCCGCCTTATCGGCAACCCTCATCACAATATTGTCATCTGTGCATAGGGATTTTAGTGCAAGTCGTTGATGTGTATTCAAGTTATGATACACCCGATGGTTATGTGTCAAAGTATTGTAATCCTGTTCAAATATTCTCAAAAATGTCTTGACACTTGGACTGGATGACTGTGGGTCGAAAGTACTTGGATTTCTAAGATTCAAACCGCTCTATTCTGGGAATCAGATTGCTCATGAAAAAATAATTTCAACCTTAACTTGGGACCCAATTTATAATGATCAATTTGGAACTCAAAATCATTCCTAATAAATGTAGGAACAAATGTAATTCCGAGTGCCAACATTGAAGTCTCATATTCTGTGAGTGTGTAAGATGAAAGATTATACACATTATCAATCAACGCTTTTTTCGGCCTCTTTTTGTAACCCCCCTCCGCGTGTGGAACCTCTGTCGTCCCTGTTATGTCCAGGGGGGTGTGTCAATTGTGTTACACCTAAAAAAGGCTCACCCTTGGTGGCAATCTCTCATTAGTCTCAATATCAGAAGAAGAATAGGAGGAATCAACAGTGTAGTCTGGTCACCTTCTATTTAATTTAATAGGATGTCCTGGGAATTGGGACTTATCCCCTGTTAACCAACTGTAGACCGTATGATTTTTATAGTCTTGATGGACAATTTCTAACTTGTTTCTTTTAAACGCTATTAAGTCCTTTTTATAGCGGTCAATATGTCCCAATTTCTCTAACCATGTATCAGATTTGTCTTCTGTTAAAACATTTAACGAAGAAGAGCGCACGTCCTCTAGGTCGGCCCTTGTTTCCTTTAATTCCACTCCGACTTCTACTACCAGCAGAAGCAAATCCCAGGAGCATTTATTAAAAAAAAAATAGTGCACCATTTACTACAAAACTCAGGGTTGGTGCGTCCTATTGTGGGTACATTGTGAACCCGAAAGCCCCTTGGAATTTTCTTCTGCCGGTAGTAGTCAGACAAATATTGTCCATGAAGGACTAGATCAACCTCTTTTTTTGCTTAAACGCAACAATTTGTGATACAGGTCTAACGGGCCCCATCCATCTGCGATGGATTGCCGTGTATGCTGCAACCCTGCATTGCGGGATCGCAGAAATCCAACATGTTGGATTTTGCCAATTTGACGATAGCGATCAAAAAATTATCACGATCGTCAAATCGGCGACATTTAACATGACAAATGTCTGTGATCCGACGACGGATCTCAGAACATCGATGGTGGGCGATCGGAAGTTTCAGATGGGCGACCGGAAATCTTCAATCACATCCCTGCATCGCGACGATCCATCGCAGATGTATGGCCTCCTTAATGCTGATTCAGTGGGGAGCTGTGCAAATTCCTCCTGCTCAAACAGTACTCCGGACCTCATTCAGAGCCGGACGCTATCAGCCGTTCGCTCGTACGCATTCGATTGCTTTAAACCACGCATGCGTCCGGTTCTCATTGCGCATGTGCGGCCGGATCATTGCAGGCATTTTTCGTTCGCTCGTATACACATCGAACAGGAAGTGACCTATGTCATTTGATTGACAGAATGTTCCGTTTATGGGTGGTAACGGGGGTGGAGATGAGAAAACGCAGGCGTGGCAAGGCGTTTTTTGGGCGTACATGTATCATCTTTTGCGAACGTCCAATGTGGACGCTATTTTGTACACGTCACTGTGTGATCCAATTTCCATTAAGACTGCTCGCTCAGCTTGTGGTCTGGTATAGTCTACCGCAATGATGATGGTCTCCTCGTTCTTCCCCGGACTCATCGATGGTGTTGCGATTAATAAAGTGAGGCAACAAAAACAATTAACTTTTAATAGCTAAACAGCTTGTAAGGTGTTTAGCAAATAGACCTTTTTTAGTAGCTAAAAACCGAACGCAGGTGAACTACTCAGCTGCTAATTTCTGGGGCATACAATCAATTAGCTAACAATTTTTTTTGTTTTTGTGTGCTTTTGGCATATTTGTAAGTGTTTATTTTTAATGCAAACAATATTGTACGCATGTTTGTTTTTTTTCAATTTTATTTTTTGACCAAAAAAACACTCGTCCTTTTGTTTTTGGATAATTGTTAATAAAAACTCATAAATTGTTTTTAACCCTTTTTTTGACCAAAAAATATTAAATATTTCTATTTCCGTATTGTTTGTAAGTTTGTTAGAGGGATTACCTTTTAACCAGTTTGTGAATAAATCAACAATAGAATTTGGCAAATTTGGGCCCTCATTCAGAGCCACTCGCTATCGGCAGTACGCTCATTCCGAGCGATGTTCGCACATCTGCGCATGCATACGGTTTTTAGTACGCATGCGCGAACCAGTCAGTGCGGCCGAAAATCATTTGTACGCAATATAGCGAGTGCCTGCTATTTTGAGTGACAGAATGAGGCGTTCGTGGGTGGTAACAGGGGAAGGTGCTTGAAAACGGGGAGTGGAGATCCGATCGCAGGCGTGCTTAAAGGTCAAAACGGGCGTTTTATGGGTGTGCATAATTAATATAGCAGCGTCAATGACCACGTCACTTGTTTTTTTTTAACTCAGAACTGCTCGCAAAATAGCGGTTGAAAAAACCAACCACAAGAATAGCGAGCAGTTCATATCCTGTTCGATGTACTCAATTAATCTAATAAATAGCGGACATGACGTATGGTGCGAGCGGCCAGGGGGCGTTTTTAAGAAATAAAAGAGCGTATGTTTTGCTCGCTCGTTCAGACTTAGAGGTGTGAACAGACTGCAATGTGCGAACGGATCATTTGCATAGCCACCCCTTGTTTTTGAACGAACGAACGCAAATAGCGAACGGCTCTGAATGAGGGCCTTGGTTCCAAAAGTTTATGGGTTTTTTTGTTTTTGGGTTTAAAGTTTTTTTTTTAAAGTAAACATATTTTTTTTCAGGGAACAAAATGTAGAAATCATTTTGGCCACACCCCAACAAAATAAGTGGCATTTGAACACAAATAAAAACAATTCACAAGAAAGGAGAGGGAAGTTTTTGGCATGCAGGAATATGGGGCAAACACAGAGATGGATTGTGGGGAAATTAGCCAGTGCTGTCATCGCCTTTAAGGCCATTTGGCCGGGGGTTGGAGGGAGCCTGAACGGGTCCGGGAAGTCCTTCGGCTGGGCTGGCGAGAGGCAGATGTTGTGGCCTCTGGACTAGGCATAGGGCTAGGCACATTTGGAGGGATGGCTGTTGTTGTGCCAGAGGTGGAGGGTCCTGATGTTCCGGCAGGAACGGAGGCCGGCTCCAACATGTGCTGGCGAACGAGCTGCTCCAGGGCATTTGCTATTCGCACGTTGGCCCCAGTATTTTCCGCCAGGGCCTTAGCAATGGTCACGTTGGCCGCAGCACTTTGCTCCAGGGCGTCCGCCACCCGTAGCAGATTGGCGTCCATCCTCAGCAGAATCTCGGTGTGCTGGAGGCTATATTTAGGAACCGAAAGCACTTTCACTCGATGAATGTAATGGTGGTATGTGATGCCTCCCTCCAGATCCTGTCCCTGAATGCCAAATTCCCCGGCAGTGCACATGATTCCTTCGTCATCCGGCAATCAGGGATTTGGCTTAAACAACCTACAAGCTGGTGATGCGTGGCTTCTGGGTAAGTTGACACCTTCTGTTGAAACCAATGCAAAGCTTGTTACCCAATGGTCCTGATGTTTTTTTATATATTTTCACAGGAGACAGTGGTTACCCTTGCACGCCCTGGCTGCTCACTCCTTATTTGGCTCCCACACCAGGGCCACAAAGTCAGTATAATTCCACACTTACAGCCACCAGCCAGGTGGTGGAGCGCTCTATCAGCATTTTAAAAGGCCGATTCAGATGCCTCCACCGCTCTGGTGGCGACCTCATTTATTTGCCGGCTATGTTTTCGAAAATTGTGGTCCTGTGTGGGATATTTCACAACATCGCCATAAGGAGTGGTGTCCCAATGCAGCCAGAGGATGCCTTGCCTGAGGACGGCCCCCCCCGAGGTTGGTCGGAGGTCAGTATGTGGGGGGGCCATACACGATAAAGTTGTGGCCAGATTTTTTAGGTAATTATTTCCACAAATTTTTTTTATTGCCACAATGTAGACATGTAATATTACACTTTTAACTGTTTTTTTTTTTTTTTTAATCCCTCAAATGACCCTAAAAATCCATGCCTACTACCTGTTCAACACAAATGACTTTATGTGGACACATTGGATATATCTTTGGGAACAATGATTTCTTCTCCTCATTTGTGGATTCATGTTGGCATGCTACTTCTTCAAACAGTTCCTGATTCTTGATTTAATTTTGGGCTTTTTGGGGTTGTTTGGACTTGTGTGTGTGTTTTCAATGTTTGATTTTATTGTGTCAATTCACTTGGTGTTTATTATTTGTGCATTACATTTTTTTTTTTACATTAAACATATATTTCCTTGGTAAATTACAAGCAAGTGTAACCTGGTCCAAAAAATGCAAACTTGCTTAATGGCTAATCCTGTAATTTCTTAAATTGTAAACGTTTTTACCCTGCTTTGTGGCTAAAAACAAACACCACAGGTATTATGGTGAATCAGTATGTTTTCTAATCTAGGCCTAAGCAGGTTTGTTTTAATTTTTACATTACCCCCAAAAAAGAAAAAACTATTTTTGCCATTAATTCTACAAACCTATTAGTATTGTTAGGTGTTTAATGTGCCAGCTTACATACTTACTTGAGCTTTCTACAATCAAATTTACATTTCTTAAAAACTCAGGGTAAAAGAGTAGACTTATGTAAGGTTCAACAATCTAAGATTTACAGACAAGGAATGAGACTTAAATTAATCAAAATACATTTTATTTTTTTTATAATTTTTTGGCCTAAATAAAAGAAATTAGTGGCGCAGGAGCGCCAAAATATGGTCCAACGCCAGAAGCATGGCAATGACATAGTCCCTCAGAATCACCAAGCCAGCAGAAATTTCAGCGTTACGCCTCTGGTCCTCTGTGGGTTTAAAAAATGTGCGGATTACTAAAATGACACCTTCATTTAGATGTTAAAAAAACACTTAAGAATCAGACTATACAAAAAAAACAAAAAAAAACATGACCAAAACAAAAGGAAGGCAAAACGAAGATTCTAAAAAAAAAATGGACAAAAAATAAGAAACAAAATAAAAAAAACTAGATTTCCAACTACGCAAAAATGCGTCATTTGTTGGTACCGTAAACAAGAAAGACACAAGTATGAGTGTTTGGTCATGTGTCATATGTGTAAGGGGAAAACATCCTGGACATTGTTTCACAAATATATATATAAAAATCATTAGAAATACTTTACAATTTTGAACTGCACAGGCAAAAGGACAACATCAACCAGAATTAAAATAATGAAAAAACAACCATAGTTTAAAAGGGAAACATACCGGTCAAAATGCTGACTGGGCCTGTAGCCCCGAAATCCTCCTCATCAGAGGTGGGCCAGTGGATCACGGATAGAGGAGGGGTAATTTGGGTGGAAGTTGAGGGTGAGGAAAAGAGAGGGGGGGTGGAGGGGAGGGTGAAGTTGGAGGGATGTGAATGTAAGGAGAGGGAGGGGACTCACGGTCGGCCAGGTCTGGGGTGGAGGGGGAATTTGGGGAAGAGTGGGCAGAGGATGTTTGGGTGGGAGTGGGGGATAGGGGACGAGCCCGACGTCTGCGCCGTCGTAGTCTGCACTCAGCCTCTAAATGATGTTGAAAAAATTATTTTTATTTAAATTTTCAATTTTAGTGCAAACATTTTTTGAAAAAAAAGGGCTATACTGTAAACATGCACATGCAGGTAGGTCCAAAATAAAGAAACAGGGCTATAGGATAAACATGCACACGCAGGTAGGTCCAAAATAAAGAAACAGGGCTATACGGTAAACATGCACATGCAGGTAGGTCCAAAATAAAGAAACAGGGCTATACGGTAAACATGCACATGCAGGTAGGTCCAAAATAAAGAAACAGGGCTATACTGTAAACATGCACACACAGGTAGGTCCAAAATAAAGAAACAGGGCTATAGGATAAACATGCACACGCAGGTAGGTCCAAAATAAAGAAACAGGGCTATACGGTAAACATGCACATGCAGGTAGGTCCAAAATAAAGAAACAGGGCTATACTGTAAACATGCACACGCAGGTAGGTCCAAAATAAAGAAACAGGGCTATACGGTAAACATGCACACGCAGGTATGCTTACATTTTAAAATTACAAAAAAAAACACTTACTTTGATGTATCTGCAGACGCAAAAGGGCCAGCAGGCGTGGGGATCTGCGCCTCAGATCCGACCACCTGCGTTCCAGTTGGCCGATATTTCGGCGATAGCCGATGGAACGCAGGCGGCGCCGCACCTCCGCGTAAACCATACGCTTGCGGAGGTTGGTGATGGGGGTGATTCTCTGTTCCATCACCTCAGTGATGACCAGGAGCTCACGCCTACAAAACGCGGAGGCTCTCATGATGGCAATGATTTTTTTTACACAAAAGTTTTAATAAAGGTCCTAGAAAAATTTTGATTGGCTAATGTACTTTGTAAATTAACAGGAACCATTCTATTGGTTATTGTATGAGTCATGTGACCTACACCCTCACAAATATAATGTGAGTTATGGTAGGCTTGATGCAGTGACATGCGTAAGCTAATTTAAATATAAAAAATAAAATTGTAAAATCGGCCTAAAAAAAAAACGCTAAACAATAGTAGCATTCAAACAAACTTTTAATTTTGATCAACCATCCCCTTGGTCCAACCGTACGTATTCTGCGGAAGCAATGACACACACTAACAATAATAAAGTTTATTGACATTGAAAAAAAAACGGATTGCAAACATGTGAATAACAATTAAGCTAATTAATATAGTGATTGCCATTAATCAATTCAAGTATGTTTGCTGAATGAAATAACAGGCAATCGAAAACTGACAGGGCCACTTCCGGAAGTGACTTGTGCGAGCAATCCCTGCAACCAAAGAGGAGATGGACGGTCGCTATTTTAAACGTTCGATAGCTAGAGGAGGGGTTGGGAGACTATGGGGCGGAAAATTAGCTACGAGCGAACATACTACAGAACGCTTGAATTTAAATATTTCCGCTCGTACGGCGGACGAGCGAAAGGCCACTTACATCCGGGTCTGAATCAAGACCTCTGTCTGCATCCTCATCAGTCAGGCTCACCTGTGCATTCTCAGCCTGATTTAACAAATTCTCATCTAGAAACCATGAGGCACCTTGTGTGACAGATATATATATATATATATATATATATATCATGTGTAATTCATGCTCTTAAAGTATTAACCATCCTGCTTTCCTTTTTTGTTACACTAATTTTGTTGCTAAAATCATGCTATCCTTAAAAATAGACCCCACAACATAGGAAAATGGTAGTCATAAGATATTTATTTACTAAATACATGCTGTTTAATGTAGATATTTAAACATGGTATTCATGAAGAACCCCATATTTATCCATTATTTTTCTTATGGGTATACCCTTATATAGAGGCATTAAAGCCCGAGTGGGCCTGTGTGCAGTGGACCCCCTCAACTGAGAAGCGGGCACCACAGGGGCAGTGCAAGATTTCCTGGCACCCTAGGCAGTACTTCAGCCTATGCCCCCCCTCACCCCATTACACTTACTGACACTGGTAATATATAAACATATATATATATATATATATATTAACAAGAAATGTATGTTGTGTCAGTACATTACAATCACTGACACACACACACAACATACATTTATTTTAATATATATATATATATTATACTGACAGTCCACAGCAGCACCATTATTACACTTACTACTCATAGTGAAGACTCGTTCATTCCAACTCCCAGGCTCTCTGCCCGGGGAGCAACCATTCCCTGCTCCTCGCCTCTCTGAGAGATGGAAGAGGAGGAGCAGAGAGGAAGTATAGAGCAAAGGGTCGGGTGATTGCTTCATGATTGGCATGCCTTGCTTTCACTATAAACAAGTGGGTTTAGCCCCAGCATTACCAGCAGTGAGTGACTCAGATCGGGCCAGCCCTGCTGCAAATGTGTATGTAGCGTGTGGCCGGCAGCAGGTAATTAGGAAGATGACACCCTGCCCCCCTGGCCCTGCTCAGTGCTCACCACTGGATTTGCTGCTGCACTGATCAGCACAGCCCGTACATGCCTGCACCCTGATGATCACTGCAAGAGCACAGGCAGCGGTACACTCCGGGGCCCCCTAGGACCTCGGGGCCCGGTACACTAGTACCCCTGGACCCCCCTGTCACTGGGCCTGTCTAGGAGTAATATGGCCCGTATGGGTTTAGGCAAAAATATTTTTTAGGACATCTATCAAGAAAATAATGCTCTAATAGAGATGATATCAGTAATCAATAGAGGTTTTTTGGAGTTTCTTCTGCAATATGGAGCAGGTCTGTGCACGAACCGCTCCATAGGAGTTGTACATGGGAACTCGATATATACCAAATGATTATTCTATATTTCATCCAGATGTTCAATAGACTCTGGAAATTATGAATGAATTTCTGTGATGTATCTAGCGGTAGCTAAATTGTGTATTGTGTTATTTTGTGTTTACCCTGTCCTAGATGTGCAAAGCACACAATATTTTAACTAGATTAAATAAAGAAATGTTGTTTTATATTATTATCTTTCTTTAAGAGTGCACCACCAGAGTCTTTTCTTTCTTTCTTCTTTGAACACTTTCGCATCTCTACCTTAGGCAGATACCTAGGGTGCTGTTGATACCGACTACCATAAGAATGAAGGATGTCTCTGAAAGAGACAAGGATGACCATCGGTGGATGAAACCATCAGTGGTTTCCCTTTGAATGGTTTTATACCAACGATGATAACAACAGATTGTACCATCGATGGTCATCCCAAGCTGTCACTGCGCAGCCAGCCCAACTCCCATTCTGCCCTGCTGCCTCCTCCCCTTTCTTCCCTCCCAACCAGGCATAAAATAGCTTCACCTCCCAGAGAAGATGACCTGTACTGGGAGCTGCCAGATGAAAGTAACTTTTGTGGGTGGCAGTGTCATATTCATGGGGTTATCTACAGCCAGGGCTCAGATATGGGGCTGCCCTGACACAGATTCAGTGCACTTCCCGGCATGACCATCCCATGTTCCTCCTATTCGTCTGCTCCTCCCCATGTAGCTACAGTTAGTGCTGCTCCTGGAGATCATCTTCCAGAGGTGAGCAGGCTGGGGGTCTACATGAGTGGGGGTGTCCTGTATAACAAAGAGTCTATGTGTGTCCCAGCATACCTCCCAACATTAAAAGAGCCTAAAAGGGGGTGTGGGCCCAGCACAGAGGGACGGGGCTTAGTGCATATGGGCGGGGCCTCACCGCTCACCTCCATTTTGTCACTCTGAGGGCATGACTCTGCCTGCACAGTATAGATGCCATCTACTCAACCGTTGCTCTGTTATGCAGAGCAGCTGCGTGTGCTCTCCCCAACTCCCCCCCACACCGCAGGACACTGCAGCCCGCGGGTGGGATGGTGGGTAAGTCCCAGAAACATGAGACTGTCCAGACCAAAGCGGGCCAGTTGGGAGGTATGTACCTTGTCAGCTGTAGTTGCTGGGACTTGTAGTGTCACTGCAGCAGTACTCAAATTTGTTTCTTTTGTAATCAGTAATCAATTCTTTTATGACTAGAATTACTTCTCAATAACCCTTCTTATAGTATATACCTTCTGCCTGCCCACTTTGTGTAATTGTCATAGTATCCCTATTATGAATGATTAACCACGTGTCTGGCATGGTCGCATTGTTTGCGCCCACACAAGGCTGTTTGTTATCTGATCTGGTCACAAAAGATGCGACCAGTCAGATACACAGTGTGGGCGGCTGCAGGAAGAGAATCTTCCCGCAGCTGCTGCTCTCAGATGGACCTTCTATTCCCTCTGCTTTCCTGCACCCTCCCCCAGTGTCTGCTGTGCTGCAGATCACTGCTGATTGGTCAGCACAGCAGGACCCCTTACCCAGTGGATGCAGAGATTAGCAGCCGCTGGGGAAAAGTAAATTAACCCCCACTCAGCCCTCTAGAGTGTACCTGGTGGCTGCAGCAACTGGGAAATGTTCCTGATCATGGTGGTCCGATGTCTGAAAAAAACATTTTTTTTACAAATATTACATATTTTTATTTGTTAAAATGAAATTGTTTTGGATAAGTTAAAATACATGTCACTAAACCCTACATTTCTTAGCGGTTTTTAGAACATAAAATTTGTGGTTAATATGATTAATCCGTAATAATCTTTAGTGCCACGTTTATGTTTTTTTTATCTTTTTGCCTTAGTATTTTGTATAGGGATTTGTCATTTTGTATGTTTATTTGTCATATCATTAATCGATAATGTAATACCAATTGTATTTCCACATACTGGTCCTGATGTTTACTTAGTTGACCAATTTTTTGCAACTGTGTATGCGCAAAAATTTCTGAAATCCACGGCGCATGTATATATATACTTGCGCCCATAATATATGGTGGTAGTGTTCCATCTGAAGATGGCGAATGCTCCCACAGTCAAGCTCTGAAAATATTATATTTTCAGAGCTTGATGAATTCTGTCCCCATACTAGTGTATGGGGACAGCGGGCCATTCTGCAAAAGGAAGGTAACTAGGAGATACCTGTGATATCTCCTGCTTTACAAAGAAAATGGATCTCAGACTGCACACTCTGGACATATATATATATATATATATATATATATTTGGAGGTGCTACCTGTGGAGACCATTGATATATACACAAAGAAGAAATCCAGCTGCACAACTCCAAATTAACTGATTATGGGCCTGATTCAGACCCACTCGCGAGCGGCTGTCCGCTCGCAAGTGGGTCGATGTTATGGACTGAGCATGCGCACGATGGAGGGAGCTCCGTCGTGCGCATGCGCCAGACGCGACGAGCGAAAGAAAGTCCTTCGCTCGTTGTGTCCGATCAAAGGGGGCGTGCTGTCAATGTTGATTGTCAGCACGCCCCCTTTGGTGGGCGTGCCGGGGGCGTGCCTCCCTGACGGGGGCGTTCCCACGGGAACGCCTCCCGTCAGAAGCCGGCCCACTGACATCACTAGTGATGTCAGTGGGAGTGATTTTGGCTCTGATAGAGCCAAAATCACTCCGGAGCTTGCGGTTGAAAACCTCAACCGCAGGCTCCGGCTCGCAATTTCGATGGTCGTGATGGTCTCGACCATCGCGGCCATCACAATGCACGCTCGTATAGCCTGTGGGTGGTGACCCACAGCTTTACGAGCGTCCAGGAGGACGCTCCATGAAAATGGAGCCCGGCCCTCATTCAGAGCGTGCGCTCTGCTCAGAGCGTACGGCTCTGAATGAGGGCCAATATACAAATAAATACTTTTTGCAGTAAATACAATAGAGGTTTTTGGCATAATCTTGGCCAAGGTTATAGGCCTGCCCACCATATCCAGGTAACCTCTTGTTGGGCAGGTCTCTAACATACTAGGGCTCAAATCCAGAGCGCAGGACACCCCCAAACTAGCCCAGCTAAACCACCCCAAGGCACCGCTCTAATAAGAAAAGTGAAGTGGCCGCATATAAAGAATAAAAAAGTGAAATACATATATATAAAAGAAACAGACAGTGAGGTATTAAAATGTGTTAAAGGAAAATGTGTTATACTGCGGTGCCCTGAGGCAGACCAGCAAAGCAATCTAGGGGGACCCACACCCCAAAAATGAACCAAAGCTGCACGACACAGTCTAAATATTAGCAGGACTTACATATATTGTGCCTTGACTGGTGTGCATATTACATTGCCAGACTCCATGCTCTAACCAATTGTATTTCCACATACTGGTTCTGATGTTTACTTAGTTGACCAATTTTTTGCAAATGTGTAAGCGCAAAAATTTCTGAAATCCACGGTGCATGTATATATATATACTAACGCCCATAATACATGGTGGTAGTGTTCCATCTGAAGATGGTGAATGCTCCCGCAGTCAAGCTCTGATAATATTATATTTTCGGAGCTTGATGAATTCTGTCCCCATACTAGTGTATGGGTACAGCGGACCATTCTGCAAAAGGAAGGTAACTAGGAGATACCTGTGACATCTCCTGCTTTAACTTCTTGATGAATGGCCCGAAAACTTAATTTTTACAATTGCAGGTGAAAATGTTAATTTTCACCTGGTTTTGTGAAAATTAAGTGATGATGAATAGATCCCTTAGTATCAATCTGCTCCCTACTTCTATGTGCCCAAGTATTATTCCAGGCACATTGCTCACTCTAAACAAGGACATTCTATTTCCAAAAAGCGATGACCAAACAGTACTCACTAGTGCTGATTGTAGAAGTTGAATAAATGTGAAAGATGACAATATGCGTACTGTCTCATCATCCTACATATCCATGATCAGCCGTGTGCAATGACTAGTAGTAAGGGAATCAGTATTTAATGCTGGCGGCTGAATAGCCGCCGGATGAAATACTGACAGCGGATGCCTGACGGACCTAATTCCTGAATGGGGCTGGTAAGTATCCTAACCCTCCCCTCTCCCCCCCTTAACCCTAAACCTACCTTAGTGTGGATGTAGAATTAGGCTATTCATCAAATTCCGAAAATGATGTATTTTCATAATTTGATGGTGTTGCTATACGCCACTCTCAGATGGCGTATAGCGGGTTATACTTACTTGCTTTCAGCGTGAGCAGGTCCTCCTCGCCTCCCCTCCGTCACTCCCTTGTCCCTCGTACGGCTCCGGCTTCTGCTCTGACACAGACTGTGTTCTCCCGGCAGAACACAGTAAAGTTTTGTTTTTTTTCAATTTCTCCCCCTCTTCTTCGGGAGGCTGGGGTCCACGGCTGCAGCCTGTGACAGTCGGCCAGGTAGGTGGGGGAGGGCAGCAGGGGGGGGAGGTTGGGGGAGACACAGAATTACAGCAGCTGTAATCAGTGTTGCACATGCGCCGCTTTTGTGAATGTAACGGCACATGCGCAGCTCTGATTCCATCTGCGATAAGGGAGGAACAGACAGGGAAAAGTCATCGCACAAATGACAGCTTTTCGGAATAGATACTTATGGAGAGGAGGAATGATGAATTCCTCCGGTAATTAGGTAGAACTCGATTTTTAAGTTATGATGAATAAGCCCCTGAGTGAGAGGTGAAACTTCCATGACTGAGGGCCTTTTACAGACTTAGGGGGGAATTCAATTAGCCACAATAATGCACTAACTTTTCACACACTACATTTTCGCAGCCTTCACATGCGAATTGCACTTAGCGCATTTTGCGCAGTTGAATTCCAAAAGGGCAAAGCGTCATTCTGCCTCTACCCCCCAAAAAAGGCAAAGTGATATAGGGATAACAAAATAGGAGCGTATTAGTGGTCCTAATAAAAGTATTTGGGGTTCTTAAATTGTGTCAAATGGCTGTATTATACATATTTCTCAAACATTCAAATAATGATAGAAAGCAAGTGTTTTTTTTTTTCAAAATAAATGTTCTTTTTAAATTGCAGGTGCATGAAAAAATCCCTGTAAGTATATATCTGTGTCATTTAAAGACACTTTAACAAAAAAAAAATCAAAATACGTCTCTAACACCCATCTGCAATCTTAAAAACACCTGTCCTATTCATACAGCATCCCCATATACCTGTCCTATTCAAACAGCACCCCCATATACCTGTCCTATTCATACATCACCCCATATACCTGTCCTATTCATACTGCATCCCCATATACCTGTCCTATTCATACATCACCCCATATACCTGTCCTATTCATACATCACCCCCATATACCTGTCCTATTCATACAGCATCCCCATATACCTGTCCTATTCATACTGCATCCCCATATACCTGTCCCATTCATACAGCATCCCCATATACCTGTCCTATTCATACTGCATCCCCATATACCTGTCCTATTCATACATCACCCCCACATACCTGTCCTATTCATACATCACCCCCACATACCTGTCCTATTCATACAGCACCCCCACATACCTGTCCTATTCATGCAGCACCCCCATATACCTGTCCTATTCATACAGCACCCCCATATACCTGTCCTATTCATACAGCACCCCCATATACCTGTCCTATTCATACATCACCCCCATATACCTGTCCTATTCATACATCAGCCCCATATACCAGTCCTATTCATGCAGCACCCCCATATACCTGTCCTATTCATACAGCACCCCCATATACCTGTCCTATTCACACAGCACCGCAATATACCTGTCCTATTCACACAGCACCCCCATATACCTGTCCTATTCACACATCACCCCCATATACCTGTCCTATTCACACAGCACCCCCATATACCTGTCCCATTCATACAGCACCCCCATAATCCTGTCCTATTCATACAGCACCCCCATATACCTGTCCCATTCATACAGCACCCCCATACACCTGTCCTATTCATACAGCACCCCCATACACCTGTCCTATTCATACAGCACCCCCATATACCTGTCCCATTCATACATCACCCCCATATACCTGTCCCATTCATACATCACCCCCATATACCTGTCCTATTTATACAGCACCCCCATATACCTGTCCTATTCATACAGCACCCCCATATACCTGTCCCATTCATACAGCACCCCCATATACCTGTCCCTCATCAATTAACCCATTTTCCTGCACTTTGCACACCAAAAATTACATGTCATTATTGGCCAAATTAAGCTAATTAAAAATGCAGTTTTGTCTAATTAGTCATTAAGGGGTGTGTCCTAGTGGTCCCCATAATTTTAGCTAAAAATAGGGGTTTTGCACAACTTTTACTATTCAGGAGGTGGTGAAACACTTTTTGCTGCAAATGATATGGAGAATTCACACCTGTAATAAGTCATGGCTAATAGGATTGCACAATAAGTATGAATTTGCATGATAAGCCGCTTTTTAGCCAAAAAGTATCTTTTTGTGGCTAATTGAATTCCTCCCTAAGCTATAAGAATTACCTACTGTGCTTACCTGCTATTTATAATGGGTTCTGGGCAGTGGCATAACTAGGGTAATTGGTGCCCAGGGCAAATTTGAAAAGACCCCCCCCCCCATGAGAGCGCGCGGCAAAAAATGGGCGTGGTCACTTAAAAATGGGGCGTGTCAACATGACACACCCCTTTATTTTCAAACTGAACATTCCTATCCATATGCAACTTAACCCCAGTAGTACCCCTTATACAGTACCCCCAGTATGCAGTTGTGGTCCCTCTCATGCAGGCCCATAGTAGAGCCCCTTATACAGTATCCCCAGTAGTGGTCCCTCTTATACAGCCCCCAATTAGTTCCCCTTACTCAGTACCCCCAGTAGTGGCCCCCTCAAATGCAGTGCCCCACGTAGTGTTCCCCCTTATGCAGTGCCCCCAGTAGCAGTCCCCACAATGCAGTGTGCCCAGTAGCGGTATCCCCTTATGCAGTGCCCTTTTATATAGTGCCCCCAGCAGTAGTCCCCCCCATGCAGTTTTCCCAGTAGTGGTCCCCTTATGCAGGCACCCTGTAGTGATCCCCCCTATCTAGTGCCCCCTGTAGTGGTCCCCGCAGTGCCCCTAGCAGTAAGCCCCTTATATAGTGCCCCCAGCAGTAGTGGCTCCCCCTCCCATGCAGTGCCCCCAGTGGTGGTCCCCCTGATGCAGGCTCCCAGTAGTGACCCCCCCCTATCCAGTGGTCCCTGTAGTGGCCCTTCCTATTATTGCCCCCAGTAGTGGTCCCCCAAATGCAGTGCCTCTAGTAATAGGCCCCTTTTAGAGTGGTAGTCCCCCCCCCAAGTAGTAGTCCCCAGTAGAGTAGCCCCCCCCAGTAGAGGTCCTCCCAATGGCACCCCCAGTAGTAGCCACACCTCCCCCAGTAGAGGTCCCCCCAGTAGTAGCCAACCCCTCCCCCGTTGTGCAGATAGGTTTAAAAATAAATAAATATATATAAAAATATACTTACCTGATTCCACGCTGCTCCAGCTCCTGTCCGCGATGCCGCTCCCGCCCTCCAGTCCGCCTGGGCTGGCGCGCTCAGCATTATGGGACTGACGTCATGACGTCAGTCCCATTACCCACTGCAGGAGCCGGACGGAAGTCCGGCTCTTGCAGTGGGTGCTGCAGCAGTCAATGAGAGTCTATCTGACTCTCATAGGCTGCTGTTTAACACACGCATCGCCGCCAGCACTGGCGGCGATGCGTGTGTTATGCACAGCCTGAGCCCTCCTCCTGGCGCTATTGGGCAAGCGCTCAGGGGGAGGGAACGGGCTCAGGCATGCAGCACAGGACCGGCGCTGGAAGCCTAGCGCCGGTCCTGTGCAAATGTGTAGCGCTGACCGCACTCATTGTGGTCGGCGCTACACCGGCTATCTAGGGCGGGTGGGCCGGTACCATGGCCGGCGGTGCCCCCCCGCGCCGCCGGTCCAACGGCACCCAGGGCACGAACCCCACTCGCCCTGCCCTAGTTACGCCACTGGTTCTGGGTGTGCTGTGCATATGGGCCTCTGGGTCCAGGGGGGCCTACACCGCACACCCTGACCCTATATTATACTTACCACTCCGGAGTCCCACATTGGCGCCGTTGTCAGTGCTGCAAAAACCGCATGGAAATTGGTCAATGTGACTATTATCCCGGTGTTTTGAGCATGTGTAATATGAAAAACACCGGGATAATGGCTGCCGCCCCATTTTCCTGGTGACCTGCGTATTTGCTGTAGACTCTGGGTAGAGACTAGTGCCCAGAGTCTACCGCTACAACGCTGCGCTCAGTGCGCTGCCGACTGCCGTAGAGAGAGGAGGGGCCCCAGATGGAGACTGCACATGGGCCCCTCCTCTCTTCAAACGCCCCTGCTGCGGTATAACATTATTTGTACTGACACCTGGTTGTTTATTCTTCCAATAACTAGTTGCTATTGTTATAAATAAAAAAACAACAACATTTTTTAATATGTTCTTAATATAGATTCATTTTAATCTGAAAAGTCTACATTGATATAATTACTTCCACACCATAAATTAGGAAACCCCCAAGTTATCCAGTGGACATTTTACCCATGCCTCACAATGGATGTTACATGCACATAGACACATCCAGCATATACCATATACAGGACAGTGATATGGGCAGGTAACTGCCACATGTTGTTTTTGAGACATGCGGCTGCCGCCAGGACAGCTGAGCTGTTTACTTTCAAACCAGTGGTGAAACAGTGACAGTTGGACGTCAGCTGTGGATGCAGAGATGGAGAAGGCTGCCATGAAGAGAAGGATGGTTACCAACTCATCTGATGAGGATGATGTGAAGGGAACCATCATGAGGAGGAATAGGAAGAGATGGAGAAAGTTATCTAGCTCAGAGGAGGAGAGGAGTGGGGCTCGAGATGCGATGAAAAGAAGGATTATCTCCAACTCCTCTGATGACGAAGATGTGAAGGGATCCATCATGAGGAGGAATAAGAAGAGATGTAGGAAGATAACATCTAGCTCAGAGGAGGAGAGGAGCGGGGCTGAAGATGCCAGGAAGAGGAGGATGGTTTCCGACTCCTCTGATGAAGAACAGGAGAAGGGATCGATCAAGAGAAATGATAAGAAGAGATGGAGAAAGTTACCATCTAGCTCGGACGAGAAGAGTGAGAGCGTAGCTGAGAGGAAGATGAGCGACGTACTTGACGCAGATGCAGAGAGAAGAAGTAAGGGAAACTCACACATACAAACTATTTTCATATAAACACTGTGAATGTATTTTGGTCGCTGTACCACATTAGAGAAGTGCTGAGGCCTCTATCTCATCTACTAATATTTAAAAATACATTTATTAGAATTTATTTATAATATGCTAAATTACATGCATCAAAATCTAAATTACTGTTATTTGTCTTGCTGGTCATTCCGAAAATGCTTATAAATCCCAATATTTAATGATTCTGAGTTGGGAGTAAGGCAAAACAAAAAAGCAAGTATCTTTGTATCTGGGACAAACCATGTTGCAATGCAAGGGGTGCAAATACATTAGTATATTTGTATGCATGCAGGATAAATACTGTCTTGTATTGCATGTAGCCCACAAATACTGGACAGCTTTATATTTACACTGCAATTTAGATTTGAGTGTGTACACGCTCATGCACATGCACATTTAAATCTATGCACATTTAAATCTGCCCAACATGCAGTGCAGCATGGTTTACCAAGGTGCACAGTTACTTGCTTTGCTCCGAACTCAGGATCAGCTCCTGTATCTTCTCCACAAGTATCGCTAATATGAAATACAATGACTGTGCTATCTGTCTGTGCCATGGAGCTGCTCTTTTGAAAAGGGATGGCCATAAACCATCGATGGTTCTCTACCATCGATGGACTACTGGTGGCCAATGTTTTTTTGAAATTTTTTTTTACAGAACGGAGCTCAGCCTAGTTCCCCGGCAGCCGCTACGCTCCGCCCCCATTTTTGATTAGCCCGTGGCTCGGCATCTCCCATCAGCGATGGCCATCAAAGGGGTGCAAACCATCAATGGTTCACTAAAGGTGGTTTGTGTGCCATCGATGGTAACTACTGATGGGCCCTACTTTTGAAATGTAAATGAGCCCCAAAGCAGTTAGTAAGATCTACTTGTTGATGAAAACACACTGATACTTTTCAGAAAATGCATGTAGCCATAAGTATCATTGTGTCTTATAACCAATGCAGGGAAATTACACTAATGATCCTATTTGATGTGTAAATCTCATATATGTAGTTTATATATATGTATATATATATATATATATATATATGCTACAATCCGGTACTCGTAAGATCCGCAGATAAATACACCGGGTGCCCGCCACAGTAAGTCTCACAGCTGAGTCAACCTGAACATATTCACCACACAGGCGGCACTCCAGAGAAGAAAACACACTGTAACTCTGCTTAAACTGCAACGTTTCAGCACCTGATGGCTTAACAAAAGCGATATTAAAGGCGCTGAAACGTCGCCTGTGTGGTGAATATATATATATATACAGTATATCCTTTAGAATGTAAGCTCTCACGAGCAGGGCCCTCTTCCCTCACGTGCGTCTCCTCCCCCTACTTATAGTATCATTTACTCCTAACTCCCCACAACGGCATCTAACACCTGGTTGCTCATGTCCTGCTCAGGGGCTTGCTGGCATCTTTTAGCCTGGGGGGCAAATGCATGCAGGCGGCCCTGGCAGAGGAGTAGCGTGTAGCCAGGGTGCCCGGAGCACGTACGTGCTACGGCGTCCCCCCTTTCAAGTGTTCCAGGGAGGTGGCAGGTCCATAAGGGATTAATGTAAAGTAAAAATAAAGATTAGGGGCAGCCCTCTGTAGTGGTGCCCATATGCAGTGACCCCTGTGCCCCAGGAGAGGACCCCCTTATGCAGGCCTCCAGTAGTGCCCCCAGTAGTGATCCCCCCTAGGCAGTGCCCCTTATACAGTGCCCCCAGTAGTGGTCCCCCCTGTTCAGTGCCCCTTGTGCCCCCAGTAGTAAGCCCCTTATATAGAGCCCCCAGTAGTGGTCCCCCCTGTGCAGTGCCCCTTGTGCCTCCAGTAGTAAGCCCCTTATATAGTGCCCCCAGTAGTGGTACCCCCTATGCAGTGCCCCCAGTAGCAGTCCACTCCCAATGCAGTGCCCCCAATAGTGGTAACCCTTATGCAGTGCCCCTTAAATAGTGGCCCCAGTTGTAGTCTTCCCCCTATGCAGTACCACCAGTATTGCCCTTTATATAGAACCCCCAGCAGTGCTCCCCCGATGCGGAGCCCCCAGTGGTAGTCCCCTCCAACCTATGCAGTGCCCCTAGTAGTAGTCCTCCCCTTGTAGTGCCCCTAGTAGTATTCCCCCCTTGTAGTGCCCCCAGTAGTAGTCCCCCCCTTGTAGTGCCCCCAAGTAGTGATCTCCCCCTTTTAGTGCCCCCAGTAGTAGTCCCCCACTCTTGTAGTGCCCCCAGTAGTGATCTCCCCCTTGTAGTGCCGCCAGTAGTAGTCCCCCACCTTAAAGTGCCCCCAGTAGTGGTCTCCCCTCTTGTAGGGTCCCCAGTAGTGGTCTCCCCCCTTGTAGTGCCCCCCCCCCCAGTAGACACAGGTAATAAAAAAAAAATAAACACCTGAATCCCCGCTCCTGCCATCCACTCCACCGTCTGTCCTCTCAGGCCAGCCCGCTCTGCATCATGGGAGAGACATCATGACATCTCTCCCATTACCCACTGCAGGAGCTGGAAGATGGAGCGGCTCCGGCAGTGGGCGCAGCAGCAGTCGGTGAGAGTCTGACAGACTCTCATTGGCTGCCACTCAAAACAAACACACAGCTGCCAGCCCTGGCGGCTGTGTGTTTGTTAGTCACTGTGTAGTGCTGATCGAACTGCGTCCGGTCAGCGCTACACGTGCGGTGCAGGCAACTGTGTCACAGAGACACAGACTGCCTACAGCCCGCATGGCGCTGCGGCCTGGGGGGTACATGGCACCCTGCCCCCCCCCGGCCCAGCCCGCCACTGGTCCTGCTGCTTGTGTTATGCAGCTATGTTTATAAACCATGTCCTTGTCCTGCATTGTTTTGTATTACTATTAACTGTTTTTCTTGTGTGCTCATTTATGTACTGTGTAAGGCGCTGCAGAACCTTTGTGGCGCCATATAAAAAAAGGATAATAATAATAATATATACTGTATATATAAATCCCAGAATGAATGGCACTCGGAGACAACATATAGGGGTATTCAATATGGAGCGAAAACTCAGTTTCTGCGATGTTTTTGCTCGAATGACGTCATTTTCGCCGCTTTTACTTTTACACCATATTCAATTTGAAAACTTTTCGCCGGTGCGAAAAGTATATTGCTTTCGACCCTGCGAAAAAGTATCACCAAGGAATGGGTGGCGAAAAAAAGTGCAGAATTGGGGTTTTGGGCTGCAACATTTCGGAAACCACCCTGCAACCTTCAGACAGTCCCCCAAAGGTAAACTGTGTCAAAAAATAACATAAAAATACCTCAGAAGACCCCAAAAAAAGCACTTTCATTTTGGGGGCGGAAAAAAAAATTGGGGGGTACAAAGTTAAAAACTAGCGAACTACAATCTAGGGGGGTCCCCAATAAGGATACTGGATTTCAACCTCTATACGCACCTACCTATACATTCTAAACCCTGCCTATAAACCTCTAAAATTGATGCTATTTGCGTACGCAGTCATACAGTAAAATAAAGACTTTAGACCTTGAACATGTGTTTCCGAAGCACAAAGTATTATTCAAGTAAAGTACAGTCAGTTACACGCTGTGATCTAAGTGCAATTTAGCGCAAAGAATTATACAGACCCAAGATACAGTTATAAAATACGCACTTGCTTTGGACCAGATACCGGCATCAGCAAGAAACCTCCGTCAATCAGCAAGAAGACTCCAGACTGGGGTCACAACACACACATTTATACCCTCACAGAAACAGACAACACAAAAGAGGGGTTTGTTGCTAATCCCATTGGTTCCCAGTGCGGGTGCATCTGTTACAGGGCATTTAACAGGTTGGTTCAAATGGACACAGAACAGCCTCTAACAGCTTGTTGCCTCCTCTATTTCCCCTGCATGCAAATCTAGGCTGTTGGTTTCACAAAATACATTTTGATGCTTTATATCTCTACGGTCCATAAGTTGAGAATGCATGTTGCGATCTTCACACCGATGATACCGGGAAGCTGTTGAAGAAATGCAGATCAGTACAATACCAAACACGGCTTACTTATCACGTATTAAACCTTAGATACTAAAATAGTCTTTATTTCACAGCATTTGTAATAAATGTATAAAACTTGGATCTTATACTTTAAAGCTATGGAACCTTTTATGTGAGTGTGCATTATGTAAGTATTAGGGGTTTGGGAAAAGACGCTAGTTAGGTTTATCTGATCTGGGGCAGATGTGCACGCATGCAGCTAATAAACAGCGTTTGCATGCAGGATATTGTGCATTCGCTAATGTGTGTCATGTTAGCAGAGCAAATGTGCGTAATGTGCGGTGTTGATGCATGAGATTCTATTTATGATGGATTTAATATATAAATATATATATATAAAATCTCATTTCTTACTAACATTTTTCAAACTGCAATGCAAATGTGTTATGGGCAGTGAGCTTCACTCTCAAAACAGGGTGGAGACCCCCAGCTGTGAAGCTGGGGCCATTCTGTCTGATAGTGAAACTAAAACCTGTTTAGGATTCAGACAAATTCAATTGTGTAGATCAATGTCTGGGTTATATTACAATTGCCGCAGCCATACTTGTCTATATACAGGGATTCCCAATTTGTATGTAAAACACTCACAGTATTCTGGTGTACTGTTAGTTGTTTTCCTAGTATACTGTGTTTGTTATGGTATCAAGGTTGTCCCCAGAATGGGCTTTGTGTACATCAGGGCATGATTTCTCTAAGGATTACTAAAAAGTTTTCTAATGCTAATAAGTCATTTTTTATGTATGTTAAACACTGTCGGTATGTGTTTGGGGGAAGATTGTTACTCTATGGTTTTGACAAAATGGCGTTGTGTGATCTATTTCTAAGATGGAGTCTTGTCGCCATTCGTGAGATGGCGTCGCGCAGATTCCGATTGTAAACAGATTCTGTCTCAGCTGATTATCTGGCTTTGACACCAAGTATGCCCCAGGTGTTTTTTTCATTGCAGGTGTTTGCGGAAGGTGGATTTTTCACGTTTCTTAAAACTTCACTTTAGCAACTTTTAAATATGCTCACCCCCATTTTCAAGTACCCCAAATTTGTGGGACTACTTATTTTCTGCCAAAAAAACTTCTAAATACTATTCTTCACCACCTTCCCAAATCCCCAAAATAGCAGCTATCGAGCCCGTTTAAAGACCCCAAAAACCTTCCCCAAAAATCAGCAAAGTTTTCGTTGATTTCACTTTCGCCGGGTGCCGTTTTCGACAATTTCATATTGAATACGGGTATAATCGGGTGTGCGCGCGATATTTTTTCGCCGACAAAAGCTCCGATGTGCGGCGAAAACTTCGACACGCATAGACGGCGAAGTTTATGTTTCATATTGAATACCCCTCAAAGAGTTGTAATCCAATGTATTGAGTCATCAAACGTTTTCAGGGTCTCAGCCCCGTCATCAGGACAATACACACCTGATGACGGGGCTGAAACCCTGAAAACGTTCGACTCAACACATTGGATTGTAACTCTTTGTTGTCTCCAAGTGCCATTCATTCTGGGATTTGGATTGGAGTGCTGGCAGACTGTGTTAGATATATATATATAAATATATATATATATATATATACATATATAAAGTGCTGAAAGAGCGATACTCCCAGTGTATCAAGTACTCAATCAAAGGGTCCCAGACCTCTAGGTAAGTTCAATGTTTCAAATTTTGTGCAAATTTTTCATCTGGAACAACATAGAATAAAAAAATCTTACCTAATATAACAGTGTAATACCCCTCCACCGTTATTGTACACTGCTTCCTCGTGTCCGGACTGCAACTGCTGACGTCATCACCCGCGCCGTGTCCCAGTGGGTCTGCCGGCAGTCACCGGATCTGAGGTTGCCAGGCAACGCTGACCAAGCAGAAAACTGTAACAAAAAGTAACAAACACATGAATCACCAAGTCCTATCAGAAAAGGAAACAGAAAAAAAGAGACAATTGCCAGAATTGTAAGATAAGTGCTAAATATAATGCAACCAATGAAAATAGAACTGTATCAAATAATCACAACTATGAGAATTAATGTGAAGCTATGACACATAATAACTGGACAAGGAGGGTCCATCAGTCACTAAAGCAGTAAAGAGTTATGACAATCAAGGCTCTGTAATAGAAGTAGCAGGCCACGCCGCTACAAAAAGCAATTCAATGACAGACTTTCATTCAGACCGAAAGGTCTGACCGTATTGAGGTCATGTATCCAGCGGCTTCTGCCTGCAGTAGTCTCCTAGCGCGATCACCTCCCTTGATATCAGGAGGAATATGGTAAATCATTTTGTATTTTAGTGAAGATAAGTCATGTCCGAATTCCCTGAAATGTCTCACCACGGACTGTTCGGTGGCTCTGCCTTCTAATACCAAGCGGATGGCACTCCTATGGAGCGCCATTCTTTCCTTGAATTGCCTAATGGTTTTGCCTATGTAGTACAAACCACATAGGCATTTGATGTAATAGATCACATACTGGCTACTACATGTCAGTCTATCACTGATCCGCAATCTCTTGCCCGTATGTGGCTGGCAGAAGCTGTCCCCCATCTCCAAATAACTGCACGTAGTGCAACCCAGACATTTGTAGTTGTCCATTTTCTTTCTTAAGATTTTAGTAGGTTTTTCTTTGCCCATGGAAGTCACATCCGTACGGACCACCATGTCACGAATGTTCCTACCACGTTTATGGCATGACTAAAAATAATCAATGACCTATTGTGAGAAACAGTATAGGTGCCTACACACTTGGAGATATTTTACCCAATCTGGCCGATTCCGAGGTATACAATCGGGAAACCGGCTGCGTTAATACAGACAGCCGGCTTCCCGACTTTCATATCCCGGCAAGGGTGAAATGCCGGGCATCTAGATGTAGATGCCTGACATTTCCCCGACGCCGGGAGACCGGCACCCGGCATCTCCTGGTGCTGTAGGGCAGATCTGACATTCTGGAACACGATGCACTGAAAAAAAAGAAAGGATGCACGATGTATCTTTTGTACATACACCAAATCGTGTGCCAAATCATGAGGACTGCCGGGGGAGTTTCAAGGGAAATCGTACACATCGTCGGATCGGCAGCACATCGCCAAGTGTGTAGGCACCTTATGGGTATGGCCAGTGCTGTGTGGGTGTGTCATGATGAGAGGAGGGATAATGGAGGCAGCAGGAAGCCACAGACTTATATAGTATAAGCAACAGGGTCCCCAGCAGCACAGAGGTAATCAGGAAATGAGTGATGTGTTAGTAAACAGGTCCGAACTCTTTAACTTTATTTATTTTTTTAAGCTTGCTCATCATGAGAAATAAGGCTGCTTTTATCCATTGCTAGGTTATGTATGTTACTGCTTCAGGCCAGCACTGTCATTTTTGTTTGCCAAAGTAAAATTCCTCAATTTTATTGTTGGGAACAATCTCAGGTCAAGTGGACGTATTCCATTTCACTTGTAAATACAGGGAACGTTCTTATTTACATGTACAGGTTGAGTCTCCCATATCCAAATATTCCGAAATACGGAATATTCCGAAATACAGAATTTTTTTGGCATGACTGAGATAATGAAACCTTTTATTTTTGATGGTTCAATGTACACAAACTTTGTCTAAGGCACAAATTATGAATAATATTGTATAAAATTACCTGCAGGCTGTCTATATAAGGTGTATATAACACATACATGCATTCTGTGTGTATATTTGGGTCCTATTCCCAAGATATTTCATTATGGTATGCAATTATTCCAAAATACGGAATATTCCGTTATCCAAAATACCCCTAGTCCCAAGCATTTTGGATATGGGAGACTCAACCTGTACTAAACACTGGAAATAAATTTAGATCCACTCACATTGATTTAGTAAAGACAGTTCTCAGCATTAAGTCACTCTATATTTATTATCTTTTCATTGCGCTTTACATTTCAGAATGACAAGTTTATACAAAACATAGATCTAAAATCTTATTTATTTAAGTTATCACTGCAAATACAGTATACTGTATCACTCATATAGTATATGGCAGTAGTACATGTTTATAAACATACCAGATATTTACTTGATGGTTGAAGTGCCTGGCTCTGGCACAGCTCGGGCATACTTCCCTACTGTCCTACTTTCGGCGGGGCTGTCCCGCTTTTCAGTGACTGTCCCACAGTCCCACTCTGACTTCCTCATTATTATTGTACAACAAATTAATACTTTTAATTTGTTTCCTTTCTAAAAATAGTCATACATTACTAATTTGAGGTCAAGAAAAACTAAAATGATTTCAGAATGTTTTTACTAGCTCTATTTTTTGAGCTACACTACTTGCACTATACTGTATGTACATTAGTAATATAGTCATAGTGAAAAGCTATTTTAAAATAATCTGATATTTTCTTGCTAGAAAATAAATAACAGTTGTTTTAATTCAATCAATCACAAATAAGAACACAAAACGAAACAAACATACAGCATACGAAACAAACATACAGCATACGAAACAAACATACAGCATAGGAAAGTACTATCTAATATAGTGGCCTATTCATGGGGGTGCTGTCTCTTTGCTTGTCGCTTGTACTCCTCTTCTGGGGCATCTCTTGTCACTGTCTAACAGTAGTGATTCACCTACCCTGATATCTTTGTTCCATTGCTGAAATGTCTTGGTGGAATCGCTCACTATGCTTGTCACTCAGTGCACCACAGTTATCTTGTGTGGGTAATCCTGTGAATCGCATATATTTGAATAGGGGAGGATACAAATAACTGATTCATATAATTGGGTCATTAGGCGCCGCCCCCTCTGAGCGGAACACAGATTGCTGGTAAGATTCTCTCCATTCTGCCCACTTTTCTAGGAATACCCCTACATCGTCATAAATGGGCTATATCTCGGAACTCAGAGCTAACTGAGAGTTTTAAATGTCATATTCATTCTTTGCATGCTGAAATCAATTAGAAGTAACTATTTTCACATCAGAAACATTTTCATTGTTGTGGAGTATATTAATGTGGCACTGCAATGGGTTCAGCTGCAACTGCGATTAATATATTTTTCTTGCTGACAAGAGAAGACTAGGCTTTTCTTTTACTGTCAGCTGCTCTGATAACCTCTTTAATAAAGTCTGCATCTCCCTCAAGAGCTGCGCACATGTGTATATGACAGTGTGCGGCACTTATGATCAGTCGCTGACTTATGATTGGCTTACACTAGCAGCACTGTCATGTGACCACATATGGAAACATAAATGTTGTAGGCAGTCCTGTATTTCACAAAGGGGAATATTTAAACAAAATAGTTTTGATATATATGCATTTATTACTGTATGTGTATATTATTACTATGAGGCATATTCAATTGGTTTAGCGAGGTTAAAAAACCTTGCGCCCAATTGTGGAATACCGCGGGTATGCTCTCTCCCGATACCTGCAGTATCCAAAAGTAATTTCTGGGTTTTCAGCTCTGAAAACTCTGTGCCGTGGTGGTCTCCATGGCTCCTGGTGGCCTCCCCTCTGTCTTGTCACTGGGGAGGGGGCTGCTGGGAGGCTCCAGGGGCTGGTGGGAGGGGAATGGGAAGCTGGGAGATGTAGTTCTCCCAGCACCCATTTTCGGGGGCCACATGGACACTGGGGGTCACACACACTCACTCATACACACTCACACTGACATACTCACCGCTGCTGCAGTAGTCCGGGAGCCGACGCTGGATGAAGAAGACAGCACTTCGGAAGGTGAGTAATTACTGACTAATTAAGCTAATTACAAAGTTCCAATTGCTTAATTAGTCCACAGGGGCGGTCCGCTGGGGTGCCAGAGCAAGTCCCGCTGATTCTTCCTAAAATTATCGATTTTAGGAAAAATCACACTTGCTCGGGTGGTGCGAGAACTAAAATCTCCCAGCGAGTACAAATAGAAATAATCTGCACCTACTGTATTTGAATAGCAAAAAACCCGCACCTGCAGGAAACACCTTGTAGGTGTGTTTGTTTGCTATTCTCGCACCCAATTGAATATTCCCCTATGAAAAGTATTAATTAATATTATTACTGCACTTGGCACTCAGTAGGTAGTAGGATACAGGAATAGAAATCTTCATGTCACTTGGATGCCCAGGTCTTTATGTGATTTTTTGCTATAATAAACCCCTCAGTTAATGATCTATAATATATGGTAGATGTTGACATGTTCTTTTATGTCTCCATTAGGAACCAGCAGTGCTCAGTCATCCTGCCATAGAGCCTCTGAAACCATCCAGAGACTTACATTTTACCACCAGTTAGGCCAGGGTAGTTTTGGAAAGGTAAGCAATGAAGTTCCAATAGTCACAGGGGAGTTACTGTATGTCTGAGTTTGGATGCTATTAGAAATGAGCAAAGCTGCAGCACAATTCCATTCAATCTGTCAGTTTTGATTTTGCATAACCATTCCATGTAATGATATTCTACAGGTCACGCATGTGCACAAGCTCCCCGACGTCTGGCGGAAGGAGCTGGACAGGGATGGAGGGATCCAAAAGGATCCCTCTTCGCAAACCAGACCTCCTTCCTATAGGGAATTGGCGGGTTGCGATGCCGGAGCATTCGCCATCTGAAGAAGGTGAATGCTCCCGCAGTCAAGCTCCAAAAATATAATATTTTCGGAGCTTGATGAATTCTGTCCCTGTACTAGTGTATGGGGACAGCGGGCCATTCTGTGAGAGGAAGGTAAGTAGGAGATATCTGCAATATCTCCTGCATAACCTTCTTGATGAATGGCCGATAACTTAATTTTTACAATTGCATATAAAAATGTGCATTCTCACCTGCTTTTGTGAAAATTAAAATAGGCCACTTAATATTTTCCCTGATTTTGAAGAATTGATTCACCTGATCCTAATGAAATAAATCTTCCCTGTGACTAATAATTAGGTTTTACCGCTGCTGAAGAAAAAAAAAATGCTGCTCCCATTATATATAGTTACCTAACATCTTTATTCTTTCTCGGTCTGATCAAATTCAGGGGGAGGGTGCAGTGGCGTAACTATAAATTTTGCTCCCCCCTCCCAAAATTTTTTCTGATGACCCCTCCCCCCCATGTAATTTTGGTAAAATCATTACAGGGCCATTTATATGCAATTTGGCTCCTAGAGCAAAAGTTAAAAATGTGCCCCCACCACCCCTAGACAGTTTACAGTATTTTTCCTCCTTGTAGTAATGCCCATTACACATTATGCCGCACACCATAATGCCCATTAAACATTATGCCACACACTGTAATGCCTGTTACCAAAGTGCCCCCAGTAGAAGTCCCCCCAGCAGAGCCCCTAGTAGTAATCCCCCTCTATGCAGTGTCCCCAGTAGTGGTCCCACCAGTGTGCAGTGCTCCTAGTAGTACCCCCAGCAGTGCCCTTAGTAGTAGTCCCCCCCAGCAGTGCCCTTAGTAGTAGTCCTCCCCACAGCACTGCCATTAGCAGTAGTAGTCTCCCCCAGTGCCCTTAGTATTAGTCCGTCCTCCCCCCCAGCAGTGCCCTTAGTGGTAGTCCTCCCAGCAGTGCCCCCTGCCCGGCCAGACACACACACACACACACACAAAGAGAAGAAAACTCTGCTTACCTTGATCCCCGTACCAGTATGCTCCTCCGTGCAGCGTCCTCCCGGGCCGGCCCGCTCTGCATGATGGGAGAGATGTCATGACGTCTCTCCCATCACTCACTGCAGGAGCCAGAAGCCCGGCTCCCGCAGTGGGCGCAGCAGCCGATGACAGTCTGACAGACTCTCATCAGCTGCTAAAACAACACATCAAGCTGCCGACGCCGGCGGCTGTGTGTTTGTTGCTACAGTGTAGTGCGGACGGCACTTATGTGCCGTCTACACTACCGCCCTGCCTGGGTGACTAACAGATGCTAGAGGTCCAGTAGGACCTCTAGCATATGTTTCCACCTAGGCATCAGCCATTTTGGGAGGGCTGTTTTCAGCAGATTTCATGCGGATGGCCAGTCCGCATGGAATCTGCAGCCACCTCGCCCCACAAGCCTCCGTGACCCCAAGCCACTGCGGGGGCTGTAGTTACGCCACTGGGAGGGTGGTAATCCATAGGGGAAGGAATAAAAGCACATGGGGGCATATTCAATTAGTCACGGGTTGAGTCGCGCGATCTGTTTCCACTGGTAAAGTGCTTGCAGTTATTTAATTACAAACCCAGGAGCAGCAATGAAGTTAATGCTTATTTATGTTTGCGCCCCCCAGAGGTGTGAGCAGGAATGAGCATAATTTGTGGTGTCTGGGCTGCTCTTGGTTCTGTAATTGAATAGCTCTGGGTACTATACCTGGGGAGCAGACCACTAATGGAATGAATGGTCCTACTATATGGAGCACCCGACTGCAGGGGCTTAGCTATAGTGGGTGCATGGGGTGCTAATTATATGGGGTCTGGAGGCTTAGGGGGCCAGACACCCCAGCACCCAGCTAATATTGGCCTCAGTGCTGAACAGTGCAGTAAGAACAGCTGACACAGTATTGAATACAGATATGGACAGTCTATAATATACTCACTATCAGGGCCGGCAACAGAAATCATAGGGCCCGGTTCACACTATTTTTAGGGGACCCCATCCCAGGTTGCCTGGCAGGTACAGGCTAGCCACCTGAGAGTGTGCCTTACCTAAATGTAGTTGCTCTGGGGAACCTCTGAGCCACAGTGTCCCTCCATGCCCCACACTTACCTATTTCTATGTCTACCTGCCGCAGCATCTCTGCTTGGGTGTCTTCTCTTTGGGTCAGCTCCACTCCTCAGCTCCCCATGTGCTGGATCCTCTTTCCTCTCGGTGCTGGCTTCTCTCCGCTCGGCTACTTGATTCTCGACGTATTTAACCTAAGCAGCATGGGGACTGGTATTAGCTCCGTTGCATAAGCATATTATATATATATATATATATATATATATATTACACATAAGCTCCCCAACCCAGACTGTGCTTCCATATACCAATGTGCTCCCCCATCTAACACTATACTCTCTCATAGCTCATCCCTCAATGTGCTCCCCTATCCCCATCCCACACCGTGTCTTTCCATTCCACACTGTGCTCTCCTATCCCCCACTGTGCTCTCCTATCCCCCACTGTGCTCTCCCATTCCCCGCCCCACACTGTGCTCTCCTATCCCCCACTATGCTCTCCTATCCAACTGTGCTCTCCTCATCGGAAGTGGATAGATTCCAGTATTTGTACCCTGACATCAGTTACTGTCCAACGTCATTCCATGCTATCTATGTGCACATAGAGGGGGAATATAAACCTGTGGCGAGCGAAGTGAGCCACCGTACCCGAAGCATGGTGCTCTCCCATCCCCCACTGTGCTATCCCATCCCCCATCCTACACTGTGCTCTCCCATTCCCCACTATGCTTCCCAACCCTATCCCACGTTATGTGTTCCACCCTCCCCCCAGGCTGCACCTACCTGCTGGAGCTTCCTCTCTATCTTCTGCAGTGCTGAGTCCAGACTGTTGCTGCTGCTGCTGCTGGGTGGGACTGGAGACAGTATACAGGCAGAGCACTGGGGTGGGGGCGGGGCTGCCTAATGACTGCTTCTGTCTATCAGCCAGTGATGTAAGGAGACAGTTCAGCTTACATCAGACTCCTCAGATCACTGGCTGGTAGATAGAAGCAGTCATTAGGCAGCAGCCCCGCCCCCACCACAGTGCTGAGCTTCTTCAAGCCCCAGCGTTGCCAGCAGTGAGTGACTCAGACCGGGCCAGCCCTGCTGCAAATGTGTATGTAGCGTGTGGCTGGCAGCAGGTAATTAGGAAGATGGCACCCTGCCCCCCTGGCCCTGCTCAGTGCTCACCACTGGATTTGCTGCTGCACTGATCAGCACAGCCCGTACATGCCTGCACCCTGCTGATCACTGCAGCAGCACAGACAGCGGTACACTCCGGGGCCCCCTAGGACCTCAGGGCCCTGTACACTAGTACCCCTGGACCCCCCCTGTTGCCAGGCCTACTCACCATGAGGCATACAGTCAGTATCCCGGTGGGCGCGATGCCGACACTGATATTACCACCTCCGGCTTCCTGTCATTTATCACAATCCAAGTGATGACAGTGTAAGTAGCCGGGTGGGGGGGAGGGTTAGGCACTAAGGTGGGAGGGCTAGGGTGCGGGGAGGAAGGGATTAGGTCAGTTACTAGGGGGCGAGGTTAGGGTTAGGCACCAAAGAGGGAGGGTTAGGGCAGCGAGTGTCTGTATGCTAGCCCTGTCTGGATGCCGGTGTCAGGATACTGACAGCCGGGATCCCGACTGCCGGCATCCCATACCGATTCCCACCATGATACTAGTGTAATCAATACTGTATATTGTATACACTAGCCCATATAAGATATGAAGAACACTAAGCAGGGCGCTAATCCATCAATAGAATAAGTACATACTTATAGCTGCAAACACCTGTGAGCCTGTGTAAGCTCACAAAAAGGCTAGAAACTTGTTACTACAAAATATATAGAAATTATGTTACGCTAATTACATCCCATTAATTAAACCATACATACACTGGGCATAGCAAAAATAAATAGAGATCAAGATGCCAATTAAAAACAATAACAAATCATTTATATCAAATAAAATAAATCACAATAAATGATTACAAATAAAAGACACTGTATATAATACTCACTAAATCATACCATATACCATGGTGGATCATACTTTGCCGATATATGAAAAGTGATTAAATGCCACTATATTTAATAGCTTGTCTTAAATGTCCACAAAGGAACCATCAACAAATTTATTGAAGCAGTCGGTCCAATAAATATCTCACCAGAACAGATCCTAAAAGGTGAGTATATTACGTTCCCTCACTTTCAGACCTCCAAGTCTATAGTGGTGTTAGCCACATCAATCTGCGGCATTGCCATGGATATACACCCAGCATCAATGTTATTGTTCACGCTTGGCTGGAATAGGAGCTCTGAGGGCAGTAACTGTAACAGCCCCACAAATCGCTGTAAGGAGCGCATCCAGCGTTTCTGGCAAACCACCGCTTTGATGCAATTATTGGCTCCCGCAGCAATATAAGAATCGGCTATTGATGATCGCTCCTCAGGTAAGTATCCGAGAATTTTGCGTTTCGCTTCTGTATTGGAGGCTTTATCAAAGAGCATATTTGTAGTAATTTATTGTGATTTACTTTATTTGATATAAATGATTTGTTAATTATTTTAATTGGTACTACAATGAGGCATACAACTGCCTCTGAGAGAGGTGGCAGTCGGGAAGCCGACAGTCCAAATGCCGACCGTCGGCACCCTGACGGTCTAATCCCGGCAGGGGTCTAATGACAAGCTCAGAAATCTCAATGCCTGTCAATTTACCTACGCCGGGAGCCCGACGCCCGGTATGCCGATCGATGGTAAGCCGGATGGCGGGCGCGGACAGCCACGGGGGGAGAGGGTTAGGTTAGGGGCTCCTAGGGCTCCACGGGGGGACTTAGGGTTAGGCACCCCCCTGGGAGGGTTAGGCTAGGGGAAGGGGGAGTTAGGGTCAGGTACCGCCGGGGAGAGGTTAGGGTTAGACACCCCCCCGGGAGACTTAGGTTTAGGCTGCAGGGAAGGAAGGGTTAGATTTAGGCACTTATAGGTGGGGTTAGGCACTTGGGGTGGAGGTTACTGTTAGGCACCCCTAAGGGAGGGTTAAGTTGGCAAATAGAGAAAATACTTACCTGTCGGGATCTTCACTGCCGGTCTTCCGCTGTCGGGATTAGAACCGCCAGATATGCGTCCAGCGGTATTCCATATCGATCGGTCTGAGAGATGTAAGACAGAAGGCTGTCAATTTAAGCCTAAGGGACATTAAACCACAAGTGTTTTGAGTGTTGACAGTTTAATAACGTGTTGGATATTGCCCCTTTAAGTTTAGCTTGTCTTATGCAGCCAATTAATGTTTCATGGGGAGTGATCTAAGAGTATATAATGGGGTGATGTATGTAAATCTGCCACTTTGTTAGTTTTTATTTCCAGGACAGGGAAATATAATATGATGTGAATCTCCTGTATAAATCTCCTTTGCTTTTCTCTTTCTCCTGTTCTCTCCCCTCCTGCTATTCTTTTATTCTCTTCCCCTATACTTTCATTCTATTTCCTTATTCTTTCATGCTTTCCCTCAATCTTCTATCCCACTGTTCCTGGTCTCTCCCTCTTGCCTTCCTAATGTCCCCCATCGCTCCTCTGTGTCACTGCCCGCTGTATGTGGGGCTAACACAGCGGCCTCCCCTGCTGCCCATCACTCTCCTTCCTCTGCCTCCCATGCAGGCCGCCGCGTTTATCGCGGAAAGAGCCTGAGGCAAGTAGGGCAGGGCCGCAGCTATGGCCGCAGCTGTCAGCCTTGCCCTTTTATAGTTGCTGTACGGAGGGGGCCGGCGGTATCCGGAAGCTTCGGCCCCAACTGTGCAGTGAGACGGAGCGCGGCTCAGCATGTTGCCGCTGGCTCCGTCTCTATAGTTTTTAACCAGCGGCAGGTAGTGGTGGCTGCCCCGCTGGTTGATTCAATGAGCAGCCTGCCCGCGATTAGGGGGCGTGGCTTTGCCCCGAGTGCGGCCGCCATTTTAATACTGGGGGGGCTGCTGCTGCCTGCTCTAGGCGCGTCAGGATGCCCTCCCAGGTACCACAGTCTGCCCTATTAGTGCCCCATATTGTAAGGGGCCATACAAATTAGGATCCCCTTAGTAGTGTCACCTATTAACTAACTGGCAAAACTTCAGTCCCTGTTGATCTTTAAACACATGTCACTAGGAAATCTAAAAAGCATGTAATGAATATAGTGGTGCAGCAAGCAGTAAATAAATTGGAAAGACAGTAATGAATATAGCATAGTTGCCGACATTCAGCTCCCTCCTTCCGGGAGGGAGCTGAATGCCTGCATTGTGTGGGGGGCGTGGCCGGTCTATGATGCCATTTTGGGGGCGGGGCGGAGGGGCGTGACCGCACGAACGCGTCATCGTGGCCCCGCCCCCTCTTCACAATGCCGGAAAAAAGACATTGTGAAGCAGGGGGCGGAGCCACGATGACGCGATTCAGCGCGAATCGCGTCATCGGGCCCCCCGCCAGCGGGGGTTTTTACTATTAGTCTGGGGGGGTAGGCGGCAGCCGGGAGGCTTGCCTGCCTTTCCGGGGGGTCGGGAGCGGCACCCGATATTCGGGAGGCTCCCAACCAAATCGGGAGGGTAGGCAAGCCTGGAATATAGTTGTGCACCGACAGGGTGATCTGGAAAACATGTACTGTTCGGAGTGCAATGATATAGCCCATCTATAGGATTAATTATTAATACTGTCCAGTGCAGTGCACGGTTTCTTTTTCTGCCCTCCCCCAGATTCCCCAACTTGCTCAGATGATCGGTAGTGGAGCCCGCATATGAAATAAAAGGATTCAGCTCAGACCGGATGGCTCTACTTTTACATATAATTACCGTGTCTGCTTGTACTGGTTGTATAGGCCAGAATTATTTCATTCCGTACATTCATATGATGTCTGTTATAGCTGGTTTTCAGTGCTGATTATGCCCGCTTACTGGTAACGTTAAAAATCAGGCATTTGAAAGTCCATCTGTAGAAATTCCGCGTTTGCCTCTGAGCCCTGTCCCCTTTACAGACAAGGGCTGTTAGGTTTGCCAAAGCGGGAGGCACAGGCAGGCCCCTCCTGTGTGTATATATTGCAGAGGTCACGTGTATAACTAGTAGCGGTGGGCTCTCCACTACCGCAGTACGCAGTTATGCCAGCAGTTATTTAGTCTCCCAGGCATAGAGCTAGGCGTTCCTGGCTCCCCTGACCCAGAGAGCTAACTGGTCGGCTGCCCAACACTGCGTCAGTTGTTACCAGAGTTGGGACCATGGCGCCCGGGAAAAGTGTAGCGCCCCACCCCCCCTGCACACACACTCCCTGTACCTAACTGAGCTAGTGTGGTATGGCAGCCTGCGGGGGAATTCTGGAGTGAGGAGTTGAAACAGCAAACAGTGGCAGTTTTTTCTGCTGGGCATTGAGGTCCTATTGGTGTAATAGAACGCTTTAGTGATGCATACCTCCCAACTGTCCCGCATTTAGTGGAACAGTCCTGTTTTTCTGGGACTGTCCCGCCCGCGGGCCGCAGTGTCCCGCGGTGGGGGGGAAGTTGGGGAAGCATACACGCTGCTCTGCTATGCAGAGCAGCGTGTATGCAGAGCTAGAATAGACGCTGTGCGCATGTGCACAGCATTTATTCAGCGTTATTATTATTGGGGCTGCCCAGCATCTCAGCAGCATCTCGGAGATGCTGGGCACGCCCCATTAGTGATGTAAACGGGGGGGGGGGGTGTCATCAGACCACGCCCCCTTTATTATTAGGCCATGCCCCCTTTATGGCGAGCGCAGGTCCCAACTTCCTCCCAACAAATGTTGGGAGGTATGGTGATGCACTATCTGACATTAATGGGTAGCTGCTTTGACACTGCCTTATTTATGTATAGCACCTAGGATCTGACTTTTATCTACTTTGAATCATTGTTATCAGTCAATAGAGGAGATTGTATGATATATTCTGAGCACTTAAATTTACAGAATACATGTTCTACAGTGAGATCCCACAGGGTGCACAGATTATTACTACAATTACTGCCCCAAGCAGCTGTCACTGGAGTGGAAACTCCTATAGGAAGCTCCATTCTGAGCTATGCTCCTACTTCACAAATATACATTGCACCTATATTAATGTGAGTACTACTAATTATGTTCTGTCTACCACCATTATTTCAGGTCTCCTAACATATCCGTAACTTATTTAGGGTATAGTGCAAACTAACCAAGATAAAACAGGCGCCGTCATACTAGGTAGCACCCCATGCATTCCGGAACCCTGGGTGGCACCCTCTGTCCATTTCATGCTCCTCTGTACCCATCTTTGCCACTCCCCTGGTTGGTTACACCCACGCCGGATGAATTGTCTCCCGTGGCTGTGGCGCACCCCCCGCACACCCTCTGACCCAGCTGCTGCTATTGCTGCTCTCCATACGCTGTCATCTTGGGCCAGCGTTTTTTGACCCTTTGCTAGCATCCCAGTCTTCCACGCCTGGGTCATCAATTGATCAGTCATCAGCAGTTGCTGCTTCCCCATTGCTTCCTCATGTTCAGATGCAGCTGGGCCCATTTGTTGGCCAGCGCTTGTTGCACCGGGGGTTGGGGCTTGGGCGCCGGGTGAGGCTGCCTATTGCTCCTATTATAATTGGCAGGCGGGTTATTTCATTATATTTGCGGGGTGCTAACCGAAACCCGGCCTCAGTTATATCCCCATAGGGAAGTGGCTGAGTACTCCTGCAGTAACACTCAGCTCCAATTTTACTGACGCTGCTGTTGCGATTGTTTTTTTTCGGCTTACCTCAAAGGTTGGTGCTGCGCTTCACCTTGGCCGTTCACGTGGGTTGTGTAGGGCTTCATTAAGAGCATGCTGTCGCTTTGGCTGTGCTCCATTGTGTTTGCTTTAGAACTCTGGGGGGGACTGCTTGGGTAACGTGAGTATTATCTTGTTGCGACAACCTAGGCGCGGTGCATGCGCTTGACCTCAGAGTTCGTCCTCTCTTCCGGTTGTTTGTTTGCTAGAATTAATTGTTCTGGTTGCCTGCTGCGTAATGTCCATTTTGTTGCCAGTATTGTGCCTGGTATACAGTTTGGGATTGCGTATACCCTGTTGCAGTTCAAGTATTTAGCCCCTCAGGCCGTTTAGGCCACTGACCCGTGTCCTCCTTATGTTTGGCAGTTCAGCATGCCGGCATTTTAGGAATTAGCTTGGAGGGCCCATTACCCCAGGACTTTGCGCTGTTAGTAGGTGGGTTGGCTGGAATGGGAGCGTTTTTTTCTGTTTTTCGGTGGCTCAGGCACGTAAGAGCTTGCAGAGTCATGCTGACATTTATTTGGGATCTGTATTTGCAAGGGTGCTCGCCATACTTGCCGAGAATCAGTTCCCTCCTTCCGGGAGGGAGCTGATTGTCAGCTAACAGCGGGGGGCATGCCCGGCCATGATGTCACTTTAGGGCGTGGAGCCGGGGGTGGAGCTGCGTGATTGCGTCATCGTAGCCCCGCCCCCTCTTCACAATGCCATTATTTTTGGTATTGTGAAGCAGGGGGCGGGGCCACGATGACGCGATTCAACGCGAATCGCGTAACCGCCCCCCCCCCCCTCTGCGGGGGTTTTTAGTTTATTCTTGGGGGTGGTCGGGAGGGTTGCCGGCTGCCGGGAGGCTTGCCTGCCTTTCCGGGGGGGCCGGGAGCGGCACCCGAAAATCGGGAGGCTCCCGGCCAAATCGGGAGGGTAGGCAAGCCTGGTGCTCGCTCACTGTAGTACGGCTTAATTTGAAGGCGTGTCTATTTTTTCTGCGTTGTATGACGGGCCTGGCCCCTTCAGGTCCTTCATAATTTCGGAGGCATGCAGGGGTTGGTCCAGGTCGACCCCTAAAGCGATTGACTGCAGGTGTTCCATTGATATGTCCATGTTGATTGCTTTCCTTGCTGGTTGCAGTCCCTTCAGTTTGTTTTACTTTCAACTTTGTATGCTTGCTGTTTCAATTAGGTTTTTTGCCATGACGCTTCATGTGGCGTTTTTGTGGGCTGCAAATTAATTGCCCCCTTTAAAAGGGCTGACCCACCACACACTATTGGGGACGTAATTTATATGCCTGGAAGCAATGCTAGGCCTTATACAGCGCTCCAGTGTGGACCAGGCTGGTGGAAGGTGCTGGCTTCACTTCAACCATATCCCATTCCTGCAGTGTGTCCGGTGGCGCTGGCGCGCGCTTTTGAGCAGATGCATTACGATGGGATGGGACATGGTTGATGCACAAGGAGGTATCCCCGGTTACGAAATACCAGTTTTATCATGTTTTGCAGCGTTGTTAGGCTTTTTTCAGAGCTCAAGCCGGGCAAGTTCGGTACTCACTCATTTGGAATAAGTGCTGCTTCATCTGCGGCTTCTGCTGGCTTATCCGACGGGGATATCCAATCCCTTAGTCGGTGTCGTCCTGCTGCATTCCGTCGTTATATATTCATCCGGGTTTAGCTATTTTGCTCCAACATAGCTCACCGGAGGCCTAACGACTCGCCGACCTACTGCGGGAATTTTTGGCTGAATTGGCTTCTGAATTATATAATATGGCGCGATGGTTAGTTTACGCCGGTTTTTTTTTAGTTTTTTTGCCTCAAGTCTGGTTAGCTACGTTGTTCCCCTCCCCCTTCCCCCGTCTTTGTTACGTTTCCATGTCTTGTCGGTATGGTGTATCTGTGGTTCGACTGCTTTGTTTGTGTTTTTTCTTTCTGTACTCTAAGGTGCTGCATCTGTCCTGGAATAACCATATCCACTCAGGTTCTGCTATGTGTACATATGAACGCCATTCAAAGCAGTGTTATAATTATGTTTGAAATAATACTGACAGAATGGCATTTGGTTTAAATAACTATTTATGGTAATAGATTTAATAAATGATAATATATAGATATCCAGGATACTACCATATATTTCAGAAAAATATTGGAAACACCGATTTTGGGCCGAGACACTAGTTTAATTACACGTTTTTCTTACCTATATAACACTTTCATTTCTTTTAATATTTCACAGACTTTATATTTTCTATACATATTTTCAAGACTAATCAAAGTTATAATTAATTCTGTGCATCAATTGCAGACAATTTTTCCTCTCTACCCTTCATTGGGAATGATTTAAGTCAGCAAACTGCATTGTATTTGCGCTCTATTGTCATTAGAACCATTTGATAGATAACAGATGCCCTGCCTTACTGCCAGTTGTGTGTTCTGTTATTGTCCGCAGGAGTGTGTGGAAGAATGTTGGTTCTGGTGCAGTTGGATGTGGCTAGGAGGAAGGTAAAATACTGTAGTGGTGAGATACATGTTGGAGAATGATGGTGGTGTAGTGGAGAATGTTGGTGGTATAGTGGAGAATGATGGTGGTGTAGTGGAGAATGATGATGGTATGGTGGAGAATGGTGGTGGTATGGTGGAGAATGGTGGTGGTATGGTGGAGAATGGTGATGGTATAGTGAAGAATGGTGGTGGTATGGTGGAGAATGGTGGTGGTGTAGTGGAGAATGATGGTGGTATGGTGGAGAATGCTGGTGGAATGGTGGAGAATGGTGGTGGTATGGTGGAGAATGGTGGTGGTATAGTGGAGCTTCTGTTTATTCAATTTCGCAATGCACACTTGTTTCGTGTGGATGGTGTGCATTTTAGTCCTGCAGGATTGCCTGATTTTCTGCTAATTGAGGGTAGCTTGTTACAGGGTTGAGTTATGGTGGCGTTGCATCGGTTTAGGCCTCGCTTGGCGGTAAAGAACGACACTTGGAGTTAGCTTATGTTAATAGGTAGGCTTAGTGGGTGCGCTCTCATTGAAGTGGAGTAAGGCGACAGCCAATTGTCCTGGACGGGAAATGGCTATACCACCTGGACCGGTGGTTGAAGTTAAAGGAGAGTTGATCACCAATGCTTGGCTTGTGTGTGTGTGTATGGAGCCGTTTGGTTGTTATTGTTCTGTGCGTTCTTTTGTGCCGTCACCATTATTAGTATTAACTTATAGTCTAAAAATTTTATGACTTGTCAAAAATACATTTGACAAAATATTTAAATGCCAAAACTGTTGTCTGTATCTTTATTTTAGAAGTTAAGTTACATTGTATTTAAGAAGGTATTATATGGTAACACGATAATACATCTTAGTGAGTTTAGTGTCTCTGTAGAAGTATTGGGAGTCCCTTTAAACTGTTGCTATGGGCCCCTCAAAACTGTGACCCTACATAAAATGAATTATGCTCCAGCGTGCCTGGATAGATAATAGCTGGGTAGCCAATCAGGAGCTGTCTCTTACACTGTCAGCCAATCACACATTAGACCAGCTGCATATCCCAAATATTTCAAGTCTCTTTCTGCAAAGTGGAAAAATAGGTGCAATTCTTTGTCTAATGCACACTTAGCAAATGCTCCTCTCATCAGTATCTGCAAACTTTTACCTCCAACAATTAAGGTGCTGAGAGGGGGAGGAGGGTGGTGTATGCTTTAAGGTTCCTGTCTTTGGCCCACTTGGAGACCTTAAACTGGTGATCAGACCCTTATCCTCCCATCCATGGTCCCAGATAAATTGGATTATGGGTGAGGGAAGGTGACTGCAGAACAAAAGCTTCTTATTGGTCTTTTCTTATTCAGTAATCCAGCAGGTAATACACAATCACTGTGAAATAACAATGCATTTGCCTTTATATTCCTGTGCTGCTTATGAGGCTGACTCTGTAATATTTCCTCTAGGTCCTGCTGGCTGCAGATTCCTATGGCAGTCACCATTTGGCTGTTAAAGTCATGAGCAAGAGAGAGCTGCTAGCGGAGGGCGAGGAGGATATGGTGTTTGTGGAGAGGAGGATATTAGAACTTGCATCGGGAAGCGCCTTCCTTATCCATGGGTACTTTGCTTTCCAGACCAAGGTACTGCTGTCATTATCTCTGTATTGCACAATATATACACATATACCATATATCCTCAATTTCCTCTGCTGTGACTTTCCTAGAAAGCAAATCTCATCTAATCATTTCCAGAAATATCTACAACACTTGGTGATATAGAGGTTAATGAAAATAGACAACAGAATTGAATGTTGTACCTGAGTATATGTCTGTCACATCAGACTCAGTGGCGGATCTAGACTTTTCTTTGAGGAGGGACTATTTAAGAGATAATACCTACTCCTCCCCTCTCTATTCATTACTCCTCCTACTTACAGTTCTACCACTCCCATTTGTAACAAGTTTTGAAAAAAAACAAACATAGGATGCGCTGTACTAAGCATCGCTTATGGGATGTGGTACATCCCTCCTGTCTTTGAGTACGTACCATGTTTCATTACCGCGGTATGTACCAAGAATATCACAAAGGATAGCTCTCCTGATAAGAGCTGTCTTTTGCGATGGCTCCAGACAGAGGAACTTCCGGGTTTAACGCCCTCCGGGCCACGGAGGGTGATGGGAGGGATCCGCTCCCAAGGGGAAGCTTCCCAATAAGAAGCCCATAGGCTTATATTGGGTAATGCCACCTGAAGGTGGCATTACCCATCAGGACAAAGCACCAGAATGCATCGTATTCCAGTGCTTAGTACATTACATATGGGGAATGCGGTAAAACCCCCAAAACTGCATTTTTTGTGGATTTTACAGAATTTTTGCCTTTAATGCATCACCGCCATTAACCTATGCTCCAGAGCCCCCCTTGTAATAATATGCTCCAGATATACCCAATAATATGCTCCACATACGCCCACCCCCCAATAATATGCTCCAGACCCCATCCCCACATGACATAATATAATAATATGCTCCAGACCCCCTTGTAATAATATGCTCCACACACCCACCACCCCCATATAATATGCTCCAGACCTCCCAATAATATGCTCTAGACACCCTCCCCACAAAATGATGTATTCATATGCTCCAGACCCCGCCCACCTCCCCACACACATGTGCACTGCACCACATGGTGTGTATGTGTGTCCCCGGGCCCCCATAAAAATATGCTTCACTCACACAGTCAGAGTGACAGTCTGCAAAAAAGGGACAGGACCTGCCCTCTACACTCCATCCATGATCCGGACACATTACCCCTGCACTGCTCTGCTGCTAAAGATGGCACCAGTAGACGGACCCTTCAGTGTCCTCAGATTTCTACTATTCATGTCAGAAATCTCTGAGCTCATGCGCAAAGGAGTTGCCGACAGGAGAAGGCCACAGAGAGAGACACTACACTGGCAGCCCAGCAGCAGCAGTGTCACCATCAGCAGCAAATCTGAGTCAGTCTGCCTGTCATTGCCAGTGCTGCAGGCCTGCCCAGCTGCACTGTCTGACACTGGCAGTGTAAATAAGTGGTCGGGGCTTCAGGCTGTGTGATCACCCTTATCCCTTTCCCCCTCCCTGTATCCGCCACTGGTCAGACTAAGAGGTCTATTTACTAAGCAGTGTTAGGAGACAGTGAAAAGTGATGAGAAAGTGATAAGGTACCAGCCAATCAGCTCCCAACTGTCATTTTTCAAACACAGCCTGTGAGATGACAGTTGGGAGCTGATTGGCTGGTACCTTATCACTGTCTTATCACTTTTCACTCTTGTCTCCTAACACTGCTTAGTAAATAGACCCCTCAGTGCTGCAGTTTTATATTCATGTACATAGCTATTTTGTATCTTCTGCCACATTTATTCTAGTGCTCGGACCTGGCTGTTTACTTGGTTTAAATATTTAGTTTGGATGCATTATTTATTATACCACCATCACTGCTATAACAGATTCCTCCCCCACTGCAAAAACATGCTGTATATCTTCCCCATCCTTCCCAACTTACCTACTTTTAATTTGTCCTCTACGGGAGAAGCCAGAAAGGAGATGCAGGTGGGCAGTGAGGGGGGTGGGGCCGGACTACTTGTGCACATTTGAATAGGGGGCAGGGCCAAATTATGTAATTATCATAGAATTGTGACTTTAAGCCCCGTCCCTCCTGACAGACTGTGTATTCCCGGTAAGATTCCTACCATTCTGCCCACTAGTGCCTACTCTTCCGAGGGTGCGGGTGAACTGCCTGAAAATTCGGGAGCCTCCCACAGGTTCCCGGAAGAGTAAGCAAGTCCCAACTATGCAGCAACATATTCCCCTACATATCACTTCACTGTCCTCCCATGCAGAGGTGCAGCGTGTGGCCTGGGCGACCAGTGCATGAGCGTACTACGGCACAAAAAAGTGTGTGCTATATAATATATATATATATATATATATATATACACATGGCAGGGTCACACATGCATTCATACATACATACACACATTCATGCACATATAGGCAGTATCACACATACATACATACATACACACACATACAGGCAGGGTCACACGTACATACACACATACAGGCAGGGTCACATACATACCTACATACATACATACACATACAGGCAGGATCACACATATATACATACACACATACATAGGCAGGGTCACACATGCATGCACATACAGGCAGGGTCACATACATACATACACATACAGGTAGGCAGGGCTGCCATCAGAAATTGTGGGGCCCCATACTGACAAAATAGGCAGGGCCCCCTGGGGTATAGGGCAGACTTGGGTGGAGTTGTGGATAATGTGGGTGGAGCTACTTTGGGGGTGGTGCATTAATTGGTATGTAAATCAGGGGGGAGGGTGGGCAGGGAAGGATGCTGGCTGCACTGGGGGAGGGTGGGCAGGGAAGGATGCTGACTGCACTGGTGGTGGGGGGGCACAGGGTAGAGAAGGCTGGGTATTAATGGGGACACAGGGAGGGAAGGCTAAAAATTCGGGGGCACTTGGCTGGGAAGAGTGGATTGGGGTGGCAAAGGGCAGGGAAGGCTGGCTCGGTCTGAGGGGGGCAAAGGCCAGGGAAGGCCGGCTGGACTAGGAGAGAGGCAGGGCAGAGAAGGCTGGCTGGACTAGGACAGGGAAGACAGGCTGGCTGGACTAGAAGGGGAAGGGAGTGCAGGGAAGTCTGGCTGAACTGGTGGGGTGGGCAGGGAAGGATGGCTTGCTAGACTAGGGGGGTGGACAGGGAAGGAATTCTTGCTGCACTGGGGGCTAGGGTGGGCAGGGAAGGATGCTGGCTGCACTGGGGGGAGGGTGGGCAGGGAAGGATGCTGGCTGCACTGGGGGGAGGGTGGGCAGGGAACTATGCTGGCTGCACTGGGGGGAGGGTGGGAAGGATGCTGGCTGCACTGGGGGGAGGGTGGGCAGGGAAGGATGCTGGCTGCACTGGGGGAGGGTGGGCAGGGAAGGATGCTGGCTGCACTGGGGGGAGGGTGGGCAGGGAAGGATGCTGGCTGCACTGGGGGGAGGGTGGGCAGGGAAGGATGCTGGCTGCACTGGGGGGAGGGTGGGCAGGGAAGGATGCTGGCTGCACTGGGGGAGGGTGGGCAGGGAATGATGCTGACTGCACTGGTGGTGGGGGTGGGCAGGGAAGGAAGGCTGGCTGCAGTGGTGGGGGAGCCTGGAAGGATGGCTTTCTGGACTGGGGGGATAGGCAGGGAAGGATGGCTTGCTGAACTGGGGGGGGTGGGCAAGGAATGAAGGCTGGCTGCACTGGTGGGGTGGGCAGGGAAGGATGGCTTGCTAGACTAGGGGGGTGGACAGGGAAGGAATTCTTGCTGCACTGGGGGGAGGGTGGCAGGGAAGGATGCTGGCTGCACTGGGGGGAGGGTGGGCAGGGAAGGATGCTGGCTGCACTGGGGGGAGGGTGGGCAGGGAAGGATGCTGACTGCACTGGTGGTGGGGGTGGGCAGGGAAAGAAGGCTGGCTGCACTGGTGGGGGAGCCTGGAAGGATGGCTTTCTGGACTGGGGGGATAGGCAGGGAAGGATGGCTTGCTGGACTGGGGTGGGGGGGGGCAAGGAATGAAGGCTGGCTGCACTGGGGGGGTGGGCAGGGAAGGAAGGATGGCTGGGATGGAGAGGGCTTAGGGAAGACTGGCTGGACTGGGGGAGGGGCAGGGAAGGCAGCATCGCTGGCTAAACTGGGGGGGAGGGCAGGCTGGCTGGGCTGGGGGGGCAGTGCAGGGAAGGCTATCTGGACTCGAGTGGGGGCACAAAACATGTAGAACAGAAGTACCTGAGAAAGGGGCCATCTGATAGCGGCGAGTAGTGCAGCAGGCGGAGAAAAAGAGCATCTGCGTTGCGGCATTTAAAGTACGGAGCCGGTCGTGAGCCAATCATAGCTCGCGGAACAGGAGCCAATCAGGAGCAGCCGCTCCTGATTGGCTGCTGTTTCGCGAGCTATAATTGGTTCGCGGCCAGCTCAATACTACTATTGAGCTGGCCGAGAGCCAATCACAACTCGCGGAACAGCAGCCAATCAGGGCAGCTGGTCCTGATTGGCAGCCGTTCCGCGAGCTGTTATTGGATCGTGGGCGGCTCCATTGTACTTCAAATGCCGCAGCACCACTGATGCTCTTCCTCACCGAGTCACCGCTGCCAGCCGGGCCCCCCTCTCTCTCCGGGCCCGAGACAGGAGGCCCGGCAGTCCCCCCCTGATGGCGGCCCTGCAGGTAGGATCACACATATATACATACACACACACAGGCAGGGTCACATACATACACACACACAGGCAGGGTCACACATACATACATACATCATATACACATACAGGATCACACATGCATACATACACATACAGGCAGGGTCACACATACACACACATACAGTACATGCAGGCAGGGACACATACATACATAAATACAGGCATGAAGGGTTACATATACATACAGGCAGGGAGGGTGATAGACATAACTGGGGTACCTCTCTCACCTTAATGTGGACCCTGCAGCTTCTTCCTCATCGACATTCTGCTGTAGCCCCGCCCTCTGATGAGGTCAGATGAACATGTGCTGAGCTTCACCAATCAGGGCTCAGTACAAGCTCCTCTGACCATGGAGTCTCTCACTAGAGCAGCAGGAAGGCAGGACAGGACGCTGCTGCTCTGTATCACAGCACCTGGCAGGCTGTCACCTACTTGACAGCTGCTTCCGGAGTCCGACTTCAGGGTACCCTCTGGCAACTAAGGCGCCTGGAGCTCCGAAACCGCCCTCCCTATGCCCTTGCTCCCATGCAGTAAAACTCTTGTGAGACCATGCTCTACTATAGGACAGTAATGGCCTGGAGGCATATCACAGTGTAGCTCATTTATTCTTGCTGTTTGACTGACATTACTTATAAGAGGCCCCATTGCAGCTGTGTGGGTGATTGCAGAAAGCCACACTCAGAGTCAGGACAATGCAAGAAAGGACAGTTACAGGGAGACAGCGGTAATTCTGTACCAGGTATCCGTGCATCTGTCCTGCTTCCTGCAGGAAGAAAAGAGCGCCTTTGCCTGTGTTATGTGGCCCATAGATAGAGATAGGGTCGGACTGGGCCACAGGGGTACAGGGGAAATCTCCTGTGGGCCCCACTGCTTGAGGGCCCCCCTCCTCTTCTTATGTCAAGTTTCAGACAGTGCACTCTAATTACATTGTTACTCTATTAAAGGGTCAGTTATCTGGTAGAGCAGGACCATGGATGAACAGACCATGCACTGTAGTATCCATGTTGTCTGCAGGCTATCTCCTCTATAATGGCTGGCCAAGCATCCATTTTGGCTGGCCACAACCCTTAAGTATGGGCCCCTACCGCTGCCTTGCCCCAGTGGGCCCTTCATGCCACAGTCCGACACAGGATAGGGGATCAATGCCTTAGATAACAGCTTCTAATGCTAATGTAGTTATGCAGCCCTTCTGCAATTATTAATTCATTGAGATGTTTTGCTTTAGATCCCATTTGTTCCATCCTAGCTTCCCCGACATGTGTAATGATACTACTGCTTCTTCCATAAACAGGAGCATGTGCTTCTTGGCATGGAGTACGCATGTGGTGGGGATTTCCATCAGCTCCTCACAAGGGAAGGCCGCCTTGACATCCCCAGTGCAAGGTGAGGATATAGAATGATATATTGTAAAAGCAACTAGACAGAGGATGGACTTAATGAACATTTTCTTCTGATGTATAGAAATAGATAACACATGTAGCGTTTGTGTCAGCCGATGTAACACTGTCATGTAGTGTTCTGCATGCAGATACACCCGGAGACGCACAGAGAATATAGGCATGCTGCATATCATTTTAATCAGCAGTAGCTGCTTGTGCTATCTGTTTGCATCACTGTGGGAATAAGATACATTTGAAGGTAAAAAGTTGCACAAAAAGATGCTTGGCGCTACCAAGTTATGCCACGGCATGGCGCGATTAGAAGGGCTGTTTAACGTGCAAGGAGGCTAGATGTATTATTATTATTGTTATCCTTTATTTATATGGCGCCACAAGTGTTCCGCAGCGCCTTACATTGTACATAGAACTAATATGTATGAAGGCACATCTGTACACACTCAGCGATCCTGCCGATATGTCATTCCGATTCTGCTTGAAACTACATTTCGGGCCGATATCACTCCAGTTAATAAGGTGTGGTTTAGTATGTGGATTTCAAACCACCACTCATCAGATGTGGTTTTTAGAAGCAAACTGTTGCATTTAGTATTCCATGGTTTGAAACTCAATCCACATCCAGTGTGTAGCAATTTGTAAACCCCTAAACCACATACAGTTTTACCCCAGCCTACATCAGGGTAGAGCTTGGCTGCTTGCACTGAGTCTCACCTTGACCAGTTATATGTATCTGGTTGGCACTGCTAATAATATAACCATGGCTAGGGCAGCTCTCTCCTCTCTCTCTTTCTCCCTCTGCCTCCCTCCTCTCTCTCTTCTCCTCTCTCTCCCTCTCCTCCATTTCCCTCTCTCTCTTGCCCTCCTTACTCCCTCTATTACACTCCTCTCTCACTCCCCATCTGCTTTCTATCTCTCTCTCTCTCTCCCCCACCACTTTCTCTCTTCTCCTCCTCCCTCTCTCCCCCCCTCCTACCACTATATCTTCTTTCTCTCACTCTCATTCTCACCTATCTCTTTCCCCCACCACACTCTAGCCCAGATTCAGACCCGCTCGCTGCCGGAGGCACAGCTTTAGCGAGCAGCCAGGTGATGGTCGCGAAGGTCAGGACCATCGGGGCTTGCAACGAGACCTTTGTGGTAGGGTCTCGTCTGCCGCAAGCCCCAGAAGCTCACTACTGACATCACTTGTGATGTCAGTAGGGCCTCCCCCAAATGGCAGGCATTCCTTCGGGAACGCCTCCGTTTGGCCAGCCACCCCCCCTCCCCACCTACAAAATGGGGCGAGCTGTCGATCAACATCGACAGCCGCCCCTTTTGTAGCGAGCCCCGGAGCGAGAGAATTTATCTCTCGCTCCAGGGCTTGTGCACGTGCAGCGTGCGCACTGCCCGGCCATCAACCCGCTTGCGAGAGCTTAGCGCTTGCGAGTGGGTCTGAATCAGGCCCTCTCTTCCTCCTCCGTCTCTCTCCCTCCTCCCTCTATATCTTACTTCCCTCTCATTCTCACCTCCCTCCCTCTATTCACAATGCTGGAGGGGGTGAGAGGCTGAGTCCGTGGCAGCCAGTGAGAGCTGTGAGGGGAGGACAGGTAGGGCCTTGCTCCAGTTCTCACTGCATTTGCATAAAATTGTCAATGTTTCTTATAAATGTTTGATAAGTGACTGCAATATAGTGCAACATCAGACATGTTCATGTGCTAAGATTAACAAACATGGTTAAAAATATAAGAATGCACTGAGATCGTTGAAATTTTGTGTTCACAATCTTAAAACATTAAGGTTGTTGGAGATTTTAAAACATTATTTTTGAGAAATCTGCTTTTTAATGTTTGCATCTGTGACCATGAAAATGATAATATGCTCTGAGCAAAATGTTTTTGTTTTTTATAAATATCTTGATCCTAGCCTGAGAAAATGAAGGGCCTGACTGTGAGTCACACGCACTGCCGATTTCTTTGTGCTGCGCATGAATCTATGTCGCACTGCGCATGTGCCCAGATAGCGTGCGCACAGGGTCAGAGCTGCAATTGAGGCGCACGGGAGACACAGTCTCAGAAAAGGAAGCAGGCGGACGCAATGCCGACCGCTGGCTTCCCGACTGCTTAATCCCGGCAATGGTTAAATGACAGGCATCGAAATCTCGACACCTGTCATTTTACCTACGCCGGGAGACCGGCGCCCGGCATCCCGATCGAAGGGATGCCGGGCTATGGCCGCGGACAGCCGTGGGGGGGGGGAGGGTTAGGATTAGGGCTCCCGGGGTGGACTTAGGGTTAGACACCCCCCCCGGGAGGTTAGGGTTAGGCTAGGGGAAGAGGAAGTTAGGGTTAGGCACTGGGGAGGAGGTTAGGCAGGAAGGTAAAGGAGGGTTAGGGGGGGAATTAGATTAGTTATACTTACCTCTCTAGACGATCAGGATTTCCTCCTCTGTCGGCCTGCTGCTGTCGGCCGGCGGTAAATCATACTGATTCCCTCAGATATGTGCTGACAATGAAGTGGGTGTTCCTGGGCAGTGACAGGGAGGTGGCACAGAGCATACACAGAGATGGCCCTTTTCATGGGTGTGTCATGGGTGTGCCATGGGCATGTCATGATGTGTTGTGGGTGTGTTATGGGCATGTCATGGGTGTGTCATGGGCGTGTTGTGGGTGTACCATGGGCGTGTCATTGAAAATGTGTACACAGACTCTCAACCACTTATACCAGGAGAATTATGCCAGGCGCTGGTGTATCACACAGGAAAACACTTGGATAGTATAAATATATTTGTAATTATATTAATAATAATTCAACTTATACATATAGAAAAACTCCTGGGAATAATATCAAAATAAGTATTCAGACAGGCTGTCGATGGGCCTTAAAAGTCATAAATTGCCAGCTCAGCCGCTCATATAGGAGGCCATACTCAGATGGTGAAACTGCATCTGCCATAGGGCTGGTGCCAGTGTCAGTGGTACGACCAATTTGTATTTCAGCATCTATGGGCGCTGACAGTGGGTGTCTCAGACCTTGCACATTCGTAGGTACAAGAGTACACCAGGGAAGACTTTGCAGCATCATTGGCATAAAGTCACCGATTGGCAACCACCAAAAGATGCACACACGGATGCGGCTGGGTCCCACTCAGAATCATATGCTCACCAATGCCAATATTAGCCACATTTTTACATTGTCAAACACTTATACAACAGAAGCTACATGAGATGTATATTTGGGACACACTCTTATAGTAATAAATGTGTGCTGAGAATAAAAGCAAACAGTAAGGTAAGTTGCATTGGTCACTTGATGAGGAATGTCCCTATAGTAATGTATACATATATTACTCACCACTTGTGTTTGGAGGAGATTCTGCTCTCACTGTTGTTGCCAGATCTCAGGCTGGGCTCCATTAGGCAGGTCAGAGAGAACAGCGGGGCGAGTCAGCTTTATATAGGAAAGGAGGCAGCTGTCAGATGCAGGGAGAAGGACACATGGGTATAATACCATCCAATTAGGATAGAGCTGGGTGGAGCTTATCACATAGAAAGGTGCTATTTGCCTTTGAGCATGCAAGTTGGCCAATCTTACTAACACTGGAGCTCATTCAGACCCGCTCGCTGGATGCGTTCTTTCACTCCCAGTGTATGCAAATTCGGCTAAGTGACGGCACGGCAGGCGATCGCACGGCAAGGCATAAGCACGCCCTCTATGTCTTGGCGTGCAATCACTTTGTGTATGCAGACGACCCCACCAGCTTGTCTTAAGACGCCCCTAATGCCATCCCATCTCCAGGAAGTGTATGCAAGCATCGGTACATTGGGTACCATCGAAAGCGAACGCAGCACTTGAGGTAGTCTATACCCTACCTCAAGCACTGCGATCACTTGAGTGTAAAAAACAGCCAGATGATGTGTACAATGACGCTTCCTTTTAACTATGCACGCCTCTGAAACGGCGTTATTTCAGTCAGGCACGCCTGCGTTCACATCTACACTCCCCCGTTTCTAGTGGCCAGCCCGTGTTACCACCCACAAACGGCTTCTCCCGTCACTCACTCTGCTGGGCTGTCTATGTTCGGCAAGCGCACCCTTCCCGATCTTTCGCTGTGGTTTGCACACGCGCACTGCGATGCATACGCATTCGCGCACAATGCGAATCATCGGCAGCTACAAGCGAACACTACTTAGTGACCGAGTCTGAATTGAGACCACAGTTAGATTAGTGATAGGTATCACCAAAGACAAATTATATAAAACAAATATCGGAGACATTGTCTGAAAATGTGTTGCCAATATGTAACCATCCTAACAATGACACATTGATTTATTCTCTTTCTACCAGGTTCTATGGAGCGGAGATTGTATGTGGGGTACAATACCTCCATTCCAAGGGCATAGTCCATCGGTAAGTATATAGCTACAACATGACAATAGTATAATGACGTTATATAAGTATGGATTGTATTATGCAGAATGTTTACATGTTATACTTTTATTCATTGCCGATATTTCCCCCTACATCTTACACACTGCGTCCCTTACACAGTAATGCTCACTCTGTATTCTCAGAACACATATAGGATCTCTCTGCACAAGTCACTTATTCTGTTACTGGGATTTGTGGGTGAGGAGAGTTTTGAAATATTTGTACTCACATTATTCATAGATTCTATCCAGAAGCTTCTCAGCTGCCTGATATGGGGATGTTTTACTTGTGGCCCATATTGCCTACTCTCCCTCATTGTCAGGGAGACTCCCTGAAATAGTAGTAATCTCCCTGTCTCCCTGAAGAGTCTAGAAATCTCCCTGATTGCACCTTACCCCCATTATGAAGTTGTTATATTAAAATAAAAGCAGAGATATATACATTCAAAATGTGATCATTAGTATAATTTCCCTGCATTGGTTATAAGACACAATGATCCCTATGGCTACATGCATTTTCTGAAAAGTATTATTGTCTTTTCATCAACAAGTAGATCCTACTAACTGCTTTGGGTGCATTTACATTTGGATGTAAGTCAGTTCTATGACACGCCTCTCAGATGTAGCAGTACACGCCCACTTTACTGTGCGCTCATACTGTAGGTGCTGCTTTCACCATCTTCCTGAAATGCCTTTTCAAAAGTAGGCAAGTATGTTGTGGCCCCCTCACATCAGGCATTGTCAGGGTAACTCCATAGCAGTCTACATGCTGAGTATAGGACATCCTTTCTGTCTGCTTAAGGACGTCACTCTCTCCTGTAATTCGGGGATATCACACTCTTACTGCACATGTCCAACACTACTGGAGAGGACCTCTGAGGAGGAGTAATAAAACATTATTCAAGCCCCTTCATCTTTACATTAAATTAAAAGATTAAAACACTTGTACAGAAATACCCTGTTAGGATATTACCAATTTACCTTTCATGAGTTGTTCATATAACAAGAGGAGAACCAGACTGCAGTTAATATTAAGGAGACATTCATAATAACATCCATTATTTACTCTTCTAGCAGATTAGTTCTCTGACAACAATTGCAGCAAAACCCAGCAGAGAAACCTCCCACCTGGTCTGGGAGCAGCTATAGTACCAGTAACTGTGGTTACTGCCTGGTAGCTGCTGTGCTTTCTCTATGCCATCAACTTGGGCAATCCAATACAAGACAGGAAACTGAATATTACCTAACATTAGCTAATAGTGTTATATTTCTTCTCCTTTATCAAACTGCTACCAAACTTCAGTGAGGAAATAGCAATAGCTAATAGCTCTTAGCCAGTAAATTAGAGGCTGACAGCAGCTCTAAGATCCAGTAAAAAGTTTGTGAGTTAGAAAATAGGGTCTGATTCAGACCCGGTCGCAAGCGCTGAGCGCTCGCAACCGGGTCAATGTTTGCCTACTGGGCATGCGCACGACGGAGCCGGTATGCACGAGACTCGGCTAGCGACAGGTGCTCCGTTGCTCCAGGTCTCGCACCAAAGGGGGTGAGCTGTCGATGGTGATTGACAGCTCGCCCCGTTTGGTAGGCGGGCAGGGGGGGTGGCTGGCCAAAAGGAGGCGTTCCCGAAGGATTGCCTGCCATTTGGGAGCGGCCCCACTGACATCACCAGTGATGTCAGTGGGAGAGCTTCTGGCTCTATTAGAGCCAGAAGCTCTCTGGGGCTTGCGGCCACGAGACCCTACCACAAGGGTCTCGTCGCAAGCCCGATGGTCGCAATGGTCTTGACCATCGCGACCATCAACCTGGCTGCTCGCAATAGCTGTGGGTGGTCACCCACAGCTATGCGAGCGGCCAGGAGGCCGAACAACAAAAAACAAAAAACGCCCTGATTTAGAGCGAGCGCTCATTAAGAGCATCTGTCTCTGAATTAGGCCCAGTATACACTGGCCACTAGTAACACTTAATGAAAATCTCGGGTAATTCACTTTTACCCGGTAATTTGCTAAACAACCCGGGTTATTTCCCTGTGTGAAAGGGTCAACCCGGGACTTAATTCCTGAGTCTACGACCCTGCAAAAAACCAGGGTGGGAGACCTGGGAATTTAGTCCCCGGATGCCCCTTTCACACAGGGAAAAATCCCGGGTTGTTTAGCAAATTACCGGGTAAAAGTGAATTAAACGGGGTTTTCATTTTCAGTGTGTAAGTGGTATAAGATAGGCCGGCCCAAAGGCAAAATATGTACAAGAGTGACATGCCAGCCACTGTTCTATTATCACAGCACATTTATGTAACTTATCTCACATACTGTGTATGCATAATTTATCATTAATGGTAATGGTGTTTTATACAAATGGGACCTGGGCCCATAGATCTGTTAATGTAGAAAAGAGAAAATGTGACCAAGTGGAGGGGAAAATAAATTCTGTGAATTAGGCTTGTGGCACGGCAGAGGCATTATACTAAATTTACTTTGAGTACAACACAGATTTTCTTTCCACCTTTGCTTGCAGCAATAATTGGAATCCTTTGTGGAAAATATTAATCGCACACAGGTTTTTAACCCCTTTACTGCTGATCCAGTTTTGGCACTTTTGTAATGGTCACATTCCAGCATCTAACATCAGTCATTATTTATGGTGTACACACAAATCATACCTAGTTTTTTCTGAAGACTCTGACTTTCCTGGTAATAGCATTAGTTTGCTTATTTCTCCTACCAAGGCAAAAGCCAATCTACCAACAATGGCATAAAATGTTTGTTTTTTTATTGTAATTGCAAAACAGTGTGAACCAAAATAAAATGTATGCATTATTTTGTAACCATTAATCCACCTTTCCAGACCAGCATCATAATGCATTCTACACAGGTTTCCAAAACAGAAGCTGCACAGAAAGTGATAATGCATTTTCTCTATTACGTGTATGAATGAAACACATAAAGGGCCTGATTCTGTGTCACAAGCAGCTCTGTATGCGGCCACATTCCAATGCACATATTTTGGTAACAGGATGTTATTGCGAGTAAGCGCACATCATCCTGTGTGCACATTGCGCCACCCATTCATTTTCCATACGCAGTCACAGCCATCATCTCTGGTATTGGCACTTACACTATCCCATGCTGGGTGCAGGAGATCCATCTGCAGGACTCAGAACAGGATGGTACCTCTGGCTACATGCCCATGGCATTCTATCTCTCCTATTATTCTTCCGTGCATCCCCCCGTTCCACATACAGAGAGAAACAGCAGAGGTCTGTCTAACTAAGAATTATAGGCAAATATGGTAGTGTACATATGCGGTTTGCTATAATTCACTAGATGCAGCCATGTACAGAGCTGCGGGCAACACAATTCTGGCGAAATGTGCAGGAATAATATGGCAGCTCAACAAGGCATAGCACTCTGATACATAGACAATCTATCGCATCAAATGAGGGGACATTTGTATTAATTGATTCCAGCATGTGGGAGATCTGGGGATTAGAACCACACCAGCCCTGACTTATTACACTTCTATAGCATAGGGTGCTATTGTGAGGTGATCACAAGTAAAAAACTACTAAGAGGGCACATTTTTGAAAGAGGGGAAATTCCTCTTTTACAAGAGGTTGACCCAAGAAAATTCCTCTTTTACATGAGGTTGCCGAGGGGGGCATGGCAGAGGAGACTGCAGCTGGGCTGCTGACAGATAAGAGAGAGGGGGGCAGCATCGGACCCAGGACCCTCCAACAAGCCCGGGTAATTAATACTCGCCCCCCCTCAGCGCCACTGGATGGGGAAATTAATTATGTTAAGTACCCTTCCCTATCTGCCAGGTCTACTAGTATTTCTGCAGTGCAGGTTGATACTGCCTGGTGATCACCAGATAATAACCACAAAGAGGCTACATTATTTGAAAGCGGGGACTCCCCTCTTTCAAATAAAGATGCCCCTGAGTTTATTCAAGCAAGGATGGGATATATATTCCCCTATCCCTGGACTTTATAATAATCTCTGGAGCTCAGATGTGTTCTCTGGTGATCACCGATATTCACCACAGAATAACTTCTCTGGAATCAAATCATTTGAAAGGGGAGATTCTCTTCTTTCATATGAGGGTTCCCCTTAATCTGTGGATGCCAGGATAGAGCAGATAGAGCACTCAGAATGCTCTTTCCCCTATTTTCTAGCTTTTAAAAAGTTCTTCAATGTTTAATCTGGAAGGGTAATGATGATTAATGACATCACAGGGCCGACAAGATGACATCATCAACCCCCACTCCCTTCTAGGCAACATCAACTATAAGAGGGGACTGTTCAGTAACTTCCCCATCCCAATTTGAACCTCTACATTGCTTAGGACGAGTCCTACTTGTCCTTAGCTGCAAAATGGTTAAAAGATTTCTGCTGAACCCATATAAATGTACATAAAATAGAGGGCTCATATGGACACTAATTTCATAATGACAATATAAGGTGCTGGCACTCTAGTCAATGCTCCTAAACCTACATTCAAAACTACTAATATTTAGAATGTACACATCATTTAATGTATCAAAATAATATTTGCATAGTGCATACAAAGAGTTTTTTTTCTTCACAGAGACCTCAAGCCTGAAAACATTCTAGTTGCTGAAACGGGTCATCTGAAGATTGCAGACTTCGGTCTTGCAATTGAAAACATGCTGGGAGACAGAACAGCCAATGGATACGCAGGAACACCTGGCTACATCGCTCCTGAGGTGAGGTGCACAGGATTTCCTACTGTTACTCATGTAACTACTCACATTTCATAGAGGAGCCTGGTATAATGCAATATGGCTACAAAAGGCACACTTTAAGAACACCTGTACATTACCTGCACAGCTTGTGACTACGGTAATGTACCGTGATGCCTGTGCAGTGGCAAATAATCGCTCCACTTATGGAAACATTGGTATTATGTACATCTCTGTATCAGGCCCATTAGCCATTGTCAGAGATCTCTTAGTGAGACGTCAGGCTCTCACATGTGATTACGTTGTTACAGTTGTATCTGCAAGATCATTAGTGACCCAACACTGTAGAGAGCTAATCCCCACACCCCCTGGTGGGTCCCTCTGCTTTACCTGTACCAAGTCCTGGCTATAGCACTGGTGCTAGTTACACATTATGAGGGGATAACAAGGAGTTTTTTATAATGACGGCCATCATCGTCATGTGATTTATAATGTTGTCTTGAGATGTTACTATGTAAACAGTAAGAAAAGGTGAGTAAGGTAGGATACAAGACAGTAACTATTATTATATTCCTGATATCCCAGGTCAGGGAAATATCCATGATATATAAATAATGAAATAAAGATCGGAGTAATAGTAATGCCTGTATAGTATACATGCAGCCTTCCCCATACAACCCAGCACATGCCAATATGATTACAAGCTTGCACAGTCACTCATCAGTGTTCTGAATTGGAGCATTACATTGTATTGTTATTCTACCTCCATGTTTTCTATCCCCACATAAACACTTACTATATAGAGTGATGGACTGGGGCAGTGAGATAAAAGAATGTACATTAGAGAGGGATTGGTGACAGCCATAATAACTATTATCTTTCTTCTGGTAGATGCGGTCTGGCAAGAACTACAATGCTGGTGCTGACTGGTATTCGTTTGGTGTCATCCTAACCCAAATGATCACCAGCAGACTTACCTTCCAACGTAAGCTATTTAAAGCACCAGGCGCAGCAGCCAGAGACATCATTGTAAAGGTAACCAGATATTACGTATAGAAGTATTTCTGTCACTTATACAATTCTAATGGCTATAGATAACGTTATATAACATTATATACAGCATGAGGGAAATCCTAGATGTTTAATTTAACATGCCATTTATCACTGTGATACAGATGGCGGTAACCATCAGGATGCTGGCTCAGTGCGTCTCAGACCCATGCACACATTTATAACATCCGGCACTTTTGTCTGATGTATTAAATGCATCCTCCTCTGTATCAGGCCCAATGTGAGACATGCTACAGTCCCCAGATAGAATCTCAGTGTTATCATACTGTGGCCATGGACAGATCACTTTATATTCCTCTGTGCCAGGCAGCAGAAATGTGTATAACATGATGTGTTGAGCACTTCTGCTGTATTAATTAAAGTCACTAAATTAAATACAAATCACTTTTTCAGCTGCGCGATAAAGATCCGACCAGACGCCTCGGAGTGCATGGAAAGATCCGCCACCATCCATTTTTCCAGCATGTTGACTGGGTCTCAATTGAAGCTCTTGAAGTTGCACCCCCATACATACCCGCTCCAGTAAGTATAACACAGAACTTGTATGAGCTCCTGGGCAGCCTGTAACTAAATGCAGATCAGCAGATGATGTATAAGTGTCAGTCACATAGATATAAGGAGATGTGCCCCTGTCACTTCTACCAGCTCTCTCTAATACACTCACACATGTACATTGTAATCAGAAGTCAATTAACCTATCAATGTGTTTTTGGAGTCTGGAAGGAAACCCACACCAACATGGGGAAAACATACAAACTCCATGCATATAGGGCCTTGGCTGAAAATTTAGCTCATGACCCCAGTGCCAGGATGCTGCAATGTGACTAATGTGCCACCTGGCTACTTTTACATAATTATAAATGGAAATTTTTAAATAAGATATTCTTGTGATCAGGTCTATACAGTAATTACTGACAAGACACATTTATAAGGGTTTTCTTTCTATAAGTGGACATACAGTATATAAGAAAGGATTTTTATTACTTTGATAATACTTTCTTATAGCTGAATTCACATCTGATATATATATCACAAATCATACATATAAATAAAACACAATGATACATATAAATAAAACAATCGGTTTGTTTGCAACACAGTGTCACATAACTGGGAACATTGGGCCTAATTCAGAGCCGGACGCTATTTGCAGACGCTCGTTCAGAAAAAGGGGCTGGCTATTTAAATTAAGCGCTCGCTCTTTGCGGTCTGTTGACGCCTCTATGTCTGAACGAGCGAACAAAACATGCGCTCACTATTTTGGAAAAAATGCCCCCTGGCCGCTCGCATCATACATCATCTCCGCTATTTATTAGATTAATCGAGTACATCGAAAGGCGTCTGAACTGCTCGCAGTGCTTGTGGTAGCATTTTCCGACCGCAATCATGCGAGCAGTTCAGGCTAAAATACAACCAAGTGACGTGGTCAATGACGCTGCTTTGTTAATTATGCACACCCTTAAAACGCCCGTTTTGACCATTTGGCACGCCTGAGTTCGGATCTCCACTTCCCGTTTTCAAGCACCTTCCCCTGTTACCACCCACAAACGCCTCATCCTGTCACTCAAAATAGCAGGCATTCGCTATTTTGTGAGCACACGATTTCCGACCGCACTGACTGGTTCGCGCATGTGTATTACAAGCCATACGCATGCGCAGGTGTGCGAACATCGCTCGGAGCGAACGAGCGGCCGCTTACGAGCGGCTCTGAATCAGGCCCATTATTCATACCATTGCAAACAGAGGAACTATTGTGTACAGCCTTTTACCATTGTATCTGGAGAGGGGCTTTGGCACCCTGTAATACAGGGGATTGGAGATCACTTCCCACCGGTTGTTTTATTTATATGTATCATTGTCATTTTGTACAATATATGTCTTTTAGGATTATACCTTTTTAGGAATCCCATTTAGGGATAATCTATCTATTATATATGTGCATACAAATATTTAAGATTTAAATTAAAGACATTTTTTCATTTTCTATCTGCTGTGAGACATTAGCGCCGTCTATCAACTGTTTGTGTATAGTTGGATGGTTGGACTGAAAATCTTTACGTGTGTATGCAGCTTTACACATTGAAATGAAAGATGCAATAATCACTTATTTCTTCTTTCTGTAGCCAGCCATTCCTCACTCTGGATGCAGAAAGAACCACCTGGAAAGTCTGGAAGCTGCAGAGGCCAGCAAACAGTCAATAACATCCAAGGACCAGGCAGTATTTCATGGGTTCTCATTTACCAACTCCACCTGGAGAACCCTGCCAAAGCCACCCTGCCTATAAGTACACAGAGCTCAGGCAGCAGCACTGCTGGTTACACCAATGGAGGTCTCTGCATGTATGTACATAATATATTTATATTTTATTATTTGTGAACAAGGATATAGGGCTCTATTTATTAACATTATTTTTACTAAAATAAAGTGAAAAAGGGTGTTTTCACACCCTTTTCACATTATTTTAGTTTCACCTGTATTTATTACAGGGCAATTGGAGTAGAATTAGTAAAATTCTACTCCAACCCCCAGTATCACTTATTTTTAGTAAAGCAGATCGCATTTCCCATAATTGTAATGGGAAATGTGATCTGTGTGCAAGTTACTAAAAATAAATTGTAAAAAAATACCGGGGGAAGCCCTGTGATAATAACGCCACCTGGAGGTGGCGTTATCCAGGGTCTCCCCCGGTTACCGGGCTCCCACTCTGCTCTAACGGGGAGAGCAGAGGCGGGAGCCGGTACCAGTAATCAGCTATGTGGTCTAAAGAGACCACAAGCTGATTGCTGTAAAACAAAGAAAAAAAAATTAAACATTTTTTTTTTCACTTACCTGAATCCAGGGACCGGTCATCGGGCCTCCAGTGATGGCTCCTCTCCGGTCAGCTGGTCTCCCACAGTGCACTGGGGCCCGGTCATCAGGTGATCGGGCCCCAGTGCAGTATGGGAGATCACCTGATCGGGAAGCCCGGAGAAGACCACCGGAGGCCAGGAGGATGCAGGTAAGTGTAATGAAGGGAGGGGGGGTCGCGGGGGGGGAGGGGGGGTAGCGGGGGTCCGCGATCGCGGGGGGCGGGGCTTAGCGCCGGGGGGCGGGGCTTAGCGTCGGTGGGGGGGTAGTAGCGGTGGTCAGCGCATGCGAGTGCTCTTAGTCGCGGTATTTTTTCTGAAAATACCGCGACTAGAGTGCGGATGGGATCCGCAGGGACAGAGCTTTATCGCAAGCTCTGTCCCTGCAAGGGATTTATAGTAAATCCCTGTGATATTGCCTGAATTCGCAATGCGAATTCACTCGGTAATATCACACTACAATCCGCATTCAATATGCGGATTGTAGTAAATAGAGCCCAAAGAGAGAAAAAGGGAGCTAGAGCTAGTAACAATGATGTACAGTAAGGGGCAGTAATAATCAATATTCATGGTGAAAGGTGTACAATAGGCTTCTCACAAGACTAAATGGAGAAACAATAGCAGTCTTGAGATTATTAACTAAACTGATATACAGCTTGAGTTACACATAAGAGATATAATAAAATGGAGGATAGGGGATGAGGAGAGGAGAAGAGGCCTGTCAGGGATGTTAGCAGAGGATGGACACCTCAGAAGAAGCAAGAGAACCATGCAATATCAGTTGTTTCACGGGGCCTTATGGTGCGTGATCCAGGGGGAACAAATGCTGGAGAATTTATTAGAGCATTTATGAAAGACGCTAGTAATGTATTCTAGCTGGTATGTACCCAAAATGGAAGTGATCAGTGCAGTGGGTGATTGGGTTATTGTATGTCATGTAGAGCGTAGCAGCCAGGGCTGCATGTAAATGGTTGTATAGTGTATCACCAGAAATAGAATAGGGACAGGATAAGTAATAAGGTGTGTTCTGTCCACAGATCATCTGGTAACATCAGTGAGAGCCAGCTAGTGGAACACCGTCATACACATGAAGAGAAGGAGCAAGGATTCCACCGAGGTCGTCAGATGAACTCGTTACTTGGTGAGTATTGTTTGGTAAGGGACATGAATGGTGCTGCTCTCACAGAACTGCCCTTTCTTTTTCTTTTACAGAAATCCAAGGCCGGTGTACAAGGCAGGGATCCTCTTCTCCCGCATCAGTGCTGCGCCCATCAGTGAGGCCTGAGTTACATTCTCTGAATACGGCTGGATCACATCATGGTGAGTCAGGAATCTGAGGTGTCTCTCTCTTACTATCTAGCTCTACACACCCTTACTTATTGGCATAGTGGGCAGGATCATCTATAATATATTAGGACCAGGGAGTGCCCAACACCTCCCGTACCAGCCCTAGTCCTGTTTCTATTCAATCACTAGCCATTCTCTGCTCACCACACTTTTCTATCATATGTCACCCTTTGCCTACCAGCTTCTATCTCACATTCCATGTCCTTTCTACCTGCTTTTTCTTCATATTCCATCTGGTCACCAACTTTTCCCTCACATGCCCCCATGCTCACCAGATTTCTGTCACATGCCACACACTCCCTACCAGCTGTACTCTCACATGCTCCCACAGCCACCATGTCTTATCTCCCATGACACCCTCTGCCCACCAGTGTTTATCCCATATGCCAACCCTTGCCTTCCAAATTTTCTCACCCCTGTCATACCTTGCCCAACAGAAGTTCTCACACAAGTCACACAATGTACATTACACAGACCACACATTGGCCCACATTCAGAGGCGTTCGCAAGAAGCAGGGCTACCCATCGACCCGGTTGCGAGCACATCAGTGCTTGCGACCGGGTCTGAATGAGACCCATTGTCCTGACACTTTGCCAGCCTGATATGTACAGTACTGATACAATTACATTATACATACCACACTTTATACTGACAATATTCCAGCCTCATATATGTATAGTACATATACTTAGCATATTATATGGATCACATTCTGCCTCATTTATGTACAGTATCTAATACCCAGCACATTACAGGGACCACACTCTGCCCTGATTCCATGCCAGACTTATATACCGATACCAAGGCTATAACAGGTATCATAGTCTGCCCTGACACTATGCCAGCTTCATAGATGTTCAGTCTAATATCCAGCCCGTTACAGGGACCACATTGCCAGCCTCATATGCACATTGCCAGCCTAATATACAGGGGGGTTAGTGTCAGCGTGCGGGGAGGGGGGGTTAGGGTTAGGCATCCCGGGGGGAGGTTAGTGTTAGGCACCCCCCCAGGAGACTGAGGTTTAGGGCGCCAGGAGGGGGACTTAGGGTTAGGCGAGGTTATTTTTAGGCACCACTAAGGGTGGGTTAGGGTTGGGGGGGTAGGGGAGGGTTAGATTACTTACCGAGTAGCGTCAGGATCTCCTGCTGTCGGGCTTCCAGAGATGGTATTTGAACCGGTGGCTAAAGAGCTGTCGATATTTCAATACCATTCCCAAAAAACACAGCCTTATATACTTAGCTACACATACAGTACCGTGCAGAACTAATACATGTTCTTATCTACAGAAGGGTTCAGTGTTTGTACAGAGTAATGTCCCTTTGTTTTATTTATTTCCCATCCTCCAGCATTACTCCAAATGGTTTGGTATACCGCATACTTGCCGACTAATTTTTTATCCTCCCCGGGAGAAATCCTGGGAGGAGAAGCAGCTGGATGGCAATGGGGGGGTGGGACATGACAGTCCAAGTAATTAAGCCCCGCCCCCTCGTGGTAAGTTGCCACGATTCACGCAGCGTTAAACAGGGGTGGAGCCAAATTACGTGATTCTTGCAGAATCGCGTCATAAAACCCTGTCCCCTACACGGGGACCTGCAATCGCCACAGAAATTTTACCTATTCTGCCCACTTCACTAGGAAGTGGGCAAGAATGCGGGAGAAATGCCTACTCTACCGAGGGTGCGGGGCTTACCTCAAAAATCGTGAGCCTCCCGTGACTCCTTTGAGAGTAGGCGTGTATGGTATACCGGCAGAGCCGTAGCTAGACATTTTGGTGCCCTGTTCCAGAATTTGCATCAGCGCAAACAGGGCAGACTTGCCTACCCTCCCGATTTGGTCGGAATCCTACATGTTGTAAACAGGGCAGACTTGCCTACCCTCCCGATTTGGTCGGAATCCTCCCGATTATCGGGTGCCGTGTCATCGTGGCTCCGCCCCCTGCTTTACAATGCCTTTATTTTCGGCATTGTGAAGAGGGGGCGGGGCCATGATGGCACGATCGCACGGATATGCCCCCGGTCCCACCCACATGCAGAGTCAGTGTCCGGCCACGCCCCCCGCTGTGTGCAGGCATTCAGCTCCTTCCCGGAAGGAGGGAGCTGTATGTCGGCAACTATGAAACCAGGACAGTGAGCGTTACAGGGTGTGGCCACACTATACTACCCCCCAATTCACATTACGAGACATACCGTGTTTCCCCGATAATAAGACCTACCCCGAAAATAAGACCTACCCTTAATTTTGTAACCCGGTCCAAATTAAGCCCTACCCCGAAAATAAGACCTACCTGAACTCATTTTGAGCTGGGAATGCTGCAGAGACCAGCGTTCCCAGTCATACAGTGCGCGGGTGACGTCACCCGCGTGCTGAGGATCCTGTGCGGCCGCGCCTGCTGGATCATGTTAGATCCAGTCAGCGCGCAGGTGAGAGTGACATCCCGGACGGCGGCGAGTCAGGTAAGTGCACTGCAATAAGGGACACTGCTACAGGGGGGGCCTGCATAAGCGGCACTTCTACAAGGGGGCCTGCAAGGGGGGGGCATGCATAAGCGGCACTTCTACAAGGGGGCCTGCATAAGGGACACTTCTGCAAGGGGGCCTGCAAGGGGGGGGCATGCATAAGCGGCACTTCTACAAGGGGGCCTGCAAGGGGGGGCATGCATAAGGGGCACTTCTGCAAGGGGGGGCCTGCATAAGGGGCGCTTCTACAAGGGGGCCTGCATAAGGGGCACTGCTGTCAATATTAATTAATATAAGACCTACCCCGAAAATAAGCCCTATGGTGTTTTTTTTAACAAAAAAAAAATAAGACAGTGTCTTATTATCGGGGAAACACGGTAGTAGTTCCCCTTATTTACATTACACTACATAATAGTGTCCCTTATGCAAGTTAGTAATGCCCCTTACAAATTATGACCACACAGTAGTAGTGCCCCTTACAAATTACGGCACACAGTAGTAATGCCAATTACACATTATGCCCATAGTAGTAGTGCTCCTTACACATTATGCCCTCAGTAGTAATGCCCCTTATACATTATGCCCTCAGTAGTAATGCCCCTTACACATTATGCCCACAGTAGTAATGCCCCTTACACATTATGCCCACAGTAGTAATGCCCCTTACACATTATACCCACACAGTAAAATTCCCCCCTCCCCCTTACACATTATGCCCACACAGTAATAGTCCACCTTACACATTATGCCCACACAGTAAATATCCCCCCCTTACACATTAGGCCAAACAGTAACCCCCCCTCACCCTTACACATTAGGCCAAAGTAAAAATCCCCCCTCCCCCTTACACAGTATGCCAATTAAAATTATAACAAGTCGGGGGTGGGGGCATTAGGGAGCCGCAGTCTCTATCTGCCGCAGTAGGGGGAATGGTGGCAGGCCTGTGGCTCCTCATCGCAGGCCACCTTGGGACTGACTGGGAGTCGTAATGACATCTCTCCCAGTCCACAAGTGATACTAACAGAAACAGAGAGGGGGCGCTGCAGCGCTGCCCGGTCCACTGTAAAGTATATAAGTAGCAGTGTGCCCGGCAGTTAAAGAGCCAAGCACACCGCTACTATTAATCGTTGTAGCGGGCAGTAGTAGCCATGATCGTAGGTGGAGGCAGCCGGTTCCAGCCACAGAGCAAGTGTGCTTTCATTAAGAGTCATTTACCAAAACTCCATTTATATTTTCTAGTTACAGATTATTATTATTGTATATTTATACAATGCCTGGTAATATGTAGCTAGCAATGCAGGAACCTGTGCTGATTATAAACACCTATGGGCAGATGGGAGGGGTGCTGGTACCTAGCAGAAGGAAGTGGCTCTTTTCTTTATATACACAAATACTGGACTGCACACCCTAATTTGCACACCAGTGGAGGATTCTAACTAGGGGCAGTGGGACTGCAGCCCCCCCAGTAAAAATCTGCCACTGTGAGTCCCCATCAGTGATCTCTGCTCTGACTCTGGCACCGCCCACTCACTGGCGTGCTAATCAATAGCAGGGCAGGCACAGCAGGGAGCAGGAGACAGTCTCCCTGTGTAGACCTGCCCTGCATGTTGGCACTGGCAGTGTAGTATACCAGCCCAGTTGCTTTTATACTACAGCTGCGCATGCACGTTCCCCCCCCCCCCCCGAGCCCGTCTTTTGCACGTGTGCAATACAAGATTAGGAGCCCGGGCAGCCCCCCGGCTGGGAAAAGGTAAGAACCATCACTGGTGCACATTCTTAGGGGTATATTTACTAAAGTGAGAGTTTTTAGAATTGAGGATGTTGCCCATAGCAACCAATCAGATTCCAGCTATTATCTTCTAGAAGGTGCTAGTTAAATGTTAAGTAGAATCTGATTGGTTGCTATGGGCAACATCTCCACTTCTAGAAACTTTCACTTTATTAACTATAACCCTTATTCTTTGGAAGGTTTATGATTATGATTAGAGGCCTTTTCCTCTAATTACACAGCAGGCTCTATGAGGACCCCTTGTGGGCTGGGTGTTGGACAGTCATGAAATAATATAAATATGACAATGTGCTATAACAACAGATATTACCGTTCATCAGTCTAGTGGATAGATGTATGATAGAAAATGACTACTTGGTTGCTATGGACTACATCATATGATTTATCTTAGTAATCAGCCCCCATGCCTTAATAATTAATAAGACTTAAGTATAAAATAAAAGCTCATTTACTAACTGCAACATATGACGACATTCAGTGTGTTCTGTTTATTTAAATGTGTGTATTAGGACATGTACAGGGGAAGCCCATGTTATACCTTTGGTAACTGTCCACAAAATGGAGATAAATCTATTTTGGATGGATTGTGGTGCACGTGGAAATGTAGATGACAGGGATGCCGAGATTCTGGCTGCTCCTTCCGGGAGGGAACAGCCAGATTGGCATAGCAGGGGACCGTGGCCGGCATAGGGTGGCATGGCTGGACAGCTTACCCGGCATTTGCGGGCAGAGTGGGGGGCATGGCCATGTTTCCTTTTGGCCCCACCCTCCTATTATTGCACAATCACCCTATTCATTAGTCTCCCATATTACGCTTTCTCCTAAAACAAGCATCACCAGTCATATATTAATAATAACTGGGAGGGTACTGGGAGGGATGTGGACTGTTTTTACTGTATGTGTCCCTTTTATATGTCAGTGCTTTTATTACAAAGCGTATATATGTGCACCTAGTCAGGCATTCATATGAAAGATGTCTGGGTGATACAAAAACCATCCTACTGATAGTATAGAGGCCCTGATTCAGAGCTGAACACTCTTTCAGAGCGCTCGCTCTGAATCAGGGCATTTTTTTGTTTTGTTTCAGCCACCTGGCCTCTCGCATAGCTGTGGGTGACCACCCACAGCTTTTGCAAGCGGCCAGGTGATGGTCGTGACCATCGGGGCTTGCGACGAAACCCTTGTGGTAGGGTCTCGTTCCCACAAGCTCTAGTGAGCTTCGGGCTCTAAATAGAGCCGGAAGCTCACCACTGACATAACTGGTGATGTCAGTGGTGCCTCCCACAAACAGCAGGCGTTCCTTCGGGAACTCCTCCGTTTGTGTAGCCACCCCCCCTGCCCGCCTCCAAAACGGGGTGAGCTGTCAATCACAATCGACAGCCACCCCGTTTTGGTGTGAGACCCGTAGTTACGGAGCACCCGTCGCTGGCTGAGTCTCGCGCATGCGCACGCCAGAGGTGGCGCATGCGCAGGGGGCAAACATCGACCCGCTTGCAAGCAGGTCTGAATCAGCCCCAGAGTTAGACCAACTCCTAATTACAGACACCTTCTGAGATCCTTTAGCAGAGAAGAGTCTCTGTGACCACACACTAACCAGAGAATGCCCCTATAAATGCCCAATCTCCTTCCCTTCAGTCTCAGTTACATATCACATCCTGCAAGTGTAGCCCCCGATATTTAGCTACAAACACTGATTATCCCAACTTCTCCCACCAAGATGTTGCACCACCCGTAGATGTACAGATCCAGGTGCTTACTGTATAAGTGTGCACATTAGTGCAAGAAGAGATGTCACAAGGCAGCATATGCTCTACAGGGGTGTAATATTACACGCTGGTATATAACCCGGCTATATTACTGCATGCTATCAGCTGTTGGTGAGTAACAGGGAATAAACAAAGGGTACAAATGTAAATAAAGATGTATATAATGTTATACAGTATCTAGTTGTACATGTTACGAGTGCACATGTGTAATAGGTATACTGATCTGATATTCATTTGTAATTATACAGCACATCGAAGACAACATAGTTATCAAGTCTGTAGAAGATCGAAGATTGTAACCAATAGAATACTAAGAATTTTTATATTTTCTGAATTATATTTGTTATATTTTATGAAAAATTTTCTTTTTTCTATATAGATTGTTATTTATATGTTTTACCTTATTTACTTTTATACTTATTTATTTACATTTTAATATTTATAGAATTTTAGTATATATTTAATATAAGAGATAATAACATCAGAGGTGTGTGCTGGCCGGCTGGAAGGGGTGGTTTGGAGGCCGGATATAAATAAAATAAATTGATATAAAAGTGAATGGATTGTAATACGAGGATGGTTCAATAAGTACGGTAACATAACCTCTCACGTGTGTAATATTCTCTATTTCATTCTAATTTCCCACCAGGCCAGAGCAGGTAGACCACTGCTTCCCCTCACAGCCATTACACTGTGCTTCATATAAGTCATTCTATACTGTATTTGTAAACTCTTTAAGCTGCACCCTGTCTACTCCTCCTTGTATCTCTCACCCTTTCCTGAGATTCAACAGTCGCATAATATCTTGTGGCCCCAGGATAACCGTGTAAGCATCTACTATCTTGAGTTAAGTCCAGGCGGCCACCTAAGTACCGGTGAACGGGTCCAGTTCTAAGGGAACAGCGGGCGGCTGTTATTGGTGAAGACCTCATCTGTGTGATTCTAGAGGTCTTACACGGTGAGTCCTAGGAGACCGTAACAGTTATACTGTCCCAACATCAGTTGTAAGATGGCAGGGCTGGCAGAAATATGGTCAAACATTGAGGTGCGTAGTGTAATCAGATTTGTGTCTATAAAAGGGCATATCAGCAGCTGAAATTCATCGCCAACTTGTTGATGTGTACGTTGATAATGTCATGTCACAGAAAAAGGTTTGGGTTTGGTACCATGTATGAGTTGAATACATTTACAGAATGAGAGGTCTTGCTACCCTATTTATTGAACCACCCTCGTACATAAAACAAATTGATAGAAAATTGTAAAAGCAAACAATTTTATATGTATTAACTATTATACTTATTTATTTTTACTTTTATATTTTAATATTTATAGAATTTTAGTATGTAATAGCAATGAGATAATAACATCAGAGGTGTGTGCTGGCCGGCTAGAAGGGGTGGTTTGGAGGCCGGATATATATAAAATATATTGATATAAAATTGAATGGATTGTAATACGAGGATGGTTCAATAAGTACGGTAACATAACCTCTCACGTGTGTAATATTCTCTATTTCATTCTAATTTCCCACCAGGCCAGAGCAGGTAGACCACTGCTTCCCCTCATGGCCATTACACTGAGGCTCATATCAGTCATACTGTCCCAACATCAGTAACATGGCGGGATTGGCAGAAACATTGTCAAACATAGAGGTGCGTAGTGTGATCATTTCTGCATCTAAAGGGCACATCAGCAGCTGAAATTCATCACCAACATGTCGAGGTGTACAGTGATAATGTCATGTCATGAAAACAGGTTTGGGTTTGGTGCACTGTCTTTGATAACAGCAGGACAGATGTTTAAGATGCACTGTCTGGTGTAAGGACGCCCTCTCTGTCTTAGAGAGCGATGGCAGAGCGAACGCACACCAGTATATAGACACTAATTTTTCTCACTTAACACACATCATCTCCAGAAAGTGTATGATTAATCGGAACCATCGAGAGCCATCGGAGCTGCACGCAGCGTTTGAGGTAGACCTTATCCCCCCGCAAGCACTGCGATTACTGCAGGCTGAAATACAACCAAGTGACGTGTACAATGACGCAACTTTGCTAATTATGCATACCCGTAAGACGCCGTTTTGACATCCAGACACGTCTGTGTTCGCACCACCACTCCCTCGTTTACAAGCACCTTCCCCTGTTACCTCCAACAAACGGTGCTGTCACTCAAAATAGCGTCCTATCTGTGTACTACGAGCGCACGATTCCCAGACGCAGTGACTGGTTCACGCATGCGTACATTGACACATATGCATGCGCAAATGTGCGATAATCGTCCATAGAGTGCATCCGCAGCTTAGCGACCGGGTCTGAATCGAGCTCACTGTGCACAACATCGTTCATGGGCAACCGGGGTACAGGAAAAAGTGTTCACGCTGGGTACTGAAGAACCGCACAGAAGTTCATAAAACCAATAAGTTGGGATTGTGTCTCATGCACATGACACAGTACCATGAGGAGGGAGTGCAGTTCCTGCAATATACACAATGAGAGCTCTTGTTACCTGATTTATTGGGCCACCCCTTGTACATAAAATAAATTGATATAAAATTGAATGGATTGTAATAAAATATGAAGAATTGTAAAAAAAAACAATAAATGTTTTCCAGAACATTTCCTGCTGAGTGATGCATTATTTAGATACTTGGTGTACGGAAAATACCAGGAAGCTTTCTACAATTCATTATAATAAGCGTAGTTACATGTGGGGCTGTTCTATAGGAATCTGTGGTTACCAAGCTGTCTAATAGAATATAAAGTCACTAACGTGTATTATCGTGTTACCATATAATACCCTCTTAAATACAATGTAACTTAACTTCTAAAATAAAGACACAGACAACAGTGTTGGCATTTAAATATTTTGTCAAATTTATTTTTGACAAGTCATTACATTTTTAGACTATAAGTTAATACTAATAATGGTGATGGCACAAAAAGAACACACAGGACAATAACAATAAAACCGTTCAAACAAACACACAGCCAAAAAGCCAAGCATTGGTGATCAACTCTACTTTAACTTCAACCACCGGTCCAGGTGGTATAGCCATTTCTCGCCTTACTCCACTTCAATTAGAGCGCACCCACTAAGCCTAAGTATTAACATAAACCAAGTGTCATTCTTTTACGCCAAGCGAGGCCTAAACCGATGCACCACCACCATAACTCAACCCTGTAACAATAAACACCTCAACCAGCAGAAAATGAGCCAATCCTGCAGTACTAAAAATGTACACCAGCTCCACGAAACAAATGTGCATCGCTGAATGAATAAACACCTGCTCCACTACACCACCACCATTCTCCACTACACCACCACCATTCTCCACTACACCACCACCATTCTCCAACAAGTACCTCACCACTGCAGTATTTTCCTTCCTCCTAGCCACATCCAACCAGGCACCAGAACCACCACACCACCAAACACTCCTATGGACAATGAAATACCACAACAACTGGCAGGAAGGCAGAGCTTCTGATATCAAATGGCTCTAATGACAATAGAGCGCAAATCCAATGCAATTCGCTGACTTAAATCATTCCCAATGATGGGTAGAGAGGGAAAGAGTTGTCTGCAATGGATGCACAGAATTAAAATAGAACTTTTCTTAGTCTTCAAAAAATGTAAATCAATGATATAGTCCGTGAAATATTCAATGAAAGAAATTAAAGTGTTATATAGATAAGAAAATGTAATTAAAATAGATTCTTGGTAACAATATAGGTGTGTTTTTAATATTTTTCTGAAATATGTGGTAGTATCCTGGATATCTACTGTATATATTACCATTTATTTAATCTATTGCAATAAATAATTATTTAAACCAAATGCCACTTTGGCCCTGATTCAGAGCCGGACGCTCTGACAGAGCGCTCGCTCTGAATCAGGGCCGTCCCTGTTACTTTTTGGAGTGGCCTCCTGGCCGCTCGCATAGCTGTGGGTGACCACCCACAGCTATAGCGAGCGGCCAAAATGATGGTTGTGATGGTCAAGACCATCGGGCTTGCGACGAGACCCTTGTAGGGTCTCGTCTGCCGCAAGCCCTGGAGTGGCACTCCCACTGACATCACTAGTGATGTCAGTGAGGCCGGCCCCCAGACGGTAGGCGTTCCCATGGGAACGCCTCCGTCTGGGCAGCCACGCCCCCGTCATGCCCACCAAAGAGGGCATGCTGTCAGTCACCATCGACAGCACGTCCCCTTTGGTGCGAGACCCATAACGACGGCTTGGCCGTCGTTATTCGGGTCTCGCACATGCACACGATGGAGTCGCCTCCGTCGTGCACATGCGTACTTGGGCAACATCGACCCGCTTGCGAGCGGGTCTGAATCAGACCCTCTGTCCATATTATTTCAAATAATTATAGCACTGCATTGAATGGAGTACATATACAGTATGTCCACATATCACAACATAAGTAGATATGTTCATTCACACACAGATGCAGCACTTTATAATACGGAAAGAAAAAAAAACAAATCAAGCAGTTGAACCACAGGTACACCATACCGACAAGACATGGAACCGTAACAAAGAGGGGAGAAGGGGGAGGGGAACAACGTAGCTAACCAGACTTGAGGCAAAAAACCTAAAAAAAAAACCCAGAGTAAACTAACCATCACGCCATGTCATATAATTCAGAAACCAATTGGTCCCCCGGGGGAAAATAAAAAATTCCTCCTAAACTCCTGCAGTAGGTCGGCGAGTAGTTAGGCCTCCGGTGAGCTACGTTTGAGCAAAATAGCTAAACCAGGACGAATATAACGCCGGAATGCAGCAGAATGCCACCGACCAAGGGATTGGATATCCCCGTCGGATAAGCCAGCAGAAGCCGCAGATAAAGCAGCTCCTCTTCTAAATGAGTGATTACCAAACTTGCCCAGCTCGAGCTCTGAAAAAGCCAAACAACGCTGCAAAAACATGACAAAACTGGTATTTCGTACCCGGGATACATCCTTGTGCATCAAACCATGCCCCATCCCATCGTCATGCATCTGCTCAAAGGCGCGCGCCAGCACCATCGCACATACTGCAGGAATGGGATATGGTTGAAGTGAAAGCCAGTGCCCTCTACCAGCCTGGTCCGTACTGGAGCACTGTATAAGGCCTAGCATCGCTTCCGGGCATACAAATTACGTCCACAATAGTGAGTGGTGGGTCAGCCCTCTTAATGGCGAGAACTGATTTGCGCACCCAAAATGCTACAAGAAGCGTCATGGCAAAAACCTAATTGAAACAGCAAGCACTCAAAGCTGAAAATAAAATCAAACTGAAGGGACTGCAGCCACCAAGTAAAGCAACATGGACATAACAATGGAACACCTGCAGTAAATCGCTTTAGGGGTCGACCTGGACCAACCCCTGCAGGCCCCTGAAATTATGAAGGACCTGAAGGGGCTGGGCCTGTCATAGAACGCAGAGAAAATAGACACACCTGCTAAAATATGCCATACCACAGCGAGCGAGCGCCCTTGCGAATACAGATCCAAAATAAATGTCAGCATGACTCTCTGCAAGCTCTTACGTGCCTGAGCCACTGAAATCAGAAAAAACGCTCCCATTCCAGCCAACCCACATACTAACAGCGCAAAGTCCTGGGGGGCATTGGCCCTCGAAGACAATTCCTAAATGCCAGCCTGATGATCTGCCAAACATAAGGACACGGGTCACCTGCCAGAGAGATAATTCCCCAATTTTTACTGTAAACAAGAGGCAGCGGCCCTTGGATTTTATATTGTGTACGCATATATGCACATATTATAACCTATCTGGCGTGTCGTGTATTGCGCTTATGAATAGGTTTATGTATTGCACTACGGATGTTGCACCAGTTCATTAATTTTTTATTGTTCAATAAATTGATTACTTTAATGCCCTATGGGCCTGATTCAGAGCCACTCGTAAGCGGCAGCTCGTTCGCTCCGAGCGATGTTTGCCCAACTGCGCATGCGTACGGATTGTTATACGCATGCGCGAACCAGTCAGTGCGGCCGAAATTCATGTGCTCGCAAAATAGCGAATGCCTGATAATTTGAGTGACAGAATGAGGCGTATGTGGGTGGTAACAGGGGAAGGTGCTTGAAAACGGGGAGTGGAGATCCGATCGCAGGCGTGCTTAAAGGTCAAAACGGGCGTTTTATGGGTGTGCATAATTAAAACAGCAGCGTCATTGACCACGTCACTGGGTTATTTTATAACCAGAACTGCTCGCAAAATTGTGGTAGCAATAACCAACCACAAGAATAGCGAGCAGCTCATACCCTGTTCGATGAACTCGATTAATCTAATAAATAGCGGACATGACGTAGGATGCAAGCGGCCAGGGGGCATAGTTTCCCAAAAAACGACCGCGAGTTTTGTTCGCTCGTTCAGACCTAGAGGCGTGAGCAGACCGCAAACAGCGAACGGTTCATTTGAATAGCCACCCCTATTTTCTGGACGAGCGAGCGCAAATAGCGGACGGTCCTGAATCAGGCCCTATGTCTACATGATAATTATGTTTTACATGTAAATGAGAGTATCATTGACTGGGACCGACTGACATATACGGGACCCCAATATCAGCATAATTGGGGAGTATTCCATAATTCTTATTTTGGCACCGTGCGCACTTAAAATGTCACAGTAATATTTTCGCTACATGTATTTTGAGTATCTTGGGGTGGTACTTTTATTTTTTTTTTGACATTTTATCTGCAGCCATATCCAAGTGCCATAGGCGCCCAGCATCTCTGCCAATCATATTTTTTGTTCCCACCTGCCAGAGCGGCCTGAGGGGCTAATTCTTAGAATGGCAACAGTGCATGTGCAATCCAATCTATCCCAAGCACATGCCTGGACACAAATTGGACATTAAGCAGCAGGCAACACAGAACAATTCATGCTAGCAAACAACCGGAAGAGAGGACGACCTCTGAGGTCAAGCGCCTGCAACGCGCCCAGGTTGTCGCAACAAAATCTTACTCACGTTACCCAAGCGGTCCCCCGAACAGTTCTAGAGCAACCACAATGGGGAACAGCTCAAGCAACAGCATGCTCTTAGTGTACCCCTACACAACCCACGTGAACGGCCAAAGTATAGTGCACCACGAACTGTTGAGGTAAGCTCAAAAAGCCAGTCTCGACAGCAGCGTCAGTAAAATTGGAGCTGAGTGTTACTGCAGGAGTACTCAGCCACTTCCCTATGGGGATATAGCCAGCGCCACATACGACCAAGGTGTATAGATGATGCCGTCTTACAGAAATCTGCCACCGACAGCTGGATGGCTGGGGGCGGTACCAGATTAGACACGGAAGCAAGCCTTGTCATGGTGAAAAGGCTTGCCCGAGATGACAGCTGGGGGAGAGGGGGGGTGCCACAGCCACGGGAGACAATGCAAAGTAGGAGCATAGCTGAGAATGGAGCTTTCCCATAGGTGTTCCCACTCCAGTGACAGCAGCTTGGGGCAGTAATTGCAGCAATAAGCTGTGCACCCTGTGGAATTTCAATGTAGCACATGTATTCACTGTAGCCCATGTATTCTGTCAATTTAAATGCTCAGAATATATAACACAATCTCGTCTATTGACTGATAACAATGATTCAAAGGAGATAAAAGCTAGATCCTAGGTGCTATACATAAATAAAGCAGTGACAAAGCAGCTACCCCTTTAATGTCAGATAGTGCATCACTAAAGTATGCTATTCCCCCAATGGGACCTCAATTCCCAGCATAAAACTGGCACTGCTTGTTTTTCTCTTCACCTCAGTAGTCCCCTGCAGGCTGGCCAAACCCCACTGGCACAGCTCAGTAGAGATTGGGGTGAGAGGCCTGCCTGCACCTCCTGCTTCGGCAATCCTAACAGCGCTTGTTCGTAAAGGGACAGGGCTCAGTGACAAAAGCAGAATTTCTGCAGAGGGGTTTCCAAATGCTTGACTTCAACATTTACTACCAGGAAGAGGGCATAATCAGCACTTAAACCAGCTATAATATACATCATACGAATGTACTGAATGAAATAATTCTGATATATACAGGACCAGCAAACACAGTAAGTAATTATATGCAGAAGTAAAGCCATCCTGTCTGAGCTGAATCTTTTATTTCATATGTGGGCTCCATTACAGATCATTTGAGCAAGTTGGGGAATGGCAGAAAAAGAAACCGTGCACTGCCCTGGACATAGATGTACAGATTGGTCTCCTTATGTACTGGATAGTGTATTATTCCGTATTAATAACTGATCCTATAGATGGTCTATATCAGTGCACCCTAACAGTGCATGTTTTTCAGATCTCCTAGTCGGTGCACAACAATATTCATTACTGGCTTTCCATTTATTTTTTTTTACCACTGGCTGACACATTTTAATAGATCAACAGGAACTGTATTGCTAGTTATTTCATTTGTGACCTGAGGGGATCCTAAAAAACATGCTACTTTAGAATTCTAGGCTATTTCTATTGTGGTCATCAAGGTGTGTGCTTGGGGGGAGTGGGCCAACCATAAACCCCTCCTGCCTACGGGGCTAGCCCTGCAGCCACAAAGATGACATTGACCAGGGGCATTAAGGACTGAGGGGAGCACCATTCCCCTATGCACTGGCATACCTTGAACAAAGCTGCACCAGCAGACGAGGGAATAGAACCATCATTGAGGTAACCACCCCTGTAGCCCCTTATAACATAGGGCACTGTGGAGTCAGGGACCAGGGTCAGGGGAGGCTGAACACCCGTAGGGTGCATTAGCAGCCCCTCAAGCACAAAATAGCGGCCACGACTAGCGGCGTAGCCATGCCCCCTGAGCGAGTCCGGATCGCGGACATGGCCTGCATGCGACCGGACCTGTACCTCAGCAGCATAGAGGCAGAAGCAGGTGCTGCCTGCCTCAACATAACCGGATCAGTATGCCCATCGGCCTTAGCTGCCGCAGCAGTCCGCATGCACAGTCGCAGCCTAGAAGGAGCCTGGCAGCAGCCGTGGTGTAGGGGATACTATGTGGCCACTCCCGACATGGCCGCATTCAAAGCAGAGCCGCCGGCCAAAGCCTCAGCCATGGCTCTGCCTTACAGCGCATGCGCGGCGACCACCTCAGAGACGCTGATGGTCGAGGTGCGGCGGCCATGGCAGGGAACAGTACTGGGAGCCTGCTGCCACAGTGATCAGGCTCCCAGGGCACATATAGCGGTGGGGAGGGAAGATGAGTGGGCACATGAACAGGAAGGGACATGCTCAAAAAGGGGGGTGGAGCAGGTTAAAGTAAGAAAACGAGGAGAAAAGAAAACAGATTGAATGAAGATGAAGGAAAGAGAAAAAGGGGGAGAGCCGTGGAGCAGTAAGAAAGAAAGATAAAGTAAGGAAGCTGCAAATATTATAATAACAACTGCATGTACTTCTCTGTCCTGAAAAACTGGTACAAAGAGACAGATTTACATACACTCCATTACATACCCTTAGACCACTCCCCATGAACATTCATTGGCTGCATAAGAGCAGCTAAACTTAAAGGGGCAATAGCCAACACGTTATTAAACTGGCAACACTCAAAACACTTGTGGTTTAATGTCCCTCATGCTTAATGTCAGCCTTCGGGCTTACTTATCTACACATATTCATATAACTACTACTGAATACATATAAAATGTCAGGGAAATAAAACCGGTCAACCCACAGGAGACATATATATATCTCATTATCTCAGGCCCTCATTCAGAGCCGTACGCTCTGAGCAGAGCGCACGCTCTGAATGAGGGCCGGGCTCCATTTTCATGGAGCGTCCTCCTGGACGCTCGTATAGCTGTGGGTCACCACCCACAGGCTATACGAGCGTGCATTTTGATGGCCGCGATGGTCGTGACCATCGCGACCATCGAAATTGCGAGCCGGAGCCTTCGGTTGAGGTTTTCAACCGCAAGCTCCGGAGTGATTTTGGCTTTATCAGAGCCAAAATCACTCCCACTGACATCACTAGTGATGTCAGTGGGCCGGCTTCTGACGGGAGGCGTTCCCGTGGGAACGCCCCCGTCAGGGAGGCACGCCCACCAAAGGGGGCGTGCTGTCAATCAACATTGACAGCACGCCCCCTTTGATCGGACACAACGAGCGAAGGAAAGTCCTTCGCTCGTCGTGTCTGGCGCATGCGCACGACGGAGCTCCCTCCGTCGTGCACATGCTCAGTGCAGACCATCGACCCACTTGCGAGCGGACAGCCGCTCGCGAGTGGGTCTGAATCAGGCCCTCAGTTATTATGTTGTGCTGCCATAGCTCCTTCCAATAAACAAGTGTTATTACCTAGTAGACCCTGACACAGGTAGAACTCATTGGGCCATGTTGGAAGTTGGTCTTGAATTTCCTAGTGGGACTGATGCACAGATATGTGATAATGATGTCAATAGCTGCTTCTGATTGGCTGCGTGGCCAATGAAAAATGGAGCGTGTCAATATGACACCCCCCCTTTCTTGTCACTGGGAACATTTCTTTCCATATGCACCTTAATGCAGTGCCCCTTATACAGTCACACCTATGCAGTGCCCCTAGTAGTGGTCCACATTAGGCAGGCCCCCAGTAGTACCCCTTATATAGTACCCCAGTAAACAATGTCCCCAGTAGTGGTCCCTCTTATGCAGGCCCCCAGTAGTGCCCCTTATACAGTACCCCCAGTAGTGGTCCCCCTTATGCAGCCCCCGATTAGTTCCCCTTATACAGGCCCCCAGTAATGGTCCCCCATATGCAGTGCCCCTTACACAGTGCCCCCTGTAGTGGTCCCCCTTATGCAGCCCCCCATTAGTTCCCCTTATACAGTGCCCCCAGTAGTGATCCCCCATATGCAGTGCCCCTTACACCGCACCCCCAGGAGTGATCCCCCTATTGCAGGCCCCCAGTAGTGCCCCTATTACAGTGCCCCTAGTAGCGATCCCCCATATGCAGTGCCCCTTACACAGTTCCCTCTGTAGCAGTGTTCGCAAATACGCGCTATAGCATGTATTTTACTCAGTTTCAAGGACTGGGGACTCACTTTTATAAAAGAGCTGGGTCCCCGGGGATGTGCTGTGCCGCTGCCAATCCCCGTCAGGCTGTCAAGGATTGGCTGCAGCACAGCGCATCTCCAGGGATACGACCCAGTCACCTTGCACACGTAGCTAAAAGCACCGCTGTCAATGAAACAGGCGCTGGTCGTGAGCCAATTGGAGCTCGCAGACCAGCAGCCAATCAGCAGCGGCTGCTGGTCCGCGAGCTCTGATTGGCTCATGCACGGCGCCAGGTTTGTATGACAGTGCTATTTTCAAGGGCTGCTCTGGTGTGGGCGCAAGGGGCAAAAAGTGAGGAGAAATGTGCCTGGCCCCTCTGGTGTGACGACTGGTCCCGGGGGCGGCCCCTCTGACATGAAGACTGGTCCCGGCGGTGGCCCCTCCAGCGTGAAGACTGGTCCTCCTGGCGGCGGCCCCTCTGGCATGAAGACTGGTCCCGGCGGCGGCCCCTCCAGCGTAAAGACTGGTCTTCCCGGCGGCGGCCCCTCTGGCGTGAAGACTGGTCCCGGGGACAGCCCCTCCGGCGTGAAGACTGGTTCCGGCGACGGCCCCTCCAGCGTGAAGACTGGTCCCGGCGACGGCCCCTCCGGCGTGAAGACTGGTCCCGGCAATGGCCCCTCCGGCGTGAAGACTGGCCCCAGTGGCGGCGTCCCCTCTTGCGTGAAGACTGCGCCTGGTCCTGGAGGCCCATCTGGATAGAATACTGCGCCCCGCCCCGGCGCGAACACTCTGGCCCCCCCAATTTGAAGGTACTTGTGAAGAGGGGTAGCGCGACGGGTGGTGCAGTAGCAGGTGGGGGTTGGTGCGGCAGCGGGCGGTACCACCTGCACTTTGTAGCGGCCTCTGGAAATTACTGCCAGACAAACTGCATTTCCAAGCTCATAGCAGGTCCCTGGAACAGTAGGAGCGGAGGTGCAGTCACGCCACCCTATGCCGCTTAGCACCATGGTCTTGCTCTGTGGCATAACAGCACCTCAGCTCCTACTGTTCCAGGGACCTGCTAGGAGCATGGGCATCACGCTCTGATGGCTGGTATGTAGGGGAGCCTTGGGTGCTGGGGCTGGGCGCACTTCTCCTGTCCCTGCCTAGCTGGATTCACCACTCCTACCTCCTCCTCTGAAAAAACAGTGATGGAAGGTAGCTGTTAGCCTGTTATTGAAGCAGGGAGTAGTGGAGTATGGGGGGGTGGGTAATAATTTGTGCAGGGAGTAGTGGTGGGGCGTTGTTATTGATTCAGGGTGTAGTGGGTGGGAGGGTTGTTAGTAGTGCTGGGAGTAGTGGATAGGGGGGTTGTTAGTGATCTTGGGAGTAGTGGAGGGGGGTTGTTATTGATGCAGGGAGTAGTGGGGGGGTTGTTATTGATGCAGGGAGTAGTGGGGGGTTGTTATTGATGCAGGGAGTAGTGGGGGGTTGTTATTGATGCAGGGAGTAGTGGGGGGGTTGTTAGTGATGCAGGGAGTAGTGGGGGGGTTGTTATTGATGCAGGGCGTAGTGAAGGAGGGTTGTTAGTGATGCTGGAAGTAGTGAGGGAGTGGGGTCAGTGATGCAGGGAGTAGTGGGGGGTTGTTATTAATGCTGGGAGTAGTGGGGGGGTTGTTATTAATGCTGGGAGTAGTGGGGGTTTGTTAGTGATGCAGGGATTAGTGGGGGGGATGTTGGTGATGCTGGAAGTAGTGGGGGGGAGGTTAGTGATGCTGGAAGTGGTGGTGGGATGTTGGTGATGCTGGAAGCAGTGGGGGGGATGTTGGTGATACTGGAAGTAGTGGGGGGATGTTGGTGATGCTGGAAGCAGTGGGGGGGATGTTGGTGATGCTGGAAGAAGTGGTGGGATGTTGGTGATAGTGGAAGTAGTGGGGGGGGAGGTTGGTGATGCTGGAAGTAGTGGGGGGGAGGTTGGTGATGCTGGAAGTAGTGGGGGGGAGGTTGGTGATGCTGGAAGTAGTGGGGGGGATGTTGGTGATGCTGGAAGTAGTGGGGGGAGTTAGTGATGCTGGAAGTAGTGGGGGGAGGTTGGTGATGCTGCAAGTAGTGGGGGGGTTGTTAGTGATGCTGGGAGTAGTGGGGGGGGGTTGTTAGTGATGCTGGAAGTAGTGGGGGGATGTTGGTGATGCTGGAAGTAGTGGGGGGGAGGTTGGTGATGCTGGAAGTAGTGGGGGGAATGTTGGTGATGCTGGAAGTAGTGGGGGGGATGTTAGTGATGCTGGAAGTAGTGGGGGGGTGTTACTGATGCTGGAAGTAGTGGGGGGGTTGTTAGTGATGCTGGGAGTAGTGGAGAAGGGAGGATTGTTAGTGGTGCTGGCAGTAGTGGGGGAAGTCCCATGGGTTTCCCCATTGATGTGCAGCCTCTGCTTCCTATAGATGGGCTCTTTGTAGATCATGGGCCTGCATGATAAGCCTGCTGATGGTAAAATAAATATTATTAATGGCGTTAGCTGAGGGGGCCAGTGCATCACATTCTGGATATTGGTAAATATGGCAGCATCTCATCCCCCATAGACACCCATGGGGGAGGCGGCTGCCAGCGGGAATGGAGGGATCGTAGTTGGTATCGGAGATACCTGTTGCGGTCCCTCCTTCATACATCCGGGGAAACTTAATATTTGAGGTAAACTTCCGAAAATGGGTGTTTTCTGGGATTTTACCTCAATATTCAAAGAAAAATGGGCCCCTAAAACTTTAGTTGGCTAACACTGGCAGCTCTAATGTTAATTACCAGAACTTGAGTCTATTATGGAAAAATGTCTCATTGTGCAATAAAGATTAACAAAATGTTTTTACTATACTATAATAAAGCTAATGCTTTACATAACTGTTTAGCATTCATTATTTTTTTTCTGTTTAAGTTGTTAGATTTTCATAAGACTTTCATTCTGATGGGACCCAGAAAAGGTCAGGTAGAACCCCAATTTAGTAAAGTGAGGGGTCCCAGGGACCCACAATTTTTTTGGCTCACCGCGATCACTGCCTCTAGTAGTCCCCCTTATGCAGCCCGCCATTAGTTCCTCTTATACAGTGCCCCCAGGAGTGATCCCCCCTTATGCAGGCCCCCAGTAGTACCCCTTATCCAGTGCCCCCAGTAGTTGTCCCCCTTATGCAGGCCCCCAGTAGTTATCCACCCTATGCAGTGCCCCCTGTAGTGGTTTTCCCTTTTCAGTGCCTCCTGTAGTCGTCACCCCTGTGCAGTGCCCCCAGTAGTAAGCCCCTTATATAGTGCCCCCAGTAGGAGTCTCCCTTGATGCAGTGCCCCCAGTAGAAGTCCCCTCCAGTAGTAGTCCCCAGTTGTGGTCACCCCAAATGCAGTGACTCCAGTAGTAGTCCCCCTATGAATTCCTATCTAACCTTTATACCATAATGTCGCTATTTAGCGTTGTAAGTCGCACAAGAAATAATTGCTTTCCAGACTTTGATTTCCAAAGCACAAAAAGATATTATTCACCAAAAAGCATATTGTTACACGCTGTGATCTAAATACAATTAGCGCAAACAAATTATATAATCATAAGGTACAGTAGATACATACGCATGCCACCCCATCAACAGAAAAGAAAGATGACTAAACACCAGATCCAGGGTACCTGCATATAATCCCTTGCGAGATAGGCAATACAATAGAACAAGTTGGCATAATCCCATTGGTTCTTCCTCCTGGTTCTTCTGTTACAATGAAGTTCATAGGTCAGTTTGTATTGTAATAGTTCAGCCTCCAACAGCTCTTTGTGTCCGCTTTTCCGCCGAAGAACAAGTCTAAACTGGCTATTAAACATTACATTACAGAGTACATTTCAATGCCTATCTCTCTATGATCCATAATTCGCAGACGCATGCTGCGATTTCCTTGTAGATGGAACCGGAAATCTGCAAATAAACAGTGGTTTAGAATAGCACCAAACACGGTCTGCTTATCATGTACTAAACCCTAGATATCAAAATACTGGCATTTCACAATAGATTTGATAACATATAAAACCTTTATTATTAACCTTAATGCTAGGGAACCTTTATGTGTAAGTGTGCAGTGTGTTGGTGTGGGGATATTAAGAAAAGACGCTAGTATGCGTTGTGCGTCTACGTGTTTGTGGAGTACACCATGGTATGTGCTTTGCTGGGTTATTCATATTATATGTTGTAATAAATGTACGTATTTGTATGAGGACTTTTAACCTGGGGCAATGGCAGACGCACGACGCTAATAATCATAACAGCGCCGTACATGGTATCGTACAGTCACTACTATGCGTAGTGTGTTTTATGTGCAGAGTGCATTAATAAACAGTGCAACTGTGCGCAGTGCATCTTGTATATTATATGTATGTTTTCATGTGTGTATGGGGTATGGTAGGACCGGAAATCTGCAAATAAACAGTGGTTTAGAATAGCACCAAACACGGTCTGCTTATCATGTACTAAACCCTAGATATCAAAATACCGGCATTTCACAATAGATTTGATAACATATAAAACCTTTATTATTAACCTTAATGCTAGGGAACCTTTATATGTAAGTGTGCAGTGTGTCGGTGTGGGGATATTAAGAAAAGACGCTAGTATGCGTTGTGCGTCTACGTGTTTGTGGAGTACACCATGGTATGTGCTTTGCTGGGTTGTTCATATTATATGTTGTAATAAATGTACGTATTTGTATGAGGACTTTTAACCTGGGGCAATGGCAGACGCACGACGCTAATAATCATAACAGCGCCGTACATGGTATCGTACAGTCGCTACTATGCGTAGTGTGTTTTATGTGCAGAGTGCATTAATAAACAGTGCAACTGTGCGCAGTGCGTCTTGTATATTATATGTATGTTTTCATGTGTGTATGGGGTATGGTAGGACTTTTAACAATATGCGGTAACAATGTAATCGCACAATGCTAATAATAGCATATTAGCATCGCACACAATGGTTTCAGGCTGACGGCGCAAGATGGCGTCATCAGGGGCAACATAAAATGGCGTCGTGCAGATTCTAATTTCACAATTTAGGTCTCAGCCAATCATCCAGCTTCGACAGTCCACCCTTTGATAGCAAACAATACGCTATCACAGTCATGTCTTAAATTTATTTATTTCTTTTAGCCTTACACTATGACATATTATTTTATTCATGTGTCTCTGGGAGGGACATAAAACTACCCTTATATGCACACCGCGGATCTTGGGAGATCATGGGAAAGATGTGGGGATGCACCTAACCTATAAAGGAAGTCTTGAAGGAGATAGGGACTTACATTATTTAAGATGTTTAAAATAACATTTCATAATACATTTCATGCATGGCTAAATCTATATATCATCTGATGGTGCATTCTAGTTCAGGGTTGTAATGCAGTTCTTCATTTACCTCAGTATTCATATTGTTACTACTGACCACCATCATAATTTCATTCCTTCGATTAACTTTAGTTTTACATTTTCCACATTGCAACACCGTAGGAACACTGACACATATGCCAATTACTAAGATGACAACTAATATGAGGATCAGGAGTTTATCTATACTAGCAATCATTTCCTGGACCCACTCTCCTAGACTTGAGAACCATTTCACTGGGTTCAACCAAGAAACCCATTCTTCTACCTTTTCCTCTACTTCAGCCACTGAAGCATTATGGTTCTTCCGAAATTCCCATTTTAACTGCAGAATTTCATCCATCTTCCGGTCTATCACCTCCCTGGCGTCACTAGTATTGTTTGTGATGTATGTGCAACACTTTACACCAAATTGGGTGGCTAAAGTTACACAATACCCTCCAGTGACAGCTGTTAAATAATTTAACACTAGCCTATGTTGCACAAGTTTTTTCTTATAAGCTTGTAACTCCCTACCTGTATACCTAAACATGTCATCATACATCTCAGTGATATTATCTATTAATTTAGCAAGATCTTGAATATATCTAAAATTTTAAGTACCCCGAGCGAACCTGGTGGGATCCAATGCTACTAAAACTTGATAGCCAGTTGTTTCACTAATCAATTGTGTGGCATTATGTACATCACCAGGTATCATGTGTCTCTTGTCACTGTGTTCATAATGTGTATGAAGATATGGGGATGGTGTTTTCCTATGTATACCAAGCATTTCACCATGTGTAAGGGTCATAACTTCTGGAACTACTCTTCCTAGATAGCATAAACCTTCTGAACTCGGAGAGAGCCACTTATACGCTTTCCTTCCACATATAAAATACACATCATCAGGGAGTACATAAGGGATAGTAAACATCATTATCATTAAATACATTTCCCTAGCCAGTGATCCTATTTCAGGTTCTCCCATTTGGCTCATACAAGTTTCTAGTTGTATTACCTTGGCACAGTACCCTTCTGGTACCCTACCAACCATTTCCTTGGTGGAACTTAGTGTATATTTATACCGGAAGTGTCTTCCACCTGTTCTAATTGTGCGTAAAAGTTCAAAATTTATAAGTTCACTATCAGCTCTTAGTGAAAAGGTCATCGTCTGGTTATTCCCAGTCACCTCCCAAATTCCTGGTTTATTGAAGTTGGTGATGTTCAAACATAAAAGTGATCTATTTGCTTGGTACCGGTGGAGTTTAAAATGAGGTGGTTTGGACATAAGAAATTTTCCATCCAGTGCATCCCCTCTTCGCAGTTCTAAGACCTCAGAGACATTTAATGGGAATGGCACTAACCCTACATTATGCTGTCCTTGAGGCACGTGAGAGCACACCCAACAGTCAGTTTGGTTTAAAACTATATATATCATGTGTAATTCATGCTCTTAAAGTATTAACCATCATGCTCTAATTTTTTTGTTACACTATCTTTGTTGCTAAAGTCATGCTGTCCTTAAAAGTAGAACCCATAATACAGGAAAATGGTAGTCATATGTATTTACGAAATATATCCTGTTTAATGTAGATATTTAAAACAGAAAGAGGCTAAACGTCATCTTGCATGGACAAAAGTCCAGGAATGATGATGTTTGTCCATGCAAGATGACGTTTTTCCTCTTTCTGAGTTCCGTTTTTTTGGAGGGAAAAATCCGAACTCGGCGTGCAAACTCAAACCTAACCGAGCCTGCACATCCCTAATAAAAATTAATATTTACATTAAAAAAGTTTCAAATGAGCTTATCTGATACTCGCTGGTATTGGATATCAGGGTGCAGTTTGTTCTGGACTTCGTCATATTATATATATATATATATATATATATATACACACACAAGAAATGTATGTTGTATCAGTACATAACAATTATTGACACGCACACACACAACATACTGTACATTTATTTTAATATATATAATATTATACTGACAGTCCACAGCAGCACCATTATTACACTTACTACTCATAGTGAAGACTCGTTCATTCCAACTCCCAGGCTCTCTGCCCGGGGTGCAACCATTCCCTGCTCCTCGCCTCTCTGGGAGAGGGAAGAGGAGGAGCAAAGGGGAAGTATAGAGCAAAGGGGCGGGTGATTGCTTCATGATTGGCTTGCCTTGCTTTCACTATCAACAAGTGAAAGCAAGACCTACGAGTGGCACGTCACCCGTAGCACTGACACAGGCATCCTGTGCCCAGCTCCGGTCATAGCAGACAGACACTGCAGGGAGTGAGGAGACACTGCCAGTGCACACGGTCTCAGTCACTGACAGGGAGGTGGCAGCGGCTGGCTACACCAGTGCCGTGGCCACTGCTCGGACTTGACACAAGCAGCCATGATCCATATAGGTCATACTTACCTATTTTTAATAATCTCTTCCCGGGAGATGCCCGTATAAGAGAAGCAGCAGGGGGCTGATGGGGGTGGGGCCTAATGATTTGCGTCATTAAGCCCCGCCCCCTCGCTGCAAAACTGCTGCGATTGGGTAAAAATAACATAGGGGCGGGGCCAAATGCTGTGATTCATGTAGAATCACATCTTAAGCCCCGCCCCCTTCACGGAGACCCGCGATCACCGCGGGTATTCTCCTCATTCTGCCCACTTCACTAGGAAGTGGGCAGAAAGCGGGAGAAATGCCTACCCTTCCGGGGGTTCGGGGGGTTACCCAAAAAATCGGGAGCCTCCCGTGAAAACCGGGAGGGTAGGCATGTATGATATAGGTACAAATACACAATGCCAATTATGGGCAGTGTGTGACACCCTCCAGTGGCCGGCACCCCTAGGCAGCTGCCTAAAGCTGCCTATGGTGGCTCCGGCCCTCCCCCCAAACAGGAATTTTAGCTCGCTACAGCAAGCGGATCCATCCTCCTCTTCGGGAATATGGCACACACGTACTAGAGAGCAAAGGCTGCAACACTGTGCTAGAGTATTTACTGTCACTGCGTAGCGCTGTCTTCCCGAAGATATCACTGGGAAGATGCAGTGTAGCAGGTTTAGGCACTTAGAGGGGGGATTAGGGTTAGGCACTGGGGGGAAGGTTAGGGTTAGGCACCCCTAAGGAAGGTTAGGGTTAGGGGGGGAGGTTAGGTTAGTAAATACTTACCTGGGGACGATCGGGATTTTCACCCATGTCGGGCAGCCTCTGTCGGGATTTGCGTCCGGCGGTAATTCATACCGATTCCCCGCTGCCTAGGTGTCATCTTTGAGTCTGAACTGTCCAATATTCCCCACATTCAATCTGTCTCAAAATCATGTTACATACATCTAAAAAACATCCAAAATTCTACCATAGCTTTCAAAAGACATTGCAAAATCTCTAATCCATGTACTCATTATTTCCTGCATTGACTATTGCAATAGTCTCCTTACTGGTCTTACCAAAAACAAACTCTTACCGCTACAATCCATTTTGTATACAGCTACTAGGCTGATCTTCCTCGCCAAAAGTTCATCGTTTGTTGCTCCGCTCTGTCAGTCCCTCCATTGGTTACCGGTTTTCTACCGTATTCAATATAAAATACGTTTACTTACACATAAAGCTATTAACCAAACCACACTAACATACATCTCTTCATTCATCTCAAAATATCTCCCAACCCGTCATCTCCGCTCTGCACAAGATCTGCTTCCCTCATCCACACACATTACTTGTTCCCATGCACAGTTACAGGACTTTTTCGGGCTGCATACACCCTGAATAATGCCCCCCCCAACACACAATAAGACTTACCTCTAGTCTCCAAACATTCATGTATTCCCTGAAAACTCACCTCTTCAGACAAGCTTATCAGATTCCAGAACTGCCCACATAACCTTCATAGCTTCCCTATCTAATTACATCCCTTCTTACAGTCCATACATAACCTCACATATTTCTTCACTCTCACATCCTCCTAACCCTAGGTCAGCATTCCTGTGTGACTGGATCATATGGCCTACCAAGAACCTCTGCAATCTGGCTAGACCAATTTGCAATATGTAGCGCCTATCCTTGTGTATCAACACCTATTTCCCTATAGATTGTAAGCTTGCGACCAGGGCCTCTTACCTTTATGTCTGTTTGTTACTACCAAGTTTTGTTCTATTAATGTTGTTTCCAATTGTAAAGCGCAACGGAAAATGCTGCGCTATATAAGATACTGTTAATAAATAATAAAATAAATACTGTGTCCTTTTAAACAGAAAGTGTACCAACAACAGCTATTCTACATGAAACATCTTCACTGCTACTGGCAAGATCACGGCAAGACATGGCACCTGGGGGGGAGATGCACTATGCCTTGGAGCAGTGGCGTCACAAGGGGGACGTGGGCTGCACCTGGGGGTCACCCGCTGAGGGGTGACACCAAGGTGCAGACTCCCCCTCAGAGACAGGAGTCGGGTGCTGCACTGTAGTATTAAGTACAGCACTCGGCTCCTGACTGTGAGGGAGCAGTCACAGCACACAGGGCAGTCCGCACCTCCTGCACCCCCTCCGGGCCTCCCAGTAAAAAGCACAGGAGTCGGGACTACGGGGGACAGGCCTCTTCTCGTGTGACCTCGCCCCCTGTCCGCTAGGCCACACCCCCTTATTGACAGCGCACGGCTACGCCACAAGCACAGCATCCCTCCCCGCACCAGGTGACACCGCGGGGAGAGACGCCAGTGCCTTGAGAAGAGATAAAGTACCAATCAATCAGCTCCTGTCAATTTACAGAATGTGTTTGAAAAGGGAAAGGAGCTGATTGGTTGGTACTTTATCTTTCTTCACTTTACCACTCTCCAAGGCTTAGCGCATCTCTACTTTAAACAGCAAGAAAAATTGTGAGTCCGCACAAGAGCAACTACAATCAGAAATAATCTAAACCAGAGGTTCTCAAACTCAGTCCTCAGGACCCCACCCAGTTCACGTTTTCCAGGTCACCCAGCAGGTGCACAGGTGTATTCATTGCTCACTGACACATTTTAAAAGATCCATAGGTGAAGCTAATTATTTCACTTGCGATTCTGTGAGGAGACCTGGAAAACATGCACTGTTTGGAGTCCTGAGGTCCGAGTTTGAGAACCTGTGATCTAAACTCAACCAACAAATAGACCAAATATATAGACCCATTAGCGTTACCTAGTTTTCATAATGTTGGTGGTGCACCAGAGTCAATAAGCAGTTACCAAAGTGTTCAAAGAAGAAAGAAAGAAAAGACTCTGGTGGTGCACTCTTAAAGAAAAATAATAATATAAAACAACATATCTTTATTTAATCTAGTTAAAATATCACGTGCTTTACACATCTAGGACAGGGTAAACACAAAATAACACAATACACAATCTAGCTACCGCTAGATACATCACAGAAATTTATTCATAATTTCCTAGTCTACTGAACATCTGGATGGAATATAGAATCATCTTTTGGTATATATCTATACCTTACAGAGCAAAATATTATTTATCTTATATAAGGTATCTAAGGACAAAATATACATATCTAGGAGCAGGGCCGGCAACAGAAATCATGGGACCCGGTACACACATTTTTTAGGGGCCCCCCCATCCCAGGTTGCCTGGCAGGTACAGGCTAGCCACCTGAGAGTCTGCCTTACCTAAATGTAGTTTCTCTGGGGAACCTCTGAGCCACAGTGTCCCTCCATGCCCCACACTTACCTATTTCTATGTCTACCTGCCGCAGCATCTCTGCTTGGGTGTCTTCTCTTTGGGTCAGCTCCACTCCTCAGCTCCTCATGTGCTGGATCCTCTCTTTCCTCTCGGTGCTGGCTTCTCTCCGCTCGGCTACTTGATTCTCGACGTACTTAACCTAAGCAGCATGGGGACTGTTATTAGCTCCTTTGCACATGCATATTATATTATATATTAAAAAGTGGGAGGCACATATAGAAACCGTTGTAATTCCTACACCGTTCACCTGATTTGGATGTAATTACCGTCAAATTAAATCTGAAAGTCTGCAGTTAAAGCACATCTTGTTTGTTTCATTTCAAAGCCATTGTGGTGGTGAATAGAGGCCAAAATATGACAATTCTGTCAATTTCCCAATATTTATGGACCTGACTGTATATATATATATACACACACACATACAGAAGTATATATGCAGAAGTATATATATTACACATAAGCTCCCCATCCCAGACTGTGTCTTCCATATCCCAATGTGCTCCCCCATCTAACACTATACTCTCTCATAACTCATCACTCAATGTGCTCCCCTATCCCCATCCCACACTGTGCTCTCCCATTCCCCACCCCACACTGTGCTCTCCCATCCCCCACTGTGCTATCCCATTCCCCACCCCACACTGTGCTCTCCCATTACCTGCCCCACACTGTGCTCTCCTATCCCCCACTGTGCTCCACCATTCCCCGCCCCACACTGTGCTCTCCCATTCCCAGGCCCACACTGTGCTCTCCTATCCCACTGTGCTCTCCTATTCCCCACCCCACACTGTGCTCCTATCCCCCACTGTGCTCTCCCATTCCCCACCCCACACTGTGCTCTCCCATCCCCCACTGTACTCTCCCTTTCCCCGCCCCACACTGTGCTCTCCTATCCCCCACTGTGCTCTACCATTCTCCGCCCCACACTGTGCTCTCCTATCCCCCACTGTGCTCTCCCATTCCCTGGCCCACACTGTGCTCTCCTATCCCCCACTGTACTCTCCCATTCCCCACCCCACACTGTGCTCTCCCTTTCCCTGCCCCACACTGTGCTCTCCTATCCCTCACTGTGTTCTACCATTCCCCGCCCCACACTGTGCTCTCCCATTCCCAGGCCCACTGTGCTCTCCTATCCCACTGTGCTCTCCCATCCCCCATTGTGCTCTCCTATTCCCCACCCCACACTGTGCTCTCCTATCCCCTACTGTGCTCTCCCATTCCCTGCCCCACACTGTGCTCTCCCATCCCCCACTGTACTCTCCCATTCCCTGCCCCACACTGTGCTCTCCTATCCCCCACTGTGCTCTACCATTCCCCGCCCCGCACTGTGCTCTCCTATCCCCCACTGTGCTCTCCTATCCCACTGTGCTCTCCTATTCCCCGCCCCACACTGTGCTCTCCTATCCCCCATTGTGCTCTCCCATTCCCTGGCCCACACTGTGCTCTCCCATCCCCCACTGTACTCTCCCATTTCCTGCCCCATACTGTGCTCTTATCTCCTATTGCGCTCTCTCATTCCCCGCCCCACACTGTGCTCTCCTATCCCACTGTGCCCTCCCCGTCGGAAGTGGATATATCCCAGTATTTGTACCCTGATGTCATCAGTTACTGTCTATCTACGTGGACATAGAGGGGGAATATAATCCTACACTGTGCTCTCCCAACCCCCACAGAGCTATCACATCCCCATCCTACACTGTGCTCTCCCATCCCCCAACGTGCTATCCCATTCTCAATCCTACACTGTGCTCTCCCAACCCCCACAGAGCTCTCCCATCCCCCACTGTGCTATCCCAACCCCATACCCTCCAACTATACCGATTTAGCCAGTACAGTACCATTTTTAAAAGGTCTGTACCGGCAACAGGGGCTGTACCGTTTTGTACCGGTGGGGCACAATCTCCTGAATTCTTTAGCAGCGTTGCTGGGACACAGGACTCCCACAGCGCTGCTGAGTGACAGGCGGCGCTGCTCCATCCTCCCTGGTGGTCTATAGTGCAGCCAGCACTGACGCTGACGTAATCACGCCAGCGCCGATGATCAGAAGTCAGAGCCCAGCCAGTGCCAGCTGCCTCTAGCCCCCATGTACAGCCCCATGGACACGCCCCTTTAAATGTAACCACGCCACCTTTTGAACATGGCCACGCCCCTGTACCGGGTTTTCACTATGAAATGTTGGAGGGTATGCAACCCCCATCTTACACTGTGCTCTCCCATCCCCCATCCTCCACTATGCTTCCCAACCCTATCCCACTTTTTGTGTCCCCCCCTCTCCCCAAGCTGCACTTAAACACTGAGGCTTCCTGTCTGTCTTCTGCTGAGTCCAGACTGCTGCTGCTGTGTGGGAGTGGAGACAGAGTAGAGGCAGAGCACTGGGGTGGGGGTGGGGCTGCCTAATGACTGCTTCTTTCTCTCAGCCAGTGATGTAAGGAGACAGTTCAGCTTACATCAGACTCCTCAGATCACTGGCTGGTAGATAGAAGCAGTCATTAGGCAGCAGCCCCGCCCCCACCACAGTGCTGAGCTTCTCCAGTCCAAGCCCCAGCGTTGCCAGCAGTGAGTGACTCAAGGTGCCCACACACATAGCGAAATTTTACACGATTTGGCCGATTTCGACGAATCGTGACGACGAATCGAGTAAAAAAAGTACAAATCGTGAGTTTATACTCACGAGCACAATGCCAATGCGCGTCCCCGCTCGTCGTATATCGCATCTTCTGATCTGCCGTGCTGTAGGGCAGATTAGCCAATCTGGGATACAATGCATTGGCTGCAAGATAGATCTTTAGTCAGATTGGACATTTTTAACTCCAAATCGTGATTACGATGTCAAGGGAGCTCCCGTGAAAGTTCATGAGGAAATTGGCCATAAAATCGTATCGTGAGGACATCGGTATGTGTGTGGGCACCTTCAGACCGGGCCAGCCCTGCTGCAAATGTGTATGTAGCGTGCGGCCGGCAGTGAGTGACTCAGACTGAGGGGTCTATTTACTAAGCAGTGTTAGGAGACAGAGTGAAAAGTGATAAGGTGCCAGCCAATCAGCTCCTAAATGTCATGTCACAGGCTGTGTTTGAAAATTGACAGTTGGGAGCGGATTGGCTGGCACCTTATCACTCGGTCTCCTAACACTGCTTAGTAAATAGAACCCTGAGTCATTACAGACCGGGACGGTCCTGCTGCAAATGTGTATGTAGTGTGCGGCCGGCAGCAGGTAATTAGGAAGATGGCACCCTGCCCCCCGTGCCCCTGCTCAGTGCTCACCACTGGATTTGCTGCTGCACTGATCAGCACAGCCCGTACAGGCCTGCACCCTGCTGATCACTGCAGCAGCACAGGCAGCGGTACACTCCGGGGCCCCCTAGGACCTCGGGGCCCGGTACACTAATACCCCTGGAACCCACCTGTAACCGGGCCTGTCTAGGAGTATTATGGCCCGTATGGGTTTAGGCAAAAATATTTGTTAGGACATCTATCAAGAAAATAATCCTCTAATAGAGATGATATCAATAATCAATGGAGTTTTTTTGGAGTTTCTTCTGCAATATGGAGCAGGTCTGTGCACGAACCGCTCCATAGGAGTTGTACATGGGAACTCAATATATACCAAATAATTATTCTATATTCCATCCAGATGTTCAATAGACTCTGAAAATTTTGAATGGATTTCTGTGATGTATCTAGCGGTAGCTAAATTGTGTATTGTGTTATTTTGTGTTTACCCTGTCCTTGATGTGCAAAGCACACAATATTTTAAATAGATTAAATAAAGAAATGTTGTTTTATATTATTATTTTTCTTTAAGAGTGCACCACCAGAGTCTTTTCTTTCTTTCTTCTTTGAACACTTTCGCATCTCTACCTTAGGCAGATACCTAGGGTGCTGTTGATACCGCCTACCATAAAAATGAAGGATGTCTCTGAAAGAGACAAGGATGACCATCGGTGGATGAAACCATCAGTGGTTTCCCTTGAATGGTTTTATACCATCGATGATAACAACAGATTGTACCATGGATGGTCATACACCGATGGTCATCCCATGCTGTCACTGCGCAGCCAGCCCGACTCCCATTCTGCCGTGCTGCCTCCTCCCCTTTCTTCCCTCCCAACCAGGCATAAAATAGCTTCACCTCCCAGATAAGATGACCTGTACTGGGAGCTGCCAGATGAAAGTAACTTTTCTGGGTGGCAGTGTCATATTCATGGGGTCATCTATGGCCAGGGCTCAGATATGGGGCTGCCCTGACACAGATTCAGTGCACTTCCCAACATGAGCATCCCATGTTCCTCCTATTCGTCTGCTACTCCCCATGTAGCTACAGTTAGTGCTGCTCCTGGACATCATCTTCCAGAGGTGAGCAGGCTGGGGGTCTACATGAGTGGGGGTGTCGTGTATAACTAAGAGTCTATGTGTGTCCCAGCATACCTTCATACCTCCCAACATTAAAATAGCCTAAAAGGGGGTGTGGGTCTAGCACAGAGGGACGGGGCTTAGTGTAGGTGGGCGGGGCCTCACCGCTCACCTCCATTTTGTCACTCTGAGGGCATGCCCAGCACTCCCAGAGATGCTGGGCTTCCCCCAGAGACTCTGCCTGCACAGTATAGATGGCATCTGCTCTTTTATGCAGAGCAGCTGCGTGTGCTCTCCCCAACTTCCCCCCCCCCCCACTGCAGGACACTGCAGCCCGCGGGTGGGATGGTGGGTAAGTCCCAGAAACACGAGACTGTCCAGACCAAAGCGGGACAGTTGGGAGGTATGTACCTTGTCAGCTGTAGTTGCTGGGACTTGTAGTGTCACTGCAGCAGTACTCAAATTTGTTTCTTTTTTAGTCAGCAATCAATTCTTTTATGACTAGAATTACTTCTCAATAACCCTTCTTATAGTATATACCTTCTGCCTGCCCACTTTGTGTAATTGTCATAGTATCCCTATTATGAATGCTTAACCACTTGTCTGGCATGGTCGCATTGTTTGCGCCCACACCAGGCTGTCTGTTATCTGATCTGGTCACAAAAGATGCGACCAGTCAGATACACAGTGTGGGCGGCTGCAGGAAGAGAATCTACCCGCAGCTGCTGCTCTCAGAGGGACCTTCTATTCCCTCTGCTTTCCTGCACCCTCCCCCAGTGTCTGCTGTGCTGCAGATCACTGCTGATTGGTCAGCACAGCAGGACCCCTTACCCAGTGGATGCAGAGATTAGCAGCCGCTGGGGAAAAGTAAATTAACCCCCACTCAGCCCTCTAGAGTGTACCTGGTGGCTGCAGCAACTGGGAAAAGAAAAGTTGCAATGGTTGTGATGTTCCTGATCGTGGTGGTCCGATGTCTGAAAAAAATTTTTTTTACAAATATTACATATTTTTATTTGTTAAAATGAAATTGTTTTGGATAAGTTAAAATACATGTCACTAAACCCTACATTTCTTAGCAGTTTTTAGAACATAAAGGCCCTCATTCAGAGCCGTACGCTCTGAGCAGAGCGCACGCTCTGAATGAGGGCCGGGCTCCATTTTCATGGAGCGTCCTCCTGGACGCTCGTATAGCTGTGGGTCACCACCCACAGGCTATACGAGCGTGCATTGTGATGGTCGCGATGGTCGAGACCATCGCGACCATCGAATTTGCGAGCCGGAGCCTGCGGTTGAGGTTTTCAACCGCAAGCTCCGGAGTGATTTTGGCTCTATCAGAGCCAAAATCACTCCCACTGACATCACTAGTGATGTCAGTGGGCCGGCTTCTGACGGGAGGCGTTCCCGTGGGAACGCCCCCGTCAGGGAGGCACGCCCCCGGCACGCCCACCAAAGGGGGCGTGCTGTCAATCAACATTGACAGCATGCCCCCTTTGATCGGACACAACGAGCGAAGGACTTTCCTTCGCTCATCGCGTCTGGCGCATGAGCACGACGGAGCTCCCTCCGTCGTGCGCATGCTCAGTCCATAACATCGACCCACTTGCGAGCGGACAGCCGCTCGCGAGTGGGTCTGAATCAGGCCCAAAATTTGTGGTTGATATGATTAATCTGTAATAATCTTTAGTGCCACGTTTATGTTTTTTTATCTTTTTGCCTTAGTATTTTGTATAGGGATTTGTCATTTTGTATGTTTATTTGTCATATCATTAATCGATAATGTAATGCCAATTGTATTTCCACATACTGGTCCTGATGTTTACTTAGTTGACCAATTTTTTGCAACTGTGTAAGCGCAAAAATTTCTGAAATCCACGGCGCATGTATATATATACTTACGCCCATAATATATGGTGATGGTGGTAGTGTTCCATCTGAAGATGGCGAATGCCCCCGCAGTCAAGCTCTGAAAATATTATATTTTCGGAGCTTGATGAATTCTGTGCCCATACTAGTGTATGAGGACAGCGGGCCATTCTGCAAAAGGAAGGTAACTAGGAGATACCTGTGATATCTCCTGCTTTACCTTCTTGATGAATGGCCCGATAACTTAAGTTTTACAATTGCAGGTGAAAATGTTAATTTTCACCTGGTTTTGTGAAAATTAAGTGATGATGAATAGATCCCTTAGTATCAATCTGCTCCCTACTTATATGTGCCCAAGCAGGGCCGAAACTAGGGTTTTTGTCACCCGGGGCAAGACAGTAATTTGGCGCGCCCCCCCCCTGGTACTTCCCCCATAGTGATGCCCCCTGCAGCAGTGCACCTATAGTAATGCCCCTGTACTAGTGGCCATATGGTAATGTTCCCATAGTAATGCCCCTGTAGTGCCCAAATAGTAATGCCCCCTAGTAATGCCCCTTTAGTCCCCATATAGTCATGCCCCTGTAGAGCCCCCTGGTAATGCCACCTGTAGTGCCCCCTGATAATGCCCCTGTAGTGCCCCCTGGTAATGCCCCTGTAGAGGCCCCTGGGGATGTCCCTGTAGTGCCCCCTGGTAATGCCCCTGTAGAGCCCCCTGGTAATGCCCATGTAGAGCCCCCTGGTAATGCCCCTGTAGGTAATGCCACTGTAGTCCTCCTGTAGTGCCCCCTGTTAATGCCCCCGTAGTGCCACATACACACAAAAAAAAATATATACATACCTTAAACCCCGCTCCTGTGACTGCCGCTGTCGGGTCTGCCTGGCTGCTCCTCGGAACTATGGGAGAGATGTCATGACGTCTCTCCCATAGTGCCTGTGGGGAGAGCCGGAAGCTGGAGTTCAGGAGAGAACTCCAGTCTCCGGCTAGCGTGGCGCTGCAGAGAAGGAGCCGGGCACCTGCTGGTAATAACATCTCAGCGGGCGTCCTGCTTGGAGTCTCCCTGCGGCGCCTGGCTGGAGGACACTGGCGCCGGGTGTAGCGGTGCACCCGGTGCACGTGCACCTCCAGCCCCCCCCTAGTTGCGGCCCTGGCCCAAGTATTATTCCAGGCACATTGCTCACTCTAAACAAGGACATTTTATTTCCAAAAAGCGATGACCAAACAGTACTCACTAGTGCTGATTGTAGAAGTTGAATAAATGTGAATGATGACAATATGCGTACTGTCTCATCATCCTCCATATCCATGATCAGCCGTGTGCAATGACTAGTAGTAAGGGAATCAGTATTTAATGCTGGCGGCTGAATAGCCGCCGGATGAAATACTGACAGCGGATGCCTGACGGACCTAATTCCTGAATGGGGCTGGTAAGTATCCTAACCCTCCCCTCTCCCCCCCTTAACCCTAAACCTCCCTTAGTGGGGATGTAGAAATTAGGCTATTCATCAAATTCCGAAAATTATGTAATTTCATAATTTGATGGTGTTGCTATATGACACTCTCAGATGGCGTATAGCGGGTTATACTTACTTTCAGCGTGAGCAGGTCCTCCTCGGCTCCCTCCGTCACTCCCTGGCCCCTCCTCCGGCTGCGGCTGCTGCTCTGACACAGGCTGTGTTCTCCCGGCAGAGCACAGTAAAGTTTTTTTTTTTCAATTTCTCCCCCTCTTCTTCGGTAGGTTGGGGTCCACGGCTGCAGCCTGTGACAGTCGGCCAGGTAGGTGGGGGAGGGCAGCAGAGGGGGGAGGTTGGGGGAGACACAGAATTACAGCAGCTGTAATCAGTGTTGCACATGCGCCGCTTTTGTGAATGTAACGGCACATGCGCAGCTCTGATTCCATCTGCGATAAGGGAGGAACAGACAGGGAAAAGTCATCACACAAATGACAGCTTTTTGGACTAGATACTTATGGAGAGGAGGAATGATGAATTCCTCCGGTAATTAGGTAGAACTCCATTTTTAAGTTATGATGAATAGGCCCCTGTGTGAGAGGTGACACTTCCATGACTGAGGTCCTTTTACAGACTTAGGGGGGAATTCAATTAGCCACGATAATGCACTAACTTTTCACACACTACATTTTCGCAGCCTTCACATGCGAATTGCACTTATCGCGTTTTGCGCAGTTGAATTCCAAAAGGGCAAAGCGTCATTCTGCCTCTACCCGTCAAAAAAGGCAAAGTGATATAGGATAACAAAATAGGAGTGTATCAGTGGTCCAAATAAAAGTATTTGGGGTTCTTAAATTGTGTCAAAAGGCTGTATTATACATATTTCTCATACATTCAAATGATAATAGAAAGCAAGTGTTTTTATTTTTTCTAAATAAATGTTCTTTTTAAATTGCAGAACAAAAAAACAATCAAAATATGTCTCTAACACCCATCTGCAATCTTAAAAACACCTGTCCCATTCATACAGCACCCCCATATACCTGTCCTAATCATACAGCACCCCCATATACCTGTCCTAATCATGCAGCACCCCTATGTACCTGTCCTATTCATAAGGCACCCCCATATACCTGTCCTATTCATGCAGCACCCCCATATACCTGTCCTATTCATACAGCACCCCCATATACCTGTCCTATTCATACATCACCCCCGTATACAGTCAGGTCCAGAAATATTGGGACATTGACAGAATTTTCAGATTTTGGCCTCTATTCACCACCACAATGGCTTTGAAATGAAACAAACAAGATGTGATTTAACTGCAGACTTTCAGATTTAATTTGAGGGTAATTACATCCAAATCAGGTGAACGGTGTAGGAATTACTATGGTTTCTATATGTGCCTCCCACTTTTTAAGGGGCCAAAAGTAATGGGACAAACTAAACAATCCTAAATCTAACTTTCACTTTTTAATACTTTGTTGCAAATCCTTTGCAGGCAATTACAGCCTGAAGTCTGGAACGCATAGACATCACCAGACACTGGGTTTTATCACTGGTGATGCTCTGCCAGGCCTCTACTGCAAATGTCTTCAGTTCCTGCTTGTTCTTGGGGCATTTTCCCTTCAGTTTTGTCTTCATCAAGTGAAATGCATGCTCAATCGGATTCAGGTCAGGGGATTGACTTGGCCATTGCATAACATTCCACTTTTTAGCCTTAAAAAACTCTTTGGTTGCTTTTGCAGTATGCTTCGGGTCATTGTTCATATGCACTGTGAAGCGCTGTCCAATGAGTTCTGAAGCATTTGACTGAATATGAGCATATAATATTGCCCGAAACACTTCAGAATTCATTCTGCTGCTTTTGTCAGCAGTCACATCATCAATAAATACAAGGGAACCAGTTCCATTGGCAGCCATACATGCCCACGCCATGACACTACCACCACCATGCTTCACTGATGAGGTGGTATGTTTTGGATCATGAGCAGTTCTTTTCCTTCTCTTCTCTTCCCATCACTCTGGTACAAGTTGATCTTTGTCTCATCTGTCAATAGGATGTTGTTCCAGAACTGTAATGGCTTTTTTAGATGTTGTTTGGCAAACTCTAATCTGGTCTTCCTGTTTTTGTGGCTTACCAATGGTTTGCATCTTGTGGTGAACCCTATATATTCACTCTTGTGAAGTCTTCTCTTGATTGTTGACTTTGACACATATACATCTACCTCCTGGAGAGTGTTCTTGATTTGGCCAACTGTTGTGAAGGGGTTTTTCTTCACCAGGGAAATAATTCTTTTGTCATCCACCACAGTTGTTTTCTGTGGTCTTCCGGTTCTTTTGGTGTTGCTGAGCTCTCCGGTGCGTTCTTTCTTTTTAAAAATGTTCCAAACAGTTGATTTGGCCACACCTAATGTTTTTGCTATCTCTCTGATGGGTTTGTTTTGATTTTTCAGCCTATTGATGGCTTGCTTCACTGATAGTGACAGCTCTTTGGATCTCATATTGAGAGTTGACATCAACTGATTCCAAATGCAAATGTCACACCTAGAATCAACTCCAGACCTTTTATCTGCTTAATTGATAATTAAATAACAAGGGAATAGCCCACACCTGTCCATGAAATAGCTTTTGAGTTGATAGTCCCATTACTTTTGGCCCCTTAAAAAGTGGGAGGCACATATTGAAACTGTTGTAATTCCTACACCGTTCACCCGATTTGGATGTAATTACCCTCAAATTAAATCTGAAAGTCTGCAGTTAAAGCACATCTTGTTTGTTTCATTTCAAAACCATTGTGGTGGTGAATAGAGGCCAAAATCTGACAATTCTGTCAATGTCCCAATATTTATGGACCTGACTGTACCTGTCCTAATTCATACAGCACCCCTATATACCTGTCCGATTCATACATCACCTCCATATACCTGTCCCTCATCAATTAACCCATCTTCCTGCACTTTGCACACCAAAAATTACATGTCATTATTGGCCAAATGAAGCTAATTAAAAACATATTTTTGTCTAATTAGTCATTAAGGGATGTGTCCTAGTGGTCCCCATAATTTTAGCTAAAAATAGGGGTTTTGCACAACTTTTACTACTCAGGAGGTGGTGAAACACTTTTTGCTGCAAATGATATGGAGAATTCACACCTGTAATAAGTCATGGTTAATAGGATTGCGCGATAAGTACGAATTTGCATGATAAGCCGCTTTTTAGCCAAATAGTATCTTTTTGTGGCCAATTGAATTCCTCCCTAAGCTATAAGAATTACCTACTGTGCTTACCTGCTATTTTGGGGCATATTTATAATGGGTTCTGGGTGTGCTGTGCATATGGGCCTCTGGGTCAAGGGGGGCCTACACCGCACACCCTGACCCTATATTATACTTACCACTCCGGAGTCCCACATCGGCGCCGTTGTCAGTGCTGCAAAAACCGCATGGAAATTGGTCAATGTGGCTATTGTCCCGGCGTTTTGAGCATGTGTAATATGAAAAACACCGGGATAATGGCTGCCGCCCCATTTTCCTGGTGACCTGCGCATTCGCTGTAGACTCTGGGTAGAGACTAGTGTCCAGAGTCTACCACTGCAACGCTGCGCTCAGTGCGCTGCCGACCGCCGTAGAGAGAGGGGCCCCAGATGGGGACTGCACATGGGCCCCTCCTCTCTTCAAATGCCCCTGCTGCTATATAACATTGGCCCTCATTCAGAGCCGTTCGCTATTTGCGGTCGTTCGTTTAAAAACAAGGGGTGGCTATTCAAATGATCCGTACGCACATTGCAGTCTGTTCACACCTCTAAGTCTGAACGAACGAGCAAAACATACGCTCGTTTATTTGTTAAAAACGCCCCCTGGCCGCTCGCATCCTACGTCATGTCCGCTATTTATTAGATTAATCGAGTACATCGACAAGGGTATGAACTGCTCGCTATTCTTGTGGTTGGTGTTTGCTACCACAAATTTGCGAGCAGTTCTGGCTCTAAAATAACCCAGTGACGTGATCAATGACGCTGCTGTTTTAAATATACACACCCATAAAACGCCCGTTTTGACCTTTAAGCACGCCTGCGTTCGGATCTCCACTCCCCATTTTCAAGCACCTTCCCCTGTTACCACCCACATACGCCTCATTCTGTCACTCAAAATAGCAGGCACTCGCTATATAGCGTACAAACGATTTTCGGCCGCACTGACTGGTTCGCGCATGCGTACTAAAAACCGTACGCATGCGCAGATGTGCAAACATCGCTCGGAACGAGCGTACTGCCGCTAACGAGCGGCTCTGAATGAGGGCCATTATTTGTACTGACACCTGGTTGTTTATTCTTCCAATAACTAGTTGCTATTGTTATAAATAAAAAAAAACAACATATTTTCATATGTTCTTAATATAGATTCATTTTAATCTGAAAAGTCTACATTGATATAATTACTTCCACACCATAAATTAGGAAACCCCCAAGTTATCCAGTGGTCATTTTACCCATGCCTCACAATGGATGTTACATGCACATAGACACATCCAGTATATACCATATACAGGACAGTGATATGGGCAGGTAACTGCCACATGTTGTTTTTGAGGCATGCGGCTGCTGCCAGGACAGCTGAGCTGTTTACTTTAAAACCAGTGGTGGAACAGTGACAGTTGGACGTCAGCTGTGGATGCAGAGATGGAGAAGGCTGCCATGAAGAGAAGGATGGTTTCCAACTCATCTGATGAGGATGATGTGAAGGGGTCCATCATGAGGAGGAATAAGAAGAGATGGAAAAAGTTATCTAGCTCAGAGGAGGAGAGGAGTAGGGCTCGAGATGCGATGAAAAGAAGGATTAGCTCCAACTCCTCTGATGAGGAAGATGTGAAGGGATCCATTATGAGGAGGAATAAGAAGAGATGTAGAAAGATAACATCTAGCTCAGAGGAGGAGAGGAGCGGGGCTCGAGAGGCCAGAAAGAGGAGGATGGTTTCCAGCTCATCTGAAGAGGAAGAGGAGAAGGGATACATCATGAGGAAGGATGAGAAGAGATGGCGAAAGTTACCATCTAGCTCGGACAAGAAGAGTGAGAGCGGAGCTGAGAGGAAGATGAGCGACGTACATGACGCAGATGCAGAGAGAAGAAGTAAGGGAAACTCACACATACAAACTATGGGCCTGATTCAGAGCCGGACGCTATTTGCGCTCGCTCGTTTAGAAAAAGGGGCCAGATATTTAAATAGAGTGCTCGTTCTTTGCGGTCTGTTGACGCCTCTATGTCTGAGCGAGCGAATGAAATATGCGCTCGCTATTTTGTAAAAACGCCCCCTGGCCGTTCGCATCATACGTCATCTCCGCTTTTTATTAGATTAATCGAGTACATCGAAAGGCGTCTGAATTGCTCGCAGTGCTTGTGGTTGGATTTTCGTACCGCAAACAGTTCAGGCTAAGAGACAACCAAGTGACGTGGCTGATGACGCTGCTTTGTTAATTATGCACAACCTTAAAACGCCCGTTTTGACCGTTTGGCACGCCTGCGTTCGGATCTCAACTCCCCATTTTCAAGCACCTTCCCCTGTTACCACCCACAAACGCCTAATCCTGTCACTCAAATTAGCAGGCACTCGCTATTTTGCGAACACACGATTTCTGACCGCAATGACTGGTTGGCGCATGCGCATTACGACCCATACGCATGCGCAGATGTGCGAACATCGCTCCGAGCGAACGAGCGGCCGCTTACGAGCGGCTCTGAATCAGGCCCTATATTCATATAAACACTGTGAATGTATTTTGGTCGCTGTACCACATTAGAGAAGTGCTGAGGCCTCTATCTCATCTACTAATATTTAAAAATACATTTATTAGAATTTATTTGTAATATGCTAAATTACCTGCAACAAAATCTAAATTACTAAATTACTGTTATTTGTCTTGCTGGTCATTCTGAAAATGCTTATAAATCCCAATATTTAATGATTCTGAGTTGGGAGTAAAGCAAAACAAAAAAAGCAAGTATCTTTGTATCTGGGACAAACCATGTTGCAATGCAAGGGGTGCAAAATACATTAGTATATTTGTATGCATGCAGGGTAAATACTGGCTTGTATTGCATGTAGCCCACAAATACTGGAAAGCTTTATATTTACACTGCAATTTAGATTTGAGTGTGTACACGCCCATGCACATGCACATTTAAATCTATGCACATTTAAATCTGCCCAACATGCAGTGCAGCATAGTTTTACCAAGGTGCACAGTTACTTGCTTTGCTCCCAACTCAGGATCAGCTCCTGTATCTTCTCCACAAGTATAGCTAATATGTAATACAATGACTGTGCTATCTGTCTGTGCCATGGAGCTGCTCTTTTGAATAGGGATGGCCATAAACCATCGATGGTTCTCTACCATCGATGGACTACTGGTGGCCAATGTTTTTTTGAAATTTTTTTTTTACAGAACGGAGCTCAGCCTAGTTCCAGGGCGGCCGCTAAGCTCCGCCCCCATTTTTGATTGGCCGGTGGCTCAGCATCTCCCAGCAGCGATGGCCATCAAAGGGGTGCAAACCATCAATGGTTCACTAAAGGTGGTTTGTGTGCCATCGATGGTAACTACTGATGGGCCCTACTTTTGAAATGTAAATGAGCCCCAAAGCAGTTAGTAAGATCTACTTGTTGATGAAAACACACTGATACTTTTCAGAAAATGCATGTAGCCATAGGTATCATTGTGTCTTATAACCAATGCAGGGAAATTACACTAATGATCCTATTTGATGTATAAATCTCATATATGTAGTTTATATATATATATATATATATATATATATATGCATGCTACGATCCGGCACTCGTGAGATCCGCAGATAAATACACCGGGTGCCCGCCACAGTAAGTCTCACAGCTGAGTCAACCTGAACATATTCACCACACAGGCGGCACTCCAGAGAAGAAAACACACTGTAACTCTGCTTAAACTGCAACGTTTCAGCACCTGATGGCTTGAGAAAAGCGCTATTAAAGGCGCTGAAACGTTGCCTGTGTGGTGAATATATATATATATATATATATATATATATACAGTATATCCTTCAGAATGTAAGCTCTCACGAGCAGGGCCCTCTACCCTCACGTGCTTCTCCTCCCCCTGTTTATAGTATCATTTACTCCTAACTCCCCACAACGGCATCTAACACCTGGTTGCTCATGTCCTGCTTAGGGGCTGGCTGGCAACTTTTAGCCTGGGGCGAAATGCCTGCAGGCGGCCCTGGCAGAGGAGTAGTGTGTAGCCAGGGTGCCCGGAGCAAGTACGTGCTACGGCGTCCCCCCCTCAAGTGTTCCTGGGAGGTGGCAGGTCCATATGGGATTAATGTAAAGTAAAAATAAAAATTAGGGGCAGCCCTCTGTAGTGGTACCCATATGCAGTGACCCCTGTGCCCCAGGAGAGGACCCCCTTATGCAGGCCTCCAGTAGTGCCCCCAGTAGTGATCCCCCCTAGGCAGTGCCCCTTATACAGTGCCCCCAGTAGTGGTCCCCCCTGTTCAGTGCCCCTTGTGCCCCCAGTAGTAAGCTCCTTATATGGAGCCCCCAGTAGTGGTCCCCCCTATGCAGTGCCCCTTGTGCCTCCAGTAGTAAGCCCCTTATATAGTGCCCCCAGTAGTGGTACCCCCTATGCAGTGCCCCCAGTAGCAGTCCACTCCCAATGCAGTGCCCCCAATAGTGGTAACCCTTATGCAGTGCCCCTTAAATAGTGGCCCCAGTTGTAGTCTCCCCCCTATGCAGTACCACCAGTATTGCCCTTTATATAGAGCCCCCAGCAGTGCTCCCCTGATGCGGTGCCCCCAGTGGTAGTCCCCTCCCCCCTATGCAGTGCCACTAGTAGTAGTCCCCCCCTTGTAGTGCCCCTAGTAGTAGTCCCGCCCTTGTAGTGTCCCCAGTAGTAGTCCCCCCCTTGTAATGCCCCCAAGTAGTGATCTCCCCCTTTTAGTGCCCCCAGTAGTAGTCCCCCACTCTTGTAGTGCCCCCAGTAGTGATCTCCCCCTTGTAGTGCTGCCAGTAGTAGTCCCCCACCTTGTAGTGCCCCCAGTAGTGGTCTTCCCTCTTGTAGGGTCCCCAGTAGTGGTCTCCCCACTTGTAGTGCCCCCCCGGTAGACACAGGTAATAAAAAAAAATAAACACCTGAATCCCCGCTCCCGCCGCTGCCATCCACTCCTCCGTCTGTCCTCTCAGGCCGGCCCGCTCTGCATTATGGGAGAGACGTCATGGCTGCCACTCAAAACAAACACACAGCTGCCGGCCCTGGCGGCTGTGTGTTTGTTAGTCACTGTGTAGTGCTGATCGAACTCCGTCCGGTTAGCGCTACACGTGCGGTGCAGGCAACTGTGTCACAGAGACACAGACTGCCTGCGGCCCGCATGGTGCTGCGGCCTGGGGGGCACATGGCACCCTGCCCCCCCGATGTTTTCACTTGGATGATGTAATTTTCGCCGCTTTTACTTTTACACCGTATTCAATTTGAATACTTTTCGCCGCTGCGAAAAGTATATTGCTTTCGACCCTGCGAAAAAGGAAAAATCACCAAGGAATGGGTGGTGAAAAAAAGTGCAGAATTGGGGTTTTGGGGTGCAACATTTCGGAAACCACCCTGCAACCTTCAGACAGTCCTTCCTCAGGGAAGTCCAAAGGACGAAACGCGTTGGGCACTGCCAGCCTCTCTCAGACAGATTTGATACCACCTCACAGATAAGCATTTTCTCTTTTAATTTTTGTGTTAACTTATCCCATATTTTGTCTACTACCCTATATATGTAATAAAGCCCCCCTGATTTAAGTACACCACTGCTGATGATGGTTATTTATTTCATTTGAAGACCATCTCCACTTTATGTGGGTACTTTTGGGGCTGAAAAAGAAAGAAGAAATCTGGATAAGTCACTAAGGATATTACTATACACATTCACACAAGAATTGATCGGGTACGCATAACCATTTATTACGAGGTGTACATCAGGGCATGATTTCTCTAAGGATTACTAAAAAGTGTTCTAATGCTAATAAGTAATTTTTTATGTATGTTAAACACTGTCGGTATGTGTTTGGGGGAAGATTGTTACTCTATGGTTTTGACAAAATGGCGTCGTGTGATCTATTTCTAAGATGGAGTCTTGTAGCCATTCGTGAGATGGCGTCGCGCAGATTCCGATTGTAAACAGATTCTGTCTCAGCTGATTATCCGGCTTTGACACCAAGTATTCCCCAGGTGTTTTTTTCATTGCAGGTGTTTGCGGAAGGTGGATTTTTCACGTTTTTTAAAACTTCACTTTAGCAACTTTTAAATATGCTCACCCCCATTTTCAAGTACCCCAAATTTGCTGGGACTACTTATTTTAAACAAAAAAACCTTCTAAATACTATTCTTCACCACCTTCCCAAACCCCCAAAATAGCAGCTATCGAGCCCATTTAAAGACCCCAAAAACCTTCAGCAGGGCTAATTGGGGGTATCCAGAGTGATTCCCCATGTCAGAGCATCTTTTTGGGGGTGTTAGGATGATTTCCCCAAAAATCAGCAAAGTTTTCGCTGATTTCACTTTCGCCAGGTGCCGTTTTCGACTATTTCATATTGAATATGGGTATAATCGGATGCGCGCGCAATACTTTTTCGCCGACAAAAGCTCCGATGTGCCGTGAAAACTTCGGCACGCATAGACGGCGAAGTTTACGTTTCATATTGAATACCCCTCAAAGAGTTATAATCCAATGTATTGAGTCAAACGTTTTCAGGGTCTCAGCCCCGTCATCAGGACAATACACACCTGATGACGGGGCTGAAACCCTGAAAACGTTCGACTCAATACATTGGATTGTAACTCTTTGTTGTCTCCAAGTGCCATTCATTCTGGGATTTGGATTGGATTGCTGCACTGTGTACCGGAGCAGGTTGCTGACTTTTTGATGAGTGTCAGCAGACTGTGTTAGATATATATATATAGCGTTCCCGCTAGGCTGTTTTAGCGGGGCGCGGCACCCTGCCCTCCTTCTGGAGGGCAAAAAGCACCCTGCCCTCCAGGAGGAGGGCAAAAAGCGCCCTGCCCTCACAGCCTGCGGGAGCCGTTCTCACCCGCGGGACGCAGTGTCCCGCGGGTGGAGAAACATGCGGTGACCCGGTCACCGCCGGAGAATAGAGTCCGGGCGCATGCGCCCGGCATCTATTCTCCCTGTCTGCAGGGCTTGGGGGCTGCCTGGCGTGTCCGTAAGTGCCGGGCACGCCCGCAAGAGTGACGAAAAGGGGACGCGTCTTATAGACACGCCCCCTTTTTCGATGACCACGCCCCCTTCTCGGTGGCGCGCGCACGGGCATGCACTCTCTAGCTCCGGCGCCCTGCCTCCCGCCGGAGCTAGAGGGAACACTATATATATATATATATATATATATATATATATATAGTGCTGAAAGAGCGGTACTCCCAGTGTATCAAGTACTCAATCAAAGGGTCCCAGACCTCTAGGTAAGTTCAATGTTTCAAATTTTTTGCTAATTTTTCATCTGGAACAACAGAGAATAAAAAAATCTTGCCTAATATAACAGTGTAATACCCCTCCACCGTGATTGTACACTGCTTCCTCGTGTCCGGACTGCAACTGCTGACGTCATCACCCGCGCCGTGTCCCAGTGGGTCTGCCGGCAGACACCAGATCTGAGGTTGCCAGGCAACGCTGACCAAGCAGAAAACTGTAACAAAAAGTAACAAACACATGAATCACCAAGTCCTATCAGAAAAGGAAACAGAAAAAAAGAGACAATTGCCAGAATTGTAAGATAAGTGCTAAATATAATGCAACCAATGAAAATAGAACTGTATCAAATAATCACAACTATGAGAATTAATGTGAAGCTATGACACATAATAACTGGACAAGGAGGGTCCATCAGTCACTAAAGCAGTAAAGAGTTATGACAATCAAGGCTCTGTAATAGAAGTAGCAGGCCACGCCGCTACAAAAAGCAATTCAATGACAGACTTTCATTCAGACCGAAAGGTCTGACCGTATTGAGGTCATGTATCCAGCGGCTTCTGCCTGCAGTAGTCTCCTAGCGCGATCACCTCCCTTGATATCAGGAGGAATATGGTAAATCATTTTGTATTTTAGTGAAGATAAGTCATGTCCGAATTCCATGAAATGTCTCACCACGGACTGTTCGGTGGCTCTGCCTTCTAATACCAAGTGGATGGCACTCCTATGGAGCGCCATTCTTTCCTTGAATTGCCTAATGGTTTTGCCTATGTAGTACAAACCACATAGGCATTTGATGTAATAGATCACGTACTGGCTACTACATGTCAGTCTATCACTGATCTGCAATCTCTTGCCCGTATGTGGCTGGCAGAAGCTGTCCCCCATCTCCAAATAACTGCACGTAGTGCAACCCAGACATTTGTAGTTGTCCATTTTCTTTCTTAAGATTTTAGTAGGTTTTTCTTTGCCCATGGAAGTCACATCCGTACGGACCACCATGTCACGAATGTTCCTACCACGTTTATGGCATGACTAAAAATAATCAATGACCTATTGTGAGAAACAGTATAGGTGCCTACACACTTGGAGATATTTTACCCGATCTGGCCGATTCCGAGGTATACAATCGGGAAACCGGCTGCGTTAATACAGACAGCCGGCTTCCCGACTTTCATATCCCGGCAAGGGTGAAATGCCGGGCATCTAGATGTAGACGCCTGACATTTCCCCGACGCCGGGAGACCGGCACCCGGCATCTCCTGGTGCTGTAGGGCAGATCTGACATTCTGGAACACGATGCACTGAAAAAAAAGAAAGGATGCACGATGTATCTTTTGTACATACACCAAATCGTGTCCCAAATCGTGAGGACTGCCGGGGGAGTTTCAAGGGAAATCGTACACATCGTCGGATCGGCAGCACATCGCCAAGTGTGTAGGTACCTTATGGGTATGGCCAGTGCTGTGTGGGTGTGTCATGATGAGAGGAGGGATAATGGAGGCAGCAGGAAGCCACAAACTTATATAGTGTAAGCAACAGGGTCCCCAGCAGCACAGAGTAAATCAGGAAATGAGTGATGTATTAGTAAACAGGTCCGAACTCTTTAACTTTATTTATTTTTTTAAGCTTGCTCATCATGAGAAATAAGGCTGCTTTTATCCGTTGCTAGGTCATGTATGTTACTGCTTCAGGCCAGCACTGTCATTTTTGTTTGCCAAAGTAAAATTCCTCAATTTTATTGTTGGGGACAATCTCAGGTCAAGTGGACGTATTCCATTTCACTTGTAAATACAGGGAACGTTCTTATTTACATGTACAGGTTGAGTCTCCCATATCCAAATATTCTGAAATACGGAATATTCCGAAATACGGAATTTTTTTGGCATGACTGAGATAATGAAACCTTTTATTTTTGATGGTTCAATGTACACAAACTTTGTCTAAGGCACAAATGATGAATAATATTGTATAAAATTACCTGCAGGCTGTCTATATAAGGTGTATATAACACATACATGCATTCTGTGTGTATATTTGGGTCCTATTCCCAAGATATTTCATTATGGTATGCAATTATTCCAAAATACGGAATATTCCGTTGTCCAAAATACCCCTAGTCCCAAGCATTTTGGATATGGGAGACTCAACCTGTACTAAACATTGGAAATAAATTTAGATCCACTCACATTGATTTAGTAAAGACAGTTCTCAGCATTAAGTCATTTTATATTTATTATCTTTTCATTGCGCTTTACATTTCAGAATTCGGAATGACAAGTTTATACAAAACATAGATCTGAAATCTTATTTAAGTTATCACTGCAAATACAGTATACTGTATCACTCATATAGTATATGGCAGTAGTACATGTTTATAAACATACCTGATATTTACTTGATGGTTGAAGTGCCTGGCTCTGGCACAGCTCGGGCATACTTCCCTACTGTCCTACTTTCGGCGGGGCTGTCCCGCTTTTCAGTGTGTCCCACAGTCCCACTCTGACTTCCTCATTATTACTGTACAACAAATTAATACTTTTAATTTGTTTCCTTTCTAAAAATAGTCATACATTACTAATTTGAGGTCAAGAAAAACTAAAATGATTTCAGAATGTTTTTACTAGCTCTATTTTTTGAGCTACACTACTTGCACTATACTGTATGTACATTAGTAATATAGTCATAGTGAAAAGCTATTTTAAAATAATCTGATATTTTCTTGCTAGAAAATAAATAACAGTTGTTTTAATTCAATCAATCACAAATAAGAACACAAAACGAAACAAACATACAGCATACGAAACAAACATACAGCATAGGAAAGTACTATCTAATATAGTGGCCTATTCATGGGGGTACTTTCTCTTTGCTTGTCGCTTGTACTCCTCTTCTGGGGCATCTCTTGTCACTGTCCAACAGTAGTGATTCACCTACCCTGATATCTTTGTTACATTGCTGAAATGTCTTGGTGGAATCGCTCACTATGCTTGTCACTCAGTGCACCACAGTTATCTTGTGTGGGTAATCCTGTGAATCGCATATATTTGAATAGGGGAGGGGACAAATAACTGATTCATATAATTGGGTCATTAGGCGCCGCCCCCTCTGAGTGGTACACAGATTGCTGGTAAGATTCTCTCCATTCTGCCCACTTTTCTAGGAATACCCCTACATCATCATAAATGGGCTATATCTCGGAACTCAGAGCTAACTGAGAGTTTTAAATGTCATATTCATTCTTTGCATGCTGAAATCAATTAGAAGTAACTATTTTCACATCAGAAACATTTTCATTGTTGTGGAGTATATTACTGTGGCACTGCAATGGGCTCTGCTGCAACTGCGATTAATATATTTTTCTTGCTGACAAGAGAAGACTAGGCTTTTCTTTTACTGTCAGCTGCTCTGATAACCTCTTTAATAAAGTCTGCATCTCCCTCAAGAGCTGCGCACATGTGTATATGACAGTGTGCGGCACTTATGATCAGTCGCTGACTTATGATTGGCTTACACTAGCAGCACTGTCATGTGACCACATATGGAAACATAAATGTTGTAGGCAGTCCTGGATTTCACAAAGGGGAATCTTTAAACAAAATAGTTTTGATATGCATGCATTTATTACTGTATGTGTATATTATTACAATGAGGCATATTCAATTGGTTTAGCAAGGTAAAAAACCTTGCGCCCAATTGTGGAATACCGCGGGTATGCTCTCTCCCGATACCTGCAGTATCCAATTAAAAAAGAGTAATTGCTGGGTTTTCAGCTCTGAAAACTCTGTGCCGTGGTGGTCTCCATGGCTCCTGGTGGCCTCCCCTCTGTCTTCTCACTGGGGAGAGGGCTGCTGGGAGGCTCCAGGGGCTAGTGGGAGGGGCAAGAAAAGCTGGGAGATGTAGTACTCCCAGCGCCCATTTTCGGGGGCCACATGGACACTGGGGGACACACACATATACCGGGGGTCACACACACTCACTCATACACACTCACACTGACATACTCACCGCTGCTGCAGTAGTCCGGGAGCCGACGCTGGATGAAGACAGCACTTCGGAAGGTGAGTAATTACTGACTAATTAAGCTAATTACAAAGTTCCAATTGCTTAATTAGTCCACAGGGGGAATCCGCCGGGTTGCAAGAGCAAGTCCCGCTGATTCTTCCTAAAATTATCGATTTTAGGAAAAATCACATTTGCTCGGGAGGTGCGAGAACTAAAATCTCCCAGCGAGTACAAATAGAAATAATCTGCACCTGCTGTATTTGAATAGCAAAAATCCCGCACCTGCAGGAAACACCTTGTAGGTGCGTTTGTTTGCTATTCTCGCACCCAATTGAATATTCCCCTATGAATAGTATTAATTAATATTATTACTGCACTTGGCACTCAGTAGGTAGTAGGATACAGGAATAGAAATCTTCATGTCACTTGGATGCCCAGGCCTTTATGTGATTTTTTGCTGTAATAAACCCCTCTGTTAATGATCTATAATATATGGTAGATGTTGACATATTCTTTTATGTCTCCATTAGGAACCAGCAGTGCTCAGTCATCCTGCCATAGAGCCTCTGAAACCATCCAGAGACATACATTTTACCACCAGTTAGGCCAGGGTAGTTTTGGAAAGGTAAGCAATGAACTTCCAATAGTCACAGGGGAGTTACTGTATGCCTGAGTTTGGATGCTATTAGAAATTAGCAAAGCTGCAGCACAATTCCATTCAATCTGTCAGTTTTGATTTTGCATAACCATTCCATGTAATGATATTCTACAGGTCACGCATGCGCACAAGCTCCCCGACGTCTGGCGGAAGGAGCTGGACAGGGGTGGAAGGATCCAAAAGGATCCCTCTTCGCAAACCAGACCTCCTTCCTATAGGGAATTGGCGGGTTGCGATGCCGGAGCATTCGCCATCTGAAGATGGTGAATGATCCCGCAGTCAAGCTCCAAAAATATAATATTTTTGGAGCTTGATGAATTCTGTCCCTGTACTAGTGTATGGGGACAGCGGGCCATTCTGTGAGAGGAAGGTAAGTAGGAGATATCTGCAATATCTCCTGCATAACCTGCTTGATGAATGGCCGATAACTTAATTTTTACAATTGCAGATAAAAATGTGCATTCTCACCTGCTTTTGTGAAAATTAAAATAGGCCACTTAATATTTTCCCTGATTTTGAAGAATTGATTCACCTGATCCTAAAGAAATAAATCTTCCCTGTGACTAATAATTAGGTTTTACCGCTGCTGAAGAAAAAAAAAATGCTGCTCCCATTATATATAGTTACCTAACATCTTTATTCTTTCTCGGTCTGATCAAATTCAGGGGGAGGTTGCAGTGGTGTAACTATAAATTTTGCTCCCCCCTCCCAAAAAATTTCTGACGCCCCCTCCCCCACATGTAATTTTGGTAAAATCATTACAGGGCCATTTATACGCAATTTGGCTCCTAGTGCAAAAGTTAAAAATGTGCCCCCACCACCCCTAGACAGTTTGCAGTATTTTTCCTCCTTGTAGTAATGCCCATTACACATTATGCCGCACACCATAATGCCCCTTACACATTATTCCACACACCATAATGCCCATTAAACATTATGCCACACACTGTAATGCCTGTTACCAAAGTGCCACTTACATATTTGCCCTGACACCATTTTATGCCCACAGTAAGGCTTCTCATTACTTTTAAATTACCTGCTCGTTGTCAGGGGTCTTATACAGTGCTCCCAGTAGTAGTCCCCCTATGCAGTGCCCCAGGTAGTGGTCCCCCTATGCAGTGCCCCTTACATAATGCCCCCAGTATTAGACCCCCTTATATAGTGCCCCCAGTCCTAACCCCCCAGCAGTGCCCCCGGTAGTAGTCCCCCCCAGCAGAGCCTCCAGTAGCAGTCCTCCCCATCAATGCCCCCATTAGTAGTCCCCCACCAGTAATCCCCACCTATGAAGTGCCCCCAGCAGTAATCCCCATCTATGCAGTGCCCTCAGTTGTGGTCCCACCAGTGCAGTGCCCCCAGTAGTGGTCCCACCAGTGCAGTGCCCCCAGTAGTAGTACCCCCCAGCAATGCCTCCAGTAGTAGTCCCCCCCAGAAATGCCTCCAGTAGTAGTCCCCCCACAGCAATGCCCCCAGTAATAGCCTCACCAGCAGTGCCTCCAGTAGTAGTCCCCCCCAGCAGAAGTCCCCCCAGCAGAGCCCCTAGTAGTAATCCCCCTCTAAGCAGTGTCCCCCAGTAGTGGTCCCACCAGTGTGCAGTGCTCCTAGTAGTACCCCCAGCAGTGCTCTTAGTAGTAGTCCCCCCCAGCAGTGCCCTTAGTAGTAGTCCTCCCCCCAGCACTGCCCTTAGCAGTAGTAGTCCCCCCCAGTGCCCTTAGTAGTAGTCCGTCCACCCCCCCAGCAGTGCCCTTAGTGGTAGTCCCCCCAGCAGTGCCCCCTGCCCGGCCAGACACACACATAAAGAAAAGAAAACTCTGCTTACCTTGATCCCCGCTGCAGTATGCTCCTCCGTGCAGCGTCCTCCCGGGCCGGCCCGCTCTGCATGATGGGAGAGATGTCATGACGTCTCTCCCATCACTCACTGCAGGAGCCGGAAGCTCGGCTCCCGCAGTGGGCGCAGCAGCCGATGACAGTCTGACAGACTCTCATCAGCTGCTAAAACAACACACCAAGCTGCCGACGCCGGCGGCTGTGTTTTTGTTGCTAGTAGTGTAGTGCGGACGGCACTTATGTGCCGTCTACACTACCGCCCTGCCTGGGTGACTAACAGATGCTAGAGGTCCAGTAGGACCTCTAGCATATGTCTCCTCCTAGGCGTCAGCCATTTTGGGAGGGCTGTTTTCAGCAGATTTCATGCGGATGGCCAGTCCGCATGGAATCTGCAGCCACCTCGCCCCACAAGCCTCCGTGACCCCAAGCCACTGCGGGGGCTGTAGTTACGCCACTGGGAGGGTGGTAATCCATAGGGGAAGGAATAAAAACACATGGGGGCAAATTCAATTAGTCACGGGTTGAGTCGCGCGATCTGTTTCCACTGGTAAAGTGGTCGCAGTTATTTAATTACAAACCCAGGAGCAGCAATGAAGTTAATGCTTATTTATGTTTGCGCCCCCCAGAGGTGTGAGCAGGAATGAGCATCATTTGTGGTGTCTGGGCTGCTCTTGGTTCTGTAATTGAATAGCTCTGGGTACTATACCTGGGGACCAGACCACTAATGGAATGAATGGTCCTACTCTATGGAGCATCCGACTGCAGGGGCTTAGCTATAGTGGTTGCATGGGATGCTAATTCTATGGGGTCTGGAGGCTTAGGGGGCCAGCCACCCCTGCACCCAGCTAATATTGGCCTCAGTGCTGAACAGTGCAGTAAGAACAGCTGACACAGTATTGAATACAGATATGGACAGTCTATAATATACTCACCATCAGGGCCGGCAACAGAAATCATGGGGCCCGGGACACACTTTTTTTAGGGGACCCAATTCCAGGTTGCCTGGCAGGTACAGGCTAGCCACCTGAGAGTGTGCCTTACCTAAATGTAGTTTCTCTGGGGAACCTCTGAGCCACAGTGTCCCTCCATGCCCCACACTTACCTATTTCTATGTCTATCTGCCGCAGCATCTCTGCTTGGGTGTCTTCTCTTTGGGTCAGCTCCACTCCTCAGCTCCTCATGTGCTGGATCCTCTCTTTCCTCTCGGTGCTGGCTTCTCTCCGCCGGCTACTTGATTCTCGATGTATTTAACCTAAGCAGCATGGGGACTGGTATTACCTCCTTTGCATAAGCATATTATAATTATATATATATATATATATATTACACATAAGCTCCCCAACCCAGACTGTGCTTCCATATACCAATGTGCTCCCCCATCTAACACTATACTCTCTCATAGCTCATCCCTCAATGTGCTCCCCTATCCCCATCCCACACCGTGTCTTTCCATTCCACACTGTGCTCTCCTATCCCCCACTGTGCTCTCCTATCCCCCACTGTGCTCTCCCATTCCCCGCCCCACACTGTGCTCTCCTATCCCCCACTATGCTCTCCTATCCAACTGTGCCCTCCTCATCGGAAGTGGATAGATTCCAGTATTTGTACCCTGACATCAGTTACTGTCCAACGTCATTCTGTGCTATCTATGTGCACATAGAGGGGGAATATAAACCTGTGGCGAGCGAAGTGAGCCACCGTACCCGAAGCATGGTGCTCTCCCATCCCCCACTGTGCTATCCCATCCCCCATCCTACACTGTGCTCTCCCATTCCCCACTATGCTTCCCAACCCTATCCCACGTTATGTGTTCCACCCTCCCCCCAGGCTGCACCTACCTGCTGGAGCTTCCTCTCTATCTTCTGCAGTGCTGAGTCCAGACTGTTGCTGCTGCTGCTGCTGCTGGGTGGGACTGGAGACAGTATACAGGCAGAGCACTGGGGTGGGGGCGGGGCTGCCTAATGACTGCTTCTGTCTATCAGCCAGTGATGTAAGGAGACAGTTCAGCTTACATCAGACTCCTCAGATCACTGGCTGGTAGATAGAAGCAGTCATTAGGCAGCAGCCCCGCCCCCACCACAGTGCTGAGCTTCTTCAAGCCCCAGCGTTGCCAGCAGTGAGTGACTCAGACCGGGCCAGCCCTGCTGCAAATGTGTATGTAGCGTGCGGCTGGCAGCAGGTAATTAGGAAGATGGCACCCTGCCCCCCTGGCACTGCTCAGTGCTCACCACTGGATTTGCTGCTGCACTGATCAGCACAGCCCGTACATGCCTGCACCCTGCTGATCACTGCAGCAGCACAGGCAGCGGTACACTCCGGGGGCCCCCTAGGACCTTGGGGCCCTGTACACTAGTACCCCTGGACCCCCCCTGTTGCCAGGCCTACTCACCATGAGGGATACAGTCAGTATCCCGGTGGGCGCGATGCCGACACTGATATTACCACCTCCGGCTTCCTGTCATTTATCACAATCCAAGTGATGACAGGGTAAGTAGCGGGGTGGGGGGGAGGGTTAGGCACTAAGGTGGGAGGGTTAGGGTGTGGGGAGAAAGGGATTAGGTCAGTTACTAGGGGGGGAGGTTAGGGTTAGGCACCAAAGAGGGAGGGTTAGGGCAGCGAGTGTCTGTATGCTAGCCCTGTCTGGATGCCGGTGTCAGGATACTGACAGCCGGGATCCCGACTGCCGGCATCCCATACCGATTCCCACCATGATACTAGTGTAATCAATACTGTATATTGTATACACTAGCCCATATAAGATATGTAGAACACTAAGCAGGGCGCTAATCCATCAATAGAATAAGTACATACTTATAGCTGCAAACACCTGTGAGCCTGTGTAAGCTCACAAAAAGGCTAGAAACTAGTTACTACAAAATATATAGAAATTATGTTACGCTAATTACATCCCATTAATTAAACCATACATACACTGGGCATAGCAAAAATATATAGAGATCAAGATGCCAATTAAAAAAAATAGCAAATCATTTATATCAAATAAAATAAATCACAATAAATGATTACAAATAAAAGACACTGTATATAATACTCACTAAATCATACCATATACCATGGTGGATCATACTTTGCCGATATATTAAAAGTGATTAAATGCCACTATATTTAATAGCTTGTCTTAAATGTCCACAAAGGAACCATCAACAAATTTATTGAAGCAGTTGGTCCAATAAATATCTCACCAGAACAGATCCTAAAAGGTGAGTATATTACGTTCACTCACTTTCAGACCTCCAGGTCTATAGTGGTGTTAGCCACATCACTCTGCGGCATTGCCATGGATATATACCCAGCATCAATGTTATTGTTCACGCTTGGCTGGAATAGGAGCTCTGAGGGCAGTAACTGTAACAGCCCCACAAATCGCTGTAAGGAGCGCATCCAGCGTTTCTGGCAAACCACCGCTTTGATGCAATTATTGGCTCCCGCAGCAATATAAGAATCGGCTATTGATGATCGCTCCTCAGGTAAGTATCCGAGAATTTTGCGTTTCGCTTCTGTATTGGAGGCTTTATCAAAGAGCATATTTGTAGTAATTTATTGTGATTTACTTTATTTGATATAAATGATTTGTTAATTATTTTAATTGGTACTACAATGAGGCATACAACTGCCTCTGAGAGGGGTGGCAGTCAGGAAGCCGACAGTCCAAATGCCGACCGTCGGCACCCTGACGGTCTAATCCCGGCAGGGGTCTAATGACAAGCGCAGAAATCTCAATGCCTATCAATTTACCTACGCCGGGAGCCCGACGCCCGGTATGCCGATCGAAGGTAAGCCGGATGGCGGGCGCGGACAGCCACGGGGGGAGAGGGTTAGGTTAGGGGCTCCTGGGGGGACTTAGGGTTAGGCACCCCCCTGGGAGGGTTAGGCTAGGGGAAGGGGGAGTTAGAGTCAGGCACCGCTGGGGAGAGGTTAGGGTTAGACACCCCCCCGGGAGACATAGGTTTAGGCTGCAGGGAAGGAAGGGTTAGATTTAGGCACTTATAGGTGGGGTTAGGCACTTGGGGTGGAGGTTAGGGTTAGGCACCCCTAAGGGAGGGTTAGGTTGCCAAATAGAGAAAATACTTACCTGTCGGGATCTTCACTGCCGGTCTTCCGCTGTCGGGATTAGAACCGCCAGATATGCGTCCAGCGGTATTCCATATCGATCGGTCTGAGAGATGTAAGACAGAAGGCTGTCAATTTAAGCCTAAGGGACATTAAACCACAAGTGTTTTCAGTGTTGACAGTTTAATAACGTGTTGAATATTGCCCCTTTAAGTTTAGCTGGTCTTATGCAGCCAATGAATGTTTCATGGGGAGTGATCTAAGAGTATATAATGGGGTGATGTATGTAAATCTGCCACTTTGTTAGTTTTTATTTCCGGGACAGGGAAATATAATATGATGTGAATCTCCTGTATAAATCTCCTTTGCTTTTCTCTTTCTCCTGTTCTCTCCCCTCCTGCTATTCTTTTATTCTCTTCCCCTATACTTTCATTCTATTCCCTTATTCTTTCATGCTTTCCCTCAATCTTCTATCCCACTGTTCCTGGTCTCTCCCTCTTGCCTTCCTGATGTCCCCCATCGATCCTCTGTGTCACTGCCCACTGTATGTGGGGCTAACACAGCGGCCTCCCCTGCTGCCCATCACTCTCCTTCCTCTCCCTCCCCTGCAGGCCGCCGCGTTTATCGCGGAAAGGGCCTGAGGTAAGTGAGACGGAGCGCGGCTCAGCATGTTGCCGCTGGCTCCGTCTCTATAGTTTTTAACCAGCGGCAGGTAGTGGTGACTGCCCCGCTGGTTGATTCAATGAGCGGCCTGCGGGCTGTTGTGCGCCCTATTAGTGCCCCATATTGTAAGGGGCCATACAAATTAGGATCCCCTTAGTAGTGTCACCTATTAACTAACTGGCAAAACTTCAGTCCCTGTTGATCTTTTAACACATGTCACTGGGAGACCTGGAAAACATGCAATGAATATAGTTGTGCAGCCAGTAGTAAATAAATTGCAAAGCCAGTAATGAATAACGTGGTGCACCGGCTAGGAAATCTGAAAAACATGTAATGAATATATTGGTGCAGCAAGTAGTAAATAAATTGGAAAGACAGTAATGAATATAGTTGTGCACCGACAGGGTGATCTGGAAAACATGTACTGTTCGGAGTGCAATGATATAGCCCATCTATAGGATTAATTATTAATACTGTCCAGGGCAGTGCACGGTTTCTTTTTCTGCCCTCCCCCAGATTCCCCAACTTGCTCAGATGATCGGTAGTGGAGCCCGCATATGAAATAAAAGGATTCAGCTCAGACCGGATGGCTCTACTTTTACATATAATTACCGTGTCTGCTTGTACTGGTTGTATAGGCCAGAATTATTTCATTCCGTACATTCATATGATGTCTGTTATAGCTGGTTTTCAGTGCTGATTATGCCCGCTTACTGGTAACATGTTAAAAATCAAGCATTTGAAATTCCATCTGTAGAAATTCCGCGTTTGCCTCTGAGCCCTGTCCCCTTTACAGACAAGGGCTGTTAGGTTTGCCCAAGCGGGAGGCACAGGCAGGCCCCTCCAGGGCCGGATTAATAATGGGGCTGATGGAGCTACAGCTCCAGGCCCACCACCAGAATAGGCCCACAGCAGCATCTTACAGGATAAAAAAAAAATTTAGCTTCATCCTTCATTAGCCTGCCAGTTCGATGCCCCGCCCCCACAACCCCGGCCGAGACCAACCCTCCTCCCCAGACTCGGACTGAGCTGCCCAGGAGGTAATTCCCTGGTGAGCCCCACGGCATTGTGGCCACGCCCCGTTCTGTGAGGGAGCGGGGCTTAGCGGGCCGCGAAAGGGGGGGCTTGCTGCCATCAGGGCTGGATTAACAGCTGTGTGGGCAGCTGTGGTAAGATCCAGCCCCCTGCCCATACAGCCCCCTGCCGTCCGAAGCCCCGCCCATGGTCAATGTAGCCCCGCCCACCTGCGCCATCCAAAGCTCCGCCCACTCACGGGTAGGCAACCCAAAGTTTCATCCCTTTACCTCAGCAAATGAGTCAGGTGGACTGGAGACTGTACTGTAGTGGGCACTGATGGTATGAAAATAAGTGGGGCCGCAGAGGCTGAACTGTCTTCAGAAGTAGGACAAGGAAAATACCGACCATCCCTACTGGTCAGTGTAATATGATCTGGTGCTGCTTTGTGTTCTCTGTGTTCTAGTGTGATCTTTCCTGGGGCCATGTGTACTGTATGTTTTAGTATATGTGTGTGTATATATATATATATATATATATATACACACACGTGTAACTGCAGTCTAAAATTAAGTGGAAGTCCAGGAACAGAGCATTTTGGCCGCCAACACTGCTCACTGCCCACAAAGTTTGCTTATTAGTGCTAAACAGAGCACAGAACCAGCGTTAAGTGCCGCTATATCGCTTCCTGCCTCGCCTCTTTACCGAGGCGAAGCAGGAAGCACTAACGATGAGATGTATGAACATCTCATCGGCCGGAGCAGGGGATTCCTGCCTGAATACACAGCACATCAGCCTAGTGCTGATGTGCTGTGTCTCAGTCCCGCCCGGCTCCACTGAGCATGCGCGGGATCTTGCAAGTATCGCAAGATCCTGCGTGCAGCCCTGGAGCCGGCAGCCACCGCAGCAGTGACAGCGCTGTCCCTGCTTTGGGGATAGGGCATCGCCAGGTTGTAGCTGTCGATATCAACAGCTGCAGCGAGCGGAATTGGCAGGTGAACTGACCGTTCATACATTGCCCAGGCTATAGGCACTGCTATCTTCTAGATACCAGCGCCGATAATGACGGGTGCATAGCGCCCCTGTCATTTACCGCCAAACCCCCATCATACATTGGGGAAAAGCAATAGCAGCGCGATACCGATTTGGCACTTAATACATCTCCCCCACTGTCTCTGAAGCGCTGGAAGTTGCTGACGTGTGTTTGACTACTGCATATCTTCAATAAATGATTCCGCGCAGCAGCATCAGGGGACGTGGCTGGGTAGAGCTCAGAAGAAGGTGGAAGGAACAGTATAGACACAGGCGGCCTAGCAGGAGCATCTTGAGAGGAGGGGGCCCGTGTGCACTCCCCGTGTTGGGCCCCCTCCTCTCTCCTTGGTGGCCGGCAGCCGACTGACGCGGCTGGTCAGCCACCGGTGCATCAGTAGACTCCGGGCACTAGAGTGTGCCTGGCGTCTACTGCACATGCGCAGAACACCAGAAAAATGGGCGTGGCGGCCATTTTCCGGTGTTCTGAGCAGCACTGACAACTGACGCGGGACCACGGACAGGTGAGTGTAAAATAATATGGGTCCAGGGTGTGCGGTGCGGGGCCCCCCTGGACCACACTGCACCCATTATAGATACACTACTGCGGCCCAGATAAAACAGTGTCTCAAGTTTAATTAGAGTTGGGGACTAATTATGGGTACACAGTGCACAGATATATCTGTAGATTGAGTGATCTGCAGATATACCTGTAGATGATGGTCATTCATATACACTAGAATGACCATCATCTTCCAAGCAGCCGCAGGTCCTGCTGGCCGGGGGCGCTTCGCGACCCCCTCCTCGCGTCTGTCGCTGCTTGAGTATGGGCAATCGGGTGATCACTCGTACTCACTTGCCGATGGACAGATATATCTGCAGATATGTGGCTATCGACTGTGCAGCACAGCTGACGCGATGGGTCTGTGAACTATGTCATTTACAGACATATAGCTGGTGCACACTGGCCAACGGGCACCCAATATATTGGCCGATCAATTGATCGGCGAATATATCTGCCAGTGTGTACCCAGCTAAGGGAAATGTTTAAGACCAGCCTGGCCAAAGGTACAACTATCGCAACAGATGGTCGGGATTGCTCCGATGTGATTCCAGGCTGTGACTTCGGTCAGAGCGCTGGAATCACGCAGGTGCAGCAAGGAGGTGACTGACACCTCCTTCTGCATTTGCATTTTAGATGGATGGAATTACACAGACGCTTTTTCTTTTAATCTAAACTATTCTAGCACTCAAGGAAAGGCAGACTATACAGTACATAGCCTTTCACAAAAACAACAATTTTTTTTTGTTATAGCTTCAGTACTGGGCAGATACAATTAGCTGCAGGATTGCTAAAGCTCCATCCTGCTATTCATTGAAGGGTCACTACCCTGCAGGTTAAGCCCAGAGGGTGCACTTAATGTAGAAAACTCTGAGTTAAATGCATCCTCTGGGGCTTAACGCTCAGGATAACCATAGATTCCAGACACCTAATGCGGAATCTATGGGCTAATAACACAAGTTAGCCACAGGTTTACCGCGCATGTAAAATGCATAATAATTGAATAGTGCCGGCCGTTAAATCCGGACCTTTACCTGCACTGTAAACACTGTGGCTGATGAATCTACCCCTATAAATTAAGGTAGTTGAAGGTAGACGCTAGCTATGCCCCATGAAACTAGCCACACCCCATAGCAGAAACTACACACCCTGTGCTGACCATACCCACACAGCTCTGATCACGCTCCCACATCACTAGTCACATCCCCTGTAGTGGCACACAATAGGCCCTTAATAAATTTCAGCTCCAGGCCTATGTGGACCTTAATCTGGCACTGGGCCCCTCCTGTGTATATATATTGCAGAGGTCACGTGTATAACTAGTAGCGGTGGGCTCTCCACTACCACAGTACGCAGTTATGCCAGCAGTTATTTAGTCTCCCAGGCATAGAGCTAGGCAGTCCTGGCTCTGCTGACCCAGAGAGCTAACTGGTCGGCTGCCCAACACTGCGTCAGTTGTTACCAGAGTTGGGACCATGGCGCCCGGGAAAAGTGTAGCGCCCCACCCCCCCTGCACACACACTCCCTGTACCTAACTGAGCTAGTGTGGTATGGCAGCCTGCGGGGGAATTCTGGAGTAAGGAAATGAAACAGCAAACAGTGGCAGTTTTTTCTGCTGGGCATTGAGGTCCTATTGGTGTAATAGAACGCTTTAGTGATGCATACCTCCCAACTGTCCCGCATTTAGCGGAACAGTCCTGTTTTTCTGGGACTGTCCCGCCTGTGGGCCGCAGTGTCCCGCGGTGGGGGGGAAGCATACACGCTGTTCTGCTATGCAGAGCAGCATGTATGCAGAGCTAGAATAGACGCTGTGCGCATGCGCACAGCATTTATTCAGCATACAGGGGGGAGCCCAGGGGCTGCCCAGCATCTCAGCAGCATCTCGGAGATGCTGGGCACGCCCCATTAGTGATGTAAACGGGGGGGTGTCATCAGACCACGCCCCCTTCATTATTGGACCACGCCCCTTTTCGGCACGCGCAGGTCCCAACTTCCTCCCAACAAATGTTGGGAGGTATGGTGATGCACTATCTGACATTAATGGG